>CP025648.1:20602153-20692438 GCA_003576665.1 Ipomoea trifida | reverse complement strand
TGTACTACAAAATAGTTACTTAAAATGTCATTTTATACCATTTTTTTACATGAGCTTCTTGTACGCTGAAGTGCATAATTTAATTGAATCTCAAAACTACATTGACTCAATTTAAGATTTTAAGGTTCTAATATAGTTGTGTGAAATAAGAAAATATGAATTATCAAAAAAAAAAAAAATACAATACAAAAATAAAGAAAATTGACGGTGAGTAGTGGAGCACTATCCTTTATTTATATTTTAAAGTTCTATAATATCTTTTCAACATTAAAAAAAAAAAAAAAAAAATACAGTACACAATTTCGAAGCACATGAAAATTGTGATCTGTATAACAGGAAGAGTACTGAACTACTGATGTGAGTGATGTCCCCACCCTCACATGCAGTATACGAAGTGCCAAGACCCTGAAAGGATGTCATTAAAAACGCGTTCCGTAAAAGTACTAGCTATTTTCTAACACAAAGAGACTACTAGGCCATTTTCTTAAACTTACTGAAACACAAAGAGAGTATTAATAACTCTGTTATAATATAATTGAGGCTCAAATTCACTCTCATCATCGATGTGAGAGTGTAAATCGGGGTATCGGGTGCCACTAAATCACAAAGTCTTTTGTCACATTATATCTTGAAGAGTTCTATTACCGACTCTTAAGTCTTACTCAAATTTTAATCTTTGATATAGCATACATTAGTAAGCTACTTTTTTATCACGTGAATCTTAATGCAAGTGTTTATATCAAAATTTTGTGTGTTAAAATAAAAATTGAGAGTAAAAAATGAGAATAAATAGTATTTTTTTTTTATCTTGAATTGTTTGTACACTTTTGGTGACACATTGATTAGATGAACCTACCACACATGAAAAATATCTTCTTCTTCTTCTTTTTTTTTTAGCAAAATATCTTGTACGTTAACCACTTAGGGGGTGTTTGGCAAACGGCTAATAGCTTATAGCTGATAGCTGGTTGGTTTAGCTAGTAGTTGATGGATGATTGCGTTAACTGGTTTGACCAACTGGTTGTATTAGCTGGTTATAAAAAACTGTTTGGTAAATTAGTTGTTTACTAGTAGCTGATTGAATGTAAAATGACATTTAAGGATATGAGTGTATTATATTATTTCAACCTTTAAATATAACAAGAAGATAAACGCTTATTAATAAATAATTATAAAATTTGGGTATCATCTATAATTTTTTTAAGGACATAAGTTAATTATTTTTGTTTATTTAACTCTTATTAAATTATATTCTAAAACAATTTTTGGGTAGTTAGGTTTTTGAGTTTTTGGGCGTTGTTTGCAAGTCCAGTGCTTTGTGTATCTTTTAGAATGGGTGATATCCATATATGGACCTCACCTTGTGCAAAAGTTCCACTTTCATGGTTTTGATTTGGCAATTTGGCGTTTTCTTTCTATTGAGTTTTGACTGGTCCATCAACACAAACGTGGTTCTCAATTATTTCGTGAGAAATGACTTGGTCTGGCCCATTCCTTGAAATATTTCTTAACATTGATATACTTTTAGAATTAGCATTTACCAACAAGCTGGAATAGCTCAGTTGGTTAGAGCGTGTGGCTGTTAACCACAAGGTCGGAGGTTCAAGCCCTCCTTCTAGCGATTTATACTTTATTTTTTGCACGCCAAAGTGGCCTGGGGGTAGGAAGTTAGTTAAAGTCAGAAAGTCCATTAATGCAACGTGCTCACACAGAAATTCAACGTCCATTATTGAAGTGCGTGCCAATATAAACATCCACGACCCAAAACATGTGGCCTGCTTGCAACTGTTTCACATAAATGATCCATGTTAATTCATAACGTTTCATTTACATTGTTTATAAACAATTAATTAACTTTAATTTGCATATTATTCTAAGATGTTGTCATGAATTATTGTGATTTTAGTCTTAGTTGCGGTTATTAGTGAGATATACGATGGCTAACTATTTATTCTTGACAAATTCATTAATGTCTATCATATACAATGTCATTTTTTTTTTTTTTTTTTTTGAGTACAGAACTTGTTTGTGGTAAAGATCTACATATTTGTCAAGAATGATTCAGATCACTCGTATCCCTAGCGTTTGCCTAAATAGTTACGGAGTACATAATATAACTTGTGCTTATAAATCAGAAGCACAAGTTAATATTTGACAAATCAGACACTATCAATATTAAATGTAACATTTATATATAACCAGTCCTGAATTGTTATCATCATTTGGGTTGTTAGTATTAATAAAAGTTTGTATCAAATGACTTGAATTGTATAAAAAAATTCCCAAACAAGCTAATGATATATTCCCATTATTGGAAATCACATTCTCTCTACTTCATTAAATTTTTAAAAATCCTCAAACCCTAATTAATTAATACTCGCACAAAAAAAAAAAAACTTATGTGACTTCATGCAAGCAAGTTGCATAATAAGTTTGAGGTGTTCAATATCTGGGGATTTAAATATAATAAATTAAATCCCTCCCCTTCTCACTGGTATTCATCCAAAATTAAACCTAACATATTCTGCAACACACCATCTACTTGACATTCTATAGGTATGATTGCCAAAATATTATCATGTTAATTCTATTATTTGTATTTGTCCTCATAATGATTACAGTTTTAAAAAAAAATCAATGATGATATACTCATTAATTAGTATAACTTCAATATCGTTATGTAAATGTATTTATTGTATAATATGTTCATCTATACTTGTATCCTTGTATGTAATGTTGTGGTTCCCATTATATTCCTCTATAATCTACACATTTTAGTTACTCCTAACTCCCTAATCTATGGTTTTTGAATTTATGTTGTGGTTCCCATTATATTATTTCATAACATCCTTTATGAACATTTTTTCCATGACACAAGGATATTCGTAATGACAAATGCAGTAAAGTTAGCTGATATTGACACACAAACTGTGGGCTGGAGTTGTACGGTTCATGCCATTGAGAAAAACGAACCAAAAAACGCTATTGGAATGCCTGAAAAAAAAGTATATGCTCATCGTATTTGAGGATGAAACAATAAGTAAATAGTAAAATTTTTCTCCCTTTATTATTATTATTATTATTATTATTATTATTTTATTTTTATCATTATTAGTATTATTATTATTATGAAGATGCTCTCATTCACCACCAACATCATTGTAAATGCTATATCTAAATGCAAGGAACTCGGGTTCAATCAATAGTGTTTGATAATGACATTGGAATGTATGATATCACTTTACAAACCAACAAATGGTACATCATCTCAAATGTCATTATCAAGCCTGTCCGGACAAACTATAAAATACTTGATCACAAATACAATTATACATGGATTTTAAATGGTCAGACCGGTGTCCAAACAAGTGACAATGATGACACGCCATTTGCTCCCATGTAAGTGGTTTATTTGTTTTTTTTTATGTGTTTTTAGACTGTGATACACGTTGTCTACGCAATAATGATTGTCTTTGACTTCCAATTTTCAAATATTTGACTGCCAACTTCCGGTGAAGACTCAATACTTCATTTTCACCCGTTCACATAACTCCAAGTTTTCGGTTCCTTCACAAGACTGCTACCTTAGTCATATGAATGAACTTGAACATATCTTCTCAGTTAGGGTCCATCCCGATCATTATGCAGCAACTAAATGTTTCAATCACTATAAAAAGTGGTTTGAAATGTTAATCACTTTGACAGGCAGTTGTAAATTTTAATTAATTTTGAGAATTTTGAAAGTGGCCAAAACTCGAGTTTTTATGACAAACGTCAGGAATCAAAGGTTTCCCATGATAACATTTCCATATAGTAAACATAGCAATACTTTTGTTCAAAAAAAATCTTGTTGACTACAAATTACAATTAAAATAGCGTATTTAATATATATTGAGCATATACTTTAAATTTTACTGCATGAAATATATAAGAAATGTTTTATTATTTTAAATTTTCGTTCAAAGTCTATGTTGGGTTGTAATAAATCTATAAATTCATTAAATAGGACAAGTTTATAGCATTTTTTGTTATCTAAGAGGGGGGGTGGGGGAACCGAATACAAACTAATAAGTATTCATATGCACTTGGTGCCATGCCGGAAACTCATTATAAATATCTTGTAAAGCAATGAAATTCAACATAGAGACACTATTTTCCACCCTTATATAGTTTTTTTTAATAGAATATAAAAAAGATTAATTATTTTTCGATTAAAAAATGGGTTTACAGTTTATTAAAATTTAAAAATATATTAATTTAATCAGCTCATTTTTGACAAATTCCTCATCGTAGATTATAAGCCATATGTAAATCCTTTCTCAAGCCTATCAAATCATCACAGTCGTCAACCCCATCATTTTCATATTAACATTAATATATTCATTTATTTAGACATAAATCTAAAACCACTTGTAACGTCTTCATTATTAATTATAATTGAGACAACTCCAATAAAATTGATTAGACAATTTCATAAGATTCTAATAAGTTTAACTAGTGTTTTGACATTTTTAATTTATGTGCCAGCTTGGAGGAAGTTAAATATAAACAATCTAAATTGATTTATCACTTTATAGTCTTTGTCTGTTAAGGTGACAAAGTCAATTTTAACCAGAACAAGATTACACACTTTCTTGTAATTCAAAATTGTTTATTATAATAATATAATATAATCTATTACCATTAATTGATATAAATATGCACACATATTCTACTTGCCAATAATGCAAATGTTGAATTGAAGAAGATGATGAGCACTAAGGCTAAGACAGAGAGCAAATTCAGTAGGCGCATTAAAGCGCCTATTAGAGTTTTGATGAGAGCCAGAGATTTCTACATCCGGAGCTTGTCGGATTGTTCCGGGAAATTCGGGTCGGGCGCGGTGGATATAGTCGGCGGTCCGGCGCCGCATATTTACTCCCTGCCTAGGAGCTTTAGCGTGGCGTCATCGGCGTCAAGCGTGGAAGAGGACATGAGAGAGCTTATTAGGATCGCTTCCACGAAAAGCCTCGGGGGGAAGGTGGAGGCGGAGCTTCTCCGGCGCCGGCAGCAGTCGTTGACGAGTGGTTCATCGGCTGCCGGAGGAGGAGGAATGCGAAACGCGTTGCCGCGTAGCCACACCGTGGCTGTTGGGAGGATTGACGAGGACAAGGCGTGTGATTTCGGAGATATTAAGGTGGTTCCGGTTGCTTATCCCAGAAGTAGAAGCTGCGCGGTTTCCGGAAGGAATAGGATTCCTTAAGCAAAAATCTCTGATACTCTGAAACCCCAAAAATATTGTTCTACTTTCATGTTATATTCCCAACTTTTATTTTCTTACTAATTTTTTACATAGACATTTTCTGTGAATCATAATGAAAATAACATATCTTTGTTTGTCAGTAAAAACGTAAAATTTGAGAATATGCATATATGCATAGGTGCATAACACATTTATTTGTACAAGTATATTGAAAAAAAATAAAGACATTATATTCTTTGGAAAATAGGAGAAGGGAAGCTGCTAACAATATGATCACTGTAGAGTTACATAATATCATTTTTAATTGTGGACATTCTTGAGTTTGGAATATCTGGACATGCATAAATTGTGAACCTTCTTGAGTTTGGTAGTTTTGAAAAACTACTTTTCAGATTGTTTTGGTTTATTACTTTTTATTAATGGAATACTTTTGAGTTTTGAAATAGTTATTTTTGTTTTTTTCTTCTTGGACTTAAATTTAATTTAGACATAAAGCAACCATATATTGACGCTTGTAGATCAAGCTTCCAAGGTAGTTCTGACTCCAGGATTGTCTGTCTTTTCTTTGGGATTGTCATTTACCGCATGTTTGGTTCGCGAAATAGGTCTGGAATGACATAGCATTCTCAGAAATATATCTATTCCTTTGTTTGGTAATGTTTTTTATTCAATATTCCTGAGAATGAGCTATTACCAGATCTCCTTTTTTTTTTTTTTGAGATCTGGTAATAGCTCATTCCCAGGAACAATCCCCTTGGTATTAACCTATTTTCTCAAAAATAGACAAATTTTCTTATTTACTATTTTATCTTTAATTAAACTTAAAATATATTTAGATCAAAACACTTTGAATCAAATTTATTTTTTTTATAAAAATATTATTTCGTAGTAATACTTCGTAATAATAGTAAAATGACAAATTTTTTCGGATAACAGTATTGAGCCAAATATGGCGCAACATTGTTCATCTACACTACTTTTTTTTTTAAACATAAATTATATTCATATTTTGCACCTGTTATTTTTTGTTAATTTCGTCTCATCAAGACAATTAAAACAAGATTAATATTTAATATATATTAATTAAATATTATACAAATAATCAAGTGTTGGTATAATTTTTTAAATTTTATACAAAAAAATAAATAACTCTTTCCAAATAATTCACAATATACACATTTAAATAAATAAATATAAAAATGTAATGTAATGTAAGTACATGTTTAGCTCACAAATCTAAAATTTCATTTGGTTCATTCATAATATACCAACATTTGTTGGTTATTTTCAGCAAAGTGATAATCTTCTTGAATTTTTCGGCGAAAAGATGCACATGACTGATTGCGTTCTTAGTGGGTCCCATTTGACTGAAAAAATTCCATTTTTGCATATGATCTTCACTCTTCTCTCTCCCTCTCTCTTTCCTCCAATATACCATTATCTCTGACATTAATTATGTATAAACTATTGATAGGGAAGCACTTAATGACTGCTCCGTATACTGCATGTGAGGGTGGGGACAGTCAGTACTCTCCCTGTCCAATAATGATGAATCCAACCCAGACCACATAGGTTGGCCAAGGGTGCATGGTAAAGTCGACCTTGACTTGATATATGGCGCTCAAATCCAGAAAACTAGGTCCTCTATGTTTGTTAAGAGCATCCTTATCAATTGGTATATTTCACGGTAATTGAGGGGTTTTTGTAAGTGTGATTAGGAAAGAGAAAAGGGAGAGAGATGAATAAAAAAAACAAAACAAAACTGAAATTGAAAAAAAAATAAAAAAGAATGCTGCTGTCAGGCGCGCCTGACGCGCCCGCATGGGAACCCAATGATCCCCAAATCCCCAATTTAGCAAAAGAACCCATTTTCTTCTCTCACCTATTTCTCACTCCTCCAACAAGGCATTTACTGTTCCAAGATCCCCAAATAATGCACTGGTGGTGTTGCTCTAAAGGAAGCTAAGCTGCTATATTTGAGGTTCTGAGCAATGTGTACAGTAAACCAACATGTTGCTCTTTGCAATAGCCTTGTGTAATGCAATTGAAGTTAGCAACTAATAAAGGACTTGCTCCATGCACTTGCTTTCCTTCATCATCATCATAAATTTTCTTTAAAACATATACTACCTAGTAAAGAATCATGATTTAAAAAAAAAAATAAAAAATCTCCAACTCAGGATTTAAGGCTTCACTGTTTAGTGGACAATTTTAGATAGTGAATGGGGTTTCTCTTTAGTTAAAATAAAATAAAATATTGGGAGCAGTGCCCTGCCCGGCCCCAAACTCTACCACTGCGTCTGTGCTAGTGATGAGTTTTCATACATTTGGCGCCATTCAATGCCCAAATAATTCTATCCTCCACTATACAATACCCCCCAAAACGTAGGCAAATGGCAAGCTGCAGCCATTATCATGCGAAACACATTTCTCACTAAACAGTGAAGCCTTAAATCCTTGCGTCAGAACTCAATGAAGTAGCTCAAGTGACAAGTAAGCTTTGGGAGAACCCGGATTTGATTTTCATAAGTGACGATTTTTCTGGGCCAGCTTTCGTGTCTCTCAGAACCAATGTTAGTGTACCTGAACTGTTAAACGGACAGAGAAAGATCTCTCAGAACGTGTACGTTTATGGAACACGCATTTATGAAATCCTTGCAGGGTCCTGGCACTCTCACGTGAGGATGGGGACCTCACTCTCCCCGTGATACAGCTTTCAATTGCTTATTGTATTGTTTTTTTTTTTTATGTAATTAAGACATTAGAGAACTTTAAATATATATATATAAAAAAAAAAAAAAAGAGTAGTGCCCACTCACCATGACACCATTTCCAGTCCAATTTTCTTTTCTTTTTTTGGTAATTCATATTTTCTGATTGCTAGCCATTTTGGATTGATGAGCCAAATAAGTATTTGGATAGTGACATATATTGGGAGTAGTGCCCTGCCCGGCCCCAAACTCTGCCACTGCGTCTGTGGTACAGTGCTTGTGATGGGTTTTCATTTATTTGACGCCCAAAAATACTTTATGGATTCTCAATACTCCCAACTTTTATTCTTATTTGTGTTTAAATTTAATTGGAGGAAAAAATAATAGATAAACATCATAACCTCCCACTAAATTAAGCAATGAAAACATGGCATGTCATAAGGAGTAAGAAATGCAAATCCATGTAGAATTACTCTTTGATTTTAAAAAATAAATTAAAGTTAAAACTAATTCATTTTTTTACTTAGTAAAATTATATACAAATTCAATTTTTGGGTACTTTTTAGTTTAAATTTAATCTTAATAATATTATTTTTGTTGATAATGAATTTATACTCTTTTTTTTTGAAAGGTAAATGTAGCTATTCCATTAATTCATAACATAAAACGTAACCATTCATTACAGTCAGACATAGAAACAACTTTTCTAATTATGCCATAGAAAACTTGAATCGCAGACTCTTTCATAACTAGGAAGCTATGTTCCTTCAAGGAGCTTAAAGCTTCATCAGAGATCTGGGTCTTCGTCATAATTCTTTTTTGCTCGCTCAGGATAAGATCAACACTTGCCGAAACCAAACTAAACGATTTATGCTAATGAATAAATGAAAAACTCGTGAAAGTAACAAGAGGAAAAATGCTCGTGAAAGTAACGAGAGGAAAAACACAATAATAGAGAAAATAAAAGTGGGTAAAGTCAAAGTAGGGTTGGGAGTTCAAAACTGTCAACACAAACCCCAATACCTACCTACTATTATTTTATTCAAAGGAAGAGAAAACGGAAGAAGAAGATTTGTGGCGGTGGTCGGAGGCAGACGGAGCTGCGACGGTAGTTAGGGCGGAAGAAGAGCGAGAGCAAATATAGAAGGTGACCAAAACCGCCGGCTCAAAGCTCCATTAGAGCTCCTGCCCGAGGCCGGCGGTGGAAGCCGAAGTTGAGCAGCAAAGAAAGGTGTTTGATTTTAGAGAGAAAAGGGAGGCAGCATTATGAATTTATACTAATAACTTTGAATTTGTACTTAATTGGTTAAAAAGTAAAAATAATTAAAGTTTTAACTTCAAAATTCTTATAATTACTTTAACTTAATTAGAAATTAATTAATTTTAACTTTAATTAGTTTACGAAAATAAGAGTATATATTTTTCCGGCATAATTGATGATTCCCTGCTTGAAAGATTGATTTTTTTCGAGCATAATTGATGATTCCCTGCTTGAAAGATTGATTTTTTTTCAACAATGTAAATGTCCATTTTAATACTATTTGAATTTTTTCTAGCAAAAAATTGACGAAAAATATGCCGGATTTTATTCCGGTGGATGTTGACTGGAAAAGGACAATTTTTGCAACAAAAACAATAGTCGTGGATCAAAATTGCAAAGTTTGAAAGTCGTAGACCAATTTTACAAATACGGCAATAGTCGCGGGACTAAAAATGTAAAAAATTCTATGTTTCCACTATAAAACGTTGGCAAATGGCAGGCAGCCATTACCATGCAGATCAGAGCACATTTCTCACTAAAACAGTGAAGCCTTAAATTAAATCTATCACTACTACTCCGCAAAACAAAAATGTCTACAACCGTCACTGTCCTCACAGATAGGCCAAAGAGGTTTGAAGGTGATGCCAAAATCTTGGCCATCGGAACCGCAACTCCGGCGAATTGGGTTGACCAAACCACCTATCCTGACTTCTATTTCCGCATCACAAATAGCCAACACTTGCTGGATCATAAAGAAAAGTTTAGACGCATCTGTATGTAATTAATTGCTCATTTCCATTTTTTTCTTTCTTTAATAGCATTAATTATATTGTTGAATCATTCTTTAATATTATAATATAATGTTTGCAGGCAACAAGAGCAAGATTAGGAAACGTCACATGATTTTAACAGAAGAATTATTGAAGAAAAATCCCAACTTGTGCACATACAATGACGCTTCCCTTAACACCAGGCAAGACATTTTGGTGTCTGAAGTTCCAAAGCTGGGCAAAGAAGCTGCCATGAAGGCTATAAAGGAATGGGGTCGCCCTATATCTGAAATAACCCATTTAGTGTTCTGTACAACTAGTGGCGTTGACATGCCCGGTGCAGATTTTCAACTCACAAAGCTATTAGGCCTTAACTCATCCGTCAAACGCTTAATGATGTACCAGCAAGGTTGTAACGCCGGCGCCGTCATGCTCCGGCTGGCCAAAGATCTCGCCGAGAACAATAAAGGTGCCCGCGTTCTAGTCGTGTGCTCAGAAATCACGATTAATATATTTCGCGGACCGAGTATTGAACAAGACGATAATCTTTTAGCGCAGTGTTTGTTCGGCGATGGTTCCGCGGCGATGATAGTCGGGACAGATCCAAAACCGGGTTTGGAAACTCCATTGTTTGAATTGGTCTCGAGTGCCCAAACAATCGTCCCCAACACTGATTCTCACCTTAAACTGCACTTACGTGAGATGGGGCTTACGTTCCATTGTAGCAAGGCTGTCCCTTCTGTCCTTGCCGAAAACGTAGAGGATTGTTTGGTAAAGGCGTTCGAGCCGTATGGAATCTCGGATTGGAATTCGATCTTCTGGGTTATACACCCAGGCGGCAATGCAATCATTGATCGTGTGGAGGAGAGATTAGGGCTTGTACCACAAAAGTTTCGAGCTTCAAGGGATGTTCTTTCGGAGTATGGGAATTTAACAAGCGCATGTGTGCTGTTCATATTAGATGAGGTGAGAAACAAATCCAAGAAAGATGAACAGATGACTACTGGGGAGGGCTTGGAATGGGGCGTGGTTTTGGGCTTTGGACCAGGGCTTACCATTGATACTATTATCATTCGTAGTGTGCCCATAAATTAGTACGGATCTCAGTTATTATTTTTTAAACGTTATAAGTGTTGTTTTTTTTTTTTTTGAATGCTACTGACTCTGTTACAACCTTTCCTATTCGAATGGTCATAGCACCATTTGGTGCTACTAGTTATTAGCACCATTCGGTGCTGTGAACAACCCAGCTTTAAAAAAAAAAATGCTATACAAGCACTTCTCGTAAATGCTAGGAAATTTAGCACTATTAGATCCTAAACTTAGGTTTAGATTTTGACTTCTCACAAATAGGTTGAATCAATATAATTTTACATTCACCTATTATATATATCCATTTTGAGCTATTTCAACTTCTTGTTAAATATTAATGCTAAAGTATATCAAGGTTAACTATATTTTCAAGGAATGGGCCACACCAAGTCATTTCTCACGAAATAATTGAAAACTATGTTTGTGTTGACGGACCAGTCAAAACTCAATAGAATTGAAAGAAAACCCCAAATTGCCAAATCAAAACCATGAAACTGGAACTTTTGAACAAGGCCAGGTGAGGTCCATGGATATCACCCATTCTAAAAGATACCATACACAAACCACTGGACTTGCAAACAACGCCCAAAAACTCAAAACCCTACTAAGTACCCAAAATGGTAAATTTTTCCGTGGGCCATGATGCATACATTTGTGTGAAATGTGAATCATAATATATAAATAAAATGTGCATTTCTAATATATAAAAAGTATATTATTTGATAGTATACAATATAATATATGCACATTTAGTATACAAATAATGTATTTTTTTTTTTGGTGAGGGGAAGGAGCCAAGAGGCTCCAAAAACTAGCGTAGCCTACTAAAGGCGATGTTCATAGCGTCCCGAATTAAGAGATTGGCCAAGCCCTCGGGTGGAGAATCAAGGATAGAGGTGCCCCACGGTGATGTCTGTCCCATGTTGGCCAAGAAGTCTGCACATTGATTGCCCTCTCGAAGAACATGTGTGATCTTGAAGTTGTGGAGCTGTCTGATTAAGAATGTATATTTTATTCATGATTTACACATCTGATGGTCAATGAAATAATATAATGATTAACCCAAAACTCATTACGTTTGTGGGTTTAGGTTCAGGTATGGATATATAGGCTCATGAAAACCCAAACCCACTTCTGACAGCAAATTATTGAGTGGACTGTAGTCCACACAATTGTGTGGATCACGGTCCTAAACAAAGTTATTTTGAAATTTAAAAAAAAAAAATTTGCTTCACGTGTGTATTAGAATAATGAATATTTTATGGTAAGATAGATAAATAGTATTTTATGAGTTAGAACAATGTAATTTATGTATGAGAATAATGTACTTTATATGTGTTAGAATAATGTTTCTAGGTAAGATAATGTATTTTATGAGTTAGAATAATGCATAATGTAATTTATGTGTTAGAATAATGAAATTTTTAAAGTAAGATAATGTATTTTATGAGTTAAAATAATGTATTTTATGTGTTTTTGGATCATGATTCGTGCCCGCAATAATGATTTTCTTAGACTTTCGATTTTCAAATATTTGACTGCCAACTTCCGGTGAAGACTCAATACTTCATTTTCACCCGTTCACATAACTCAAAGTTTTCGGTTCCTTCACAAGACTGCTACCTTAGTCATACCCTTTTTTTAATGGTATCAAATTAAATTGAATATGAATGAACTTGAACATATCTTCTCAGTTAGGGTCCATCCCGATCATTATGCAGCAACTAAATGTTTCAATCACAGAGAGAGAGGAACCGCTGCTGGACTGCCGAAGAGGAGAAAGCCACTGTCCTGCCGATCTACACCATCGTCGCCGGACTGCCGTCGAACCGCGGGCGCTTTCCCCGATAGGGGCTAATTTTAACTTTGGATTCTACAATGTCGTGCATGGGTATTGGACACCAGAAAGGGTAAAGTGACATTGGGGAGTCCATCTTTGCTTGTGTGAAATTCGGCCTCCTCTACACTGTTTTTGTTTTTAGGCGCTTTGAGTTGTTTTGTTTTTTTGGGACTTTGACTTTGAGTTTTTTTTTTTTTTTTTTATAATTATTAATTAGATATGATTATGAACAGATTTTTTTTTGATGTGCATTATTGAAATGAATCGAGAACCATGAAAATAATGATTAGACATGATTTTGAATATATTTATAATTATTAGACATGATTAATTATTAATTATTGATTAGACATGATTAATTATTAATTAATATTGATTTTGAATATATTTATAATTATTGATAGATGATTAATAATTTAGTAACTTATTTAAAAAGATAAAAATATTATTAAATAATAATAACTATAACATAAATTGATGAAAACTTCATCCGGTGTTATTTAAACGGATAAGTTCACCATATAGATTGTCACGAATGTAATATTTAACCGACCACGTACGGATAAATATTTTCAACATGACAGTTACTAATAACTAACATTTGTATAACATTTTCTGCTACATTGAATAAGATCACATCATCTGTTCGTGCTATTTGAAAATGCGACGTAATTTCTTCCCACTGTTCGGTGAACCATACCGGTTGAAAGTTGATTTCAATTTTTCTATGTCCTACTATAATTTTAAGAGGTTCACTGCACACGTCTGCGATACTATGGAATCGAGATAATCTCGTAGGCTACAAATGTGAAAAAAGAAAATTAGTGAAATAAAGATAATGTTGAAAGAATTATAAGGTACAATGTATAATGTTATTACTTACCGCGGATCGTGTAGACAATTTAACATAGAGAGAATGCCATGCATTTATTTGATTAAATGAAAAAGATGGTGGTAGAGCGGACCTTGCGTTGACCCGTATTTGGTCTAGCACAAAATGAAAAAGATGAGTTAATATTTGTAGTAAAATATATAATTTGTATATGATAATTTATTACGTGATGATACCACTCTCACAAAGACGGGAAGTTAAGTATTGGCCCTGACGATTGCGCTCCCTTTTTTTATTGTCGTTGGTGGAGTAGAGAAATGTTTCAAAAGTAAAAAAGCCAATATGTCTAAATACAACATCTCCAAGATTTAAACCATGATCTGTCATGAAATCAGAAGTTCTAGTAGTGAAGCACATGTTTTCAAGGGATACTTCTATTCCGTATGTGGGGGTATGAAGCAAAATCGCGCTTGTTGTTAAATGTTGCATTAAATGTCGATGTATGCAATTTGGAATTTTCTACATCGCAATTATAAAAAAGTGTATAAGAAATAACATTCATAAATATTTGATAAAATTAAAGCAATTAATGTAACAAATACATAGATATAATTAACATTGTTATTTGTGATGTAATCGTAATTGAAAACCATGTACATGTAGTAACATCAGACAAATGTCTTTAGGCACAAGCTTTAAAAGAATAAAAACCATATGAGAATAAATGTAGTTACAAAAGAAAAATAAATGCAAAATGTGGAAAACTATAAGGATAGCTTACATGATTGTTAATTAATAGCTTGCAAACGAATTAGAATATCTTGAGCATATCGTTCAGCATCCTCGTATTCTTCAAACAACATAGTTTTTGGCACTGTTGTACCTAACATTTTCAAATAATTTATCCAATACGGAGTTGGAGAACATACATATTGATGTTCTATTGTATGCCTTACAGTTGCAAACAATATTTTTCTTCCGAATATGGTTATTGCAAAATAACGGTGTGTTTGATAACCTTGATTATCAAGAATGAAGTCTTTCTTAAAACTTACAAAAATTGCCATTGTAATGTCTAAATAGGAAGAACACTTGGTATGATTTTGTTGAAAGTATAATAGTTCAAATAAATGAAGTTTGCGAATAAATGAAACATATAAATGAAATGATGAAGTTTGTGGTTTTTATAGT
The DNA here is from genome assembly GCA_003576665.1 of Ipomoea trifida. Lineage (NCBI taxonomy): Eukaryota > Viridiplantae > Streptophyta > Magnoliopsida > Solanales > Convolvulaceae > Ipomoea > Ipomoea trifida. The sequence continues at coordinate 20,677,499 of CP025648.1, read as the reverse complement.
GACATTTGGAGTATTTTTACAACAAAAATGAGACATGCGGGTCAATCTTTATTTAAGTCGGACTTATTTTTTTTTTTTTTTTGTTAGAGGGTAAGATGGACTACATCAGTCCATATTACTCTCTTTGATAACAAAAATAATAATTAAATATTCAACAAGATGCATGGGCTTAATTTTTTATTATTATTTTTTTAAAGAGGGTAATTTGGTTGGAAGGTACGAATTAGGGGGGGAATGAATTGTAATTCGATGGAAAAAGAATAAGGTATGAATAAAGTAGGAATTCAAATTACACTGTTTGGTATGCAAGAATATGTTAACAGTGAATTGAAAGGGAATAAGTGATATAATGATTGAAATGCCGTTTGTGTAAAATTAAAAGTCGAAAATAAAAATTGGTAAAAGTCAATAGTCGAAAGACCATTTCTGGAATTAACTCTTTTAATTATTTAGCGAGCTATGAGCAATCTATAATATTTTATTTTCTTGTGGTTCTTTATTGGCTAAAATTACAACTTAAAATTTGCCTACTGTACACTAGTGGATAGTATCTATGGATTATGGGTAACTAACTTTTCATTAAAATTCACACTTAAAAATGTAATACCTTTTAAAGAGTATCCTGAATAGTGTGGATGGGCTAGTATATATGAGTTATACTACAGTGGTTAACAAGATATTTTCATGTAGTAGGTTCATCTAATTAATTATTAATCAACTTGCCAGAAGTGTACAAACAATTCAACATATAATCTGACCAAATTAAGTTTTTTTTTTTTTTTTTTTTTTTTGAAAGATTAAGATATTTTCATTGATTGCTTCAGTATTTTTAAAAGGAATGAACGCGTTACTTTTAATGAAATCCTTGCAGGGTCCTGGCAAGTGGCACTCCTATACAGTGAGGATGGGGACCTCACTCTCCCTGTTATACACCTCTCAATTTCAGGTGCTTCCAAATTACTGTACTGTTTTTTGATGTTGAAAAGATATTAGAGAACTCTCTCTCTATATATATAATGGATAATGCCCCACTCACCATTTCTCGTCCAATTTATATATATATATATATATATATATATATATATATATATATATATATAATTCACTTTTTCTTTCACACAATTATATTAGAACCTTAAAATCTTAAATTGAGTCAATTTAGTTTGGAGATGTAAATCAAACTGTGCACTTAAGCATACAAGAAGCTTATGTATGTAGAAAAAAGTTGATATAAAATGAAATTTTAAGTGACTATTTTGTAGTACACGTATATCGATAAGGTCCAATTTTATTTTGGATCGGCTTAAAGTTAATTAGCGTTATTCAAAGTAAGACGAAAATAAGCCTGAAAACTTGTGTGCTATCCAACCCCCAAGATTTCTCACTGGACACCGAATTTTCTTTATTGCATGACAAGAAAAATATAAATTATGCCTTCTATCAATAGAATTTGTGAAATGTGAGAAAAGAAATATTTTATTTTGATAAATGTTTAACTTTGGTATATTGAATGTTTATTTTTAATATATTGTAGTTAGGTTTACTTGTAGATAGTATATTAAAAATAAAAATGTAATATACTAAAAATGAACATTAAAATAATAAGCATGTAGTACAATAAAATAAACATTTAATTAGTTCACTAAAAATAAATTTGTATAACAGTGATACACCATGTGGACCCCAGTCCTTAGTATAATTATTGTTGTGATAATTGACAAATTTCTTACGTCCTTAAAAGTAACACTCAAGAATTATTGAGCTATGATTTTTTAGCATGTCACATTATTGATTAAAAAAGCATCTATCTCTTAATTGTGGATTTGTGCCAAGGGTGCGGTGGGATCTAGTGCATGCATGTGAGCTAATATCTCCATTTATTCTTGCCCCACTCCAATTCAGTTGTACCAACCAGTCTAAAAAACATAATAAGTCTCAAGTAGAGATATATTCGTAATTTATGTTCATATTTTTAGTGCTAACCATTTTGTATATTGTGTTTTCAGAGTTGCACTATACAATTTTTTGGACAAAACACCCTTATTGTTATAACTTTTGTTATCTTTTCCATTAACTTTGCCATACGCATGCATCCCCCATCATATATTTTCTTATATTCTTTAACGATAATAATATTTGTAGACGTTATATATTGGATTAATGTAATAAAAAAATTTATTTATATTTAAAATAGTAAGAATTTGTTAATTATTTTATTTAAAAAATATTAGATATATATATATGTTTTTGCACATTGCGCATAAATTACCCACATTAATTATTAATACCCAACTCTGATCTGCCCGTGAGAAGGCAACTTCAACCAAGTTTGTCAGACTATTAAATTGATAATCATAAAGTTATAAGTTTAACTCTCACTACATATTAGCCATTTTATCTTGATGAGCTTATTAGTTATGGATAATTTAAGTTGATTTACCTCCTTATAGTCCTTTGTCAAGTCAAATGTGAAATTTACCTAGTTGACACTTTTGGATAATGAATGTGATTTCCTTTTTTCACTTAATAACATGGTTGTAGTCGCTAGGCGCTAGTCGGGCGGTAGACTAGCGCCTAAGCGGTACCTAGGCGGCGACCTATAAAAACAAAAAATTAATTCATGTATGTGAGTGTATGTCATATATATAAATAAATTTAAATATAAATAAATATAATAATAAAATTAAAAAGGCCGACTCGCTCGAGTTAACTCGGCTAACTCTGCCGAATTGGGCGAATTAACTCGGTCAAATTCGGCCTAATCGGCCGAGTTAGGCGCTAGGCAACCTCCTAGGCGGCCGGCCACCTAAGTGGATGCCTAGGGAGTAATTCACCTCGGTCTAGGAACGCCTAGCACCTAGGCGGGTGCCTAGGCGACTTAGACAGAAATTTTTGCAACATTGCTTAATAATAACACCGGGAGCAGTGCCCTGCCTGGCCCCAAACTCTGCCACTGCGTCTGTGCTAGTGATGGGTTTGCATACATTTGATGACGCCCTTCCATATATGCCCAAATAATTTGTATCTTCCACTATAAAACTTTGGCAAATGGCAGGCAGCCATTACCATGCAGATCAGATCAGAGCACATTTCTCACTAAACAGTGAAGCCTTAAATTAAATCTATCACTACTACTCCGCAAAACAAAAATGACTACAACCGTCACTGTCCTCACTGATAGGCCAAAGAGGTTTGAAGGTAATGCCAAAATCATGGCCATCGGAACCGCAACTCCGGCGAATTGGGTTGACCAAACCACCTATCCAGACTTCTATTTCCGCATCACAAATAGCCAACACTTGCTGGAACATAAAGAAAAGTTTAGACGCATCTGTAAATACATACTCACTGCATTTTTTATTTCCGTTTTTTCTTTAATAGCTTTATATTGTTGAATCATTCTTTATTTTTGGCAGGCAACAAGAGCAAGATTAGGAAACGTCACCTGATTTTAACAGAAGAATTATTGAAGAAAAATCCCAACTTGTGCACATACAACGACGCTTCCCTTAACACCAGGCAAGACATTTTGGTGTCTGAAGTTCCTAAGCTGGGCAAAGAAGCTGCCATGAAGGCTATAAAGGAATGGGGTCGCCCTATATCTGAAATTACCCATTTAGTGTTTTGTACAACTAGTGGCGTTGACATGCCCGGTGCAGATTTTCAACTCACAAAGCTATTAGGCCTTAACTCATCCGTCAAACGCTTAATGATGTACCAGCAAGGCTGTAACGCCGGCGCCGCCATGCTCCGGCTAGCCAAAGATCTCGCCGAGAACAATAAAGGTTCTCGCGTTTTAGTGGTGTGCTCGGAAGTGATGTTAAGTGTATTTCGCGGGCCAAGTCTACAACAAGAAGATAATCTTTTGGCGCAATGCTTATTCGGCGACGGCTCGGCCGCCCTCATTGTTGGGACAGACCCGAGGCCCGGTCTTGAAACTCCATTGTTTGAGTTGGTGTCTTGCGCGCAAACAATCATTCCCGACACTGATTCGCACCTTAAACTGCACGTGCGAGAGATGGGGCTTACATTCCATTGTAGCAAGGCTGTCCCTACTCTCATCACCCAAAATGTAGAGGATTGTTTGGTGAAGGCGTTCGAGCCGTATGGAATCTCGGATTGGAATTCAATTTTCTGGGTTCTCCACCCAGGCGGCAATGCAATTGTGGATGGTGTGGAGGAGACATTAGGGCTTGGACCAGAAAAGCTTCGAGCTTCAAGAGATGTTCTTTCGGAGTATGGGAATTTAACAAGCGCATGTGTGTTGTTCATATTGGATGAGGTGAGAAAGAAATCCAAGAAAGATAAACAGATGAATACTGGGGAGGGCTTGGAATTTGGCGTGGTTTTAGGGTTTGGACCAGGGCTTACCATTGATACTGTTATCATTCGTAGTGTGCCTATAAATTATTAGTAATTTCTTAATCAATTGATGCATACAATTAAACATTTAAAGTAGTGGTGTTTAATTGTGATTGTATTTAGGAAATCCTACTCATTACCATGTTCTATTGTTACTATCTAGTGTCTTACTATCTAGTGTCTCTTTTTTTTTTTTAGTACTACTAACTCTATTACAATGTAGTATCTGTTCATATCTACTTTCTCAACCTACTGAAGCACAAAGAGTTAACAGTTGCCTCCACGGAAGCTCGCGAACCACTCCCATCATCCATGTGGGAGTGTAAATCGGGACACCGGGTGCCACTAGACCACATGGTCTTTGGCTTTTTTTTTTTTTTTTTTTGTTTAGTTTCTTTTGTAGTTTATACTAATTTTTAAATTTAATTTTTTTTATGTTTAATAGTATTTTTAATGTGGTTTCTAAATATATGATTTCGTATACATAACATTATAAAAAATTAAATTAAAAACAATTTCAATCAAATCTCATTAATTGAATTAAATCAAACACATAAAATGGGACAGAGTGAATATATATTTTTATATATTTATTTTTAATTTAATTAATTAACTAATTATTTATTTTAATTCAAATTTGTATTTACCATTAAAGAAAGTAATAACTCCAACTTAAACTTATTAATTAATTATTACCAAATATTTTATTCTTATTACTATTTACGAGTATTAGCTTTCAATGTTTGGACCAAATCAACCCTATTTGGCTATTTTTATGAAATCTTTTCGTTTCTTAAATTAGATATCTTTTGAATTTAGAGACATGTTTTTAAAATGTCTTTTGATATGATGGTGTTTGTCTTAGCTTGCACATTTTTCTTGAAAACCTCGACTAGACTCTTCTATGTCCCCACCCCATATACTGTGTGGATGTGGAGCCATATTCTTGGTTATTGTTTGTTGAAGCTAGTCAGTAAGATATTGGGGAACTTAGATCCACCGTACCTTTGGACATTATATTGTAGATAAATAAGATAGATACTATACGTAAGGTTGCCGTCTTGCCGACACATAGTGGAAGAGTCAAAGCTATATATTTACATGTATTAAGGGATGTTAATTGAGCCACTCAATTAGGTATTAGGTTTTGGGCTAGTCCTGTAAAATTATTGAGGTTATTAATTTGGGTTAAATGATTTTTTTTTTTTTGTTTGGGTTAGCTCGATGAGAACTATTGAATTATATTGAATAACTCAAGTAATAATTGTACAGATTATAAGTGTAGACTCACTAACCAAACAAAATGGTTAGTAATAATTGTATAGATTATAAGTGTAGACTCACTAATCGAACAAAACGGTTACAGTAATAATTGTACAGATTATAAGTGTAGACACGCAGAACATAAACTAGAAGGATAACAAATATTTTACTAGACTCACTAACCGAACAAAACGGAAGAATACGTTTGCCCCGAAGTGGAAGCCGAAGCACGTGCAGATAGAAACGCAGAAGGAGACGAACTAAGAACGGCAAATAAAGTGTAGAGCCCACCAGAACTATTGTCCCGAAGGAGAATTTTTGGATTGAATATCCTTGATAACAAAAAATCAGGGGTGAAACTAAAAAAAAAACACATTATTATCTGAAGCAAAGCACTGTACAGATAGTAAGGAAGTAGAGAGATTGGGAACATGTAAGATTAGAAAGACGAAATGGCCTAGAGGGGGTAGATAGGGAAGTATGGCCAACATTACTAATAGATATAAAATTAACTATACAATATTTGACACTTGTTCTTCAAATATTAACTATACAGATGGATGATTCAATTCATCTTGTCAACAAAACATTCCAAGTAAGCCAATAGGAGAGTCGGTTGGGCAAAAAAGCCAACTATATTTGGTAATTAATTAGTATTTAGTTGTGTGTTTGAACTTTGGATTACAACGTTGTTATATAATGTGTAGACTTTGGATTTAGGCTATGTGAATATGTGTTATTTGTTAGTGTGTTTGGAAAATTAGAGCAATCAAGGGTGAGATCTCGGACATACATTTCCTAAATCTCGATAATATACTTAGTCAACAATTCTATATCTGAAAAGAGTTTTTTTTTTTTTTTTTCCACTTTTGGTCCAATGACTTTAGAGTCTCAACTTGGATTCACAACTTTTATTTCTGACATAAATAGTGCTCTATTTTGATTTTTTTAAAAAAAGATTTAGTCCTCCCGTCAACATGATCGACGAAAACTCCTCGGAAACACCACTTCTCAAATTGACCGAGAAATGGTACTTATGTCAAGAATAATAACCAAGATGTGGTAATTTCATTGAGTTTTCATTGGTTATATCGTAAGAAGGACTAAATCTAGAATTTAAAAAAAATCAAAGTGAAGCACTATTTATGTTAGATATGAAAGTTGTAAATTCAAGTTGGACTCTAAAGACATAGAACTAGAAGTGGAAAAAGAACTACTCTATTAAAAAATCTATCGTCTAAGCTGCATCAACCATTATTACAAATATTACGATCATGAATAAGGGTCACACTTGTGTGAGACCGTCTCACGGATCCTTATTCGTGAGACGGGTCGGGTCGGGTCAAAGCACCATGCAAATGTCATACTTATATGTGCAAATCTCACACTTATATGCTCAAATATAACACTAATCAAAAATACAATTTTTGTTACTTATAAGAGAAAAAGTAATACATTTTTCATAATAAGTAAGGTTGACAAGTACCTCTCACTTATAAGGGCAAATATAATACTTTTGAGGAAAAATGTAATACTTTTAAATCGAAATGTAAAAGTATTGTATTTTCCTTAAAAGTATTACATTTACCCTAATAATAAGTAACAAAAATTTTATTCCTAATTAGTATTACATTTGAGCATATAAGTATGACATTTGTGCATATAAGTGCTACTTTTACATCTTGACCCGGCCCGACCCAACCCATCTCATGGTGAGACGGTCTCACATAAGTTTTTGCCCATGAATAATGTGTCAATCAAACCATATTAATGCTTGTACTATAATTACATCAATTTTTAAGATTTGAATATTTTGTACTAGTACTATCACCAAAAAATAAAAATAAAAAGTCTGGCATGAAACAACATCAACAAACAATCATCCCCAGTACTGATTCGCACTTTAAACGTGAGATGGGGCTTACTTTCCATTCTAGCAAGGCGGTCCCTTTTGTCCTTGCCGAAAGCGTAGAGGATTGTTTGGTAAAGGCGTTGGAGCCGTTTGGAATTCAATCTTTTGATCTGGATTATATTATCCACCCTGGTGGCAATGCTATTCTGGATTGTGTGGAGGAGAGATTAGCGCTTGGGCCGGAAATGTTTCGAGCGTCAAAGGATGTTCTTTCGGAGTATGGGAATTTAAGAAGCGCATTTGTATTATTCATATTAGATGAGGTGAGTAAGAAGTCCAAGAAAGAGCAACAAATGACCTGGAGAGGGCCTAGAATATAATGGGGTGGTTGTTTTCTCCCTCGAAACTCTACTCTTACTTCGTTCAAGCCACCTATGTTTCATCCCGCGTTCTCGTTCGTCGGGTTTCAAGTTTGAGTGCTCAATCGTCGGAACCGTGTAGTACGTTTTATCCTGTAAAACCTAGACCGCAACGCTTCTAGCACTCCGAGAGGCAGTAAATTAAATAAGATTTTAAACAGAGTGGCAACTCGACTCGTGCTTCCCACCTACTCGATATCATCTATCTCCATTCCCTTGTTGTTTCCAGGTTTATCTTAACCTTTCGTAAATTAATTTCCTCTTTATTTACCTTTCGCGGGTATTGCATTTTTTCCATTTTTCTTGGGATTTTTGAGACTATCTTCTTACCATAGAGAGAAACAATTAACACTCCTAATGACTGGTGCTTGTGAATTTCAAAAAAAAAAAAAAAAAAAAAAAAAAACCGTATCCTACAACATCATGCCAATTCGATCCAATAGATTTCTCAGTCAAAAATGTCTGGCGTCATTGTTCTCTTTGATGCATGCATGGAGGGCCGCCAAAAGGTCGTCCGCCCGTAATGCCAAACTCCTGGCCCATTTAGGTTGATTTTATCATAATTGTGTTATATATATATATATATATATATATATATATATATATATATATATATATATATAGGATCGCGTTCAGGTGAGAACTGGGCGCCCAGGAGAGAACTGAGAACGAATCACAGCGCGCCACGTGTCCGGAATGTAGTTGCAACTAACGCTATAACTAGGTGCACTTCATGTTATAACTAGGTGCACATAGGTGTACCCAGGTGCATAAATGTTAACAAGGTAAATTACTTGCACCTGCAGGTGAAAATAGGTGCACACGTGCAAGTAAAATGTATTACAAGTGCAAGTAAATTATACAATGAGCATCAATACTAAGTGCACCTAATGTTATAACTAGGTGCACCTATTGCTATAACTAGGTGCACATAGGTTGCAACCAGGTGCATGAATGTTAACAAAGTAAATTACTTGCACAAGTGCAAGAAAAATGTATTGCAGATGCAAGTAAAATGTATTACAGGTGCAAGTGAATTGTACAGTGAGCCAATACTAAGTGCACCTAATGTTATAACTAGGTGCAACCTATGTTATAACTAGGTGCACCTATGTTATAACTAGGTGCACCTAGGTTGCACCCAGGTACATGAATATTAACAAGGTAAATTACTTGCATTTGTAAGTGAAAGTATTTGCGAAAATAGGTGCATGAATATTAATAAGGTAAATTACTTGCACTTGTAAGTTAAAATATGTGCGAAACAAGGTGCACTTTTAAGTGAAACTAGGTGCACTTTTAAGTGAAACTAGGTGCACTTGTAAGTGAAACTAGGTGCACCAAAGTTCCAGTTATTTACGAAAATGCCACCGCGTCATTTTTTTAAAATTGCATCTGATTCGTTGATCTGGACACGTGGACGACTGTGGAGCGTTCTCATTTCCTACCTGGGCGAGAGTTCTCACGAGAGTGCACCCCTATATATATATATATATATATATATATATATATATATATATATATATATATATATATATATATATATATATATATATATATATATATATTTAAATAATTGTGTTTTATATTTAAGTAATGGATAACATTTGTGCATGGGAGACCGTTTTACCATTGGTGAGATGTGTTAGGTCGGATTAAATTAATATAAAAAGTAATACTTATACTAGCAAATGTAATACTAAATTATGAATAAAATGTTTATTACTTATTTATATATATACACGAAAAAATGCAATATTTTGTAGGAGAAATGTAAAATATACTTATATACTTATACTACCTTAGGAAATGATAGATTGTTGGAAATGTTAGATTCATGTGTTTGGTTTAAAATTGAAGTGTGTATTACAAATTTACTTGGTTGAGGAGTTATTATTTTTTTATGATGATTATTTTTACTTGAATACCAGGCCATTAACCTATTTTTATGTATTTTAATAAATTTCAAAATTAAAATAAATAAGAAGACAATCGTACAATTTTCAAGTGAATGATTTTAAATTAATTAACTAAGAGCTTGAACAATAATTAACTAAGGCAATAGATTAAAATGACAAAATTAGCAATAAGCCAAAGGGGATGTGAGAATACCTAAGAAACTGAAGAGTATCTCACATTCCCTTGCAATAGCTAAAAACCTTATGTGGATGTTATATTACATTCCCATAAGAAATTACATAACTTGAACCAAACATGACAATCTTATATTTTCAAACAAATATAACATTGGTTATCTTATATCACTTAAACTAGACACCCCTACATTTTGGTGTAAAAGTAATACTTTTTTCATCAAAAGTATTATATTTTTCCTTATAAGTAATAAATATTTTATTCATAATTTAATATTACATTTGCTAGTATAAGTATTACATTTCATCTTGACATAAACCGTCTTACGGACAAGGATCTGCGAGACGGTATCACACAAGTTTTAGCCTTAAATGATTATGTTTGTTTTATATTATATTGATCATGCCAAACTCCTTTGCTTTGCTACTCAGAATGGATTTTGCTTTGTTAAGGGTATTGCACTTTCGTAAACCAGGCCAATTGAGGTAGTCGCACATTACAATTTACCTCATTAAGCAGGAGTGTTTAAATGACTTTTCATCAATATTGTTAAAGATTAACATGTTGGTCGTGAATAGGTCAAAAAAGTTTACAATGCACTACTAATCAAAATATATACACACACATGTATGTGTGCATATATGTATTCGTTAGTTAAACTGATTCTTTTTTCTTTGCTTAATTTCTTAACGATATACGATGTATGATGAATTGCTGCTTTAATAGCGGTGACATGATAATAAGATAGCTATAACATATTATCAAAGAAGAATCATGCGAAGGGAGCTTTTTGATGATGCGATGTATATATGTTAGCATACAGTACCGATTATTTTTAACTTTTTAATTCTTTGATTGCTTGATTTTTGGATGTAAGTAGACGGTACAACTATTCAGTTGCTCGCTTTCTCAATTTTCAATGCCGTGACCAAATTACATTTTTCATACAAGCTAAGGGTCTACTTTGGCTTGTAAACTTTATTCTTTTTACACACAAATAATTCTTAATTTTTCTTTCATTTACAAAAAAATTCATATTCCCTACACTAAAGTTCATTATAGGTAAAAATTCATTTTGCATGTGATCATATCCAATAAAGGATCATAATTAAATAGATAAATTAGCTTAAATTATTTATAACTAATCAGCCCAAGCCATTAAATTAAACTTGAAGCCTTATTATGCATGGTTACTAAGTCTTTTTGACCAACTGGAATAGAGTTGCCCATAACTCTTACAGGGCGTTTGGTTAGAAAGAACGAATAAGGGGGAAATGAATTCTAATTAGTGGAAAAAGAATAAGGTATGAATTGAATAAAGTGGAATTCAAATTACACTATTTGATATGCAAGAATATGTTAACAGTGAATTGAAAGGGAATAAGTGATATAATGATTGAAATGTCGTTTGTGTAAAATTAAAAGTTGATGATAAAAATTAGTAAAAGTCAATAGTCGAAGGACCATTTCTGAAATTAACTCTTTTAATTATTTAGCGAGCTATGACTTCTATGAGCAATCTATGATAGTTTATTTTCTTGTGGTTCTTTATTGGTTAAAATTACAAGTTAAAATTTACCTATTGTTCACTAATGGATAGTATCTATGGATTATGGGTAACTAGCTTTTCATTAAAATTGGCACTTAAAAATGTAACACTCCCTCTGTCCCATTTTACCTGTCATGTTTACTATTCATTGGTCAAACCAATTTTTTCTTCATTGCTTATTTTTTTTTAATAATTTTTAATTATTTTTAAATTTGATTTTTTGTGTTTAATAGTACTTTTAATGTAGTTTCTAAATATATAAATTATATATATTAATACTAAACTTAATATTATAAAAATTTGAATTAAAAATAATTTCAGTCAAGTCTCGTTAACTGAATCAGACAAACAAAATGGGACGGAGATAGTACCTTTTAAAGAGTACTCTCAATAATGTGGATGGGCTAGTATATATGAGTTCTACTACAGTGGTTAACAAGATATTTTCATGTAGGTTCATCTAATTAATCAACTTGTCAGAAGTGTACAAACAATTCAACATATAATCTGACCAAATTAAGTTTTTATTTTTTTTTTTTTGAAACATTAAGATATTTTCATTGATTGCTTCAGTACTTTTCAAAGGAACACGTTTTTTATGAAATCCTTGCAGGGTCCTGGCGAGTGGCATTCCTATACAGTGAGGATGGGGACCTCGATCACTCTGATATCCCTGTTATACAGCTCTCAAGGTGCTTCCAAATTACTGTACTGTTTTTTGATGTTGAAAAGATATTAGAGAACTCTCTCTCTCTATATCTCTCTCTCTCTCTCTATATATATATATATATGGTCACACTTGTGTGAGACCGTCTCACGGATCCTTATTCGTGAGACGGGTCGGGTCGGGTCTAAGCACCATGCAAATGTCATACTTATATGTGCAAATCTCATACTTATATGCTCAAATATAACACTAATCAAGAATACAAGTTTTGATACTTATAAGAGAAAAAGTAATACATTTTTCATAATAAGTAATGTTGACAAGTGCCCCTTACTTATAAGGGCAAATATAATATTTTTGAGGAAAAAAGTAATACTTTTAAATTGAAATGTAAAAGTATTGTATTTTCCCTTAAAAGTATTACATTTACCTTTATAAGTAACAAAAATTTTATTCCTGATTAGTATTACATTTGAGCATATAAGTATGACATTTGTGCATATAAGTGTTATAATTGCATATTGACCCGACCCGACCCGTCTCATGATAAGACGGTCTCACACAAGTTTTTGTCATATATAATGGATAATGCCCACTCCTCACCATTTCTCGTCCAATTTTCTTTTTTTTTTTTTCTTTTTTTATATAATTCATTTTTTTTTTATTTCACACAACTATATTAGAACCTTAAAATCTTAAATTGAGTCACTTTAGTTGGAGATTTAAATCAAATTGTGCACTTAAGCACACAAGAAGCTTATGTATGTAGAAAAAAGTTGGTATACAATGACATTTCAAGTGACTATGTTGTAGTCAGTAGGGTCTACTTTTAATTTGAATCGGGTTAAAGTTAATTAGCGTCATTCAAAGTAAGACGAAAATAAACCTGAAAACTTGTGTGCTATTGAACCCCCGAGATTTCTCACTGGCCTGGACACCAAATTTTCTTTATCGCATGACAAGAAAAATATAAATTATGCCTTCTATCAATAAAATTTGTGAAATGTGAAAAAGGAAATATTTTTTTTTTTGATAAATGTTTAACTTTGGTATATTGAATGTTTATTTTTAATATACTGTAGATTTACGTTTAGATAGTATATTAAAAATAAAAATGTAATATATTAAAAATGAATATTAAAAAATGAACATGTAGTACAATAAAATAAATATTTAATTAGTTCACTAAAAATAAATTTGTATAACATTGATTACCATGTTGTGTGGACCCTAGTCCGTAGTATAATTATTGTTGTGATAATTGACAAACTTTTTACGTCCTTAAAAGTAACACTCAAGAATTATTGAGCTATGATTTTTTAGCATGCCATATTATTGCTAAAAAACAAGCATATATCTCTTAATTGTGGATTTGTGCCAGGGGTGCGGTGGGATCTAGTGCATGTGAGCTAATATCTCCATTTATTCTTGGTGGATTCGAGCCCCACCCCCAATTCAGTTGTACCAACGTATCTAAAAATAAAATAAGTCTCAAACAGAGTTATATCCTTAATTTATGTCCATATCTTTAGTGCTAATCATTTTGTATATTGTGTTTTTAGAGTTGTACTATACAATTTTTTTGGACAAAATATCCTTACTGTTATAACTTTCGTTATCTTTTCCATTACCGTTATAACACTTTGTCATATTATATTTGGCATATGTTTTTGCACATAAACGACTAGTATAGAAAATATATAGTAGAAACCTAATTTAGGCACATTAGTACACAACTCTGATCTGCCCATGGGAAGGCAACTTCAATCAAGTTTGTCAGTTAAATTGATAATTATAAAGTTATAAGTATAACTCTCACGGGAAACAACATATTAGCCATTTTGACTTGATGAGGCAATTAGTTATGGATAATTTAAGTTGAATTACCTCCTTGTGGTTCTTTGCCAGCTAGGTCAAATGTGAAATTTAACCCGTGAACACTTTTAAACAGTAAATGGGATTTTCCTCTTCACTTAAAAATAACATTGGGAGCAGTGCCCTGCCCGGCCCCAAACTATGCCACTGCGTCTGTGCTAGTGATGGGTTTTCATACATTTGACGCCCGCCATTCCATGCCCAAATAATTAGTATGTATCTTCCACTATAAAATACCCCCAAAACGTTGGCAAATGGCAGGCAGCCATTACCATGCAGAGCACATTTCTCACTAAACATTGAAGCCTTAAATCATCACTCCGCAAAACACAAATGTCTACTACCGTCACTGTCCTCACTGATACCTGGAGCCGTAGGGCAAAGAGGTTTGAAATTGAAGGTTATGCCAAAATCTTGGCCATAGGAACCGCAACTCCGGCGAATTGGGTTGACCAAACCACCTATCCAGACTTTTATTTCCGCATCACAAATAGCCAACACTTGCTGGAACATAAAGAAAAGTTTAGACGCATCTGTATGTAATTAATTGCTCATTTCCATTTTTTTTTCTTTAATAGCATTATTTTTTTGAATCATTCTTTATTATAATAATGTTTGCAGGCAACAAGAGCAAGATTAGGAAACGACACCTGGTTTTAACAGAAGAATTATTGCAGAAAAATCCCAGCTTGTGTACATACAACGAAACTTCCCTTAACACCCGGCAAGACATTTTGGTGTCAGAAGTTCCAAAGCTGGGCAAAGAAGCTGCCATGAAGGCTATAAAGGAATGGGGTCGCCCTATATCCGAAATAACCCATTTAGTGTTTTGTACAACTAGCGGCGTTGACATGCCCGGTGCAGATTTCCAACTCACAAAGCTACTGGGCCTTAACTCATCCGTCAAACGCTTAATGATGTACCAACAAGGTTGTAACGCCGGCGCCGCCATGCTCCGGCTGGCCAAAGATCTGGCCGAGAATAATAAAGGTGGCCGCGTTCTAGTGGTGTGCTCAGAAATCACGATAAATATATTCCGGGGACCCAGTCTTGAACAAGACGATAATCTTTTAGCCCAATGTTTGTTCGGCGATGGTTCCGCGGCTATGATAGTCGGGACAGATCCAAGACCTGGTTTGGAAACTCCATTGTTTGAATTGGTTTCCAGTGCACAAACAATCGTCCCCGACACTGATTCTCACCTTAAACTTCACTTACGTGAGATGGGGCTTACGTTCCATTGTAGCAGGGCTGTCCCTTCTGTCCTTGCCGAAAACGTAGAGGATTGTTTGGTGAAGGCGTTCGAGCCGTATGGAATCTCGGATTGGAATTCAATCTTCTGGGTTTTCCACCCAGGCGGCAATGCGATTGTGGATCGTGTGGAGGAGAGATTAGGGCTTGGACCAGAAAGGTTTCGAGCTTCAAGGGATGTTCTTTCGGAGTATGGGAATTTAACAAGCGCATGTGTGTTGTTCATATTAGATGAGGTGAGAAACAAATCAAAGAAAGATGAACAGATGACTACTGGGGAGGGCTTGGAATGGGGCGTGGTTTTCGGCTTCGGACCAGGACTTACCATTGATACTATTATCATTCGTAGTGTGCCCATAAATTAGTACGGATCCCAGTAATTATTTAAACAATTAATAGATGCATACAATTAAACATTAAAAGTGTTGTTTAATTGTAATTATATTAGAGGATGGAAATCCTACTCGTTACCATGTTTTATTGTTGCTATCTAGTGTTCCTTCGACTCCGAACTGCTATGTTCTTGATAAGGGGTTGTAGAGCAATCAAGGGTGCTTGTGATCTTGGACATTTCATAAATCTCCATATATACTAGTCAACAACTATATATTTGAAAAGAGTTTTTTTTTTTTTTTTTTTGGTTTTTTTTTTCCGGTCATAGAGATATGATCGATGAAAACTCCTCGAAAGTACCACTTCTCAGTTTGATCGAGAAGTGGTCCTTATGTCAAGAATGACCAAGATGTGGTACTTTCGGTGAATTTTGATATATAACTTGAGAAGCATATAATACGATACAATGTTTAAAAAATATCTTTGAATTATGATGACCGGCTTGTTTGTAATAATGATTGAATTGAAGTGCAGTGCATGAGTGGTGAAACTTAAGTAGTGTTTGGTTTAGGATTTTTGCACCCTATTATAAGTTTTGATAAGCATTACCGTGTTTGTTTGCCTACTTTTGTTATCCTATTATTGGATTCAAATCGTTTAGTAATTACAAAACTTTATATATACACACACATGTATGTGTGTATATATGTATTCGTTAGTCAAACTGATTCTTTTTTCTTTGCTTAGTTTCTTTTGTAGTTTATACTTATTTTTAAATTTGATTTTTTGTATCTAATAGTATTTTTAATATACTTTTTAAATATATAAATTTTGTATACTAGTACTAAATGTAACATTATGAAAAATTAAATAAAATATAACAACTTTAGTCAAGTCTCATTAATTGATTGAATCAGACACATAAAATGGGACGGAGCAAAAATATATGTTTATATATTTAATTATTTTTAATAAAATTAATTAACTAATTATTTATTTTTATTCAAATTCGTATTTAGTATTTACCACTAAACAGTGTAACTTTTACTTATTTTCAAGAAAAAAAATAACTCTTCTTTTTTTTTTTGAAAAAAAAAAAAGTAACGCTTACATAAATTCATTATTATTATCTTAAAGACCTTGTGGTCAAATGACATAACTGTGACCCTTCCAAGTGAGAGGTCATAAGTTGAATCCCCAATGTTGATTTGTTGTGCTTTAACCAAATCAATCTTGCTTTTAAGAAATCTTTTCGTTTCTTAAGTTCAATATCTTTTGAATTACTAGACATGTTTTTAAAATGTCTTTTGATATGATGGTGTTTGTCTTGCACGTTTTTCTTGAGATCCTCGACTAGACTCTTCTATGTCCCACCCCATATAATGTGAGGATGTGGAGCCAAATTCTTGGTTGTTGTTTGTTGAAGCTAGTCGGAAAGATATTGGGGAACTTAGCTCCACCTTTGGACATTATATTGTAGATAAATAAGATAGATACTATAAATAAGGTTGTCGTCTTGCCGACACACAGTGGAAGAGTCAAAGCTATATATATATTTACATGTATTAAGGGATGTTAATTGAGCCAGTCCATTAGGTTTTGGACTAGTTATGCAAGATTATTGAGTTTATTGGTTTGGGTTAAATAGTTTTGTTTTAATTTTTTGTTTCTTTTTTATTTTTGTTTTTGATTGGGTTAGCCCTAACCATAAACTATAAGCTATTAGACTCATCTAGCCTACTAAATCAATGAACTATAATTGAAAAATGCGAGTTTGTATCCACATTTAGGAGAGTGGGATAAATTTTGATAAAATTATTTATTTAATTCTGATAGAGAATATTTCTCGGGGATTGGGACGACCAGTACGAGCAGTCGAACCAAATCGAGTGTCGCGACCGCAATTTGGGCCGACCTTGTCGGACCGGAAAAGGCACACTTCCCGACCGTCTATGATGGGGGTGAGTTTTCCTCTCGAGCAAGCCGCACTAAGGTCTCATCACCGACGACCTCTTCAGCTCGGTCTGATCGCTATGCCTTTGCCTAAGAGGTGCGGAGGACGTCTCGCCCCACATGTACGGTCCCAACTCTGTTCGACCAGGGACCAGTGCATGCGCTCCACGTGCCCGCCATGCCGAAGGCTCAGAACTTGTCTCTTACCAACGTTATAAATACCACATTAAATGCATTAAAGGAGGACTTTTGATTGTTTCTTATAGCAATAATAGAGTTTGAGAACATCTAACTCACTGTCACGTCATACGAGTCTAATATCACTTTCCACAAGTTTTATTTCAAGTACCGTAGCCCAAACCAACCTGACCCTAGCTTGCATGGTGTACTGTCGGTATTTACAATATCACATCCAAAACAAGTTAAATTTAATAATTAATTGCAATTCAAATCATTATTTTAATTAAAATTTCAATTCAAAAAACTTAATCAACCATTAACAATTAAACCTAAATAAAAGTAAATGAAATAAAGATTTAAAATTGAAAATGAAAGAAATTACTTGAAGAGATGTAGTTGGCAATCAGAATCGTCGGCAATCTGCAACCTGCAAGTCATCTGTCGTCGGCAGTCTACGTTGTCATTTCGCAGGTCGTCTGCAGTGAGGAATTGAGCAATGTCAACGGAATTACTTTTTGCTGGAGACTGGGCTTCCGAGCATCTGACGCGATCAGCGGTCGGTGGTGGATGCCGCCGCCGACGGTCAGCATCGGACGTCGGCACCTCAGCAGAGTCGGCAGTCACGTTGGACAGTGGAGTAGGCGGAGTCGCGTTGGTTGGTGGTGGTTCTTTCTTCTCGCGTCGCAACTCGCAACGCAAGGCAATGTAGGTTTTGACGTTAATTGAAATTTTGATATCAGTAGGTTTTGTTTTTGACTTATTTTTAATCAAAATTTTGAGTATTTAATAATCTTTTTTAAATATATATATATATATATATATATATATATATATATATATATATATATATATATATATATATATATATATATATAAGTATACAACCCGACGGTCTGGCTCGATAGTCCCTCGGGTTATTCTGACTCAACCCGATAGTCCTATAGGGACAGCCCAATTAGCTTGCCTTTTATCAGGCTAATTTTTTTAGGTTTTAATCTTATATATATTTTTTCAGACTTATCAGGTCACCTTGTTAGTTTAGAGCGCAGCTAATAGATTGACATTCTTACATGTATCAATGTATGGAGTATTAATTAACACATATAACAGCTAAAAATACTAATATATAAATAATATTAAAAAAATTGAGGCAAACCCAACTTACTGGTTGATCAGACCACTAACTTAGTAATTACAAAGTTACTACTCACCTATTGATTTTCTTTATAAAAAAAAAAAAAAAGAAAAAAAAAAAGAAGAAAAGAGTCTATCAATATATAAACAATCAAAACTACTTAATTACCTAGAGACTACTAGTTTCTCAACACTTATAAAAAAGTAGGGGCACTGAAAAGCCCAAATAATTCCATTATTGCATCTGTGGTAGTCTAGTAGTTATGATCTTTTTCAAACTTTTTACGTGCTTGCATGCCCATATATTTGTTTTTTCAAACAAGTAGATTGAAGTTCTATGCCCATTTCAATTGCATATGAGGTTCATTATTTGTTGAATATCTTATTCTTTTCTAGAGTATAATTAGACTTATTTAGTACACCCCAATTTAGAAATATGGTATATTCAATAAATTTAAATTCACAATTTGTGCGAATGTGTTTGATCACTACAAAATTTGCCATGTGGTAGTTGATGGGTTTGCAAACTTTTTAGCGGAGATTTTTGTACCTTTTCAGTATAAATTAAAAACCACCCCTCGTAGAAGTTCTAACTCGATGCTACTCATCAAACTTTAAATCATGCCTGCCGCCGTCACTGTCGTAGTGTCGTCACTGGCCCCTGGAGGATGCAGAGGTTTGAAAGTCATGCCAAAGTCCTGGCTATAGGAACTGATGGAACTAGGTAAAATTTAAGGAGTAATATTTTAAAGTCTAGATAATAGAACTCTTGAAGTTATAATATGACTGAGGGAATTAATTGGCCCGAGGTGTGCACAAATCAATCAATTCCATATAAAATAGTAGAAAAATATTAGAAAAACAGAGAGAATACAAAATATGTGAGATTGTGAGATTATGATCTTCAATGATATTGAATGAATAATGCTTTAGAATAGAGAGTATAT
Organism: Ipomoea trifida; assembly: GCA_003576665.1. Taxonomy (NCBI): domain Eukaryota; kingdom Viridiplantae; phylum Streptophyta; class Magnoliopsida; order Solanales; family Convolvulaceae; genus Ipomoea; species Ipomoea trifida. The sequence goes on along the minus strand of CP025648.1, from coordinate 20,657,620 downwards.
GCTGTAGAGAAGAGAATTGGATGAGAGAATCATTCATCCTTATATATATCTCCCCCTTTAAGCAAGAATGAGTAGCCCATTTATACAAGTTAATTATACTAACCTCATCATTAATATATACTAAGGGTGTATTTGAAAATCTGAAAAATAACTTCAGAAAATATTTTCTGAATAATGAGTCATTTTTCATAAAATAGTTTTACCACATTATAGAAAACTGTCTTTGTGTGTTTAGTTCGTTTTCTAAAAAATGAGTATAAGTGTATAATTAAACATTTTAATTGTTTTATTCAAAATATAAAAATATTTATAATAAGATTAAAAATAATATTATTTATTACAAATTACAAAAAAAAAAAAAAAAAAAAAAAAAAAACAACCCTCATTAATATCTCATGGTCATACTAACTACATGGTCAATACATATACTAACTAGCCTCATCATCATACTAACTCAATAATTATTAACAATTCCATCAATATCTCATCATATTCCATCATCGTACACCTATTCAATTTCAGGGCCGGTTTTTTTTATTTGCGGGGCACTGTGCTAGTAACTGAGAGGCCCTATCAAAGTATAAAGAAACCGCGAATTGAAGAAAAATTGCGAATAGAAAAATGCAAAAAATATAATTTTAGGCCAATATAATCACAAATACATATACTAACTATTAGGTCAGGGTTGGACTAGGGGCCCCAAAATTTTAGGGCCATGTGCGGTTGCACGTCTTGCACGCCCTAAAATCCGGCCCTGTTCAATTCTATAATATTTCATCACTGAGAAAATTAAGATTTTTTAAAAATATTAAGATATTTTAATTGATTGCTTCAGTATTTTACGGATCGGAACACGATTTTATGAAATCCTTGCAGAGTCCTGGCACTCCGTATCAGGTGCTTCCAAATTACTGTATTGTTTTTTTTTTTTTTTAAATGTTGGAAAGATATTAGATAACTTAAAATATATAAAAAAGAATAGTGCCCCCTCCTCACCATTTCTGGTCCAATTTTCTTTATTTTTGTATTGTATCTTTTTTTTTTCTTTTTTTTTTCTTTTGATAATTCATATTTTCTTATTTCACACAACTATAACCACTCAGTCAAACCCATTTGACCGAATGGTAAGTCCTCCAACCGAGTGGTAGTTCGAGATCTTACAACTCGAACAGTTCCGAAAAGTTGGTATAACTTAGTCCGCAAGACCAGCTACTTTTCTGGATGACATTCGTGTCTGCAGGTGCCCCTGATAGGGAATATACCCCGGGTACGGCCCTAGGTATTTAATACATAGACTGTATACGAATACAGGTATTAGCTCATCCTATTTAAGGGACCTTGGCCTCTCATGTAAAAGACTTTTGGACTTTTGGCCATTTTCCACTCTCTCTCTAGGAAAAACACTCACTCATTTCTCCTAACTCTCTCTACTGTATTCAAGAGTAACAATGAATGAGAAAGCTTCCAGGAACTCATATTTGGCTATCTACTCTCCCTTCTTTATGCAATTCATACGCATTATTGGTTGTTGTGGGCGGTGACAAAGTGAGAAAAATAAAGAAAGTGCAAAGATCAGGAAAGGTGGCTTTGGAAAAGCAAATGAAAAAAAAAAAAAAAAAAAAAAAAAAAAAAAAAAAAAAGAGATGGTGATAAGTGGCTGGCAACGTGCAAAGCTTTGGAAAATGCAATGTGAAAATTTTTAGAATTTGTAGCATTGTAATGTAATTTTTAAACTGTAAAATTTGTATAGCTCATAGCCTTGTACTTAGAAAATGTAATAGCAATTAAATGTAATAAGCCCGGTCAGGTTGGTATTTTCACCACCGGCACTCAAAGTCCGGTCAGGTTGGTTCATCCACCACCGGCATTATAAAGCCCGGGGCCATACCTCGGCATAATTACGACGGCGGTCGGAAAAAACGCAACAGGAGCAAGGTGCCCGTTTATGGTCCTCGGACCAATCTTTGTGGGAGTAAGGTGCCAACTACGGGAGCAAGGTGCCCGTTTATGGTCTTCGGGCCGATCTTTGTGGGAGTAAGGTGCCCGTTTATGGTCCTCGGACCGATCTTTGTGGGAGTAAGGTGCCCACTACGACGGCGGTTGGAAAAAACGCTACGACCGAAAAGTCGGAAAAAACTACGGGAGTAAGGTGCCCGCTCGGTCCTCGAACCGATCAATTACGACAGCGGCCGGAAAAAACGCTACGACCGAAAAGTCGGAAAAAACTACGGGAGTAAGGTGCCCGCTCGGTCCTCGAACCGATCTATTACGACGGCGGTCGGAAAAAAACGCTACGACCGAAAAGTCGGAAAAAACTGCAGGAGTAAGGTGCCCGCTCGGTCCTCGAACCGATCTATTACGACGGCGGTCGGAAAAAACGCTACGACCGAAAAGTCGGAAAAAACTACGGGAGTAAGGTGCCCGCTCGGTCCTCGAACCGATCTATTACGACGGCGGTCGAAAAAAACGCTACGACCGAAAAGTCGAAAAAAACTACACTCTTTTCACCAACGAGGAAGAATTACCCTCGTTTGCTTTTCTTTGTAAATTGTACATGTGTGTTGAAGTCCGGTTAGGTTGGCACTACCACCACCGGAGTTGTAAGCCCGATTAGATCGGCATCGCCATCACCAGCACAGTTAGCCCGGGACTAGTTCCCAGCATTAAGCCCTACAAGGTAGGCAATTCAGTCCGCCAGGTCGGCATTCCACCCCGGGCAACTCCAATCCCTTGATTGGTAAAATCCAATGCCTAAGATCAGTAGAGTTCGGATGACCCTTATAGTCCAAAAGACTGTGCTTAAAGTTGTGCTCTTTTTCCTTAGCTAAGATTTTTTCCCACTGGGTTTTTTCTTAGTTTAAGGTTTTTTAACGAGGCAACCGACGCAGGTCGTAGACTATATGATCAGTTTTCCCGACCTGAACTCTTCTTCATCGACGCTTAAAGTTGTGCTCTTTTTCCATGGCCAGGATTTTTTCCCATTGGGTTTTTTCTTAGCCCGAGGTTTTTTAACGAGGCAACTAGCGTGAGTCGCGAACGGTAAGGCCAGTCTTCCAGCCCGACCCCTTCCTTGTTGACTCGACGTCAAGGCTCGGACTGGGGGGGCTAGTTGATAGGGAATATACCCCGGGTACGGCCCTAGGTATTTAATACATAGACTGTATACGAATACAGGTATTAGCTCATCCTATTTAAGGGACCTTGGCCTCTCATGTAAAGGACTTTTGGACTTTTGGCTCCCCTCTGGTCTTCTCTCTACTGCTCTCATATCCCCTCTTCTCTCAAAACATCTCAAGAACAATCAATAAAAGGGATAGATTGAGAGTCAATTTTCTGATCTACACTATACTTTGCATATAATTTCTTTACATATTATGAACACTAGAATACACGAAGGAATTAAACATTATCAGCCCCAATGTAGAGAGAAAACTTCTTTAAAGTCTTTCCACCTTCATTTTCCACGGTCTATTCTGAAAATCAATTTTTCATTCTCCATTATCCATTTTTAGCTTATAATATATCAATCTCTTCGTCTAAAAAAAAAAAAAAAAAAAAAAAAAAAAAAAACTTGAATTCACTTTGACCCGACTCAAATAAAAAATGAACCCCACATATATTTATACTACAAGACCGTCACTTTTATGCTAATTTTTCCAACAATAGTTTGCATCAACACTCAAGGATTATCGAACTAGCTATTATTTTTTAGAGGGTCACACTTGTGTGAGATCGTCTCACGGATCCTTATTCGTAAGCCGGGTCGGGTCAAGGCACCATGCAAATGTCATACTTATATGTGCAAATGTTATACTTATATGCTCAAATATAACACTAATCAAGAGTACAATTTTTGTTACTTATAAGAGAAAAAGTAATACATTTTTCATAATAAGTAATGTTGACAAGTGCTCCTTACGTATAAGGGCAAATATAATACTTTTGAGGAAAATTTTTTTTTTTTTATAAAAGTGGAAGGGGGATACCCATGTGATATCGAGTACAATTAAGCAGTATTATACAAAAAGCGCCATGTTGGACATCCTAACAAATCATTGTCAAGTAGATTTCGAATACTGGCCGGAGGACTGTCAAGGATTAGTATGCCTTTGTTGAGCTCTCTTGCCGTCTTGGCTAAGTGATCGGCAATTGCATTTAATTCCCGGGGGGCTGATTCAATGCTCCAGACATCCACATACTGAAGTTCTCTCATGCATGCTTTCAGTATGTTCCCCACTACTGAATTGGGGGGCTGGTTGCTCTTTAACTGCTGCGTAATCTCCTGTGAATCTCCTTCAAGAATGATCCTTTTGAAACCATTCTTTACTGCTACTTGGATGCCCCTCAAGAGTCCCCAGGCCTCTGCTTCTAAAGGTGAGCAAGGGCCTAACCTGTTGGTAAATCCACAGATCCAGCTGCCTGTGCAATCCCTTAGGACACCTCCACACCCGGCTTTGTTGAGTGTATGGTCAACCGAGCCATCGTAGTTAATTTTTACTACTCCTGCCTCAGGTTTCATCCAGCTTCTACATTCCCATCCTGAGGAGTGAATTCCTTTGCGTTCTCTGGCATTCGCAAAGGCTATCTCTGTCTGCTTGGTATGTGCCCTAATCCATTGAAGCTTGGATTGCAGAGAGTGAAACGATCCAGTAAAGATGGCTTCGTTTCTCCACTTCCAAATCCACCAGATTGCTGTTGCAAACATGATGCTTGCATTTTCTGGTGCGTGACCTGTGCCTTTGCATGCGATTCCCCCATCTAACCACTCTCGGAATGAATGGTTAATGAGATTAGCGTGTAGTTGAGGTAGGATATTCCTCCAAACTTCAGCAGCTGCAGGACATTTGCGCAAGACATGATCCACATCTTCCACTGACTGTCTGCATAACCAACACTTATCATTGGCTGCAAGTCCTCTTCTCATCCTGAGTTCATTGGTCATTAGTCTTTCATGGCGGACTAACCATAGGAATACTTTTATTCGACTTTGAATTTTCAGCTTCCATATCGCATTCCATTTAGTTGCTTCTGGCGAACTGGGATAATCCACTGTAAGCTCGTACGCTGACCGGACTGAGAAGCAACCCGATGATTCGAATCTCCAGCCCTTGCGATCATTTGCTTCTGAGTCCTCGTCAATGCTTATTAACTCTAATTCCTCAATTACATGTGCCGGGAGGGTTCGACGTAGTATTCTCCAATTCCAACCATGTCCACTGATCCAGTAGGCCGACACAGGCTTATCTATTTCATTAGCCGATATTGGACTGGTTGCACAAGTGTATAACGGAGCTTGTCCCACCCAAATATCTTTCCAAAAACTGGTCTGGTTGCCGCTTCTAACCACCATCCTCATGCCTTGTTGGAGTCTAGGTACAGCTTTTAGAATACCTTTCCATAGGTTTGACATATTAGCTTTCGGTCTCCATGTTGAAGGGACATGTTCATTCACAGCATACTTGGCTTTAATGACCTGTGTCCATAAGCAGCTTTCACCTTGAGTTAAGCGCCAACCCAATTTCGCCAAAAACGCATCATTCATGGCTTCCAAGCTTCGGAGACCAAGGCCTCCACATTTTTTGCTATTTGTGACTGTTTCCCAGTTGATCATGTGACATTTCCTCCTTTCTGGTGAGCTCCCCCATAAGAAGCTACGGATAAGCTTTTCTATCGTCATGGTTACACCTTTCGGCAGAAGCGTGGTTTGCATAGTGTAATAGGGCATTGCAGATAAGACAGATTGTGCCAGGACTAGTCTACCAGCCATTGAGAGTGTTTTGGATTTCCACCCTGCAAGTTTCTGTTGTGTTCTCTCGATTAGCTCGGCATAAGTATCATTCTTTAGCCTTCCATGTATGGATGGAATCCCTAGGTATTTTCCCATGTTCTCCACTCTCGGGATTCCAGTTAGGCTTGTGATCATTTGTTGCATTTCCCCTTTGGTATTCTTAGAAAAAAACAGAGAAGACTTTGCAAAGTTGATGCTTTGTCCGGAGTGGTCACAGAAGACTTCCAAGCATCGTGACATCTCGTTAGCTTGCTCCACCGTTGCTTCCCCGAACAGCACCATATCATCTGCAAAGAAAAGGTGAGAGAGATTAGGGCCTTGTCTGCTAATTTTAATACCTTTCCATTTACCTTTCCGCACAGATTCATTAATAATGTGACTAAGTTTCTCCATACACAGCACAAAGAGGAGTGGTGAGATGGGATCTCCTTGTCTTACTCCCCTTTTTGGATAGAACCAGTCTGAGGTCTGCCCATCCCAATTAATTGCCAACCTTGAGGAAGAGATACATTCCATAATGTTCCTTCTCCAATCCGAGTTGAATCCTATGTCTGCCAAAGAGTTTTCTATGAATTTCCAATCCAATTTGTCATAAGCCTTCTCAAGATCAACTTTCATAATCATCCATCCTACTGCTGCTTTTCTTGACTTCATTGAGTTCAGTACTTCTTGAAATACAATAATGTTGTCCGAAATTTGCCTTCCAGGGATGAAGCTGGTCTGGTGAGGTCCTACTAGTTTCATTGAGATATCCTTGAGCCGGTTAGCCATTGTTTTCGTGAGGAGCTTGTATGATACGTTGCACAGTCCTATGGGACGCAGCTGTCTAACGGATTCAGGGCTTGATACCTTGGGAATTAGCGTAATCACTGTGTCATTACATCCTGCTGGGAGAGCACCTCCTGAGAAGAATTCTAGAGCAAACTTTACCAAACTTTCCTCAACAATCCCCCAAGATTTTTGGTAGAAGCCAGCCGTCAGCCCGTCAGGGCCTGGTGTTTTGCATGGCTCCATATCAAATAGGGCTTTTCTGATTTCTTCGGGTTGGAAGGGCCGGTTTACTTCTTGCCAATCTTTCTCATCTAGCTTTGGATAGCTACCACTCATTAATGGTTGGGGATTGACATTCTGAACTTTTGAGAACAAGTTAATGAAAAAGCTGCGTATGTGGTCGATCAATAGGTTCTTCTCAGTAATCCAATACCCATCATCTGAGCGTAGTGCAGTGATTTTGGCTTTGTTTCCCTTGACTGCGGTTGCCATGTGGTAAAATCTTGTATTGCGATCGCCGGATGTGATCCACTCTTCCCTTGACCTTTGAAACCATATTAATTCCTCTTGGTATAGGGTCTCTTCCAGATTTTTCCTAAGTTTCCTATCCAGTTTTATGAGATCTGCTCTTGGCCGTTGTGCTAGGCTCCTTTGAATACCTTTTATCCTGGCAAGTAAACGTTTTTTCCGGTGGAACACATTGCCAAATACAGTCCTATTCCAAAATTGCAGCTTAGCTGTCACATTCTGTATATTTTCCTTCAGTTCCTTATCGGCTGCCCATGCTTGTTGAACACATCCTTGGAAGTCGACATGTGTGGTCCATGCCATGTTAAACTTGAATTTCCTTTCCTCATTGACCTGTTGCCTTGGTGTGCAATCTATTAGGAGTGGCGAATGATCAGAATTGATTATTGGTAGGTGCTTGACGACAGCATTTGGGAAATTGAGTCTCCATTCCACACTACTTAATGCCCTATCAAGCCTTGCTGCTCTGAAGGAGTTGGTGTTTGTGCCTCTCATCCATGTGAACTTTGGTCCCTCAAAGTCTAGATCTACGAGGCCCTCTCGAAAAATCCATTCCTTGAAGTCTGCACATTTTGCATTGTTGAAGCAGTCTGGATTACTCACTTCCTCCCTACTAGTGACTGAATTGAAATCTCCACATATGAGCCAATTCGGCTGTGTTCTGGGACTGTTAGAGGTTAGATCTGCAAAGAGTTTTTTGCGAAGAAGGCTGTTCGGGCTTCCATACACCATTGATAGCGTCCAAGACGGTGCGTGTTGCTCATGCACCTGCAGAGAAATGAATTGAGGGTGAGTCTTTAATATTTCTAAATTTATTGACGACTTCCAAAAGATCCATATTCCTCCTGAGAAGCCGACAGCTTCCACTCGGACCCAGTTTTCAAAACCAAAGCTAATGCATATGCTGTTAGCGTGGGTTAAAACTTTTGAGGAAAATTTTAATACTTTTAAATCGAAATGTAAAAGTATTGTATTTTTACTTAAAAGTATTACATTTACCCTTATAGGTAACAAAAATTTTATTTCTGATTAGTATTATATTTGAGCATATAAGTATGATATTTGTTCATATAAGTGTTACACTTGCATTTTGACCCGACCCATCTCATGGTGAGACGGTCTCACACAAATTTTTGCCTTTTTTAGAATGTCACATTATTGCTCAAAAAGGCATCTATATCTTAATTGTGGTGAGGGGTGAGGTGGCATCTGATCTAGTGCATGTGAGCTGATATGTCCATTTAATTTATTCTTGGTCGATTCCAACCCCCCACGTATTTAGCTGTACCAATACAGATAATAATATAATATAGTGGAAACCTCATATTCCCACATTGATTAATAGACAACTTTGATCTGCCAGTACTAAAATAATATAGAGATGGCAACTTTAACCTTCTTTTTTTTTTTTTAATACAATGGCAACTTCAACCTAAGATGTTCATACTATTAACCTGGTAATCATAAGGCTGTAAGTTTGATTTCTAATATATATAACTGAAGTGGTTTATTTAGCCTTCTTAGCTTGGTTTGAGCTAAGAAGTTATGAATAACCTAGACTGGATTATCTCATTGTGATTCTTTATTCGACTAGGATCATAAGGCGGAATTTAACTAGCACACACTTTTGGATAGGAAATGAGTTTTCCCTCCTAAGTTAAAAAATATATTTTGGGACCCCAAACTCTGCCACGTGCTAGTGATGGGTTTTCATACATTTGACGCCCGCCATTCCATGCCCAAATGATGTGTATCTTCCACTATAAAATACCCCAAAAACGTTGGCAAATTTCTCACTAAAAAGTGAAGCCTTAAATCATCACTACTGCTCCGTAAAACAAAAATGTCTCCAACCGTCACTGTCCTCACTGATGATAGTGCAAAGAGGTTTGAAGGTCATGCCAAACTCCTGGCCATAGGAACCGCAACACCCACGAATTGGGTTGATCAAGCCACGTATCCTGACTTTTATTTCCGCATCACAAACAGCGAACACTTGCTGGAACATAAAGAAAAGTTTAGGCGCATCTGTAAGAACAACATCTTTAATTTGCACATGAGATTTTTCCTCTAAAACTTGCATCGTCACTTTTTCTTTAAGAAGCAGATCAATGAATCGTTTGTTGTTTTGTTTTGTTTTGTTTTGTTTTTTTTTCCAGGCAACAAGAGCAAGATTAGGAAGCGTCACCTGGTTTTAACAGAAGAATTATTGAAGAAAAATCCCAACTTGTGCACATACAATGACGCTTCCCTTAACACCAGGCAAGACATTTTGGTGTCGGAAGTACCAAAGCTGGGCAAAGAAGCTGCCATGAAGGCTATAAAGGAATGGGGTCGCCCCATTTCTGAAATAACCCATTTAGTGTTCTGTACAACCAGCGGCGTTGACATGCCCGGTGCAGATTTCCAACTCACAAAGCTACTGGGCCTTAACTCATCCGTCAAACGCTTAATGATGTACCAGCAAGGTTGTAACGCCGGCGCCGTCATGCTCCGGCTGGCCAAAGATCTGGCCGAGAATAATAAAGGTGCCCGCGTTCTAGTCGTGTGCTCAGAAATCACGATAAATATATTCCGCGGGCCCAGTCTTGAACAAGAGGATAATCTTTTAGCGCAATGTTTGTTTGGCGATGGTTCCGCGGTGTTGGATATTTATATAGTAATGAAGATTAATGGTTCAGATGTCTACCATGAAAGCTCAAAATAATATTTGGAGTTGTGGAGTAATAAATATTATTGAGTTTGGTAGAGATGTTTTGGGTTATTCGAGAGATCTCGAGAGATGTTCGAGAGATCACGAGAGATGCCTCGAGAGGTCAGTTCGCACGAGAGATCGGTTCGCTGAGAAACGATGTCTCGAACTGAGTTTGCGTGAATTATTTTGTTGATGTCTCGCATGTTCTATAAATGCATGTGTTTGCATGTTTTATATATCTTTGTCTTTGCATGATTCTTAATGCAAATTAAAGATACTAAAATATGTGAGTGATGTATTAAATTACTTTACATGCATGGTTGTAGAATTTGCGCAGTGTTTCACCTCTCGAACTTTTATCTCTCGAAGGTAATGACTGGCTGAGAATTAATACTTGCATGGAATTGGGTTATGACTTCATCAAAGGTGATGAACCTTTTACTGCCCAATTTGGTTTATATATTACATGGCAATTTTGCATGGGTGAAATGCATTAAAAGGCATTCATATATATTTGCTTATTAATTTACGTAATGTTAATTTTGCGTAAGAGCCTGTTACCTCTCGAATCAGGCAGTGAGTTTACTAGTCTGCATGTGTTTTCACTTTAACTATTTCATAATGGCATGTGCTCATACTTTGAAATATTAAAGTGTTTATATAATTGTTTATATATTACATGCACACTAAGTTTATCCTACGTACATCCAAATCAGTTATATCTTTGGATATTTTAACATGTGAATATAATTTGAAATTGTATTTCCACATGTGGGTACGTAACTGCCAGAACCAGAATGGTGAAATCCATTTGAATATATTATATATATATTTTTTAACTGGTATAAACTTCCAGTAACTACTCCTAACAGTTAGAATTTATTCCTATAAATTCTAGGAGTGTCATCTGATCTAAATGCGCAATTTACTTTGCATGATATCTTGATATATCACAGTTCAATAACTCTCAGTAAGTTCTTATCAAGCAACCTAAGAACTTTGTTTTCATCTTCTTGTATCCCATAAGATTTAATCTTGATACCTCGTTGCTTTCATAGAGTAAAGATTAAAAGCTTATAGGAAAGTGATATCACGCCTGAAGATCTCATTTCCTCTCCTGTTTTTTCCTCTTACCCGAAAATTTTCCAACACGCGGCGATGATAGTTGGGACAGATCCAAAAACGGGTTTGGAAACTCCATTGTTTGAATTGGTTTCAAGTGCACAAACAATTGTTCCCAACACTGATTCTCACCTTAAACTGCACTTACGTGAGATGGGGCTTACGTTCCATTGTAGCAATTAAGGCTGTCCCTTCTGTCCTTGCCGAAAACGTAGAGGATTGTTTGGTGAAGGCGTTCGAGCCCTATGGAATCTCGGATTGGAATTCAATCTTTTGGGTTTTCCACCCAGGCGGCAATGCGATTGTGGATCGTGTGGAGGAGAGATTAGGGCTTGGACCAGAGAGGTTAAGAGCGTCAAGGGATGTTCTTTCGGAGTATGGGAATTTAACAAGCGCATGTGTGTTGTTCATACTAGATGAGATGAGAAAGAAATCCAAGAAAGATGAACAGATGACTACTGGGGAGGGCTTGGAATGGGGTGTGGTTTTCGGGTTTGGACCAGGGCTTACCATTGATACTATTATCATTCGTAGTGTGCCCATAAATTAGTAAGGATTGTTATAAATATATCAGTTTGTGGGCATTATTATGTAACGGTAGTATTTATGTTTCCATTTATATTTGAGTAGTCGCGTATTATGTTGGGTAGATTAGTTGATGTTTTCTTTGCATGTTGTGTACTTCTGGTTTAAGTGTGTTTTCACCGATCCATTTCTTAATTCTTATAGCTAGATGAACATTTTGTGGTAACCTTGTGTCCTTTTTTCTCGATTGTATGTAAGCTCTTTCAACCCTCAGTACAATCTCTCAAGGTGATCTACACCATAGGGATATAACATACTTATAAGTACGACACTTTTTATTTTTCATTTTACTTGTGGCCAATTGAAATATACAATATTAATTAATTTTCTGTCAAATCATGAGTGGTAACATACACTCAAGCATATGTGGAACTATCCAACCTATAATCTAATGTCCATTGTACACATAATGTGAAAGCTCATGCATCCAACTCTTTTCTGAAATCTATTCAGGAAATCAAATAAAGTATGATTACTGTTACTATAGAATTTTCATTAGAAACTCTCAAGTGCACATGATTGATTTATGTTGTGGAATGGTGGACTGACATGATTCAAATAGATGATTGAACTCTATATATTCATAATTTTTTAACTCTATGTTCATAATTTCAGAACTCTATATTCAATAGTATAACACAATTTTTGAATCTATGTAACAAAAATTGTGAATATAGAGTTAAACAATTGTGAATATTGAGTAATGTAATTTTGTAGTATTGAAATTTAAAATTGTGAATATAAAATTCTAAAATTATAAAATTCTAAAATTGTGAACATAGAGTTTTTAATTTGTGAACATGGACCTGAGTCCATCTTGCAAGGTGTATCTGGGTCCATAGCATAATTTGTCCAGATTATGTATATACAAATACGGAGTAACATATTATGTACATTTAGTTAACATATCAAGATCTACCATAAGCATGATAGACCCTGATTTGCAGTTTAAAGCCTCAAGGGATGTTCTTTCTGAGTATGGCAATTTAACAAGCCCACCTAAGTTATTCATATTAGTAAGAAATCCAAGAAAGAGCAGCATATGACTTCTGGGCTGGACCTGGAATGGGGAGTAGTTTTGGGCTTACCATTAAGACTGCTGATATTTTTAGTGTATATTTTAATATTTAATCACCTCAACTATTATTTCAATCCTTATACTAGTGCCTTGTGGACCCTGGCGCATGTGTATATATCTTATGTTGTGTATTTTTGTATTTTGTGTTATAAAATTATGTATCTTAAGAGTGAATTTTGTACTTGAAATAAATTAGTAAATGTGTCTTATGTTATGAATTTATGTCTTGTGTTAAAAAATTAATGAACTCAAATTATGTACCTAAATCAAATTTGAAAAATAAATAAGTATATAATATGTGTATGTGTTTTGTGTTATGAAATTCTATATCTTACGAGTATGAATTTTATATCTCGTCATCTCGATTCAGAGTCTATAATGCTACGTAGACTTTGATCCATTATATAAATTGTGTCCTATTGTTTGATCAATATCATCTAAGGAGTAATAAATAACAAATGAATAATATTACTTTTAATTGAGAATTTAGAATAAAATAAATCCTTCAATTATCTTAATGATTACCATGTTTTCCGTTCTTAGTTTTGAACATCTTGCGTGGAATAGTTTTTCAAAAACTACAAACGCAATATATAATATATACTCATGGAGCAAACTGCAAAGGCAACCCATCCAAGTTAGTCTGTCAATTGGTTTAGTAACTCATGATTCTTTGTTAACCTAAATTATATTGTTATCTCATGATCCTTTGTCGACTAAGATCATAAGGCAGGTCTAATGCACATCCTTAAGTAGTAACTATGAATTTTTTCGTTAGTCGAGGAAAAAAAAAAAACAACTCGTTCATGTTGACAAATAGTATTACTGTTAATCCCTGGTTTTCAATCTTACGTTGAAGATTAGAGAAGGAAGTTAAGAACGTTGCTGTCTATCCTTGTTATTCTTACATATGCATTAATATTATTATATATTACTTCTGTTTTATATTGGTTGAAGTTCACAAAACACTTGTGTTTTAAAATAGAAAAGTTTATTAATAAGGATTATAAATTTGCCACCCACATCAATTGCGTCCCGCAATAAAATGCTCATCTCATCCATCCCAAATGTATACCAAATATTTGGCCATTTTCATATATCATTTATCATTTATCTTCTTTACAGAGATCGAAAGCAAGTATTTTATCATATCACATCTATAAAAATGTTTCAATAATGACAATCCTGCTGATATATACAACTTATTCAAACGGGTGAAAAGAAATATATGGTGAGTCAAATTGTCATGAAATTTAAAAAGATTTATCGGAGTTTTGATTATAAATCATAGTTCAAATATAATTAAATTGTGAGAATTTGGTTAACATTAATACGAGATGATAAGATGAGTTTTGAATTTCATGACAATTTGTTATTGATTTGTTGGTTAAGGCCGAAAGGACACGTTTTTAATGTGAAATGTGACTTATGTGGCCAAGGAGATTGGCTTGTGGGTTTCTTTTTTATGGTGTTGGAGTGGCATACTTTATTATCGCAAAATTGTGACTCATTTATCATGGTCGCAAACTATATTAGGAGAAATATTTTGAAATAATTAAAATAGATTGTTACTCAGTGATTGCCGTACAAAAAATTAAATTAGAGGCCACCCAAGAGAGGTGCAGCCCATCCTATTGGGACTGAAATGATATGATAAAAGACATAACTGAATATAAGTATGTTTGATCGACTAAGCACATCAAAAGAGAAAAAAAAATACATATGTGACAATTAAATAGCATCATCTTTAGTCTCCCAACAAATAGTTCGCTTACTTTTTAATGTCTCACTTGATAGAATCGAATTGTTACTTTTTATCAACATGATTAATGTTACATATTTTAGATGTATATGATTTCACATAGTCAATTTGTTCCATTTTATGTATAAAAACAATAATTTGTCTTAATTAACCACTATTAGTTTGACTTGATTAAACATTAAATATAAATATTTGATTAATTAGCTTTCATAACAGTCTATTCTTTTAAATTGCTAAAATATCCACATTTTTTTAAATACGATGACTCTAGTATATGTTCATAAGTAATCTACTTTCTCAATCTACTGAAGCATAAGAATTAATAGCCATCATTTCCTTATAAGAGTGCGACCGGATGCCACTATATCATAAGGTTTTGAGATATCCAATTATATATTATTGCACTAAATGTGAATTAAGAATCTCGATAATCGAATTACTTATCCGAGACAAGATTGGAAGTTTCGAATTTCTAATCAGAATTGATCAGAGAATTATTTATACTATTGCCGCAAGTTTAGTATGACAGCACGTGAATGAACACTCTAGTTCCCCACAGAACCTAACTAAAGTACTCATCCAAGAAGAAACAAATTATATATATATACCTATTTTCAAAATATATATATATATACCTCAAACAAATCTAATCGACATATTAGGAGTGAGTACGAAGCAAATCGATCCAAAGAAGCCCAAGACAAACCTGATCCGGGTTGAGTCGAAACTGTGGTCGGCTTGTGCGGATGCCCTTTGCAAGTTCAATCAAAAAAGTTAAGGTGTGATCAAATACTCAAATGAGATCGTAACGTGATTAGCATTATTTTTATTATAATTTAAATAAATTTATAATTTATAATTATTTAAGTATCTACTTTTATTAATAATTATTCTTTTATAATTAATTTTGTTAGGGTTTACTATTTTTTAAGTTATTATTATTATTATTATTATTATTATTATTATTATTATTTATTTTTCTCTTAAACTCATTTACTTAAAATTCCTTCCTCTTCTACCCATCAAAACAATCGAACGAGAGAAGAGCATCTGATTCGGCCATGACAACTGTTTGCAGCGCGTTAATCGGTTATGAACATCGCAAAACTTAAGAAAATAGTTTACAAGAGTTAGAATTTTAACAAAATAATACTGTAATAATTACCAACATTAAAAAATAATAATAATTTAGCATAATCGCAATGAAATGTGACTTTAACAATTGAATATTCGTTATTATTATGGCAACGAAATTGGTAATGGAAAGATTTTTGTTGCCCAAAATGCGATGGAATCACAACAATAATTAATTCAGTTATTTTTTTACGACAAAACTTTGTGACGAAATATAAACTTTGCGACGAAATATAAACTTTGCGACGAAATATCTAGCGATAAGAAAAATTCTTATCACTGCTATGTAAATTAATGATAAGTTATATTTTTTTAAAGAAATATATTTGGTGTGGATCTCAACACACTATCATTTCAAGATGTACCAATCAATTTTATAACATACAAGGTATTACCGTATTAATTAGGCTATGCATATTAACAATAAAGAAAGGAATTAAATTATTTAACGATACCCAATAAATGCATTGTAAATGACTGCGTCACAGATTATAGCAAGCAGATTTAATTTTGCATCTTAATCCTCAAAATTAGTCGTTAATTAACATAATCACCAATAGTATCCCCCCACGTGTCTAAATACAGTTCTGTTTAGTCAACCCTGGGATTTGCATTTAGCATATAAAGCGGGATTCCTTCCTTGTTTCGAATGCCATCTTCACTCCCGCTTTTATTAACTTATCGGCCATGGCGTCCGATACCCCCAACATGGCCAAAGCCAAACCTTCTTCTTCTTTTCCGAGAGATAAATCTTTCTTTTTGGCAATTTTTTTCGGTGTCTTTCTCTTTTGTGTCGTTTGGTCGTTCACCGACCCGTTCCCGAACTTCTCGGCCTTGCTCTCGGCGCAGAACTTCTCGGTCGACCGAGCGGCCGTGGATCGCGGGTATGAATCCGCCGAGAAGAGTTTTTATGACGACCCGGAGCTGAGTTATACTATAGATAAACCCGTGGTGGGGTGGGACCAGAAGAGGCGCGAGTGGCTGAAACTTCACCCGTCGTTCGGCGCCGGAGCAGGGCGGCGCGTGCTTCTCCTCAGCGGATCGCAGCCGTTGCCGTGCAAGAACAGCCACGGCGATCACTTGCTCCTGAGGTTTTTCAAGAACAAAGTTGATTACTGTAGAATTCACGGCTATGATATTTTCTACAGTAATGCGTTTTTGAAACCGGACATGCGGTCTTTTTGGGCGAAGATTCCGGTGGCCCGGGCGGCGATGTTGGCCCACCCGGAAACTGAGTGGGTTATGTGGGTCGACTCGGACGCTATCTTCACCGACATGGATTTCAAGATTCCGTTGGAGAGGTATAAGGATCATAACCTCGTAGTTCACGGTTGGCGCGATCAGATTGAGAAGAAGAGCTGGGTGGCCGTTAACGCCGGTATTTTTCTGTTACGGAATTGCCAGTGGTCGATGGAGTTTTTGGATGTTTGGGCGGCGATGGGCCCACAGAGCCCAGATTATAAAAAATGGGGCGAAATCCAACGGTCCACGTTGAAGAACAAGATGTTCCCGGATTCGGACGATCAATCGGCGCTGGTTTATCTTTTACTGAAAGGGGAGAAGAAATGGACGGACAGGATTTACGTGGAGAACGAGTACTCTCTCCATGGGTACTGGAGGGGAGTGGTGGGTCGGCTGAAGAACATCACCGAGAGGTACGTGGAGATCGAGCGGAGGGAGGCGGTGCTGCGGCGGCGACACGCGGAGGCGGTGAGCGAGAGCTACGCGGCGGCACGGGAGCCTCACGTGGCGGCGGGCGGCGATTGGAGAGAGGGGTGGAGGCGCCCCTTCATAACGCACTTCACGGGGTGTCAACCCTGCAGTGGGGACCACAACCCGATGTATGAAGGGGACTCTTGCCAGGTCGGAATGGAGAGAGCGTTGAATTTCGCTGACAATCAAGTCCTTCGAAATTTTGGATTTTCCCATTCTGACCTCGACACTTCATCCCCTCTTTTGCCCTTGCCCTACGCTTACCCTGCAGAAAATGATTTCGAGGCTTTTGTTTGAACACAACATGGAAGCTATCCATGGCCCGCATTTACCATTCGAGTACCAATTGAGCTGTTCATGCGTCCAAACAACATATAATCATCTCTTCTTATACTGCTTTTTACTACCTGTATTGTTAATTAATTATCTCATATCAGTTAAAAACAGATAGTGAATTCAACAAATTACTTCTGTTATTCATGTCAAATTGTAAATATATTATGTACTATTTCCGCTTTTGTTATAAATTTAGTTCTAAAAACACTCAAACTTTACTGTTATTGAAGAAAATGTTTTACCTAGAACTTTGTTATTATAGTTACAAAAAGTGATGTATATATGAAGCATTTTTCTCTTTAATCTATGCCATATAATCCAATTTGGAAATTATATAAAAATGGTTAAAAATTCATAATAGGGAAGCTTAGCCGCCCTAAGGTTTGAACCGAAAATTGGCAAAAATTGACAAAAACGTACGTATGGTGCAATGCGCCACTGATTAAGGAGAGTTTCGTATTTCTTGTGGCTGTGTCTGCTCAGTCAAGTCAAGCAACGCAGGCGACTCACAATTTTTATTTTTGGGGGCTAATAATGTCAAAAGAAATCTTAATTAATTTGATTTGAAAACAAATATATATGGGAGAAGTAATTACGAATAAAATAGTGTTTACATTTGTAGACGTTTCGTGACTTGTGGAACTGAATGGATATGATAATGATGGATTACATAAAGTTTGGGTAAAACGCATGCATTTAAAGGACTCTGTATATGAAGAAAATGAAGCGTAATTTTTTTAATTTAATATAATAGAATTTTATTTTATTTTACTTGAAAAAGTCCCGACAAATTGAGAAAATAAACTACCAAACTCTCATAGAACTGACACCAAAGGCGTCAGCCGCAAGGAGCCTGTTTAAGCTCGTGGGAGGTAGGTCCAAAATGCTAGTCCCCTAATCACCATCCTACTCAATGTTTAAATTGTATAATATTATTCAACCGATCTATTATTTATAACTTTTACTTGCTTTATCACTTAATCTAGTGAAAAATGTGACAGAATGAATATAGTGACTATTTAAAAGGTATTATTAAAAAAATTTCAAATTATTAATGAAAGATACTATTTGTATTTTGTATTATATAATATGACTTATGATAAGTGACAAAATATTACACAATGATTTGCTTAAATTGATTAAATAAAATTGAACATTTTTTTATCAATATTTAAGTAATATAAAACGTTTTGTTAATGGACATTGCTGTATTATTAAAAACGAAAGACGTATAGGAAGGTGAAGGGTGAACGCAACCACCAAATTTGTCGTGAAAATCATTTCCGGCAATTTAGGAACAAAATCAGTTTCGTGTCTAATGTTGAGATTTTAGGTGCGGCACTGATCATTGTTGGGCCAACTAAATCCAATTCTGCAAGGCCCAAAATGACAATTTCGCGCCTGCTTACACAAGTTATAAGCAGTTTGGCCCACTGGGCTTCAAATCCTAGACACAACATTTCTCTGCCGATATGGCCCTCAATAACTACATTTGAGTATTTGACTTTACTTACAATGTTGAAAGTGATGGAGTGGATTTTCTCGTTTTTGACCCAAAAATGTTACTGGGCTAGATCGATGGTTTAATGGGCTGAGGAATGAAGTTGGGCCTCGGGAATGATATAGGCTAGCCTAAGATGCATGAATGTAACAGTTATACTATTGACTCAGGCCCACTTTGCAAGGTGGACCCGTGTCCATTTAGCATGTTCAGGAAAAAAGTTAAATCACGGAAATTCAGTACTCACACTGCTGATCTCTGATCTTTCTTTCCAAACTTCATCATGTGACCAACTGAGCTGCTCATGCGAGCTAATATATAAAACATATTTGATCCCTTGTGAGACTCAATTCCTAGTTTTTTTCTAAACTTCACCCATGTAATCAACTTAGATGCCTATGCTGTCTAATACTCGGTATATATATTTGACTCAATCATATGTATTGATTGTGGACTCAATCATTTGCATTGGCTCAATAATAAGTATTAATTGACTATATGATATACAATTATTTTATTCATTGAATTAAACTAATTTTTATGGACTTTCATAAATTATACTCACTTTCCGCTGGTGCATTAATTTGAGTGCTGAGTGTCCTATTTGAATCTGACTGTTAATTGTTAAAGAAAAATCAATGATGGGCAGATATAGTAATTTACTTTTAAATCGTTAGATTTAACAAAATTAAAATGAGACAAAATTAGTAACCAATGACTGAATTTAAAATTCTTATTAAATATATAAAGATAAAATATAGTTAAATTGCCCAGCATGACAGCATCTTGTGCCCAAATGATACCCCCGTGATTCTCACAGAATCGAATCCCGGCATTGAGGTATTGACTCTTCGGACTACATACAACATATAAAGGAAGTATAAAACATATACTACATAATAACCAAAATAAATATGTAAATATTAAATAATATTATAGTTGAATATTGAATGGGAATTTACTTACTAAAAAGGGAATGATAAGTTAAAACTACACTATCTGAATTATTAACACGAATGATGTAGCTGATGTCAACACGCAGTAAAAATGTCTATTACGGAACAATTATGTCTGTCATTTGATCATAATTAATGTAATTATTGACTTTTTTTTTTCCTTATCTTTAAGAAGTTTAGGATATGATGAAATTGAGTAGTTAACACCGTAACGTATATATATTCTTTTACAATTATTTAGTGTTCTTAGGGAGGATAATAAATGTACTAATTTCTTTGCAAATTTCAGGCAGAATTCATAGTAAGAGAAATCGTGTTCAATTACAAATTCGACTTGATGCTTTGGGTGCTCTGACGTGACAACTTAGGATTTAAGTGTAGCGATTTATTCCTTAGTTCTTTTTTGCGTATAATATACCATACACACATACATTGTCTTACAATTAGTGCATATAATTATAATCCTATCAAAAGTTTGAATCTCAAGATTAAGGGTCTCTCACCGCTCCTATCATATAAACTAGCATATGAGGTAAATCGCAGGATAGGTCTTAATTGACCTATATACCCTCAAATATTTGCATACTACTGCGTAATATTTACAAAGTACAAAGTATAATTACTTTTCTTTTATGATTATTGGTATAATTTTAACCATGTACCTGCTATTGTGGTAAAATAAAGGGCTCTGACCATGGTGGAATGGCATGATGCATCATTGCATCCTATATTCTATTCCAGTTCTTATTATGACCATGACCATTCCTGCCATGTGCTTTGACATTATTACCTAAGACTATTCCAACAATATTAATCTTTCATCAAACATAAGATAAGGAAATTAAACCTTAAACACATGCATACAATAATTCAATGTGTAACATATATATAACCTCAACTATTAGTTTTCTAAAAAACATCTTATGATTAATTTTGAAATCAATTATATTTAATTTCATTATTAAAAGTTTGTCAAATTCAGAATTCAATTACCAAATCCTATAACAAGTCATCATATACAAACGTAAAATTGTGACTTCTATAAATGAGCACTTGAAGCATTCATAGTTATTTTGTATCAATCAAAAACTCAAACTTAAAAGTTAAAGTCCAACCTAATTAAGTGACCTTTAGTCAAATTAACTCTATAATTATCATTTATTAAGATTTCTTTTGGTATATTCACGAGGTGGTTCGGATCTTTCTCTGTCCGTCTACATCCCTAGCTATAGTTTCAAATATAATATATTATAATAAACAATACTACCACTACTACACAGACGGCTTTTAACGTCGGCTAAGTAGATCCTTTAACGTCGGCTAAAAGCCGACGTTGATCTGGCCGACGTTGTAAGTGTACACATACAACGTCGGCTAAAAGTTAGCCGACGTTGTATGTGTACCTTACAACGTCGGCTAACTTTTAGCCGAAGTTGTATGTGTCCCTTACAACGTCGGCTATTTACAAATAGCCGACGTCGTAGGTACCCTACAACGTCGGCTAATTACAAATAGCCGACATTGTAGGTAATTTGAAAGCTACTAAAATACCCTACAACGTCGGCTAATTACAAATAGCCGACGTCGTAGGTACCATACAACGTCAGCTAATTACAAATAGCCGACGTCGTAGGTACCCTACAACGTCGGCTAATTAAAAATAGCCGACATTGTAGGTAATATGAAATCTACTAAAATACCCTACAACGTCGGCTAATTACAAATAGCCGACGTCGTAGGTACCCTACAACGTCGGCTATTTACAAATAGCCGACGTTGTAGAGTAATATTAAACCAAAAAAATTACCCTACAACGTCGGCTAATAAGACTAGCCGACGTTGTAGGGTAATTTTTTTGTTTTTAAATATTAATTTTGTTTTTCTATTTACACCCAAAACCTGCTCAAATATATATAGCAATCACAATCACATTCAAAACCTGTACAATTTATATTTATAATATCAAAATTAATAAAAGCAATAAATCTCACAATTGATAATAATTAATAATAGAAGTTCATCAATAATTATCACATTACCAAAAGCAATGTATTAATCCATTCATACAAGTCATAATCTTCTCCCAAACTTTGTACCAAAAGCAATAAAAGCAATACATACATCTCACATTACTGTTTCTAATTGCTACACATCTTTATGTTTGAGTATTGTCTGACCACTTGGTAGTTCTCAATAACCAGCTGAGTTCTTTGCGAGAATTTGGGTGTGGCCCCAACTTTCAGCGGCAAAATGTTGGTAACCTGCATTGTTTTGTGTCCAATCATGCACATAATTCCCAGAAAGGTGATATAACTCCAAGGCTAACAGTGAGGTAAAATAGTAATACAACAAAGTGGAGCAAAAAGCAAACCTTCAAGTCACTGAAAGTTTTAGAAGAGCTGAAATAGGCAGATATTGGGAAAAAGGATGATGGATCAGCTGCAGGAACAACAAATTCCAGAGATCCACTGCAACGCACAATAGGTTCCACATTAGAAACTAAACAAGTGTAAAGGTTGTACACCATGTAGTACAAAGAAACAAGCTTTAAAATTCTCTGACCTGCGATTTGAGGCATCGATGAGAACTATAGACCATTCCAGAATAGAATTTCTGGAGTCATACCTGCAAATAAAGATTATTAAATTAGTAAGAAAACACACACTCTTTAAGCTCCAAGTGCAACTTGGTCATGCAAACATGAAACATCTGCAAATATTTAATTACGAGAAACCTAAGGTACAAACAGATATTAGTATAAAAGACATAAGTTCAACGTTTTCTGCTACTCATTACAGGGACTTGATCCGTGGATTCCCTTGTCTTAATCTTCAAACGTGTGGTAAGATGTACTACTATCTGGAAGTTATTTGCTATTTTTTTCACATGAATGTCAATTATGTATAATAGTGTGAACTTTGTTAAAGCCTCACCTCCAATCCCCATCAATCTGCTGTATGTTTGGGGCCTCTCTGAGAGATGGAAGAGGCACAAAAACTATAATTGTCGTTAATAAGTTGCAAAGAACAAGTTTTGAACTATCAAGCATCAAGAATGGGGCAATTAAGATAAGTTGCAAAGTAAAAAAATTGGACTAACTTCTAAGTAAAACTACTGAATGATAGTGACTAAACTTCTAAGTAAACTATCTAGCATCAACCACAGGTTGCTTTTATGAATCTTAATTACCTTAATAGAAAATTTATTTTTTAAAAATATGATACAAGTAAGCATTGCTTAATAATTATGACCCACCTCAGGTTCACTTTCCCCACACTTTCAGAGCCTTTATTCAAGTCAAATGCTATTGAAAATTTGAAATAGTTACAATAGGCTGCGATTACATCTAGACCCAGATGTATAACAGTAAACTCTAATTTCTTCAAAGTTCCCTCTACAAGAGAAAGGACTAGACTGACTCCCTGAATCACCAATCAGATAGTTTCTCACTCCCATTTCAAAGCAAAGCAGCCAACTACAACTATAAAAAGTAAAAACCAATCTTGACATACTTAATAATTTGTTTTTATTGAAAGAATACAAGTGACAAAAGCTTTTAATCAGATACAAAAGTATATAATACACATTTTATAATACTATAACCGGACCAATGCTCATAACCGAACCGACCGAAAACCGAAATTTTCGGTCGGTTACGGTCGGTTATATTTAACCGAGCTAAATTACGTTAGGCCTGAAATTTCTCAAAAAATTTAGTCTAGTCAATAACATAAACATTTCAAAATTAAATGTCCAAACGTAATAAAAATTACAAGTCTAACAATCCAAATGAGCTCACTGCTAGTTTGCTTACAGTCCAAAGTAAAAACATTTAAACATGATCTTAAAATTACTAAGATGTAAGTAATTTAGCACTGAAATACTCCGTAGTAAATAATTTAGCATTGAGCAGTAAGTAATTTAGCACAAATATAATCAATTCAATCACTGAAATTGAAATACAGTACAACATAGGCACATTTCCTAGCTATGGAGAATTGGAGGTTAACAGAACTTCAAAAAATAGGGGATTCACATCATCATTCTGATTTCTGAGTCTTCAAAAAGTACTACAATTTGTCAATTTGAGTTCAAAAAATACTACAATTCGTCAATTTGAGTTCAAAAATTACTACATTTAACAGGACTTAGAACTTAGTGAACTTAATAACTTACACTATGATTTGAAGGAGGACTCGACCGACTTGCCGCAGATCGCTCAGTGTGGGGAGTTCAACCAGACTGAAGACGAAACTTCTTTTTAATGGGCCGCATGGTCAATCGCAGGTTAGCGGCGACGGGCTGAAGTCGCGACTCGCAAGACGCAAGTCAATCGCAGCCTCGCAGGTCGGCGACGACGAAGCGTAGAGCAGGGCAGCAGGCAGCACAAGCCACGAGCTGAAGACCTGAAGTCGCGAGTCGCAGTAGCAGCAGGTATAAGCGAGTCGCAGTAGAAGAAGGAAAATGGAATTAGGGGCTTAGGGCTCAGGTCGCTCAGCGGCAGAAGCTAGAAGGATTGAAGTCATAAATTGGAATTAGGGCTTAGTGGCTTAGAGTCTCAGACTTATTTTATATATGGGCTAAGTATTGGACCATATGGGATAGTGGGCTACATTTAAATATATAGGCTTGTACCTCAGTTTTTCGGTCGGTTTTAGTTTTTTTAGCCCAAAACTGATAACCGACCGAAAAACCGAAATGACCGAAAATTTTTTAAGGCCATAACCGATAACCGACCGAAAACTGAAATTTTCGGTCGGTTCGGTTATCGGTCATCGGTTTCTCAGTCGGTCTTAATTTTTTGCTCACCCCTATAGTATACTATATATGTTATGTAATAAATTAAATTTTAATATGAAATTATAATAGAAATCTCATTTGTTATAACTAATAAATAATACTATATTCATTTCATATCATTTTATAATATATTATAATAATAATAATATAATACATATTTTTACAATAATTTACCCATGCATCGCACGGGGCAATTACTAGTACAACAGATTTCTAGTGAGGGACTGAGTCGAGATTAAGAAGAAGAGAGCAGAGAGTAAATTATAACTAGAAGAAGGAGGAAGCATTTCTCCATAAATCATTTTTAATACACAAACAATAGTCTACTTGACTCAATACGACGTCGGCTAAGAGTGATAGCCGACGTCGTATAGCGCCGAGCCTTAATGATACGACGTCGGCTAACTACCTAGACGACGTCGTATCGACGCCCGAATTCAATTCGGGCTATGATACGACGTCGGCTAGGAAGTTAGCCGACGTCGTATCCGCCGTAATTGGATACGACGTCGGCTAACTACCTAGCCGACGTCGTATCATAGCCCGAATTGAATGATACGACGTCGGCTAGGTAGGTTAGCCGACGTCGTATCGTCTGTCGATGGCTAATATGTATGATACGACGTCGGCTAATAATTTAGCCGACGTCGTATCGCTCCGTCTTATAAAGTACACCCTTTAACGTCGGCTATTAGTAAATAACCGACGTTATAGGATTTTATAACATACAACGTCGGCTAAATACTTAGCCGACGTTAATTAGCCGACGTTGTATGTGATTTCTGTAGTAGTGTACGTAATATTTAAATTTATTATTAAAAAGAAGATGTAAAAAAAATTAAGAAAAAATCAACAAGAGACAAAGAAAATGACAAAAAGGACAAAGAAAAGCCAGAATTGCAATTATTATATATTATTATGACACATAATTGCAAAAAGTTGCAATTCAAATGCTGGCTTGACTGCCAAAGAATTTGGACTAGTTTGGCAATCGGCGTTTAGCGGTTAACGTAAGCGAATTGTGTTAGCAGTTACTAAATAGCGAAATGTATTAGCTAGCGAGTTTGACAAGCGAATTGTATTAGTGTTTTGTAAGAAATGTTTGATAAAATTAGTTGTTTAGGTTAGCAGTTAACATGTAAAATGGCCTATATGGGTATGTATATAGGTTGAATAATAATAATAATAATAATAATAATTATTATTATTATTATTATTATTATTATCATTATTATTATTATATAAAATAAAAATTAAAGAAGAAGAAGAAGATAGAACTAGCTTGCGCTGCTTCACTTTTATTTTCTCACTTTTCCCACCGTCCCACATCGGTGGAAAAAGTGAGAATAGAGCCTTGAGCTCTCCAAAGTTTTTTTTTTAAATAATGAATTACAGGCGTTATTGGAAAAAAAAAATTCCCCAAAAAGTCATGCAAACGATGCTAATTGCAAAATGCAACGTTTGCAAAAATGGTAGTTTGGAGCAATCCGCTGCTCTAAATCGCCATTTTACCAAACAATGAATTTGGCATTTTGACCGAAGTCAAAATGACAGATTCGTCAAGCGGTATAACTGTGACTTTTTCAGATGAAATGTCTCAAGTTTAAATTTTAATGTGAACATTGACTTTTTGTGCTTCAATAGGCTTGATTTTAATATTTACTTTTTAAATTTAGTCAAAGCTTTTTGGTTGAGTAAATTTACTATCATATTATTTGTGTGCATCATATTAAAAGACAAATATTAACCATAAATGGTAAAGTAAATTAATGTAATTTTGATAACTAAACTCAAAATTACATTCATTAATATACACTAGACATATTTAATTTATTGTTTGGTAAAATGACAATTTAGAGCAGCGATTGCTCCAAACCACCATTGGACATATTTAATTTAATGCTAATTAACTAATGTCTAAGGCACTAATCTAACACTCCATGAAATACATGTATCATTTTCCATTATAAATATTGAATTATCTCCTTTACCTCTATTCAACTCAATCTAGCAATAGCAAAGACTAGGATCCCTACTCTTCGATTTAATTTTCACCATCAACACTATTAACTTATTAACTAGTTAATCGATCATATTTAACTTTAAACCGGTCCAAAAATACCTGGCCAAAATGGTTATCATCCCTAATAAAGTTTAATTATTTACTATAGCTAACAGGTCCTGAGCTGCTGTCATATATGACTATAGGGCGGACAAGGTAGTTTGGCAGATCTAAAACTCTACCTTACGTCTTCATTCCCTCTAAAGCCTACCCATAGATATATGCATGCCATTTTTGCTTCTTCAACACGCACTTACGCACTTCAACGTTCATTTATACCTGCTTTCTTCACCATTACATCACAACCTCTTCCTTTCTTCCTCCTAGCTAATAATCTTGCATTTACAATAGTTAATCAAAGTTTCTCGAAATCTGGGAATATCTAGATAGATAGATTGATTGATTGAGTGTATATATAGATTGGTTGATCTCTTTGTCATTTCTCGCTTTTCAACTGAACTGTGAGTCCTCACTGAGAATGGGGAATTGCCAGGCGGCGGAGGCGGCGACGGTGGTGATTCAACATCCCGGTAACAAAGTGGAGAGGATTTACTGGTCGGTCAGTGCTCACGACGTCATGAATTCTAACCCCGGCCACTACGTCGCCCTCGTCATCACCTCTCCGACGGACAGGGCGACGGAGAACGGCGCCCCGGTAAAGCAGCTCAAGCTTCTCCGCCCCGCCGATACTTTGCTCATCGGACAGGTTTATCGCCTCGTCAGCTTCGAAGGTTCGCTACTCTGTAACCGATCGATTCAAATGAAATTACCAATAAACTTTGAATTCTCCTCGCCTCGCTCCCCTATTCACGCTTTGTTTTGCAGACGTTCTCAAGGAATTTGCTGCCAAGAAATGCGTGAAACTCGGGAAGTTGTTGAAGGAAAGCGCCCGACTTGGCCTCGACCCGAAAAGAAACTCGGATGCTCCGGCTCCGAATCCGAAACCAAAAGTGGCCAAGGTAAACTCTCGAATCCTTCAGTATTCACTAGAACCATTTCCTTTTCCTACTTAATAATTACACGTATTATTAACTTATCATTTACGTAATATTACTATATTAGACACCTTTGTGTTTTTTAATTTTTTTGGACATGAAAAAAAAAAAATTAAACTAAATATTGGATATTTTATGTAATAAAGTCTTATTACAAGATTTAAGATGTTCTTGTTGGCTTTAGTATGGTATAAAAGTTGGAAGTGATATTTTGAGATACTTATATTGGAATAAGCTTTTGGTTTTTTTTTTTTCTGGGTATATTTATGATTCAAAGTATCTTTATGATCTAAAATGTTTGAGTGCGCTAAACGAAATGATGGAAACACAAGTAGATCTTCGAACCTGGGGAGATCGAGAGGGTGATTTCTTTTTGTATCCCAGAATTAGATGGAGTAAAGAATCTGGCTTTACTTTAATTAACAAATTCCAAAGCATAAAAGCTTGTCTTGGGTTGCTGCTTTTCTCTTTTTTAAGTGGATTTCCGTCTAGTTAGAGATGCTTATGGGACTTAGTATGAGCCTGCTGCCGTACACTAAGATGTTTATGCTTTTTTAAAAAAAATAATATTTTGGGTGTTCATAGCTAACTGGCTACTATTCTTATCGAAAGTCAAACTTGAAACTTTGTGGTTACAATGCTAATAGTTCGATTAACTTAGCTAGGGTGCTCTTTTTTGTTCTTTTTATTTTCAAAGAATAATGTCAATGGCCAATGATAAGAGGAAAAATGCTTGTTACAGTATCTTGATTATTTCCCCAAACAAATTATTGAAGCCATGTGAGTGGAAATCATGATCAGCTCTGAAATCTTGCTCTATAGTGATGGGGTCACCACTAACCCAGAGAAAATGTGGTTCTTCAAAATTTGTTTCTTTTTTTTTTTTTGAATACTATTGACTCTATTACATGTACTATCTGTCCATATACTTTCTCAACCTACTGAAGCCCAACAAAGTTAACATTGCCCCCACTGAGGCTCGAACCCATGACCTCCCACTTGGGAGAATCACTTCATGCCGCTTGACCACAAGGCCTTTGGCTTCAAAATTTGTTTCTAGATGTTATTAAACTATAGAGTATTAATAAATGGATATCAATTATAATTCCTAGAATCTGAACTAGAGCTTATTAATTATATTTATAGTTCTGATGGGAACATTTAATTGTGACAGTTTTGTGTGCTGGTTTCTCTTGATATATAGTTGACATGTACTGCCCAGAACAGAATTTTCACTTGTCATTCATAAAGGAAATCACATGGGCACTTTAAACTATTAATTTCAAATCCAAACAGAAAATAAGAGTTCTCCCGGGAATATTTGGTTGGTTTGGAGCTTACATTACTTTCTCTAACTATGATGATGACAATATTTAATTTGTTTTCTATTTGTGAAAAGGCATTCAACCCAATTCTCAGTTGGTTTCTATATTATTTTTTACTAATTATTCAGATCATGAATCATTTTCAATCCCCAACAGGTTTTGACTTTTAACACTCAAAAAATTCTGTCTGTATTAATTTGTGGCCTAATTTGGCTGACCTCTGATCCTCTCGAGAGGTTGGTACGCCAAATGAAAAATTTTATATATATGATGGAAAATATTATTTTAAGAGAAAATTGTAATTTTCGTCCTTAAGTTATAAGATAATTGTACAATTCGTCACAAAGGAACTTAAAACAAAAAGTAAGCATGACCAACACTCAATAACGAACTCTACAATTATCCTATAATTTAGCACCAAAACTTTTCCCTTACTTTAACGTCTCTAGATGCTAAACAACAGAAGTTTTTGACCACAAGGTAAAAAGGGTTAGTTCAACTGTTCAAGTGTCAGTATGTCATCTGTTTTTGCTTTTTCAGCCCTTTGGAGTGGTAGTTGAAGATTCAATTTTTGCTTCTGTTTGTTTTATGAATTAAAATAGTGATGGGCCATTGACAATTCATTTTGATTGCAAGCATAGATTAAATGTGGTTATTGATGTTAAGGCAATTGTCATAATTCTCATGTTTTCTTGACAAAATAGAAAATGTTACAGAGCATGCATGCATCTTCCATTCCCAGTAGTGACATTTTGGGCCTATGCTCTACTTGTTCTAACTCATTCGCCTCAGATCATAGCTCAACTGGTTGACCAATTCAAAGAAAGTTGATAACTTTACTTTGTTGACATCCACGAGAATTACTAGACTTATGAAACACATCTCGAGATTTACCTCTTGTGTTTCTTTTCAGGCGGAACACGATGCTTACCATCTGGAAAGTAGCGGCAGCAAAAGCAGCACTAGCAGTGGCATTCGAAGTGTGGGGAGGCATCATGGTGGGGGGCAATGGAGACCAGCCTTACAGAGCATAGCAGAAGTCGGAAGTTGAACGCACTCACTCTCAAACACCAAGCAATTAAAGCAGTGCCACTTTTCAAGAATCACACATCCAATTCCAATGCTTACTTTTCCTTACCCAGAATCGAATCTCAGATTCTCCCTTACAAGTAACAACAAAGGGATCCCTCCACCCTCCCCATACTTTTTCAACCCTCTTTACTTTTTCTGATTCAGAAACACAGGTTTGAAGCTTTTCTAGTAACTCTTGTCATCATGAGGCAGTGAACTATCCATTTACAATGCTGTTAATGTAGTTTACTTCCACTTTATCCCTCCAATATAAATATGTAATCAGATGCGTATGCATATCAGAAGACTTTTGATTTACGAGAAAGTTTGTAATTGTTACTAGAGGTTGTCCATAAAGTCGAACTTGAAACAGTAGTTATTAAGTCAACTGTCTAACTAATTAACTAATTAACTTGGCTGAAAGTTGCCCTCACTACATGCTAGATTTCATAACCATGAAATTCATAACCATGAAACTTTGCTATCTTGTGTACATGTATAGATACCGAAAGAAGACATTGATTGTTTTGATTAACTCAAATAAAAAGAAATTATAATCTTTTAATGAAATCAAAATGTGTGATAAACTTTTGACTCTTTAAATTACACCTGTAATTTTAGGTGCAAGAATTCATAGGACATCGCCTAATCAATGTTGACAATCATTTAGCTAGCCACTAATGGCGCGTCACCCTAGCTAATGAAGTAAGTGGTGGTCACATAATAAGTTTTCATTTCATAGTCAAAAATTAAAATCCCATCAAATATTTTAATTTCACATTTTTTTATCACATCAAAATCAAATCTAGAGTTTTAAGTTAATTTTAAGATAAGTAGACAAAATTGGACACATGTCATAACATGAGACAACGGGTCAGATTCAAATTTCAAAAGAATTACAAGTCTGTCATCTCCTCTATGTTATAAATAGAGGACTCTATACCTATGAAAAATAAAGTTGAGAATAATTTATATTGCAGTGCAAAGGTTGAGAACTTTCAGAAAGATTTAATTGTAAGATATAACAAAGCTTCATTGATAGATCTAGAAACAACTCAGAGCTTTCTAGTGAACGCTTAGTTTCACGTCCACACATTTGTGAAAAGAAACGAACCAATCCAATTTTTGTGTTGGTGTTTCACGTCCACCCATTTGTGAAAAGAAACAAACCAATCCAATTTTTGTGTTGGTGTTGGAGGTTTTTATGCTCAAGGCGACTTAGTGGCTGGAGTAGAGAACCAATAAGTTCTAACTTCTAAAGATCGTTGGAGGGGACGTCCAGATTGAAAGAGCATCACCCTTGCTATCCTAGCAGTGCTTTGTGGATACACTGTGTATGTAGCTAGCTTTCTACTTGTATTTTCGTTGAATATTAGTAGAACTTCTTTGGATGTTGTGCTTTGTGGATACACTGTGTAGCTTTCTACTTGTATTTTCGTTGAATATTAGTAGAACTTCCTTGGATGTTAAAGAGAAGAGTGGAGTAGGCAGTTGCCGAACCACTATAAAAATCTCTGTCTCTATCACTTTAATTTCTGCACTTTACATTTCCAACGAACTCTTAATTGTCTAGTTGAATGAATCAGTGACGCATACTTACCACTTTGTTTTTAACTGAGTTGATCAGCTGATTCTTTAAACTAAAAACGCGCTACAAATCTTTTTAGTCTTCCGCAGTTCCGCTACATGTTACTAGCAAGTCAGCTAGTAATACGCTTTGTTCTTTTTAAAAAAAAAAAAAAAACTATTCAAACCTCCCATTTCTATACTCTTTACACTCTTTATACCAACATAATTTACCTCTTATGTGTAGTTTGTGAGCTATTATATAAAAATAAAGTTAAAAAAAAAAAAAAAGAGGAGAAGGAGAATTCATACGACATCGCTAAATCAATGACACGTAGATTTGGATTTAGGAGGTAATATTATACGGCACTGGCAAAGGGATAGGGCATGCCTAATCATGTTGCCTAATATTATCACGGCACTGCCCCACAAATGTCTCCGCGCCATAACCGTATTTGGTGGTTACATGATAACTGATAAGTTTTCATTTCATAGTCAATTTAAAATCCCATCAAATATTTTAATTTCACATTTTTTATCGCATCAAAAATCAAAATCAAATCAAAATCTGAGAAGGTTAACTGGAGATACGGGGATCAATTCATGTCACGGTTATTAAGGGTTTAGATTCGAGTTTGGGTTGAGTTTATTGCGCGCATAAGTGTACAATTTAATGTTGAGTATTGAAATTAGATTGGACATGAGGGCAGGTAACTACACCATGAGATATTTGCAAGAATCAAGTTCGTGACTATTCATATACAAAAATAATGTTCTACCTACTTGAAAAAATCACACCCTTATTATTATTATTATTATTATTATTATTATTATTATTATTATTATTATTATTAACAAGCTCTTGTGTCTACACATGGTGTGCCCAAGTTTAAAAAGAAAAGCAAGTTATAATGCGTGCTCGCATTATACTCCTACTAACAGTATTGAAGTTAAAATTGTCAATCATAGCCAAAGACCTTGTGGTCTAGTGACACCTGGTGTCCTGGAAAACCTTCTCACATAGATGATGAGAGTGAGTTCGAGTCTTAGTGGAGGTAGCTATGAAACCGCAAAAATTATAAAGAAGAACTGAGTTCGAGTCTTAGTAGAGGTAGCTATGAAACCGCAAAAATTATAAAGAAGAACTGAGTTCGAGTCTTAGTGGAGGTAGTTATGAAACTGCAAAAATTATAAAGAAGAACTAAAGAGTAATAATGTACGTAAATTGTTCATCTTGAAAGTGATTGTATGTCCTTTTTTCTAACTTCTTCCTGGATTTTATATATTTATGAGCATTAAATGTCAACGGAAATCAAATTCTTAAAAATCTACAAAAAAAATTTAGTAAATCCACTCTTTGAATAAAGAATGCCTAGCTTCCTAAAGCATATATAGAATTTTTGTATGCATGATTTCCATAAATGATACTGAATTTCCATAATATAGTACGTCAAAGATACCTTACATGACATGGTACCTTATCCCAAATCGAATGTCCGCACCTACATCCATGAAAGCATATATGGCTCAAACTGCTGTCTTGGACCAACGTTGAGAACCTCATTGGGCTAAACACAATAGCTAAAGTTGAGATACTCGTGGGGCATAGGAGTGCTCTTTAGACCTAGCTACCCAACAAATAGGGAAATTGATCAAATAAGCTCTCGAACTTTACCTAAGAAGTCAATTAGGCTTCTAAATTTTTTAAAGTCGCAATTAAACCCATCAACATTGTATTTTTGTCAATGAAATCCAAAAATCGGTTAGTGACCTGCTATCACATGTCACTAGAATTCCGGTCAAAATTTCAGCCAACTCTGACGATATTTTCGACAATAAAGTCACCGGTGACCATAGAACGGTTGGCGATGAATCAACGTTGGAGAAGATCATATTAGAGAAGGCAATCCTCACTGAGAAGGCGGGTTGCCTTCTCCGATGAGAAGGCAACCCAGTGATTGCCTTTTTCAAGTCTTCTCCAACATTGATTCACCGGCGACCGTAGACTTTATATTGCCGAAAATATCATCGGAGTTGGTCGGAATTTTGATCGGAACCCTAGTGACAGTCACTAGCCGGTTTTTTTACTTCATTGCACCAAAATACAATGTTGATGAATTTAATTGTTACTTTAAAAAGTTTAGGGCCCTAATTGACTTTTGATCTGGGTAAAGTTTGATGGCTTATTTTACCATTTTCACCAACCAATATAATTTAAAAGATTACACACAATACTTTAGACCTACCCAACAAATATAATTTAAAAGATTACACACAATATATATTCACCTTACAAGTTACAAATTGATCTTGAATTAGTTTCGGAATAGATCTCAATAATCCAACAAATTTCCTTTTTCCCTTAGTTAGAATGCTGCATAAGCCATCATATCCTCATGATCCACGTTACCACGTAAAACATAACACCAACGTAACTACCCAAAATAACATGACCAATTCATTGAATATTCCTCCTAAATAATGCAATCCGATCGAAAAGCATCTAAAGATGAAATATGCCATTTCTCATAGTTTATTATGGCCTACATACTTATTAATGAATGGTTGGTGGAGCTGGGATGACCATAATTCCCGCCCACATCCAACGTAAGATGTGAAAAACATGATTCCTGGTCCATACCATTCCACCAAGGGCCAAACCAATCATACTCATTCTAGCTCTTCATGCTATTGTCATTACTAATACATTTACTAACTCAGCCGAAAAATACAATCCCAATTAAGTTAATTAAACTGTTAATTAGCTTTACACCTACCCAGGCCACAAAAATCCAAATTCCACTCTTAATAAGAATAATTCATGCCAAAGATCTTGTGGTCAAGTGGCATCCAGTCCCAATTAACACTCCCACATGGATGATGGGAGTAGGTTTGAGCCTCAGTGGAGTCAATTGTTGACTCGTTGTCCACTTCATTACTGTGATTAACTGAGTTATGAGTCGAATTTTTTGTATACAAATTTGGGTGAGTTGATGTCGTTTTTAGTCAATTTCGTCCGACAATGATATGGCATTATTAGCCTATCAATAAATTTATTCATATCCACAGTGATCTCGTGTAGTCTGTGTTTCACTTTGTGTCCATTCGCACCTCGACCGATTCTGAATTTCCCAAGAATACCGTCCCTATATCCATATTATATATTGCCTGCCCGAGAAGCCACCTGCGATGCACAAATAAATAACACGTAGTTATTATGGAGATTCACCCTACCATTTGTCTTTCTCTTACATTTACATATGTTTCTAGCTATTTGGTTGTGTCTGAGGACGTAAACGCCTACGCATCGCCGCGTCTCTGAGGACCATTCTCAATTTCTCTTATTGTGCTGCGACAGTGTATGGCGGCTGCGGCGAAACAAAGCTGTTTGTTTTCCGTGCGGCGAGAAGAGCACCTGGTGTTGCGGTTGGGGAGCGCTTTGGTGTGGAGGAAAACATGTGCGGCGGCGGGGTCGCCGTTGAAACTGAGGTGCTGTGGCGGCGTGGGCTGTTCGTCGCCGTTGCCGTCGCCGGAGAAGAGAGGCGTCGACGGCGATGATCTGTTCGTTAGAGTGATGAGAGAGGCGGAGCCGTACTTCGCGGCGCACAGAGGCAGTACATTTGTGGTTGTTCTCTCTGCCGAGATTGTAGATAGTCCACACTTGTCTTCCATACTCGAGGTTAGTATTCCGCATTTTTCAACCATTACTTTTTCAACGTAAAGTCCAATGGATATTAATTTCTTTTATTATTATTGTTTTCAAAAAAAATTGTTTTTCGTTATGGTTGCAATTTTTTTATTTTTCAATTTTTAGAAATGAGATATTTTAAGAGATGGGACCCCTTCTCACATTATGACATCACATAGCATAATTGGGGGTAGTATCCTTTTTACCTACTAGTTCTATTAACACGAATTGACTGTTTCAAATGGAATATTATCAATTTGAGTTTTGGTGAATAATACTAATTCTATTAGAATGCAGTATCTGTTCATAACTACTTTCTCAACCTATTGAAGCACAAGAGTCCTCCCGTATAAAGGGAAGGGTTTGATGCCACTGGACCAGAAGGTCCTTGGCTAGTTTTGGTGAATATAATATTGACTCTTTATATTTTTATTTGTTTCAAATGGAATATCATGAATTTGAGTTTTAGTAAAAATAGTATTGACTCTTTATATATTTATTGGTCGAAAAAAATAGTTATGAACAAATATTAATTGTAACATAGTATTAAAATAGTTTTAATTTATTTATAAATTAAACCAAAACAGTATATGAAATGATAAATAACATGAGTGGGAGGGAGTAGGGTGTAGGGAGTATATAAGTATTTATTTGAAAAATTCTACCAAACAGAAACGAACTGCTTTTGACGGAATAGCCGCCAGCGTTCATATCTGACCGCATTCCTCGCCGCCGACGCCGGTTGTTTTCTTTTCTTTTCTTCTTCCGCAGCCGGCAAAAACCTAGAAGTAGAAGAGCCTCTATACTTTCTCGTGATATTTGGAACACCAATTTCCATGGCCACTACGTCTCAAAGTCCATGTTTTCCTGCACTATGCCGGAATCGGCGAACTTTCTCCCACACAACTATTTGGACTCCTCGATTTCGAAGCTATTTTGATTTGCGACGGCTACAAGTAGAATTGCGTTCACCAAATCCTTCATCTTCGAGTAGGTATAGGTCGAAAGATGTATCGGCTCAGTGCGATGCATTCGGGGAGACGGGAAGTGAGAGTATTGAAGCCAGCAGTGCCCTGAAGGATGAGCTTTTTATTAGGTTTTTCCGGGAAGCTTGGCCTTATTTTCGTGCACACCGAGGCAGCACTTTTGTTGTGCTCATTTCTGCTGAGATTGTTGATAGTCCTCATTTGGATGCTCTTCTCATGGCACGTTTCTGCTCTCTTTTCATTTCTACGCATACTCTTCATGTGTATTGCGTGCATAATTTGAGTATACAGTGTTTGTTTGAGTTAGTTTCAGTTGTTCGGCAATCACATTTATGATTTATGCTAGTATGTATGTCAATCTTCTCTGCTTTTGAACTGATTTTAACCTGTCCTTACCAAATTAAGATGGATGTTTACACAGGATATTTCTCTCCTTCATGGCTTGGGAATCAAATTCGTTCTTGTGCCAGGGACCCATGTGCAGATTGATAGCCTTTTGTCTGAGCGTGGTGAGTTCATTATCTTTTCACTTTCTTCATCTATCCTCTCATGTTTTTCTAATATATCTAATCTCCAGCTATCAGTGTCCTGATCTTGGAAACATGGAAATTTTTATTTGCTTCTCTTAAATTACTGTCCACAAGGGCAACATTATTTACTTGACCTGATGCTTACCTTCTGATTTTTCTTGGTGGGAGATTCTCTTAAAGGTAGATTATTATTAAGTGTTCTTGTGGAAACCTTTTTGTGATGTCACTTCAGGTTTTATGGACTCTAAGGAGCTAGCAGAATTGCAATTCTTGCAAACATTATGTAGTTCCAGTTTAGTCTTGTTCCTCATGTTAAATTAGAATTCTCAGGAGTTTGTGAATTTCCTAGCAGGAAGTGAACCAAAGTATGTAGGTCGCTACAGAATGACAGATGCTGATTCCCTCGAGGCAGCAATGGATGCTGCTGGCAGAATTCGTATACTGTTAGAGGCAAAGTTATCCCCTGGACCTTCCTTGAGTGGTGTCCGTCGACATGGAGACAATAGTCGCTGGTATGATGGTGTCAGTGTCACCAGCGGCAATTTTCTAGCAGCTAAGGTGTGAACTTCATATTCAGTTCATGCATTTCAGTGCATTTTTGTGTGTTTCTTAGCTTTATACCATTAATTACTTCATCAAATCAACTAATAATTTTCAACTTTATGCCCTTTTCAATATACTCTATGATAGTTAACTCATGTCTTTTATTATGCTTTTTGGCAGAGAAGGGGAGTTGTTGAGGGAATTGATTATGGGTCTACTGGTGAAGTGAAGAAGATTGATGTCTCTCGAATAC
The DNA here is from genome assembly GCA_003576665.1 of Ipomoea trifida. Taxonomy (NCBI): domain Eukaryota; kingdom Viridiplantae; phylum Streptophyta; class Magnoliopsida; order Solanales; family Convolvulaceae; genus Ipomoea; species Ipomoea trifida. The sequence goes on along the minus strand of CP025648.1, from coordinate 20,619,832 downwards.
GTGAGAGGCTTGATCAAGACTGCATTGTGTTAATTAGCAATCTTGGTTATTCGAGTTCTGGACAAGTATTAAATTGCAAGTATGCTATATGGCTATAGGCTTTTAATAGGTATCTTTGTTGTCACTTTGCATGAACTTGTCTGCTTCAGTTTTACTTCAGTTAGTGTCAACAACTGATGCCTGAAGCCAGATAAGTACTGGCTGTTACAAATAATTCAGTTAGTAGCATTAACTACCAGCTTTAGTATTGCATTTGGCTTTTTGAGGCCATGAAACATGATTAATATTTCTTTAAGCAAAGAGAACCAAGTAGAATGAATCTCAAAGGTCAATCCACACTCCACAACATGGTTATCACAGCTATAGCAAGTTTTTGTGGGTACACGGACTCCTTTTATTTTCTTAACCATGTTTTGATCTTTTGTGAGACTTGACAAGTTTCAAAGTGAGTTTGTATTTGCAGCATGGATTCTCTGATACAAATTTGATGCAAAGTGTGGTGTGTATGTATGTGTATATATATACACACACACACACACACATAGTAAATGTGTGATAATTTAGCTAAAAAACTATAATTTTTTCATCTTGGTTAGTTACTATATGATATTTATTCGCATGATCTAATGCTGTTTTGTATACTACATTGCAGCACATATGAAGTTGCTACAGCCTGTGCTGTGGCCCTTGGTGCAGAGAAACTAATTTGCATTATCGATGGTCCAATTTTAGATGAATCTGGTCGTCTAATTCGTTTCTTAACTCTTCAAGATGCTGACATGCTGGTTCGTAAAAGAGCTGAACAAAGTGAAACGGCGGCAACTTATGTGAAAGCTGTCAGTCATGAAGAACTATCTTCTTTAGGCTATAAAGCTTCAAATGGATCAGTGCTTTCTCAAAATGGGAATGGATTTAGCCATAGATATAATGCCACATTCCAGAATGGTGTTGGCTTTGACAATGGGAATGGACTTTGGTCTGGTGAACAAGGTTTTGCTATTGGAGGACAAGAGAGGCTAAGTCGACTATATGGTTACCTTTCAGAATTAGCTGCTGCAGCTTTTGTTTGCAGAGTGAGCCACTACTTTCCTCCTCCCACCCTCAGGGTCCAAAAGAGCACCAAAATTTGCAAATTCATAAAAAAAAATAAAAATCGTACTAGTTTTAATATTCTTGCAATTGCTTAGTTGTGACATATTTTCTTTGACCAAAATATGTTGCATTAAAACTTACCATGTTAAATGTGTTTGCCTATACATAGTGAGTGCATTGTGACCTTAGTTGTTAGAATGAATGCTACCAGGTTAAAACCTTTATGATCTTGTTATCTTGATTTTTCTTTAGGGAGGTGTTCAAAGAGTTCATCTGTTAGATGGCACCATTGGTGGTGTTTTATTGAAGGAGTTGTTCCAAAGAGATGGAGTTGGTACTATGGTGGCTAGGTATGGAGCCATTTGATGAAATCATGTGCTGAAATGCTTCTATGTTGTTTCTTAGTTTTCAGATTTGAATTCCCAAATTTAGCAGACAGCAACCGGTGTTTCTATATCTATATGCATATTTGGTTACTGAAATTCATGAGAATTTAAATAAAATATTATCTATAGCCAGATTGATGTTCACATTAGTACTTCATACTTTAGAGCATTAAGTAAGGTGTGCTTTTGAGATCATTTGTATATTTTGTCCAGCTAATTTTAAGCTATGGATGTTTTTGATAGTGACCTTTATGAAGGAACGCGAATGGCAAGGGCAACAGATATTCCTGGAATAAAACAAATATTGCAACCTTTAGAAGAGTTTGGAACATTGATCAGGAGGACTGAGGAAGAGGTAATTCTTAGGTGCTTGCTACTGGTACTTCGTTTAGTTGTCATTTAAGTTTTTTTGTTCATTTGGTTCATTTCTTTTCTCTTATAATCCCTTTCAAAAAAAAAAGGTTTTATTTGTGTTATTAAATTCAGCTTCTTGAGGCGTTGGATTCATTCATTGTTGTGGAAAGAGAGGGTCAAATTATAGCTTGTGCTGCTCTGTTTCCATACTTCAAAGAAAAATGTGGAGAGGTTGCTTCTATTGCTGTTTCTCCTGATTGTCGAGGCCAAGGACAAGGAGACAAATTACTTGGTATGTATAAAAGATAGTTCTTTCATGTCAAAACCCTTCAAGCCTCCAAGTACTGGATGCATGTGAACCATGGCTCAACTATTATGGTCAATTAGTCATTCAGTGAAGGGCCTTCTTGTAATTCCAACTTCAAAACAAATTACTGGCATCCTTCTTGACAAATTTCACCAATAATGTTACTCAAGATATCTTCTTACTCAACAAGTCAATGTTAGTGAGATGATAGTGATGGATTGCGACTGTGTAGACTGTAACCGCTGGCTTTATATATTGAATATATGCAGATTACATTGAAAAGAAGGCATCTTCTCATGGGATTCAAAAGCTTTTTCTCCTTACAACTCGAACAGCAGACTGGTATGGTTTCCAACACCTCTGTCTAATAGCATCTCACATACAAATTACTGTCTGCTTTGAAAACTAACAACCTGGCAGCAAATCCATTCATCTGTATTAGAGAATTAGTGGGGCCATAGATCACCTAACACTAATGCTATGTTTGGATGTGTGGAAAATGGGAGGAATGCAAAATGTAAAGGAAAGAAATTTCAACAGAATATTTTATTATCCTTTTCAGTATTTTGTAAATGAGGGGAGAAAAAAAACCCCTCCTATTAAAAATAATAGAAATGTGCTCCCCTTTCTCAACACTATACATTGAACCTAGCTTTTCTATTTCCCAACACATGCACCACCCCAATTTTTCACTCCTCTCCTTTCCTTTTTTCTTATCCAAATGCAACTTTTCTTCTTGTTTTTCCTTTCATCTCCATTTTTTCTCCCCCTCATCTTATCCCATTTTCTTTTCCTTAATGTACTACCCAATACCCATCTAAATGCAATAAAAAGTAACAAGTTCAACCGTAGGGTCATTGTAGTTGCAACATGTTCACATAATTTTCTTCTTTTTAACTTTTTTAGTGTTTGTTTGGCTCAACTAGAGCTTGAAAAAAAAAAAAAAAAAAAAAAAAAAAGTTCTTTGAAAAGCCTCAACTTTCAGGATTGAAAAAAGAAAAATGGAGGTTTTTAGTCTTTTATCTAGCTTTTTAAAGTTTTTTTTCTCCTGTTACTGTTCAACCTAACTTTTGGTTTTTGTTTGAAGTAGATAATCTCCAATGCCCCATTGGGTTAAACAAGCACATAACCATGGCATATTTAGAATCAACAACTTGCACCAACGAGACATTTATTTGCTAATGTACTTGTCTCTTTGACAGGTTTATAAGGCGTGGCTTTTCAGAATGTTCCATTGATCAGATACCAGTGGAGAGAAGGAAAAAAATCAACCTTTCACGTGGATCAAAATATTACATGAAGAAGCTGCAGCCTGATAGGAGCGGTATTCGCTTTGGTAGTGTTATTGCGTAAGAGCAAAATAGAGGATTGTTATGCCCGCATAATTGGCTGTACTGTGTAGCTAAAGCTTGTAGCAGTGTCTCTGTAACTGAGAAGCTGAATTAAGAAGAGGTAGTGTGCAAGGAGATAGAACACAAGATGCCAAAATGCAGGGTTGGGCATGTCATAAAAATTCATGACATGCCAAATAATATGTTTGGATATGAAACAATTGTGATCTTTTGTGTCAAAATTAACTGCTTTTGGTTTATTATCCCTTTGATTTTGTCCTCAACAGATTCACATTGGTCTAGGTAGGCAATGCTCAACCAAGTTAATTAGATAGGATAGACATTTGATTTGTTAATTACAAGATTTCAAAATTAACTTTGTAAAAATTTTAACTTTCTTGATTTGAATCAGTTAGTTAGCTATAAGTGGAAGAGTCTTTTATTGGTTAGAATCATTAAGCAAGCTTCACCTGGAATGCATTGGATAGCAACTAGCCAACTATATGCTTGTCCGTAAATCAAAGGTATCAGAAACATATACAAATCAGAATAATTAACCAATAATAGGTATTGCAGAATTTAAGAATGTGTTTATTAGTGAGAAAGTTTCTCATTTCAAATGAAAAATTGAAGAAAGAAAAACAGAGAATTAAAAGTAATCACAGTCTAAAGGGCACAAAAAGAGTTGACAAACTCCCCTTTAAAACATTATGTTGATGTGTTCAACCAATAGCAAAATCTTCTGCGGATTGATACATAAATCCCAAAGGAATATATTCAAAAGACTCGTTCGATTTATTAACAGAATCTTGGGTTGAGTCCTGAGGATAATGCATTGAGACTTCAAAAGGTAAACAAACAGGATCCAATGTCTGTAGTAGTTTATGGACCCAAAGGGTTAGAACCTCAAGAGAGGAAGAATAGAAATAGTTCATCCTTCTGTTTTAGGAGGGCCCTTCCACTTGAAATTGTCCGCATAGGATTTGATCTGCAGAAAACAAAATATAAAATGAATTATTAGAGGAATCACCATATGAAAAATTTTCTACAAAATGCATGAACATTGACAGGAGACACTTTCAAACCTTTAACAATGGTGTGTGAGGCTTCTTCACCTGTAGGTCAGAAGATACAGAAACAGAATTACTATCAAAACAGCAAATTCTTTACTCAACAGATCAAGAAAAGAGTTTGTTAACATCAAATACATAACTAATGCTATCAAGTACCAACATGGCCAAAAGGAGGATCTCATTCAGAAAGAGCAAAAAGAGAAGGCAAAATGGTGAAACTGATAAGCAACTCATACTAATTTTGTGTGCATAGAATCTTATCAACATTCAAGCAAAGTGAAAAGTTCGCTGAGGTTCCTACACTATAGACAGTTGTGTGCAATGAGGTCTTTAGGTCCAACAAACAAGAACAAGGGTTCTCACGCAATGGATGCTTGCAGGCATAGAAGCTAATCTGGATGGAGTTCAATTATGGAGTGTGGCAGAAGGCAAATCAAGCCACTAAAGGACAAAGCCAGGGATGTTAAGAGGATTGGAGATAGGATGGCAGCTATCAAGTTAGTTATGAGGTCTGTGATGATTATTATGAGTTTGGACTTTGATGAGGTCTAAGACAGTTTTGAGAGGATTTCAAGTTGAATTGCTATGAAATTAAGACTGCTTTGTGATGATTTTTATGAGTTTGTTCAGGAAATACCTATAGTGAGAATATTATACTTGGAGGAGTTTAGATGGGCATGGAGGCTATGACTTGAAGGTATGGATGGAGAAGTGAAGACTATATTAGCATTTATCACGGCTTTTGATTTGTCACTAGTTTATAATTGTGTAAGGATTGTAAGGAGCACACAAAATGATCAATAAAAAGAGACAAGCAAAAATACAGAACTACTGAGGTATAAAGAAACCATATTCAGTACCGTATACTCCCAGCCATGTCTTTCAGCAAATGATTTTGCAGCTTCTTCACTGTCAAAAGTAAGTGCAGCATCACCAACATTCGCATATGGGTCACCTGTGGATGTCCAGCCCATCAGTGGATTTTCCCATCTACACATAGAAAGCAGCTTTTATAGACATTCAGAAGCCAAACATTGATGCTGCCATAGGCCATAATCAACAACTAAAATAGGACATTACTAGTAAAGAAGTACAGAAAGAAGAAAACAAGGCATTACTTCTGTGTTGACAAAAAATTTATTTTCCATCTTCCAACTTTTCCAGATCCTTGCTGACTAGCTGTACGAGCAGGTGAGTAAATAATAACCTGCAACATATCATAGATAAAATAAAAAGCCATACTGCCATAGAGGACCCATAATCATGCAAAGATTGCAAACAGCCATATATGTTGAATATTACTCTAGCATTTGAAGTTTTGAACTGTTGCTTCCCATGGAAATAACAACTAAAAGCAACTTCCAACATAGTATGGTATACAACAGTATGTCACCAAAACTGAGAATAAATCAATAGTAGGCTATTTTACAATTGTTCATCGCAAAAGATTACAAACAGCCTATTCCCTGAGGAGAAATAGAGCATGAAAAGAGCACACAAAAGACGACACATGAAGCACTATAATTCTTAATCCTTTAGCTAAGGAGCTATAGAGCTGATGAAACAGGTCTAGTTCCAAAGTACAGAATTTATCAAACAAGATACCAACATTCGAGGCTAAATCGAATTATTGATCAATATGTCCTACATTAGAATCAATAAAGACGCGAATTTTTAATTAGAACCAATAACGATGCGTATTTAAGACATCAGAAAACCTAATTGCAGCTAGATATCCAGCTCACAAATCAAAATCGAACAGAAACAAGAAGCATCGCATAGAAAGGAGATCGAAGCTGCATACCTTCCTGCGGAGATGCTCTTGGGGAATACCGGAGACCATACCGACCTCTCCACGCTGGATCTCCACCAACGCGTCCGAGGAAGAAGCAGAGAATGTTCTCGATAGCGGCGTCACCGAGAATCCATAAGCCTGGTGCGAACGCCTAGCTAATCGTTGCAGAGTGCTACTCGCCATTTTTCGCTGACGCGAGAACAGTCGCTAAGCAGAAATTAATCAATCTCTCTTTTTTCTCCGACGACGAAAAAATAGAGACGGGAATCATACATTCTGGAAGGGTAAATTAGTCATTGAAATTTTAATTAAAGAGCGTGCTTGCGTGCACCAACCTTTTTTGAGAAATTTAAGAAAACAACACTTTTGACATAAAATTATTTTATTTTAAAAAGTTAGTTCATATTAATTGATTTAAAGAGATTTAATTTATTGATTATTTATTATATTGCACTTTCAAATATTAATATTATATGTTATCAAAATTCATTATTAAACTGTTTTTTATGATGCTATTTTTTGGTATATAGAATCAATATTTATTAAAATTTTATTATCTTTATGTGAATGTCATTTTTAATAGTAAATATTGGTTATAAATAATAAAAATAACTTTATATGCTAATAAAATTTTACAATTATATAATATTAGGGATTAAAAATGTAATATTATGAATAATAAAAATTATTTAAAAATTTTTTGAAAGCAAACAAATTAACAATTGTATTAAATTGAAATAGGAAGTAAATCATGGATACAATCAGCGGTGATGTCTCACGAGCAAGAACCAGGTTGAAAGCCTACCATCTTAGTTAGCTATGGGAAGTCGGATTCGCTAATCTCTTTATGTTTAAACTTGGAAGGGAGGAACCCGTAATGTATATACAGCCTACTAATGTTGTACATAAAACGCCATGAAGGACAACCTTCTTTATCACTTTCAAGCAAGGGAACTAGTTCATCTGGAGGGTTAGTTTTAACGTGCATCCCTTTGGGAAACTCTGTAAATGTCTTCGCCATATGCTCTGCAGCTTTGTTTGATTCTCTAGGTATTACGCTCATCAACCAATGATCTTATCTCGTGTTGGCAAGCTCTGAGTATATTCTGCACACCGCGGTGGATTTGGAAATGGAGAAATGAGCTAGTATTCAGCAACTCAATCCAACCACTTCAGTCGAAGATTCAGTGGATTCACACGCAAGTCAAAGAGGTTAATGCAACATTTGCCAGATCGAAAACCCATCAAGGTACATCTACTGGTGGAACTTGGGGTAGGTACAATTGAGAGAAACCAAAAGAGGACGTAATCAAGATCAATTTCAACGGGGCTATAAATCTCACTACCAAACACTACAGGCTGCGGGGCATTGCGAAGGACTCAATGAGATCATGGCTGGGAGGCTTCATAAGTAAAATAGGGTCCTGCTCACCAAGCTAATCTCTTTATATATGACACAAGAAAAAGTCAAAAATATCTATAATGCTAATACATTGATTAGAAAAGGAGTTAAATTTGTGTATTTTAATTTACAAAGATTAAAATTTAAAAGTGAAATCATTCGGAGGTAAAAGGTTTTTTTTTTTTTTTTTTTAAATTTTTAATTAAAGCCACGAATCCACGAAATATATTTCCATAAATTTATGAAGCAATATTTACGATACTGTCCTCTGGCCGTTCCACTTACCCCAAATGAGGAAAAAAGGATTCACTGATACTATGGACTCTGGAGCCCAGAACCTAAAAGGGAGAACCGTTTCAGAATTTCATCTTCGTGATCGTTTCTAGGGTTTCAATCGTTCATCGTGTTCTTACTTGCTCTTCGTTCAAAAGCGTTATGTGCTAAACTCAACCGTTCGTTTACGTATTCTGCGCCACCCTTTTTCTGGTATAGTAATTTGCAGAAATCATCTGTGTGCAAATTCAGCTACTTTTAGCTTGAAAATTAAATATCGGTTCCATTCATTGTTCTATTCTTTTATACTAGTGTGAGTACTTGTTCAGTGGCTCTTCATGCATTGCTAAATTACTCGATTTCTGAATATTATTGCCTATTTACAAATTAAACAACTTGAGACCCTGTCCAATGCTTGAATTCTTCATCAGATAGATTTTGAATTTTGAAGCCCGTGACTAGAAGATTCTGAAAGAAGTGAACGTTAATTGGGCCCCAAAAAATCACATAAAAGAGAGAAACTGTGGAGGACTTCTTTTTAGTGCTTAAATTACCTGAATTGTGCAAATTTTCCTCAAGCTGCTGCAATTCACCCTTTTGATTGAATGAACAGAATTATTGTAGAAATATTGTCAATGCTGTCTCATGGTACCGTTATTTGTCAGTGTGACAGTGTAGAGATTCATCTAGTCTGCAGGTTTTTAACAGAATTGCGGGTAGCAGTTAACACAGTCAATACTCTTTTGATATGGATGCTTTATCATCAAGTGCCAATCCTATGTTAACAAAAAGTAAATTATGTTGGGCAGTACTAATGATTAGATGATTAGTGCAGGAGTTGTTGGGAGTGAATGAGTGATTCATTAGTTCCATCTTTGTATAGAATCTATCTTCATACTTGGTTTTTGGACTGTTAAAATGGTGTGGTCTTTTAGCATGAGAGGATCTTACAGTTAAAGTGATAACTATTTTTCCCCCCAAGTAGGTGAGCATAATGTTGGATTCTGGTTTATTGTGGAAGGTGTTTTTAAGTAGAATATATTTATTATTTTTAGAAGGGTATCTACATATCAATGGGTGCCCCAAAGCAGAAATGGACATCTGAAGAAGAAGCTGCCCTTAAAGCTGGTGTGAGCAAGTATGGAGTAGGCAAATGGAGCACCATACTCAAAGATCCTGAGTTTGCTGCTGTTTTGTGCACTCGCTCTAATGTGGACCTTAAGGTATTAAGCATGCAGCCTTTTGCCCTGTTTCTTTTATTGATCTTATAGAAGGCTTGACTTGGTGTAGTGACCAAGTGCTTACCTGCTGGCCACTTAATCATGCGCTGAACTCCTAAACCTATCAAAAGTAGCGTTATGTGCATGTTCCTCCCTAAGCTCTATATAATGCAGGAGTGTTGGATACTAGATTCAAAATTCCCTATTCATGGTATAAGTGGGCATTTTGAACCTAAATGGTTTAATTTAAAATCTTTTCATGGGCACTTTTGTGATCTTGGCAGGATAAATGGAGAAATCTTCATGTCATGGCAAATGGTTGGGGGTCTCGGCAGCGGGGTAAGATTGTTTATAAAGGTACTCAGTCCACACCCAAGCATGAAGATAATTCTATGGCTCTAATACCTGTGGTTGAGAATGATATGGAAGTCATTGATGCTAAGCCCCTTGTATCCACTTGTGAAACACTGCAGGCTGTTCATCCTAAGAAACCAATATCAAGGTTTGTGTACTTCCTGTTCAGTATTCATTGTTACAGACAGTTCATATACAAATCTTAGTGAAGATGTTCAGGAATGAAAATAGATATCACTTTTTTCTTGAAATCTTGTGAAATGGTAATATTTAAACTTTTTAATGTAGCTTGGATGATCTGATACTGGAGGCCATAGTCAAACTAAAGGAACCACGTGGGTCAAGTCGGAGTTCAATTTCTCTGTACATTGAGGTATCTTTTGAGCAACTGCTGATGTTGAAACTAATATTGCCGCACAATGCTTGTCAATATATCTTTGCAGTTGCTCTTTCTTTTCATAATTTTCATTCATTCAAACAGATAACTTTTTTCATATAGTTGATTTTTTTTAATCAGCACTTTATTTCAATATGTTGATATTTCACATGTCTTTTGGAACAAATACATTTCATTAAGGAATTTTGTTGGATGAATCTTTTGTGAATAGATGGAGACAGATAAAATTTCTAGCTGGAAGGAACTTATTTTCCATTTTACTCTATTTCTTCCCTTACATGTGCCTTTTTGGCATATTGTTTACCTTGAAATGTTATTGTTGAATTATTACTTGTAGGAGCATTATGCAGCACCTCCAAACTTGGAAAGGCTGTTGGCAGCAAATTTGAAAGTGTTGACAGAAAATGGAAGACTTGTAAAGGTAAACAATCTTAAATATATTAATCAAGGGAGATAATTCATCATGCCAGCAGTAAGATATTACTTATGTTGACGGCCTCTATTTTGATTATAATTAGGTTGTGTCATTGTAGCACTTAAGTCAACTGCTTAGGATCCTCTACTTTTAGATTTCCCTATAGATGGTTAGAATGGATGATTGCTGAGTTGAAAATTGGCATGGCTCATATCAAAGTGCAATGGCAAAAGTGGTGCTCTGAACTTTTTAGTATTCTTTGCTTAGATAAGAGACATTAGGACTAACTGTGCAAAACAGAGTTATTAGGTTTTTCAATATTGGATCTTGATAACTATCTTGCTTTTGCTAGGTGAAGCATCAGTACAGGATTCCACCTAGTCGAGTGCAATTGTCAATTAATGTGAAGGTGGAGCCCTCTACATTCCCTCTGGGGGGAAAGCAGATGCATTATCTGAAGCCAGAAAAGAATGCAACGAGAATATTGACTAAAGCACAGATTGACGCTGAGCTAGAGAAGATGAAGAACATGACTGCACAAGAGGCTGCGGCAGCTGCAGCACAAGCTGTTGCAGAAGCAGAAGCTGCTATTGCCGATGCTGAGCAGGCAGCAAGGGAAGCTGAGGAAGCAGAGGCGGAGGCAGAAGCAGCACAGTCCTTGGCCGAAGCAACGTCCAAGGCATTGATCTTTCAGAGTTCAGACTATCCACGCCTGATAAAGCCAATCTTTTGATTATGTCTTCAAAGGTAGCTTGAAATGCTAAAATGTTGTGCACTCTAACTCCTGAGCTATACTTTCATGAGATCTGGCCTTATCACAAGATATCAGCTAATCCAAAACATTAAAAAGACACACGCACACACTGCACATACACAAAGGAAACCTAATTCCAGAGATTTCTATCTTCATTCTTCACTGAATTATTCTTGTTCATGCAGCCAGATGATATCAACCTGTACATGGACATTGCATGTGCAACAGCAGCATTCATCTTCAGACGAAGAAGTGAATATATATTGATGGGATTGTAAATCTGGAAATTTTTGCCCATAGCAAAGGGGTTAAAGTGATGAAGTGAAATAAAATAGCTGAGCTTTAGATATTGATGAACTTTTTTTGGCATCAAGCAATAAGGCAGCATCTTATATATTATCTTGTTTTCTAAGTTTTGTGCAAGCAGTACAGAGCAACTGCACGAAATAGAGGTAGATACCTTCCATTTTGACATTCATATATGCCTGCCTGTATGGATGTAAATACATACTTTCTATTTGTGAATCTTTGAAGAGTAGCACACATTATTTGGTGCTGTAGGTGAATCCTTAGCTTTCTTCAAACCCTAATCTCTTTGATCTCCCCCCCCCCCCCCCCATTCCTTGACTATTAATATTTTCAAATTAAGGGCATGGCTATGTAATTTGTATTACATTTGGTTCTTGACTATTAGTATTTTCAAATTATTATGTGAATCATTATGTACTTTATATCACATTTAGTTCTATCATTCAGTTTTCGTTGAAATTTCGGCAATAGTTGGCTGGAAAGTTAGATGGTATGACCAAATGTGATACAAATTACATAACCATGTACCTAATTTGAAAATATTACGGAGTAATAGTTAAAGATCAAATTTGATACATGTACAGTAGTCAAGGAACGAAAAATAAAATTTTTTCTTTGTCTAAAATACGAGTACTAGATATGCTTAAATATGAAGAATAGTGAAACTTTTAGTAAAAATTACGGTATTTAAAATTAATTGATAATTAAAGAAAAAATAATTTTTAATTCAAGAGCAACTCCAGCACGTTAGACTCCATGTGGGATAGTGATTTTTTTTCTTTTGACTTGTATTCATTGTGATCTTTTGCTATCTTTCACCTGTTAAGAGCATAAGACAAAATTTACCCCACACCCTCTCTCATCACTCAAAAATTTAAATCTTTTTATCTTTTATACAGCATGTCATGATTTACGTTGTAACGCATCAATCAAACTTTTAAAACATACACTAATAATAGCATATTTGGTTCCGATTCTATACTCCAAACGCTTCAGGTTCCAGCACAGGGGAACAAAAACAAGCTCATGAACAGAAACAGTTGGCACTTTTGAATTGACAGAAATAATTTAGTACTCCATAATTTACTACACAAGCAGAAGACCAAAAAAGAAAGAAAACCCCAAATTTCAGTTTACTTAGAAGTACAGGGAAGGAGATTCATCCTCAACTCTTTGACTTGGAGTGTTTTACCAGCCAATCAATAACTGAGTCGATGTTGGTAGAGTTCTTGCATGATATCATGAAGCAGCAAACCTCTCGATCTGTTATTGATACCAATCCCCTGCAAAATCACGAATATAGAACATGAACCGAACTCTGAATTTAAAGGTTTTGTTTTTTTTTAAAGCAAAAAAAGTGTGCAAAACTCACATCTGATCAGTCAAAGCATGTTTGGAAAGGGCACCAGACTTGTCGATTTTGTTGCCCAGGACGAGCAATGGAATTCCACTCAATGATGGTTTGCTCAGAAGGTCATGGAGCTCGCTTTTTGAAATGCTGAGGTTGTCATGGTCTGCAGCATCAACAACGTAACTGCAGAAAAGCATCAGGTTAAAAGAATCAGCAGGTCTGTCACTAAATCTGATCTGATGCTTCCCTCAGATTTCATAAGAATCTTGACACAATTATTCAGAAAAGCACCAAAAATTAATAAAGTTAAACCAATATTAGAGAACAATGCCTCCTATTGATACCTTAAATTATTATTATTATTATTATTATTACTATTATTAGTTATCACATGAACCCTTCATGCTAGACAAGGAAAAGTATGATAAGACCACACTCTTCAGGCCAGACAAGGAAAAAATAATATCACACATGATGCTAATAATATCAATGAACATGACTCAAAGTCTTATCCTGTTACAGTGGCTCAGATATTAGCACAGGGCTACTAAAATAAATAACAAACACATTATTGGTGATTTAACTCCCTTCTAAGATGGCAAGCAATTAGTCATACAATTAACAAGAGCTGGAGAAGAGATACATACACTATTGCTGAAACTGCACGGCAATATCTCTCCCACATACTACGGAATCTTGGTTGACCTCCAAGGTCCCACAACTTTATAGTGACATTGCCTTTAGTCACCTTCCGCATATTAAATCCTACCTGATATCAAACAATATCTAGTCTCATTTTCAAAAGTGATCACGGACCAATTTGAAGTGTGAGGCATTGCTTGAAGTTAAATGCTTATATGAAAAAAACTCACCGTTGGTATCATGTCTTCACTATATCCACCAGTCTACAAATGAAAACAAGTCAGAGCCAATTTGTCAAGGCATCAGATCCAACAAAGCTAACTTTTTTCTTTATTTAGATAGTGAGGATGATGATCCAACAAAACTCATATAGTCATATGACAGTCAGATATAGAAGAAAAACGAGGGAAAAGCCTAATGTAGTGATCTCTCAATACTCTAATTATATACTTACAGCAACAACATTAACAAGAGAAGTTTTTCCAGCATTTTGCAACCCTATCAGAGAAAGCTCCATCTCCTGTTTGAAAAATAGGCTGAAACAACATGAAATTTGTAAGCTCATTCAGTTCTAGAAATAATAAGACCTAAATAAGTACAAAATTTTAGTAAGAAAACATGTACTTGTAAACGGAAAAACAAATGTGAATAAAAAAAATACTAACCGTATGGGCCAAGCCTAAAATTAGAAACAAAAATACTCAGCAAAAAAGACTGGTCAATTAGCAAACAATTAGTATCTTTGGTCGAGCGTATTTTGACCACCTCAAAGGCATGTGGAAGTTTTAGACCATACAGAGAGAGACATAAGGGTTGAACCTCCAAATGCTAAGGAGTAAAAGATTAGTAGAAGATAGCCCAAACCATTCTTTACAAATCATATATTGCTTCTTGGTAAGAACAGGTATGCAGAACCATACTCATATTAGCTATTTTATGCTCCAATAAGGCAAAAACGATGAGTCATATCTATGCAGGAGATGGAATGTATGTCTGACTCACTAGTTCTGCTATCAGTCATTCCATCCAATGATCCCCATTATCTAGGAGCTTGCTTTACTCCAAGGCTAAATTACTCAGAAATTTAAGACTGAAGTTCTGACCTTGCCTCTCAAAAATCCAACTAATTCCTTTATGCTTATATGGAAATTGTCAAAAGTGAACTTCTAGTGTTTGTGTATATCTATAAAATGGCCTCAATAGAATTGGGGAGGTTTTCCCTAGTTAAAATCTCTTTAAGTGCACACCCGAGCATCAAAACCAGACATTAAGAAACATGTATCCTAACAATTTCTTATTTCAATAAAAAACAATCTGGCAGAAGGGATAAAATGCCAAAAAGGAGGGAATTTCATGTGATGATAGGAAAATGAATATGCAATATAACCATTAGTCCATTAGGTTCCACACTAGCCAGAGATTCCTCTTTTAAACATAGTTTGACCTATCACAGGCATAAAAGCAAACACATAGCCTGCAGTTTCTGTTTTCTTTCATCCCCAATAGCCTTGCCATTGAAGACACTTGCAACTATTCAAAAAAATCAAAATTTTCACCGAATATTTTAATTTAAACAAAAAATGAAACAGAACAGGACAGCGCAGCACAGATCCTACAGCATGGAACAAGACATATACCAAAAAGTTCTGCATAAAAGGTTCAAAATTTGAATAATTTTATTTCCAAACACATTTGTGCTATACAGACACAGATACCATAGGGGCAAACGAGAGAGAGGGCTTCACCTTCGGAGCCAATTGAGAAAAGCTTCCCAAATACCCATGGCCGGAACAGAGGCGAAGAGATCTGCGAAAAATTGCGCGAACAGAAGAGAGAGATTTCTCTCAACACAGAGAAGTCAAAAGACACTCCTCTCCTCTTCTCTGTGTTAGTTTAATCCGACGCTTTTCCTTAACGAAAGTTCGTCACTGTTTATGGTTGATTGTGTCATACGTACGTGTGAATGTGCGTACAAATAAAGATACTAATCGCCATTTCATCACTCATCGCCATTTTCAATTTTCACCTCCTACTGCCTGCTAGGATATGATTAATAATTTTGCGGTGGAGTAGATGACACTTTAAATTTCGAAATGCCCCCCAAAATATCACCTTTTTACGAATTGACCCCTAATTTTGCCTACTTATCTGATGAGTTGGTCAGTTACGTGTGCCAATCACAGGAGAGTATCTTGTGGTCCTCCCCCTTGTGAATAATTGGCCAATTGGATGCTGGCACTTTTTCAACCGTTGGATCGTTGGACCAATCATTACATCGTGGGTCATGAGCCACCTGAGTCGATGAGTATAGTAAATCCTTGTTCATATTATGTACATACCGTTATTATATTATGTAATATCAATTAATAGATTATGTATATTTAAATAACATATTTACTGAATGTACAAAATATATTAATTGAAACGGTATATAATCAAGATTATGTGCATCAATGCATGGTAGACAATATTCTCAAATCACAATATAATTTGCAATGTTGGATGGTAAGGGGTTATATCATGGATTATGGTTGATGGAGAATATATCCCGATATGCTGCCTTATAAGTACGAGGCACTCAATCGGGACCGATCACGCGTTCATCAAGGATCCTTCACCACCTTGTCCCAAACATGAGCAAGCATCAATTGGCCGGACATTAGGATTATTTCCCTCATTGGCTAAAAAAGTCTCTGTTCTTATCCGTTTGTGCCTAGCACTGACCTGAATGCTTGACCTCGGTCGCGAGCCTCATATATAACCTTTAAAAACATGCACTAACAGTAACACTTGATCTGGGCCTAATAGCTATTGGATAACCAGGCATCTCGTTACACGTGGATACTTATGTGGTATACATGGCGGTCCCCTAGCATGTGTTCCTCCAACATCTCCTATAAATACCACACCTAACGCTTGTACACATGACTTTTTCCAATTCTCTTTATAGAATAGACTACGCATAAGCTTGGGAGCCTTCAACTATTGATCTCGACTTTCTGAGCGACTATATCTCGACTTACAATATCACATACAAATATGTATACCCAAATGAATTTACCATATCAATGCTCCACCTTGCAAGATAGATGATTGACATGAGGTTCATTTTTAATATATAAATGTTCATAATTAAGTATATATTATCAAAATATAACTTTCAATACATTAAAAATAAACATTTGATATACTAAATATTCGTGGTGCACAAATGCACAATATAATTTGCCTAAGGGGTTTCCATGGGCCCATTTTACAGGTTATGGATACGGCCCAATTAAATTTCTCACAAGCCCAAAACGTCCAGGGTTGTCTGACAGGCCGACTCATTCAAACCGGAGATAAATACCGGAAAACCCTAGCTTCGTCTTCTCGAACGGGCGCGGTTGCAGAGTGAGAGAGAGAGAACTGAGACGCCAGCGAAGATGAAGTACAACCCGAGAGTTTCCTCCTCCCGCCGCAAGAGCAGGAAGGCTCACTTCACGGCGCCGTCTAGCGTCCGCAGGGTGCTTATGAGCGCGCCGTTGTCGGCCGACCAGCGCTCCAAGTACAACGTGAGGTCGATGCCGGTGAGGAAGGACGACGAGGTTCAAGTTGTTCGCGGGACGTACAAGGGCCGTGAAGGGAAGGTAGTTCAGGTTTACCGTAAGAAGTGGGTGATTCACATCGAGCGCATTACTCGGGAGAAGGTTAACGGATCCACTGTCAACGTCGGCATCCATCCTTCCAAGGTTGTTATCACCAAGCTCCGCCTCGACAAGGACCGCAAGTCGCTTATCGATCGCAAGGCTAAGGGTCGCGCCGCCCATGACAAGGATAAGGGAACCAAGTTCACCGCCGAGGACATTATGCAGACTGTTGATTAATTTTGAGATTGTCAGTTAGTTTTTGGTACAGTTTTATCACTGCTATATCTTACATTGTTAAATTTTTGCTTACTGAGACGCTGAGACTTCCTACATTTTGCAAGACTTTGAAACTGGTTCGCAGCTTTCTATATTGGTTTAAAGTTTAATCGAATTGTGACAATAGTTTTGAACCTTATTATTTTGGTGTTGGTAATCTTCTGTGCTCCATATGTGTTTGTGTTTATGCCTGCAAATCAATTAGGCATATCTTCTGTTGCTGGTACTAGTTGTGAAGGTCTTGATTTGCCATGAAATAGAATTGTGATTTGTGTCAATTTGAAAGCTCTAGAACTGTAGCTGATATGTTTTTCATTTC
>CP025648.1:20544581-20600125 GCA_003576665.1 Ipomoea trifida | reverse complement strand
CTGACATTAACTCTTCATTTGCAGGAAGAACCAAGAATGCAATAACCCTTTCCTACATCAATTTCAAAGCCATGAACTGGATATTACTCTGACATGAACCTTGAAAAAACTACTGATAGCAATGCTCTAAGAGTTGTGCAGTACTCTTTAAAAATGTTGGTGTATTTGACACATCGTCACTTGAAACACCTAACCGACAATGCGGGGAGCTTGTCATGCGTGTCCTTTCATCATCTTATAAATGCCGCATTTAATGCAAGGAGAAGGGTCTTTTGACATTGTCATTGACCGTATTTTAACTCAAAACCCTCTAACCTCACGTCGTTTACCGAGCTCAATACTTAAAATAACAAGCAGACTGTAACAGGACTCGAATAAAATCCCGCCCAGTAATTATAAGTATTCATGACATCACATTATATTTACGCTATCATTCACAATATAATTTACATGTTGGATGGTAAGGGGTTATACTATTGAATTGACCACCTTACAAAATAGATAATTTACATAAGATTTATTTTTAGTATATTAAATGTTTATAATAAGGTATATATTATCAAAAATAATTATTAATGCATTAAAAACAAATATTTAATATACTAAAAATGAATATTCGAGTTGCATTCAAAAAAAATAAAAAATATTCGAGTTGCATAATATAATTTGCCTAGGGTACAGGTTATGGATACGGCCCAATTAAATTTCTCACAAGCCCAAAAGGCCCAGATTGTTAGACGGGCCGACTCATTCAAACGGAGATAAATACCAGAAAACCCTAGCTTTGTCTTCTCGAACGGTCGCGGAGAGAGAACTGAGACGCCAGCGAAGATGAAGTACAACCCGAGAGTTTCCTCCTCCCGCCGCAAGAGCAGGAAGGCTCACTTCACGGCGCCGTCTAGCGTCCGCAGGGTGCTTATGAGCGCGCCGTTGTCTGCCGACCAGCGCTCCAAGTACAACGTGAGGTCGATGCCGGTGAGGAAGGACGACGAGGTTCAAGTTGTTCGCGGGACGTACAAGGGCCGTGAAGGAAAGGTAGTTCAGGTTTACCGTAAGAAGTGGGTGATTCACATCGAGCGCATTACTCGGGAGAAGGTTAACGGATCCACTGTCAACGTCGGCATCCATCCTTCCAAGGTTGTTATCACCAAGCTCCGCCTCGACAAGGACCGCAAGTCGCTTATCGATCGCAAGGCTAAGGGCCGCGCCGCTCATGACAAGGATAAGGGAACCAAGTTCACCGCCGAGGACATCATGCAGACTGTTGATTAATTTTGAGCTTGTCTGTTAGTTTTTGGTACACTTTTATCACTGCTATATCTTACATTGTTAAATTTTTGCTTACTGAGACGCTGAGACTTCCTGCATTTTGCAAGACTTTGAAACTGGTTCGCAGCTTTCTATATTGGTTTAAAGTTTAATCTAATTGTGACAATAGTTTTGAACCGTATTATTTTGGTGTTGATAATCTTCTGTGCTCCATATGTGTTTGTGTTTATGCTTGCAAATCAATTAGGCATATCTTCTGTTGCTGCTACTAGTTGTGAAGGTCTTGATTTGCCTTGAAATAGAATTGTGATTTGTGTCAATTCGAAAGCTCTAGAATTGTAGCTGATGTGTTTTTCATTTCTTTGGGTTTTACTATACATTTTGTGTGTTGCAATATTTTCAAGGACACTGATTATTGAACCTTTGCTAATATGAGTTCTTAGTTACAGAGCTTCCATTGCCACTCCTTGGATTGATTTTGTGTATATCTGGTTGCTAGTAAATTGTGAGTGGTTTTTTGGTTCATTAGTTCTTATAAAGCAAGACAAGATCTAGGATTATAATCTCAGTTAGATAGGTATACAGGATACTTGCATCACATGTTATCCTGCCACAATTTGATTTCTTTTTTCAAATCATCACCTTAGTCAGCATCTTTCTGGATAACCATTCTTTATGATGCTGAATTTAGTTCCCATCAATATCTAAAAGCCTCTTTTTCTCAATTAAATTCTTTCCCTTTGATCTTCTCCCATTGCACAATCTCCTTTCATTGTAAATTGTCTCCTTTGAAGTGTTTTTTCTTTTGGCAGTAAATTTTCTCCATTAAATTCTTTTTAGTATCTGTAAAAATCATTTCTTCTGATCTCAACTCAACCAGCTCTGTTGTATATTGTCAGAGACTTCATTTCTCAGCGTTTACTCAAATTCTGTAGTATTATTACTAACTGTTTTCAGTAAGGTGGTGAGTACTTTGGTTGATTATTTCAACTTTTAAGGTTTTATTAGTTGATATCTTAAATGTATTAGGATTCTTGTGTTATTTTACTAGTTTAGGGCAATCTATAATGCAATTTTCCCCATTTTTTTTGAATAAAAACTTGGATTTACTTTACATAGGAGTAGTTTGGTTCCCTAGCCTTGGATTCTTATGATGCATTGTAGTAGATTGTTTTATCACTTTTAAGCTTCCAGCCTTGTGTGACTATAATTGGCACTATAATGTTTTCAGTAAGGTGAATTTATACCTATTTTGGTTGAATGGTAATAAACAGATCCAAGATGGCTAACTGGTTAGTGGTACCTTTTTTTTTTTCTCTTTTTTTTTTTTTAGAATAAACTTTTTTTTTTTATAGAATAAACTGGTTAACATACTTGAGTTGTCTTTTTTTTTTTTTTCAAATGAGATATTCATCCACTCTCTGAACACCATCACCATCGCATTTATTTTTCCTAACTAGTAATGAACATATATATATATATAAGACTTGGTAGCAATACAGTACTGTTGCTGGGAAATTGAATCCTACATACATGTATGACTTGGATGCAATACAGTACTGTTGCTGGGAAATTGAATCGGCCAGTACAGTAACATGCAAAATTGAAAGATGTGTTCATGTGGGTGTGGAGGATGCTACAATCCCATTCATCCATTACTGATCTAAAGAAATTCAGAATAGCAACACATAATATGGCATGGGGAGTTTATATGCTTCAAGAAAAGAGGAGAGCTCAAAGGAACTATGGAAATTAAACAAACTTTGCATCACTCCAGGAACAGCTCAATGAATAGATTGTTGCTAGACAGTTTGCTCAAAAGGATATTAGGAAAAAGTACACAGAACTGGAAAAGACCATGCCATGGCCACTAAATCAAACAAACCCTATACGTCATCCCAAATATGTTGAAAAGTATTTGCAACCTTTCTGTTGAAAAGTATTTGCAACCTTATTGTGTGCTTCAACGTTATCACAGGGGAAAAAAATGTTTTAATCAATTAAGGCTGTGGTGTCAAAAAACAAAATAAAATTAAGGCTTGAGAGCAAGTGACACACCGAACCTTGGAGTCTTCTCCAAGGCCTTGGTATCAAACTCACTCGAGATTGACAAAACTGATTTTGGTATCACCTCGTGCTGTAAGAGAGCACCTAATTTGCCGTGATTGTTGAGCTTCAGCTTCACATTTGTCAGGTGATCAATAGCGCACGACCCACCAACTGTAAATGTGTTCTCATTGGTGGAGAACCTCCTAACAATCTCTCCTACTGCAGCAGTCTTCTTCAATGCATCCAGATGCTGAGTATATGATGCCTTTATAGTGTCCCCCTTATCTCCCCTGCAAGAAGTAAAGAACAAATATATGAGAAAATTGAGTCTTGGCCTCATATGCACATGGGGATGCATTAGCTATTATTAACTCACAAGATTATAGCAGCGCATGATTCAGGTCTTGTTACACTGATACCAGCAGTATACTTTGTTAATTTACCAGAAGCAGTTTCATAACCTGCTTCAGCACCAATAGCAAAGGTTGGAGTGCCAAGGGTAAGAGAAAGATCAATGATGGGTGACTGATTGGGGGCAGCAACAGCTGCTGTGAAGGTTGCATGGTGGTGGAGGTACTCAAACTCCAGCTGCATAACACAACACAATAGAAAAGGTGTGTTGTTAGAAATTGCCAGTACTTAAACTGTCCTTTACAGATGAGATTTTCACCTTGCCAGAATTATAATCAGGAAATTTCATAGAGGCAACGGTCTTCGATGATGGGACAATGTTGGTGAAAGTGAGAGTTGTAAAGATCTGCAACAAAAAATAGTTAGCAATTTTTTGGGGCGAAAATAAGGATATTTTTGAAAGGAATAAGTTGGTCTTAGCTCCCCACATGTGATTCTGTATCAACTTTGACATCAACCGTAGTGGTCTTATATTTGTATTGCACTGCTACATCTCCAGTTGAAAGAGCTCCTTTCTTAACTGCAGTTGGTGTTATGGTCTACACCACACAATAGAAATATGAATTACGAAGTGTACAAAAAGTGACAAAATCTAATCGTTATCAAATGAAAAAACAATACCATTTCATATTGACTCTTTACTTATTAGCTTAGCCTCCTAAAATCAATGGCAACCTTCGAAGTAACTAGACATGAATATAAAGTGTCTACCTGGTCATTTTATTAATTTATGAAATGTAAGCAATTATGCAATTTAAAAATTACAAAGTAACAGATGTAGCTAGGGAAACTGTGTTCATTGCTGATTGTAGGGAGTGGGAAGGTTCAGCCCCTCCTATTTCTGATGTAATCTTGTCGGACACTTCCAATTAAGTAATGCATGGGTTTGTTTTTAAAAAAAATAAAAATAAAAAAAATACAAAGGTTCCATATTAAGTTTAGTTACTAAAGGCATGTAATGTAAGCATGTACAGATATATCAGGCTTAACTATGGCCAGACAAGTCGTTTAGTTCTATAAATGTCTCTCCTATCTTCAAGTCATCCATATTTGTTGTAGCATTGATGGGTTCCAACCTTTCAAATCACCAAGTCTCCACCACAATCCTTACCACATTTTATTAGTTAAAAAGTTCACAAAAAACTTTTTTCGAATTCATCCACTTGCTATTTTATAGAACTAATGTTTCAATGCATGCATTAGAAAATTACATGCTTGTTGTTTAGCAAGGTCTAGAATATATGAGTGAGCCTGAAGAAGAAGAAAGATTGCAACGAAAATGTGACATCATGACTGGTGCATTACTGCACCATACCTCCCAAAACTGGGAGCCGTTGTTTCACAAAGACCTTGGATTCAATTTTCATATTGAACCATTGAGTGCTGCCTGACTGATGTGAGACTCAGGGTTGTCATAGCCAACCTAACTCAAAGGAGCAATGCTCAATATTTATAATGAACCCCCAAAAGCCAGCCCAACAGATGTTGGACTCTAGGTTATCACAATTACATAACCTCACCTTGTCACTGTGAAGCAATGTGGATTCTAAAGGTGGCGTTTACAACAGGATATAATAAGGTGTCCTTCCAGACCATAAGGGCCTTTACCTGATTAGTTTGGGTCTTTGGGATAATGGATATCATCACCAATACAAAATATCCAGTGAATCAACCATATGCCAAGTCCTAATGTTCAAGGCGAACAGACAAACATGTGGAAACATAGATTGGACCATATAATAATGTAACAAAGACAGAAAACGACTTGTGAGTTCCAAATTAAGAAAACCTGGAGTACTTTATACAGCTTAAAAAGAATTCTACTCAAGTTTGAAAATCAATATCAAGAAGTAGTAAACTGTAAATATAACCAAAGCCACGTAATTTAACGTTTCTTACCTATTATACTTATTTCACTCCACCTTCATTGCTTAAGTCAACAGGGATACTTTCATAGCATAGACTGATTAATACACCGTAACAAAAAATTCAAATCCAATAACAACGAACAAGTTGATGCAGAGGGTAGTAATTATGTATCAAGCCTAAAATTTGGAAATGAGCCGTACAGAGCTAAATCTAGCTAAGACGAGTACTTAAATTCTAATGAAAGCCTAAGTGGCTAATTAACCTATATCAGCAAAGGAAACAAAACAATCACCATTCACCAGAAAGCAGTCTATTCAAATTGAATGAAGAGAAGTCAAGGAATTCGTACCACTCCGCAGTCACTGTAGGTCGACACAGATATCTTCTGATCCGAGATATAGTCCTTCGTCAGCAGATCTATGCGTATTATGCACGAGAAACGACGTCATGTTTCGGAATCGAAGGATTTACACACAAACACAGTGTACGCGAGCGTATAGATACGAAGATTGATTAGAAGAAAGGAGGATCTGAAATAGATTTACCTTTGGCCTTCTTGCCAATACCGGAGAAGAGACCAGGTCCGGTAGTCATTTTGTCTGAGGCCGATGAGATCACCAGAGATGGAGAGTATTGCAGAGAATCGGGAAGGCGGAACTCTGAATCTGGAAACCGAGGAGGAAGACAGCTCCAAAGAGAAATTCGTTTTTATTGTTATTATTATCATTTTATTTTTTGGTGACCACGAATCCTAGTAGTAACCGGGAAGTCGGGAACGGGACGGATTTTGGTGGCAGACATATCTCTACCGTTGATTTTGTCCTCCTTACTATTTTTTTTTTTTTTTTTGTTAGACAATATATGCTTTTATTTTGTAAAGAAAAAAATGTTAAATTAACCTCTTAAATTAAGCAAATAATGTAATTGAATATCCTAATTATTTTTGTAAAGCTTCATTCAACCTCTTAAATGGATTTTTTAAAAAAATCTTAAATTAAACTTTGATTTGACACATAATTATTTTTGACAAATAGACCAAAGTCTAATTGAACCAATGAATAAAAAAAAAAAAAAAAAGAGTTCAATTAAATTACTCAACATTCAAAAGTCATCTAATTTTTCGTCATATACCCGATTGTTCCAGGTTCATGCATGTTAAATTTTGAGTGGTTCATGAGATTTTATGACACTAACAATTTTTTTTGGGCGTAAATGACACCAACAATTAATTAATAAAATAAAGAAAGTATTTTCGCATTATATGTCAACGGCTCTTATTTGACCTACATGAGTTGAAACAACCGATTATATAGAAAACTTGGATAACTTTGAATGTTGAGTTGTATAATTGAACTCTTTTTTTATTCAATAGCTCAATTAGATTTTGGTATATAATTTAGTGATTTAATTGACATTTTTTCGTATATTTTTAATGAAGGATAGCTATGTGTCAATGGAAAAAAATAATACATAAGAATTGTATATTTTTACGGGCAAAATCATTCAAACGTTGTGATGCACCTTTGCGCGCTTTGTTTTTGTTTTTGCCAATGGTGCACTGCTCATAAAGAAAAATAAAAATCAAAGGTCTTCACGTGAGAATAAAGAGAAGTGCGTAATAGCCAATGGGACCAAGTCTGCTCTAAAGTAGTCTACGAATAAAGGTTAAGTAAATATTTAAACTTATTTAGATAAAATTAATATAAGATAGACGTGATGTGAACAAAATATTAAAATTATTTTAAAATTTGAATTCAAACTATTTTATGGGGTATAATTTATTATTGTTGTAAATTTCAGTTATTAAATTTAAAAAAAATTGAAAAATAAAATATTTATACTTTTTTTCTAATACATACTCTGTAATAATGTTGGTGAGGTTAATATTACCAACATGTGTCAGTGCGTCACTTGATAATAGACCATTGGCTTGAGCTTCGGGTCAAACATGATGAAAAGTATTAAGAGTTGCAGAGTAATCTTTAAATTGTTGGTGTGTTTGACCCATCCTCACTTGAA
Organism: Ipomoea trifida; assembly: GCA_003576665.1. NCBI lineage: Eukaryota > Viridiplantae > Streptophyta > Magnoliopsida > Solanales > Convolvulaceae > Ipomoea > Ipomoea trifida. The sequence continues at coordinate 20,592,508 of CP025648.1, read as the reverse complement.
ACACGTGACTGATTCCAACTGATAGCCTTGAGGCACATGAAATCAATTACAACTGACTTATATTCTCGTTGTCAGTCCTAATTACTGGGAAAATCATATTGGGACAAGCACAATTAAGCTATTAGCTCTCTTGTAATGTCTAGACACCATCTTATATGAGTTTATAAATTAGGGGTTTCGATGCGCCCGCCTCACTACAACCTACGGGTTGTAAATTTTGCGAGCATTTGCGACCTCGCACGCGCGATAGAAATCTTCAACCCTAACCCGCCTCATGCAGGTTCACAGGGGTCACAATAAGCTAGCTTGTGGGCCAACTCAATTTTTTTTAAATGTTATTTTATATTCTAATAATTAATTTAAGCTAAATAATATTATATACTTTTGGTCTTTAAAAAAAATTCTCTGTGTTGATGTTAATTAAAAAAATTTATGTTTTTAATATATTTAATGGTGTATATATTATTGTTGTCAGCCTGCGAGTTGGCCTGTGTGGGCTAACTTGTGGTAGGCCGCGAGGCTCACATTTTCGCTAAGCAAAATTTTTAAGCGCAAAGTTGCCCCACCACGGGGCATTTTAAGCCTTATACGCGGACTTCTCCCACGTTTACACCCCTACTATAAATACAACATACATGCACAATAAGAATGGTCAACATTCTGCTTATTTGAATACATCATTTCATTAGGGTCACCCCAAGTAACCAAAAACATTTGGTGTTTCCATTACTCTGTCATTTACACTTTTGTTATAGTTTTGTAATTACCTTACGGTTTATGTTGGGATTGTATGTCAATAAAATCCAGCAGATGTAAACAATTCTTAAATTTAATATTTTTAAATAAAATAACTAACTAATCCCTATTAATTAAAATGTAAATTAAATTAAATTTATTTATTTTATTATTCTAAGTATAATGTTTACATATATTTAATATATATTACCTTTTTTGCCTCATTTTACCTATTTTATTACTTTCCGTTTTCAATTGTCACAAAATATTATCCACTTTCTTAAAATAAATACTACCACCTTGAAATTAAAAAAAATTAATATTAAAAATGTAAATTTGAAATACAAATAGAATAAACATAAATAGTGTACCACAATAACCAACCACGCACGTACTATTAAGGAAAAAGGATAAATTAAAATTTAAAAAGAAAATGCAAGGATTGGGATGTCAACGTTAGACAGGTGTTTATACAACAAAATTGTGTTGCAGATGTCCTCGCAAAGATGGCACGGGAGAGAGTAGATTGTTGGACAAATAATTAATTTAAAATATTTATAAAATAATATATGAATTTAGAGTTAATTCCATTTTTTATCCTAGATATATAGGTGACAATCAACTTCACGTCATTTTTTATTAGAACATCCACTTTTGGTCATAGTATTATTGTAACATGACCATTTTTGGTCCTTTATCAACAAAAATGTTTAAATATAGTTAAATACAATGGCATTTCGGTCTTCAATTATGATTTTTTTTTTTCAAAAAAATAAACATAAAAAGTATAGCGACAATTCAACGATTTTGTTGAAGGAGGACTAAAAATGGTCATACCACAATAATATTATGACTAAATGAGGATGTTCTAATAATAAAAAAAATGACTAAAAGTGTATTGTCACCTATAAATTTATGACTAAAAATGGAATTAACTCTATGAATTTACATGTAAGTATGATGATATGATAGGGATGTAAATGTTGTCAGTGTCACATAAGCTATTGTCCTTAATTATACCGCTTTTTAAAGTACATGACTAAATTAAACAGAATTAATATAAGGACTAAATTGAATAAAATAAGATAGTATGTATAAGGATCTTATACTCTTGTAGGTAATTTGACCAAATTTAACTAATAAATTGCTTACCAAATACCCTGTATGTATTACCAACTCCATAAAAATATTTGAAGCAAACTTAAAATAATAATGCCTTAAATCCACATGTGAATCCCAACAAATCAATTATCATTCTTAACAAACACTTGAAGATATGAACCTACTAAATTCACGTACACACATACAAAGCTTCTTGATCCACAAATTAACTCCAATTTGGTGTAAAAAACCCCACAAAACCGATCAATTTTGGATGGTGACGTTTATATGGCAAAATAGGGTGATGATCACCGGCCATCGCCGTCGTTCAATTCCGGCTTCCACACACTAGCCCACACCACCGGCTGATTCTTCCAGGACAAGAATATTCCGGCAGAAGATTCCCCGGAGCACTGTCCCATTGACCATCCTTCTCTGTACCTCCTCAAAAGGGCGCGTACGTCATCGCACACTTCATTACCGTATGAAGCGGGGCTAAACCCCCCTGCATGGAGGCGGTGTGACCAACGCGCCGCCGTCTCGCGTCGCTCCACCGACTCCGACGGCGGGCACGCCACTAGGTCGACTATCGCCCGTCCGGCCTGCCGCTCCAACATCAAACGCTCGTTGCTTGTTTTCGGGAAACTTTCCTCTAAACACTCGAAATAAACCCTAAACCACCTTAAACATTCTTGAAAACCGGTTAAAAATTCGGACCCATCAACGCCCACGTCAAGATTAGCCTCCTCCTCCACCACCGTCAAAACCCTCGGCTTTAATCGCCGGAAAGTTGATATCAAGTGGCCCCGCCGGCTGTTGGGGACGGAATGTAACGCCCCCACGCAGTTTATTGCCAATGCTTCATCTTCTTCCACATCCAATGCAAGAATATCGAATTCAGATAGATCACCTGCACAAAAAATGAATTATTTTAGTACTATTGACTCAGATACAATATAGAATCTGTTCATACATATTTTCAGATGAGAAAGTCACAACTGTACTTCCCACATCAGTTCGACCACACCCTTGACAAGTCTAAACTTTAATGATTTTACCTAATTAATATTTTACAGACTTTCCCTGTGTTGGTTATTAAAATTAATGGCTAAATTAAAAAAATTACTATAATTAATGATTAAATTGGATAAAATTAAACCATTATATTATCTCCTTCCCAAAACAAGCTATATATTCCTCTCACCTGTATGATATACAACGTTGAACTTAAAGGGCACACCCATAAGTCTAGCAAACTTCTCCATCCTACTCCCAATCTCTTCCATCACCGCCTGAACCGCCGCAGGCGGCCCATCACCGCCGCCCGGTTTCCGGACCACCACCGTTGTGAGCCGTAGACGAGGCGGGTCGTCAGTTCCGGTAGCGAGCGATTCAAGAAAAGTAGGCCACTGCGTGCAAAAAGTATTGCTTATATCAACTATATGAATCTTGGATTCGCCGTCAATGGCGTCCATGATCGCCCCGTTACACGCAACGTGGCCGAAAGTGGCCCACGGGCTCACCTCCTGGAACTTCAGCGCCGTCTTCCTCGTCGACTCGAACGAGCAATTCCTCTCCGACGCCGACGCCGACTTCCGGCAATTCCGCTCGCCGGAATCCGTTACGCGGCTAAACAGCGCCTGGAGGAAGTAATACGCCAGCTTCTGATCGGTGTCGCCGTACGGAGAGCTGATCTCGTTGAGCACCCATATTAACTGCCTCACGCGCGGGGCGTTCTTGTCGGCCACGGCTCTGGCGGCGTGGAGCAGAATATCGGCGCCGGAAAAAGCCGACCCGGGATCGAAACCCGGGGAGAAGGAGAAATTATGATCGATGGGGGTTTGATGGTGAGAGTAATCAGAGAAGTGGGTATTATTATAAGAGGAAGAAGAAAAGTCGTCTTCATTATTATCCATGAAAACAGGATTGAATAAGCATTGTTGTTGTTGGGAAGTTGAGGAAGAGTTGAAGGATTGATCGTCGGAGTGTTGAAGGGTGAGTAGAGGAAGAAACAAATCATCCATTTCAGCTTACCCAACGAGGAATCAACAACATACATTAAATAAGTATATATGTGGATGTGTGTTAGATTTGACCAGACACAAATTAAAATATTATGTGTATATATGTGGAGTTGTTGTCTGATGTCGAGGAAATCATAACTCACGATTATTTAATCGCTTATCATGTGAGTGTATTCATGTTTGGTGAATCCATCATATTAAGTATGAGTCTATACGGGAGTGTGTTTGACTAGCTCTCAATTATTAATTAACATAGTTGTATTTTTTCCTTTCATCGAAACAGAATGGTTAGTTATGTTACACTTTTTTTTTCTTTCTTTTTTTTTTTTTTTTTTGGCCTCTAAACCTAATTTTTTAGGACTAAACTTGTAAATTTATCTCAGTTTCCTCATTTTGTCATGTTTTCCTTCTCGATATATTGGGGGGAAATTTACACATCATTCAAGTTATTTGGGTCAAAATTATAATAAATTTAGGAAAAAATTAGGTGTTTCGTCTTGGTAACTCACCTACTAGAGATTTGTGAGGGAAATATAAAAAGGAAAGATAAAACTTAGGTGAATTTGTCTTGAGAAATTAGGGTTTGAAGAAGAAATTAGTAATCTCTAATGATTATATTTCAATAGGACCGGAAAAAAAAAATAAAACACTAATAATTGAAGGATCAAAATTTGATGAATTTATAAATATCGAATTGAGTCGACTATGCTCTATAAGTAGGAATCAAAAGTATTATTTCCCTGCAAATCCGGGAGTTGACACCCATTTCAAAATGCATTTTCCTATGTATTGATGTCAATTAATGATACAGGGACAACGTTAATTAGAAAGGGGATAAATTAGAGTCTAATATACTTGCTGGTCCTACAAGGTGCAATATCAAATTAACATATAGTCATATACTGTATATAATTAAGAATCGTCAACACCACAATCACGCAAAGAATTCCGTAATAAACTTGATTACACCATACGACAATTTCTTATGCAATCAAAAGGTAGACTTGATTATATATTATCTCTATCTTCTCAGTCGAATTTGTTATTTAGATTTTTTTTAATACCATTTTTTTTTTCTATTTTGAATATTACACAAGGTTAAAGCTTATTCTATGTACACTATACTATAAAATAGTGGTTGTGGAGTTTGGGATTTATGAGCTATATTACATATATGTAGATTGTAGAGTTAATCTAGTGTACAGTGTACTGTACTTTGACTAGGGTTTCTTCTTCACCCAGAAAAGGCAGATGGGTTAGTTTAAAAAGGTACACAATGATGACTAAACAATGCTTAAAAAAAGAGTAGATGACCAAAAAAATCAAATTAAATGTTTGTAAGTATTAGAAGCCATTCGACCACCTAACTGTTCTTTTCAATGAAGTGGACCATTTTTCAGTTAATTTATGTTATGGAAACAGTTTTGGAGGGTTTAACTAAAATAAAAAATTGTAAGAAAGTATTGACTTGGCGTGGTTTTTGTGACTGTGGGCATCAAATTTTTGTTTTTTTATATAATTGAAACATTCTTGGCAATATAATATAATTGTCATTCTATTTATAATTAACTAACTTAACTGGAATGTATTTTCCAGACGGATTCATAGTTCACAACTACAGTCTTCAGTTGAAAATTTAGAAACATTCAAACATCCAATTGTCTAGATCCAAGAATTACTGAAAATTTTGAGATCTCTAATCCATTAAAAAGTACGTGTTAACCGATTACTTTATAATGACTTATATTTTTGCATGAATTTAACTACGATATCAAATTGAAAAAATGTGTCCTGTTTGTTTTAAAAATTTTAAGATATTAATTACATTGTACGTTTATTATTTATATACGAAGTAAATTATCCGCCAGACACAAGTAGCCTCAATCATGCTTTTAAAAAGGTAGTAAAGGCTTAATATAAAGTAAAAGCATAATAGTAGATCACTTTAATTTGCTGAGCAAAAGAAAGATTTAAAGTAATGAGAAGTTGCAATCAGATCGATCTCAGGAGCCATTTTCCTCGCTGGACCTGTTTTCAAAAGACATAATATGGTTTCTGCCTTAGAGACCCACCACAATGACCAATTCTCATTGGCCAAGTCCCCAAAATGGACCTGCATTTTCCATGAGATTACAATTGAATCGTGTTTGTCCTGAATATAATTTAACTAATCAATTAACATAAATTAAGTTCATAAATTTTGTTAGCGCTCAATAGCTCACACAGTGTAAAATTTAAATCTAATCAATAAACAAAAAAAAAATGTAGATTTAACTTTGTTGTATGTATTAATATACAAATATTTGGACATGTAAATTAGTTGTGACTTGTGACACATCCCACGATTTACATATGAAAAATAAATTGATAAAATCTCCAGTTGATGGAGATGCTTTGATCTAAGGTAATATCTAAATTAGCAAATTAATGACGCTGCTACTGCCGACAGGAACAAGCTAGGAATCAAGCTGCGTGCTACACAACTCCAACACAATTGTTCATCAAATCATTTCAATGTCGGGTTAATTAGTATTTTGTTGCATCAATTCATTTCAATATTGTTGGGTTACTAGGGGAATAATTATGGTAACATTATTGTTGATTTTGTGATCTAATTAATTAAGAGACTGATTAATATAAATCCGTAGCAGAGTTACCAAAATTGCAGGAGAATGATCAAGAACGCTGAATTTCAAGGATTTTATACACTTACTAGTCATCACATTCTTAAAAATCTACAATACAAATTTGATAAATATGGACATTTTATAAATAATGCCTAATTTCCTTAAGCATTGAACTTTCCTAAATCCAATCTTCAATGGCAAATACTACATACTCCTACCCCCACAAGATGAAGATAACTAATCATCAGTTGCCACGTCAGGGAGTAATTAAAAGTGAGGGAATAGAAATAAAAAAATACATGTAGTAGAACTCATCATCATACCATGCCCGAAGATGTCAATATGCCTTGGACTCCACATCATCTTGTCTTGGACCGAAGGTCCATGCCTACAGGGAGGCCTAGTCCACACTTTCGCTTTGCAATATATCATTGATCATGTATGTTTCACATTATAAGGTAAACTACTAACCTATGGACCCAAGTTCATCTTGTAAGGTAGATCAGTGTCCAAAATACATAATTTATATATTGAATGTTTACAATTTATATACTGAATTGTGAATATTTAATATGTAAATTGTGATGAGTCCATATTGCAAGGTGTACAAGTCCTATGTATAAGTATGTGTTTTCTTTCATTTGAACCATAGGCCATTACGGAAAAAATTAAGGTTATTTTGGTTGGCTAGCTAATTAATGTTTAATTGAATTATAATTTAGAAAAGCATTGGAATAACCAAAAGAATTTAAGTATAATTAATTAGGGAATTAAATTTCAAAAAAAAAAAAAAAGAAGAGATTTTACACTTTCTTTATGACGACAATGTCTACGTTTCCGTCGTCACCCAACTCTTTAGCATTTCCGGCTTCACCTCCGTCCAATTTTCCGGCGGTTTCCTTTGGCTTCTTCTTTGATATTCTAAATGTGCTTATCAGTCCTCTAATAAACCTCCGCGGAAGATTGTATTTTGCGACTCCCGGAATCTCATCCTGCGACCATTCCGAGGAAGAAGAAGCCGCCATATTCGATCTATCTTTGTCTGAAACAATCCGAAAACTAGAAGAACAAACGCGTTCTCTCTCCGCCTTATCAATCCTATTACTCTCCGAATTAATCCGGAAACTTCCAGAAGAAACCGAGCCTCTTTCTCCCTTGCCGATCCTGTTCAGCGAGCCTGCAGCAAGGCGACAGCTGGCGGAGCGACAAGAGTTATCCGTCGCGACGTCGTTTGGTTCCGCGAGAAACTTTCTCATGTCGCTCAGCTCTTTCTCCAGGCTCCGGATGCGTGAGACGGTGGCGTGCATGGCTTCCTTGAGGTGAGCCGCCTGGCGAAGAGCCGCGTCGCGCTCCAGGACCGCGCCGAGGGTCATTGAGGAGTTTTTGGTCCTGTTTTCGGCGTGATTATGGTGGCCGGCGGCTGAAACGATGGAGCACCGCGTGTTGTGCTGCTCCACGAACATGGCTTGGACCACGAAGCGTAATGGCATCCTTGGGTTCTGAACTGCATGCATGACAACCTTTGGAGAGAGCATGGTGCAGTTTACGTTGTTGCAGATTCCCATTTTCTGTTCTTCTGTCATCTTCCCATTGTATTCCTAAATACACAAATGACCACAGGACAGTAAATCAACCTGGTTACCTAAATGACTAAAAAGACTAATAAGTTGCTATTGCTAAAAGTCAAATTTGTAACCTATAATCACTTGGTTGGGTTGCTAGTAATATTTTTTGTCTTGCCTACAAAAGGCAGAATCTCTCATCTTCAGGACCCACACTTGGACTCAACAGAATCCACAAGGAGTCCACCATATTAAGTGTGACTTTTAGGGTGCAGTTACTAAGTCTCTATCTTGCCCATAATTTGGCACTTAAAAATAAACTGAACTGGGTGTGCGGGTTAATATTTATAATCTTATGTTACCTTAAGATAGAGGTCAACAAGCTTGTAAAGCAAGTCATGGCTGCAGCTCAACCGTTGGTTCATGGACTCGATAATTACTAAAAAGTCCTTGGGTTTCAACTCTTTAATGTCGCCCATGCAACTCGTAACGCCGTGATCTTCATCCATTACCCATAACGCTTCAACACACCTGCTTGCAAGACACGCCGTCGTTTCGGACACCGGGAGCAACGACAGGGAAGACCGAAGCAAAATCAGCGTGTATTCATGTTTAATCGCGACGGCGCGTCGGAAGTAATTTTCTGCTTTTGTTGCCAAGCCCTCTCCGCCGGTCATCTCCAGCAACTCGGCGGCCGTTCGGAGTGCCGCCACGTTGAACGGCGTTATGACCAAGTCACCATCGTAACAGAACTCGACTAGCATGGTGAAGGTTTCGGGCGTTATCTTTAACGGCGGAGGGAGGGTTAATTCTGACACTTTCTTCAGCTGCCGCTTCAGGTACCCGCTCCTAGTCGTCAACGGCTCCTGTGGAAAATTAAAGGAAATACAATTAATGCCCACAACTTTTACATTAATTGCGCAAAAGTACACTGTTTTTCCTCAGGGGGTTGGGTGAGCATTGAGTGCCATACCACTTAATTTTTTTAAATTTTTATTTTAAGATCAAAGGGATGAAATGTACGCACTTAGGTATGCCAAAGAGATATTAGTTCAAAAGTATTAAATACGGGAGAATCTAACCAAATTAGTCAAACAGTTGACTCGGTAATCACAAAATTTTAAGTGTGACTCTACGTGGGAGTTATCTATTGATTTTATTGGTTTAAGTCAATTGAGCTTCTTGTGATCTTTTACCAACTAAGGTCAAAAGACGGATTTCACCTAGAACGGGACTTTTTAAAAAATTAATAGTATTAAATATTTATCTTTTGCCACAAAATAGACACGAACAGAATAGTTGTGAATCAATTGGTAGATACAATTGCCAAGGGCCTTGTGGTCCAGTGGCATCAAACCCTTCCCTGCATATGGGAGGTGGTGGGTTCGAGCCTCAGTGATATGGAATTTAGTATCTTGTTTAATACTTGTTGACTAAGAAGTGCATGCATGTTATTGACATTTGTCAGCAAGTAAGTTTGAAATCTTATCAATTTGCTACCTTGGACCAATAACAACCTAATAGATTAATTAGCTAATTTGGTTGTTAGCTGACCTATTTAATGTTGATGGAGATGTAGCAACTGCCTATAGTATTTTGGTCAATGCTTAACAACTCTCTGTTCCCTTCCAAATGGAAAAATAAAAAACAAAAAGAATCATGGGAAGGAGATAATTCCTCTCTTGGAGGAGGCAAGGGCAGATGCATTAGGAAAAAGGTAATCAATGGGGGAGTGGTACCACGGACTAAACAAAGTCCAATAACAAATCAAAAATTTTGACCCTTATTTAAGGTATGTATTGAGTAAATTCCGTCCATTCAATCACACTATTGTAGCATAACAATTCAATTTTGACATAAAAACTTAATATAATTATCATCGGTAAAATAAAAGAGTGAGGGAGTGTTTTAATTAGAACCATGTTAAAAAATGTGACAAACTAGAGTAGCTACATAAATTTTAAGATACAATAGCTACATTTCTAGAGGTCTCATAAATCGCCCATATAAGTCTTACCCTCTAAATAAATAAAATGAGATATACTTGTTTTTTTTTTTTTATATTAATAAATTAAACATTTGAGAGTTAAACTGAAACTGTTTTTTTATTTTTGAAATACACCATTTTTATTCAAAATAAATACAAAATTTGATTTTAGTTCAAGCAAATCATCAAAACTAGTGCAAAATAGTTCAGAAATTTGTATGCCGCAATTGAAATCAGCATACCTTATGCAAGTGGAAACGCAAATTTTGAACGTATATCACCACATCCGTTTCACGTCCGGCCGCTCGGCGCCTTTTCAGTTTCAGAAACATATACAGTTATACATACAGAGAGATATATATAAACAGCGAGAGAGAGAGAGAGTACTGAATTACCAGGAATCAACACAGGAAAGGAGAGGAGTCGCCGGAGAAGGGGACGAAAGCTGAGGAGAGAGAGCAGAGATGGAAGAGGCGGCGGAGTCTTCGTATATTCTATCTTCGTCTTCTTCCTCGTAGATAGTCTCCACAAACCCTAGCTCATCGCCGCCGCGTTTTGCCGCTTCCTTGGCCGCCATGCGGCCTAAAACCTTTGCTTCCTGCTGCATCAAGTGGAAGCTAAGCTAGACAGTGTTTGTGTAGTGAGGATCGATCGGATAATGGTATACAGTGAACTTAGGGTTCAATAAATAGGGAGAAATAACTGTAGCAGGTTACAATCTGGTGGAGTGTATTAAATTGCCTTCCCCTTTCATGTGACGCTTCATAAATAATGTATCCCTCGCTTTAATACATCATGAGAAATCAAAATGGAAAACAACTCAATTTACCTCTCCGATGTGAAATTTCAGCGCACACCATCCAGTAAAGAGAAAGGGATTAATTATAAGCGTGATAGAGATTAAGACGTATACAGTGAAATGATGAAAATTGTATAGATTTTAGGTAGGATAGTTGATTTGGGGTTTGACATTTTGATTTATTACTTAAACATCTTGCTTGTAATTTGAGAGTAAATTTTGAACATCAAAATCTGATTAACAAGAAAATGTCAAAAGGGCTCCACACACAACACCATGTTATGGACACGTAGTCAAAAATATTAAAACTGGACAAGTATCCTTGCTTGCTGGTAGGTCGAAAAGGAAAATCATCACTAGTTATACCATGGACCAGGTCCACCTCGGTATGTGGATTCGTCACAATTTATATACTGAATGTTCACAATTTGAATTGTGAGTATTCAATACGTAAATTGTGAACATACATTCAGTAGGTAAATTGTGTATTTTGGATTCAACTCACCTTGCATGTTAGACCCATGTCCACAGAATAATTTTCCGAAAATAATATACGAACTTTCATACAGTAAAATTTTTATCACGTGTCATAATTTTATTAATAAAAGTGAAACAGACTAATCAAGACTATGGATCGCTCTTCTTTCTATATGAATCAGAACACGTTATATATGTGAATATGGAGTAAAAATGTGATAGAAATTAATTAAGAGTATGTGTAGTCAATCCAAAAATATATATTCACCAAACTTCATCAAACCCTAACCAATTTCTGATGAACTATATTATGATTAGTTGTTAGCTTGGTCAAACAATCAATGAATTGTTGACTTAATGGACAATGCCACAGTACATAATTCATTTGTCAAGGGATAATATTCTCACCGGCAGGTGAGGCAATATAATGATATGGAAGGTTTTCCAAATGTTCTACATGGATTAAATGATAGTTACTACTCAACGTTATGAAATCGACCAATATAATGCACCTGTTCCTCTACGAATGAGTATATATAAGTAGTGTTTTTTTTTTTTTTTTGGGTATTTAATAGGTTTAATTAGTTCTCAAAAAAAAAAGGTTTAATTAGTTAACTCAAATACGGATGTAAATGTTACAAGACCATTAATAATAAGTAGTTGTGTATCACTTCAATATTATTAAATATTATCTAAAAAGGTAAAATTCATTGCCTCAAAAGTCCTTACGCTGGTCCGACATGATGGTGGATGGACAAATCATAATATAATGACTCATTGTGCTCTTAGAGTCTTAGGTAGGAGGATGTACTAGCATCTTAAGTGTATGGATTGCACAATCAAATTTATTGTACAATTATCTATCTATGATGTAGTAGAGTAAAAACAAAAGGCAAAATTCATTGCCTCAAGAGTCCTTACCCCTGGTCCGACATGATGGCGGATAGACAAATCATAATGACTCATCATGCTCTTAGGTAAGAGGATGTACTAGTGTCTGCCTGTCTGATGTCCACAATGAGCCTATCATATTGGGTGTAACTCCTACACTATGAATGTCAAGTCTTGATCTTGCATCCTAAGTGTACGGATTGCACAACTAGCCAAATTCATTGTACAATTATCTGTCTATGATCTAATAGAATAAACATACTATTACTGAAGGTTAGATCTCCATTTATATGCATTTATATAGATCTCCTCCTCCTCCTATGTGGTGTTGTTGTAGTGGTGGAGTGATGACTCATTCTTAACCTCTTTTTGTACACAATTCAATATGTTTTATTGGGATTTCTAACTAAAAATTGTGTTTTATGCTTAGTTTCACCTAAATGCACAATTGAGAGAGGAATAAAAAGCAAAAAGAAGTAAAAGTTTACCAAAATGGAGCAAAAAGAGCTGAAAAGGATGCAAAATAAGTACACGAAAGATGGCGGCCAACATAAAGCTAAAGAGATTACTAAAATACTTCTAAAAGAGCCATAGAGTGGTGTTTTCAATGGATTTAGTCATTTGGGTAAGCCAAGGTAAAAAAAGTGGAACAAAAGAGTAAGAAGTTGTAACTTTTCACACATCTTGACCACTGTTTGATAATTGGACCATATTCTAGCCTAAGAATGTCCAAATGAAATGATTCTTGCGCCATTGGAAAGAAAACTCGAAGGGCTACAACTTTTATGAATACCACAAAGTTTAGTTCTAATGTTAAATGAGTCAGAATAGATCTGGAAGTTGAAGTTGCGTTGCAAAGTCGTTGGATTGCTGTTTTACGCACAGGTGTGCCATTGCCCATGCGGAAAACAAAATGATCAAGAATTTGGAGGCATTTTCTGCATGGGCACCGCATAGTTGTGTGGACCATACTATTAAATAATATACTTTTAATATATTAAAAATTTACATATTAATGAAAAGTACATTTTTTTTGAAAAGTATATTATTTTGTATAATATACATTCAATATATGAATAATGTACATTTAATATATTAAAAATATTCTTTATATTGTATTAAACAAATCCGGTATGTTTTCTAATAAGGTAGATATTGTATATATAGGAGTGAATAATAAAAATAAGAGCCACAAAATGGTCCTCACATTGAAAAAGAACTTTTAATTCATAAAATAGTCATATAAGTTACATAAATCATATTATATAGCAAAATTTTTAAAATAAATGCAATTAAATGAGTCATATATTATTGATACTTTTGCATTAATCTTTATAATCAAATAAACATACACTCTCAAATATTATAATTATTTATATCTTCAACTTTAATTTGTATTATTTAAATATATAATATAAAAATTAATCCGTGCCTTGCACAGGTAATTACTAGTATTTTAAAAAAAAAAAAAAAACCAATTCCACATTTGTTAAAAATCTAGCCTCCAGGCTCAAAGTTTTACTTCTCCAAAAATCCATTACAAATCACAAATGTAGTAGGGCTAAGATCACATCGAAATCTCTTTGGAGTAAAATCCAGTTTGAAAAGGAAATCCAATTGGCCACTCATCCCATATGCAAAATTCAGGCAGCCCATCTTGATAGCCGAATTTCTCAGCTCATAAAGAAAGCCCAATTTCTCAGCCCATAAAGAAAGCCCAATTTCCCAAGCACTTTTCTTTGCCCTAGGGCCTAGACCCAGCAACCTGCTTCCTTTTCCAAGCAAACCCTCTAAGGCTCTACAAATATCATAACCTCCATTTTTCTACTATAACAGAGCAGCAGAGGAAAGGGCGGTAGAGAGAAGAATCGGCGGCGAAGATGAAGTACAATCCTAGAGTGTCCTCCTCCCGCCGCAAGAGCAGGAAGGCTCACTTCACGGCCCCGTCTAGCGAGCGGCGCGTGATTATGAGCGCCCCTTTGTCCGGCGACATGCGCTCCAAGTACAACGTGAGGTCGATGCCGGTGAGGAAAGACGATGAGGTTCAGGTGGTGCGCGGGACTTACAAGGGCCGCGAGGGCAAAGTTGTCCAGGTCTACCGTAAGAAATGGGTCATCCACATCGAGCGTATTACTCGCGAGAAGGTTAACGGATCTACCGTAAACGTCGGCATCCACCCCTCTAAGGTTGTTATCACCAAGCTCCGCCTCGACAAGGACCGCAAATCCCTGCTCGAACGCAAGGCTAAGGGCCGCGCCGCCGCCGACAAGGAGAAGGGCACCAAGTTCACAACTGAGGATATCATGCAAACAGTTGATTGATTTTGAGGTTGTTATATTTGCTGCTACTTTTTATTGATTGTTCAATCAGTGAGGATTAGTGTTACGTTTTGAATATCTGCACCTTTAAATTTTGATTATAATCTATTGCCTTGTTTATTTCCTGGATTTATGCACTTATCAGTTAACGAAATATGTCTACCATTTTTAATTTTTATGTTGTGCCCAATGCTCAATGCTGATAGTAGTAGTAGCAAATTGATTTCTTTTAAAAGATAGTTTATCTTTGGATCTGATTGTGATAAACAAACAAATGAGTTTTTATGAATCTGCTGCTGAATTTAATCATATTTTGTACACTTTCTAGTGTTCTTGAGAGCTTATATTTTGATGGTTTGAGGTTTTATTGCTTCAACCTTGTGAGCCCTTGAATATAGAAATGAATGTTGTTATAACACACTATGCTTTGAGGCTGCTTTTGTGAATCCACTAATAATGTTTGTATGTTGCTCTTGGCTTCATGGAACTGATTTTAGCTTTCTGCAATGTGAATTTTCTTAGCTTTGTAGGAAGCATGCTAGCTTGTTCTTTAGGTGTTCTAGGTTTCAATTCTAGGAGCGTAGAGATCGTTTTGGGCAATGACTATGTTACCCTGAACCTGGTTATGGGTTTCTTTTCTACACTGAATAGTGAATAGGCTTGATTTTAACTCTGGAAAAATTAGGTGAAATAACTCAGAAAACTAACATACACACTCAATGAGAAGTGTTATTCGGTATTGCTACCCCAATGAAAAGAATGTCCAAAAACACGGAAATCTCAAGGCACAAGGGCAAGGGCAACACCAAACTTGGGAGTCTTGTCCAAGGCCTTGGTGTCAAATTCACTTGAAATGGTCAAAGTCGATTTTGCAATCACTGTGTGCTGCAATACAGCTCCGAGCCTTCCATGGTTGTTGAGCTTCAGTTTCACATTTGTAAGGTGATCAATAGCACATGAGCCACCAACTGTGAATGTGTTCTCGTTGGAGGAGAGCCTTCTACTGACCTCTCCCACAGCAGCAGTCTTCTTCTTTGCATCCAGATGGTGCATAAATGATGTCATTATTGTATCACCCTTGTCACTCCTTTAGTAAGAGTGCAATGAATGTTAGAAACCAAATCTTTCTGGCACTGATGCAATTGATAGCTTAGTTATGGACTTACAAGATTATTGCAGCACAAGAATCCGGTCTTGTGAGACTGATGCCAGCATTATACTTCGTTAATTTACCTGAAGCAGTTTCGTATGTTGCCTCAGCACCCAAAGCAAAGGTTTGGGTGCCAAGGGTGACTGAAAGATCAACTATGGGTGAGTGTTTAAGAGCAACAACTGTACTTAAGGTTGCATGATGGTGGAAATACTGAACCTCCAGCTGCGTAAGACAAAAGAAATAGCAATGCTTGAGAATGAAACCCATGATTGTGGGCAATTAATCATCCTTCATAAATGAGCTTTTTCACCTTGCCAGAATTGTAATCAGGAAACTTCAGAGAGGCAATGGTCTTTGTTGATGGGACAATGTCGGTGAACGTCAAAGTTGTTGAAACCTGCAACAAAAGAATGGATGAGGAAAAAAGTTTCAAGAAAACAAACATATTTCTTAAATAATAACAATGCCTTGGTCACCCACATTTGATTCTGTATCAACTTTGGCATCAGCCAAAATGTTCATATATTTGTATTGCACTGATACATCTCCACTTGAACGCCCTCCTTTCTTCACTGCAGTTGATGTAAGGGCCTAAATCACAAAAGAGGAGTGTGAACTTCTGAATTCTAGTCATTCATTGACATCAAACTCAAATTACAACTGCCAATGCTCTTGCATATCTGGCACTAGAATAGATAATGAGATGACTTGATCTTACAGCATAAAAATCTGCAAGCGGCTTAAAGCACTGATGAAGAATAAAATACTTATGATTCATTCTCAAATTACCCAGTCAAATAAAAAGAAGATATAGGAATTAAGTAAAAATGAGAATATTCCAAAAAAAAAAAAAAAAAGTAAAAATGAGAATGATTTACTCATTCTCTGGCATGATACAATTCATTGGTTCCAAGAGTATTTAAAGAATATATGGTTTCTGGTAAAGGTTCTTCAAGCAAAATGAGCTACAGATTTGGTCATTTTATCAATTTATTCTAGTGCTTGCTCATTCTTTGCAGCCTCCTAAAAGTGCCTTCCTTCACAATGACTAGAATCTAATATACAGAACTTATGTGGACACGCTTATACATTTTACGATTGATGGCTTCCAACCTTCTGTATCGCCACTAAGTCCTTACCATTCCTAACATCATAGATTGAAAATGTGTTATCCTACTCTTGTAGGAAAGAACCAAATAATATTATCAATAAATCTAAAGAAGTCTTCAATGTCCACAGAGGATATAATACCTCTAATATAATGCAACACATTGAAAATTTGAAATGGATTTGCACACACATTAGCAGGGGAAAAGAAAAACAACAGAACAACAGTGGCATTACGTGTAAATTCACCCCTTAAAAGGAAGAAATGAGTGTGCATTAACCAATATAGCTAAATCCAGACTCCAATATCAAATCAAAGCATAGATGCATTTAAAGCTTCTAAGTAAAGTCTAAAGAAATAGTATCGAAAAACCTAACCAATATAATTCAAAATTGGGAAACAAAAACTACAACTAGAGCGAAAAAATGCAGAACGGAAACGTAAAGGAATCATACCACTCCGGTGTCACTGTAAGTCGACACAGATAACTTGTGATCGGAGACATATCCCCTGGTTAGCAGATCTACATGTATTATGCATAGAATACGAAAACCGCAATCAAATTACAGAAAGCGTGCGCATATATATAAATACGACGTGTAAGAAAAGTGGATTGAGAGCGCGCGATTTACCTTTGGCCTTTTTGCCAATATCAGAGAAGAGACCGGGCCCCGTACTCATTTTCCGATGTGAATTGCGAATGCAGAGAGAGAGAGAGAGAGGAGACGTGAAGCGATTCGGCGATGTCGAACTGTGATGCTGGAATTGATGAAGCAGAAGAGAATTTCGCCTTATTTGACTTTGTTTTTTTAAATAGTGACCACGAATCGGAGAAGAGCCAGGAACATGACTCAAGTGCTTGTTTGGCTTTTGGAAATTATTACATTATTATTTTACTCCGTATAAAATATAAAATAAATTTATATATAAAAATTAGCAGTGCAATATTATGTAATGTGGTGACGCATTTGTTATCATTTAAAATGAGTGATCCCATGATCGAAAAAATCTGAATTTTTTTAAAAAATAATTCCGTAGTAAACAATTTTTATTTATATATATTTAAATAAAAATATTTACAAATAATAGAGGAAGGTAGATGATGTCTCTTCACCATTAGTTGTCATTGTTACTAAAACACACCCAACTCATTGCCCATATCCGTCGAAAAAGTTAATACCATTTGAGTTCTTTCGAGTATAGTGGTCTTATCACGTTTAATTTTAAATTTTTAATTGACCACCATTAGTCTTTTTTATCTTGATGACATTTATGACTACTTCTATGACCCATTGGATCAAAACCAGAGGATGCATTGAATTTCATAATTAACCATTTAATTGTGGTTTGTTGGAGTTGTGATTATTATCCCCAATGCTTGATTAGTCTGATAGCACGAGTAATTTATAAGTCCATGAAGATTAATCCAAGATGATGGATTCCACTCAACTCCCATCCAAAGTCCAAGAAGACATACTTCTCCAATTAACAACAGTAGGCATATCATAAGGAGAAAAAGTGGTGCATTAGCCCGATAAGTATTTTTTTTTAATAAGAAAAAAAAAGTATACCGCAATATATGAGTTGGTGTCCATACTCCATATATATGGTATGACATTCAAATTTGCTCGGATCAATTATGATCTAATAGTAATTTGCTATAAGAAGTAAATTGAACGCAAAATTCGAAAGTTATTTTGAAAATCTTTCATAACTAATAGCTTAATTGTTATTTTCGTAAAATCTATATATGGACTTATTTAATTATTATCACATCAATATACAAACCAATTAATATAGCAGAATTTAATTAATACTAATTGATGCATCCACATCGGATGAAATCTTAGAGTAATTCATAAATGTTGGTTCAATTTTTAACGTGAAGTTAAGGTTCATATCCTAAGTACATCAATAATACTCAAAGTGATAACCACACCTCCATATGTCGGCTGGTATATATGGAGAGGCATCACTGATACTGTAACTGATAATCAAACATTCTCTTAAAAGATTGAATCCCCAACTTAAGGGTCTTCACGCTCCGACCGACAAATGTAAATTATGATAACTCAACTGAACTACATAGGCTGAACCTTTGCTTACTGCGCACAAGAATTCTCTCACTTACTCGATCCTTAGTCTCTTCTCCTAAACTTCTGTGACCAATTGAGCTGTCTATGGGGCAACTGATAATCAAACCTCCATATGTTGGTAGGTATCAAAATATCATCAATAAACGATAAAAACAGTGTTACTGTGTAAGAAAAAAGATAACATAAATATCTCCACAAGAATAGACAACCTAGATGGTAGATCACCGCACATTTTTAATAATAATATGAGATTTTACATAAACAACGGCCATTATCAACCGAGCTCGACATGGCCGTGCCCGAGATCCGACAAAGATACAGATCATTCGATCTTTTCTCTTTTTTTTTTTTTTTTTTTTTTTTTTTTTGGGCGTACGTTGTTGTATACATCGTAGGAGTTTCCTCTTTCCACGATTCTCAGCCCCTCTTTCATTTCTTGTTGTATGCGTATATAACTCAATCATTGGTGCGTTTCTCATTCTCTCTCTCAGCGAGCCCTCTCTCTCCCGAGTTGATACAAGAGATCGAAATAGAGGGCGCATTGTTTCTGGTGTGTTAATGCTGAGAGAGAGGGGGTCTGATCCGTCTGGAGGCTTTTTTTTCTTCAAAGATTGGTTGTTTTTGAGGTAGTTTTGAAGGTCGTGTACGAATACCTTTATGTTTGTAGAAACATCTGATTAGTTTGCAGAGAGAAGAGATCATTATTTTTTTTGGTAATCATTTGTATGAAGCTTTTTGATCTTCCCTTGTCCAGTATTATTCCTCAGAAACTTTGATCAGTAGATTAAGGTAATGTCGTCTGTTTAAACCGTATTTAATGTTGGATTTAGTTTATTCCTTCTGTGTTTGATTTAATTTAATTTGCAGAAATTTAAGGATCGGAAAGATGGGTAAGCTTTCGGATTCGAATGATCATGCGAAATTTTTGCCGATTCCGCCTCCCCTGCCTCATCCGTACGCTGAAAGCATTCATCATCGTCGGAGCAGAGCAATGAGGAAACAGTGGCGCCCCTACGCCGCGTCGAACCACCGGATGGATCATCTTTTTGATGAAGGATATCGAGCCGATGTCGCCATTAGCACGGATGACGGCGGCGTTGTCTATGCACACGCTAGTGTACTCGTAAGTCGTTTGTTTATTCGATTTGTCCGGTGCAGAGATCCTTGTACTGATGCCGCATGTCTGCAATACAGGGTGTGTCTTCGCCGATTATGAAAGCCATGTTGAGAAAACCGAGACGCCGCCGTGGCGATCGGATTGCAATCTCCATCCATGGAGTTCCGGCCGAGGCTGTCTCCATTTTTGTTCGCTTCTTGTATTCTTCCCGGTATGATTTTATTAGTGTTTTTTTTTTTTTTCAAGTTTAATAATCCACAAATAATTTCCATAATATTTGGACTTTAACTTGAATCTAATTTAATTAGTTATTAGTCATATAATATGTCATTTTATGCCTAACATAACAAGATTAACAACGATGGTATACTAACCATGAATTCTTATTCATCTAAAAAGTTGGATCCCTAACCTACATCACGATAACTCAGTGAGAGATTTGCTCACTTTAAATATAATCCATAAATACTACCTATTGAACTAGATCGCTAAACTCATGCGATCTTAATTTTATGTTGAGTTATTGTCTATTTTGGTTTGTGGGATAACCCTATTAATACATACTTATGAAAATTGCTATTATAGGTGGTAGACTTCTATTTATTTTTTCTTGTCGTCTTGTATTTGGTGAAATTTGACCGGACGTGATAGACAAGCATGTCCATTCACATGTCATACTTTGATAGAAAGTTTGATTTTTATCCAAACACCTTAATTATTCACAAGTTGATCATGTGGTCAAGTCTAATGGCCGTGATTTCATTGGATTCCTCACCAAGAGGACCAAAAGAGAGAAAAAAAAAGTAGTGTAAATACCATTCCAATTTTAGTATACTAATAATGGGAATATCATCAAACTCGTGAGACTAAAAGTGACACAAACTCATCCTATATCATATGCTTGGATCTAGACATCATTAATGTTAAATGGGATTAGTGAATGTTGTTTATTGTGGTTTCCGATCCAGCTACGATGAAGAGAAACTTAGAGAACACATCCTTAGTTTACTGGTGCTGTCGCATTCGTACGCGATTCCTCATCTAAAGCGCGAGTGCGAATGGCTGCTGGAGGACGGAATGATGACAGTGGATAACGTAATCGACGTGTTTCAGCTAGCGCTACTGTGCGACGCCCCCCGCCTCAGCCTCATGAGCCACCGTTTCATCCTCAGGAACATCAAGTCCGTTTCCTTCACCGAAGGCTGGATAGCCATGAGGTATAGCCACCCCATCCTCGAAAAACATCTCCTCGACTCCGTAATCGACGAAAACTTTGTAAGTATACGAAAACTTTCATTACATTTATGTTTTTTTTTTCCTGAAAGTTGGTCGTTGGTGAGTTTTAATTTGCGGTTATTATATTGCAGAGGCAGCAGGAGAAGGCGAGGAAGATGAGCGAGAGGAGCAACTACCTAGAATTGTACGAGGCGATGGAGGCTCTGGTGCACATATATAAAGAAGGGTGTCGGACGATTGGTCCGCATGATAAGAGCTTGAAGGAGGATCAGGAAACGTGCAAGTATGCGGCGTGTAAGGGGCTGGAAGCGCTCATCCGCCACTTCGCCGCCTGTAAAATGAGAGTCCCTGGCGGCTGCAAGCGCTGCAAGCGGATGTGGCAAGTCTTCGAGCTCCACTCTCGCCTTTGCGCTGATTCTGACAATTGTAAGGTTCCTCTGTGCAGGTATAGCTCTTTCCCTCCTCTTAATTACTCAAACTGGCTCTAATACCAAATGTTAGACTGAAATAGCACATGTCTAATAGGAGTACATGTTAAAACACTTCAAACTAACCTATTGTAGTAGAGAAATTTCGTCTCTCTCGATCCTCGCAAAATAGGCAAATAGATGGTGTAATAATTTTTGCATCACACTAACAAGGAGAGGACGGGCTCTTAAATAGTCTATATGTTATCAATATAGTCATTATAATGAAAATCGATACTTTCTATTACAAATCATAACATGATGACCATTATTAGCTTATATTAACTTGCACCATAATGTACCTTTAACGAAAAGGTTACACCTCACACTAGTGGCGGATCTAGGGGTGGCGGGCGGGTCTAATCCCCAACCCCCTCACCCCAAACATGTGTAAGTATATAGCTTTTGTTCTCTCAAAAAAATTTGATTGGGATGGGACTCGAATATGAAATCTTTCTTATGAAAAGTAATTCTAACAGCACAATTGGAAGTCGAAGATAATTACAATTAATTGAACACATTCAAAAATCAAATAAGTAAAATCTCAAGATAAGCATAAATATTGTTACAGTTATACTTACATATTTTTTTCAATAATAATCAAAATTCCAATTAAAATTGTTTTAGCCCTTAACGTTAAATTCTGATGTCTCCACTACTCACATATTAGACACATTTTATGATTATCTAAGCATATCTCATATGATTCATCTTGCTAATTGCTCCGTATGAATTGTTATGCACATTTATTTCAGGAATTTTAAGGAAAAGAGGAGAATGCAGAACAAGAAGGACGAGATGAAGTGGAGAATACTAGTGAGAAAGATAGTGAGGTCTAAGAGCATCTCAGGAGCTCCATTTTTCTCAGTTGAAGCAACATGAAACCTAAGATTTGAGTCTTCTTCTTTGTACACTACACCTGTCATCATATTTGTAACCCACCTACACCTTCAAGATTAATGTAATTGATGGTGTTTTTTTATTTTATTTTTTATTTTTATGATGTTGTGTGGCGTTCTCTTCATGAATATGCCCACCCTCTATTCTAGCCCGCATCATCGTCCTAATCCTTTGTAAATTTTATCCATTACCTTTTTTGTATGCCATGTTATAAAGGTTATATTATACCTTTTTTGGATAAAAATACTTTTGTCATTACAATTTCTGTTATCTCTTTCATTACTTTGATTTATTACTTTAAACTGGGTTAAAATTATTATGTTTTAATTAAAATATATATTATGTTACAATTAACTATTTGCAACAAACCATCTATATTTATATATAATAATTAAAGAAAGTCTACAACGACAATCGACATCAGTGTCTGCACAATACCTTGTAGACCAGTATAATTTTACTCGTGCAAGAGTCACTAGTACCCACTGGCTACAAACTATACTGTGGACCATGGTCTATAGTAGAAGGTGGATCATTGATAAATATTCAATTTCAGTATATTGAATGTTCATTTTGGCTGTACTAAATTAGATAGTATATATAAATATGAAGCTGCAATATATTAAATATGAATCTTAAAAAACAGACATTCAATATACAAAAAAAAAAAAAGAAAAAAAAAAGAAGGAAATGTATGTTACGGAGTAGTATCTTAAAGATTTAATGGGCTTTACTTTATTACCATAAAACAGGGAAAAAAATGGATGCTTTACTTTGCTTTAATGCAATTTAGTCCTTTGTCATTCTCTCTTTAAACCACTGAACAGTTTTAAGATCATTATAAAAGTGAAAATGAGTATCTTTCTCAACTAGCTGTTATCATTTGTTCACAAGTAAATATAAGGAGAAGAAAGAATTTCTTAATCTTGCAAAAACAAATTAATGTTATAGTCTTATGATGCCTAGTATTGTGCCATTTTTGTTTCTACTATGTATACAAGTGAAATAGATTGTTCTACCTAGGTCTGATTGTATTGAGAAAAAGAAAACAAAGTCTCTTACTGGGATTTGTTCATTGTGCATGTCTGTGTTTAAATATGTTCAACATTTATCTCGTGTTGCCCGATGGAATCCAAGAATGCTGCATCTTGTTCTTGTTTTTCCTATGATGTTTGATCTCTCTGGACTCCCAAATCTTTTCAATTTCCAACATGTTATTTCATGTTGGTGCTGGATTCAAAGCATGGGACTTGTTTCCTTGTTCAATAGCACGAAATTTTACCCGAAAATTCTTGACATTGCCATCCTGCTCCTGCAGAAATTGCTGTCATCAAGCATCCATGTAAGGATTGTTTTATGCACCATTTACATGTGGTTTCATCAATATAATCGCCCGAGCTTCAGTTATGTTGAACATTATATTTGGTGAAAACTGGGAGTGATGTAGCTGTTGGGGTTCTAAATGGTCTTGCAGAACCAATCACTGTTCTGTCATGCATTCTCCCAACATCTTTGCACACATTATCCAGAATGGATAAGAAATCCCTTACAATTATGAAGATTCTGAGAGGGTGGGGTTCCTCAGTTGCAGCATTGCCATGGAAATATTCTGTCACTTCTTTCACCATGGATAAGGCCTTTTTCTCCTCACCTTTGATCCCAAACATTTGTTCCTCTGCTTCTTTAAGGAACAGTTTGATTGAGTCAAAGAATTTGCCCTCCATGCCTTGTTTCTCAAACTGCAAAACCAACCTAACATTTTCTAGTCCGGTCTCGAGCCTAGACACGTAACTATGTAGGACATCCGAGTCCATCCCTGCTGCTTTTTTCACGTTGCCAAGCTCCCGGCTTAAGCCTGCTACGACCTGCAGCTCTTTCCTCTTGAGATCGTCCTCTTTGATCCTCGTATTTGGTCTGTTTAGTAGGTTTTCGTTGATAGGACCGGAGCCCGTCCCTTCTGACCTAATGATCTCTTGGACCACAAAATGGAGCAAAGTTGTCTTACCATCTGTTCCTTTTATGTCCACCAATTTCAAGAGAGTTTCTAGTTTGAATGCCTTGGCATCACCCCGGCTCGTGCCAACATTCATCCGGTTTCCTGTCCTTAGTACCGCTTCCAAGAGTTTGAGGAACAATCGGCTGTTCTTCAATTCTTTGCTCGCGTCCTGATGAAAACAATAATGGAAGCCAATGACTATAGATGGCTGTCACTGAAAATGTCAATTGGAATAGATTCATAGAATAGTTATTGTTATTACCTCAAGGGTTTGGAAGGAATTCCTCAAGTAGTTCACTTCTGAATCAAAATTGGCTTGGTACAACATTGCTTCCACTCTTTTAAAGGCAAATGGTACATCAAGAACTGCTTTCAGAAACCTCTCTGCAGATCCCAACTTTGAGGTGTCATTTTTGTAGGCTCTGAGCTTTATTTCTTCTTCCTTTGTTGGAGCCATCTTCACCAAAGTCTCCAGAAGCTCAGGGCCCAACCCTTCTGGATTTCCTGCAACCCCATTGCGGTATTAGTCTCACGTTGTGGGTGTGGATACCAGTGCAGTATGTAACAAAAGTTATGACGTGGAAGAAATACAGGAGGACTTGCTATCTAATGGGCCAAATTTGAAGTTCGGACCTT
Source organism: Ipomoea trifida (assembly GCA_003576665.1). NCBI lineage: Eukaryota > Viridiplantae > Streptophyta > Magnoliopsida > Solanales > Convolvulaceae > Ipomoea > Ipomoea trifida. Next base: position 20,567,278 of record CP025648.1, on the reverse strand, counting down.
TGTCAAATCGCACCAAAAGATTGAATTCAGTAATTCTCTAATTTTTTTACTTGGGATTAGGAGAGATATACAAACCATCTAGAAGTGCTTCAGAAACCTCTTCTTTTGTTACATTTTGAGCTCTCAACAGTATAGCTATGTTTTGTGACTTCTTTGGGTCCAGTATTCTATGATCCTGCTCAACTTGAGGCAGTGCTGATTTCCTGGTGACTTCTTTGGGAGCTGAATTTGCAGCATTGCATCCAAAAAGTGATTCCATCATATCCTCATTCACTCTGCAATACAAGTCTTGGTTAGATAAGTTTAGGCCATATCAGGTCACCCTTTAAAAATTTTTCGCCCTTGCCTAAGAACTTCACACCCAATTGTGACAATTGCGAATGAGTAAATTAAGACGACCCTTATTAAATGAGAGGATCAGTGTCTAGTGCATATGAAACTCTCAAATTATGACGGTTAAGACATAATTTTAGGTCTTTACTCACAATTTACTATCCACGACCCAATTGGACTAACATGCATGAGTTTAGAAATCTTTTGTTCACAAAGGTAAAATCTCGTCTAAGAACCTCACCCACTCCTGAGATTGTGAATGAGTAAATTAAGATGACTCATTAAACGGCAAGGATTGAACCATGTGCTCCATCTTAACTAAAAGCTAACTAATAGTTGAATTACATGTTTATATATTATATGCTCAACACGTCCCTTCACGTGTTTGGGGAGATTATTTTTGATGGGCTCCGAGCGACACCTATACAGCTCTAATACCAAATTGAAATATCTGCTTTCATCTCAACTAAAAACTAAGCATATAGTTGGATTACACATTTATGTTTATATTAATTGGTCCTTGAGGACCAATTGAGCTAACATGCAGGAGTTTAGAAAATTTTTACCATGGCTACTTACTGGAAGGAGCTTGGTTTTAGCTGGTCCCAGACCGTGGCTCGATCAGATGGTGCTTGTACTTTGTCCCAGTGCAATGGTTTCAGCTTGGGTTTTGATCCATCCATTTCATCGGAATCACATCTTTCCGACGAGGCTGTATCAGAGCTGCTTTTCTTCTCGCTCTGCGGGGTTGTTTTGGGACTGGGAGTTCTTGAATCCTGCTTTTCCGTTTGATGGCTAGCCAATGGCGGGAGAATTGTGTGCGAACCTCCCAATTTCCGTGGCAGCGACATTGGTGGTGGCGGCGGCGGCGGTGGAGGAGGCGGCGGCGGAGGAGGTGGCGATGAGAATTTCGCCGTTTTCGGGACGAAAATGAAAGGAATTGCCGGTCTGTCATTGCGCACCGGCGGCTCCTGTGGAAGCGGCTGCAACGGCCGTGGAGGATCCGGAGGTTTCTTAATCGGCGGTATGATTGCCGGCCGTACATCCGGGGATGAAGCGGAAAGGCGTGATCTTGGAGAAGTTCTCCTTACACGAGTCTCTGATTTAGTGTTATAGGAAATGGGAGTATAGAAGCCTTCTTCATTGCTGATAGATGAGCCTTGCAGCGTGTAGAACGCAGTGTCCTGGCTCTCTTCGTCGGATGACGTCATCGCCGGCGGGGAATTTATGGGAGGCGGCTGCGGCTTGCTCAACGGCGGGAGTGGCTGAAGCTCCGGGCTCGGCCGATACCGATCGGATCTTTTCCCGGAGTTTAACTTCCGGTAAGGCGAGCCGTTCGCCCAGTTATTCTCACTCACCGGAGCTCGCGGCTCCACCGTTCCAATATACAGAAAAGTCGCCGGCGGCGGAATTCTTGATTCCTCGGCGATTCTCCGGGAACTGCCACCCCCACCCACCAGCTTCTGGGTGTCCTCCGGGTGTTTCCGGCGGTGCTTGTAGATGTAAAACGCCAACGCGGAAAACATTCCCAGCGTGACAATCCCGACGGAAATCGCAATGGCCACTTTCTTGACCGGCCGGGATTGCTGCGGCAAAACCGGGTTCGACGACACCGATGAACGGTTGGGCTGAACCGACGCCGACGGCTGCTGTGGGCCCTGATTCGGCTTTTCCGGGAAGAACGGCGGGTCCGGGGTAGATAATGCGGGACTTTCCGGCGGAAAGAAGTCGGCGCCTTGCGGCGCCGCCGCCGGAAGCAGCGGCTGATGCAAAACTCTTCCTCTGATGGAAGTCTGAGCTCCGGTGGAGTCCACGACAACCAACGACGACACAACAAGAAGAAACAAGTTGATGCGAAGATGATGAGGTCTCATTGTGTTGTTGTTTCCACCTCTAAAATTCATCTATGGCTTTTGTTCCAGAAAATGCTTGCCCAGGTAGAGGGAGAAAGAAAGAAGACAGCAAAAAGAAGCTTCTCTAAGATCTAAATGACTTCACCATTAAGCCGCCTTTGTATTCCATTTCTATTTAGATTGAATCTAATATATTTGTCATAATTAAAAATTAAAATTAATAACTAAAAATAAAAATGTTATTACCAAAAATTAAATAATTTCACTTGGCACATATGTACCGTTCCAAGTTGATGGTCTTAAGATCGAATCTGAGTGGTGATAGCATTGATTCTTTGTGCTAAAAAAATTCAGAAAGTATAAAACATAATTGAAAGATATTATCAAGAATCATCCATGTTTTTTTTTTTTTTTGAAAAAAATTAAGAATAAAAATAGTATTACAAAAAAATAATTTCTTTTTATTGTTATCTAGCTGGGAAGTGGGAAGTATGTAAATTTCCAGACTCCATAATCCATCCTGTAAAGCGTCAAGTCAATGATAAAAGGAACACGTTTAAGTACTTTTTGTCCAAAATATCCTATTTAAATTTTTTAAAAATATTTTTTAATATGCTTTATTTTTGCGCCGTAACCGAGGCGGAACGGTGGGAGACATGCTTCTAGCCTTGGCTTCTTATTGTCGTTAAATAGTTCGTCAACTCACACCAACTTTTTTCTAAAATGTTTCATTTTCTTTATCCTCACTTGCTTAATAGGATGGGATTGATAAAATTTACTCAGTATTTTTTAGTTCTCTTACAATAGTATTTTTTTTTTTTTAAATCGTTAATTTTAAAATGTAAAAGTAACTACATTTTTGAAGGTTAAAATTAAAACAATTAGCTTTGAAGGTAAATTAGGTGTTTATAACTTGTAAGTAACAAGTATATATAAATGTTTAAAAATGGAATCAAGGTAAAATATGTAAAATTACTACTATTTATACTAAGGTATTTTTTATATATTCATCAAGAGCTTTTAGACATAAATATTGGGTTAATAATATTGAGATGATGTATCTGTCTATCATTTTATAATGTGTTTAATACATAGTAACATTTAATATCGTTAGCATGTGCATACCATGGCATAGATTCAACCATAATCATATAGTCAAGCGAAGTGTGAGCTTAACTATGGCATGGACTCAACTAGGCACAAGGTTGGCCTTGGCACGGAGTCATAATTCTATATAGAGTTTGAGGCTTTGAGCTCAGACACAATTACTCCAATTTACTAACTTCACAACTCAGGAACAAGGGATCTAACTAGTAATAACGGGTTAATTGACAAAGATCCTAACACATTCAATTCAATTATGGAGTCAGTTGATACATTGAATTGGCCTGCAAGAGTTTTCTTTGGAATGCAGACTGATAAGTCGTCTATGCTTGTTGAATTGGCAAGAACGTTACCATGTCCGTAAGACGTAGAGTTACTGACCGAGTGACATATACAAATAACAGTTGTGATCATGTATAAACAACACGCGTATTGTAATATATTGACACACAACTTGTTTGTGTTGAATTAGAACATTAAAAAATATAATTCATTTGCTCAATGCAAATACTATTCTTATGATTACTTCCTTAACTACCAAATTTTATTAATTATTTTCAGTGTTAATTAGCATTAACATTATTGCCACCATCACACTTAGATTGCCAAAATTTGAATTTTTGTATGAACTAAATCTACCAATATATTATTTGATTGAGTCATAACAAAACCTAATATTCATCACAATACAATCTCACTAATTAAAATTAGAGATATATGAACTAAATCTACCAATATTAAAGAATCTTAGAACTCATTTTTTATTAGAATTTAAAATTAGAGAGGAGATGGGTATTTGGAGTGGTTGGAAAAAAGGCATGGAGAATGCACACCCATCTCATCTTCTAAAGGCAGGCAGGCCATTTATAATGGCAACTACACATACATCTCACCAATTATTATCATTTCTCTAAATTATAATTTTTTTTTTTTTTTGCTTCTGTTGTCATCATAATTACTTTCACAAGGAATTCGGTGCCCTATATAATTACGCCAAATTATTATTGTTTTCTCTCATCATTAGAGTAGCATGATCATTATTAATCATCTTTAGCTTATCTTCTTATATTATACATCTTCAAATCCAATTGCTTAGTTACACTGCTCGAGATACATAAAACAATAGTTTTCTACTTTAGATTTAACTTGAATGATAAAATAGTAAAATTAAAGAGATTTTTTAGTTGCGTTGATAAGTATTTTATTGTTTATATTTTCACTCTTTTATTTAAATCATTTTATTCATGAATCGTTCCAAACTTTATGTGGATTATGGCTTGTTTGTGTTATTTTGCTCCTAGGAATACTTATCCACAAGAGGCAATGAGTTAGAAAGCGTTGAATACAAAAAAAAAAAAAAAAAAAAAAAAAAAAAAAAAAAAAAAAAAAAAAAAAAAGCAATTCAAGGGCAAATTTGGAAGCAAAGTAAACAAAAGAAGATGAAAGCCAATATGAAGCTAAGGAAATGGCTAAAATACTTCCAAGAGAGTCAAAGGATGGTGCTTTCATGTTTTTGGTCATTTGTGCAAACAAAGGTAAAAGTGGAGCAAAATATCAAAGAGTTGAAATTCTTGCACAACATGACCACTGGTCAGTATTTTGACCATATCTCGGCTTTAAAATGTCCAAATCAAGTGATTCTTGCGCCAATGAAAATAAAACTCAAAGGGCTACAACTTTCAAGAGGACCATCGAACCTAATTCTACGAATTTTTTTCCTTAGCTACATCATGTGCTAATTTTTTTTTATTAGATACAATTATGCATTTTACCTGATCACACTTGAATAGTTGATACTTCAATACTTATTCATACTGAATAGTGTTCAATAGATGCAACTAAACATAACATCAGCATGTGTGTTTGTATTTGGTATAAAAGATACTTGTGTTGACCTTAAAATTAAAATATGATTAATACTTTCCCAATGTATCTTACTATCTTTGCATGAATATATATTGATAATTTGATATGATCTCAATTGAGTCTACTAGATATTGTGCATGGATTGATACTTAAGTTGGTTTTTTTTTTTTTTCTTAGCTAATTTTTTTGGTGAAATTATAGTTTTAGCTTAAGGGCCTATTATTTTAGCTAATTGTGTGGCAAGAAAGGGCTCCGAGAGGAAAGCTACCTAATGCATGATAGTGTTCAAAGGAAACAGATAAAAGCGCAAGGTGAAAGCTATTCACTCATTAAATGTCTGTGTAGAGACCATTGATGCATGTAATTAAACTTTCATTTTATAGTCTATTCAATTACTTTATTTTTCTCATTTTATCAGTCATATTTCATATTCATTGGTCAAACCAATGTTTTTTTTTCGCTTATTTTTATTACTATTTATTCATTATTTTTAAATTTAATTTTTAAAGGTTAATAGTACTTTAAATGTAATTAATAAATATACATAAATTTTATATACTAATACTATATTGTGAAAAATTAAATTATAAATATTTCAATCAAGTCTCGTTAATCGAATCAAATGCATAAAAATTGTGTTGTTAAGAGTAATTATTAATGGTTTGACATATAAACAAATCATCATGGTAGAAGCTTTTTTTGTAACCCAAAAAAAAAATCTTAATACAATGAATACAACACTACAAACGACTAATTGACACATCAAATTACATATTAATAATAAACAGGGTAATCTTTCCCTTTATATGGGAGGTGGTGGGTTCGAGTCTCAGTGCAGGCAATACTGATTCTTGTGCTTCAATAGGTTGAGAAAGTAGTTATGAACAGATACTGCATTGTAATAGAGTCAATAGTATTAAAAAAAAAAATAAACAGGGTAATTAATTACTCCGTATTATGTAACAAATAACTAGGGAGCAACAAATGATAGTTAGGGAGCCACGCTGTTTGAGAGTCGTATGATGTTAGCTTAATTATATGAGTCCAAAATGAATTTGAATTAGCTTTAATTTTGAGTCACGATCTATATTATTTTTTAAGAGTGTATACTAAATTATTTTTGACGAGTGTCAAAGTTTTTGTGTCGCTCTCTTGAATAGAAAGTCACAAGTTCGAACTCCAATTCATTTTTTATAATACTACTAACTCTGTTACAATGTAATATTTATTTATACATACTTTATCAATATATTGAACCACAAAAAGTCACTGTCCTAATTAGTTTTAATTTTAGTCCTACCTGGAAAACATGCTATTGATCGGAACAAATTTGTCGGCGAACCAATGTTACACAACATTTTAACTATTATTTGAGGAAAAAAAGGATCCTATGTGGAAACGTAATTAATGGACTGCAGTAGATATCATTATAGGATCATTATTGAAAGCTAATGATTGTGATTATATGTGAAAATTACTGTGGCATCCTTGGCAGTTAGCACCTGCTTTAGACTTTAGAGGCTAAACAACTATTATGAAAATGATCTTTATTACCAAAAACAAAAATAATTTTGTAGAATTTAGTTATTTTAATTTACGGGACGTGAAAGATTACTCTAACATTCAGAATAGTTATATATATATATATTTTAAATAAAAAGTAGAATGTTTAAAAATAATAATAATAATGATGAGGAGGGTGTCATCTAATCAACATTTAAAATTCCTACTTCAACCAAAAGCAGGAAGATTTTCAAAGTTTGGTTTTCCTACAAAGCTGCCCAAAATTCCTAATCCTGCTATTGCTGTTTTATTTTTTCTCCTACTTCAAATGAACTGCCTAGAATCATATACATTTTTGGGGGTTTTTTGAAGTTGTTGGAGGTACAATGAGGACAATAGTGGAAATAAGAGTTGAAGGTACTAAGGACAGAGCCACGAATTTAAAAGGATGGTTATTTGAAAAACACAAGAATAAAGAATTACCTCCATAACAGCAAATCTCAATATGCAATGTTGATAGACTACAGAATTTACAGATCTAAAATGAAAAGATGTATCAAACGCACCATTGCAGCATTACTGCTCATCACTACTCACACTGACTAAAGCTCATTCAGCACCCTCCTGTTGGTTATCCATGCCATCATTATCTGCTGCTTTCTATAGAAATAAAGCAGAGGGACCATTAGAATGTATAAAAGTCGAACCAAAGGTATGCCATATGTGAAAGTATAATCAATCATGATGCAGGATTGGTATTCATACTATTCAACAAAATTTCGTATTATAAGTTGCTAGTTTAATCTAATAAGTCATGCAATTTTCGGAAATAGCAGAAAACAAGCAATTCAATGAAGAAAGTAAAAAAAAAAAAAAAAATTAATTGAGGGGATTGGTCCATTTTGGTAAGTGCAAAATGAAAGTTTGAATATCATATAATAGAGTTGTGCACTACCAGAAAAAGAAAATGAATGGGTTTGAGTTGGTAACCTAAGGCATTGACAGTGCTATTTGGTGTGGTCATACTGGTAGTGAGGCATATATTATGTTTGATGATATACAGTTGCTAAGTTTGTTCAACCCCGATCCAAAATAATGATTTTGTTGGCTTATCCGGAAAAGGGTCTACAAAACAACTTCCATCAATGTTCATAGTATTACCAATTATAGGTGAATATAGATCAGACAACTCTTAGGCAGAATGACAACTTGAAACTTCAAAGGGGAAGAAAAAAAAAATAGCGCTAAGAGCTATGAACATACGCTTTCAGTTTGACCACGAGCAGTCATGAGTTCATAGAACTTGCGCATCAGCATTTCTTCCTCAACCTAAAAATATCATGCAAATGAAGATAATTACATAGATATTAAAGAAGACCAGAGGCAACTTACAGCAGCAAATATTATGCAAATGACAGCGTTATTACTCTGGTTACACCATATCAGAAAGGCTCAAAGAAAATGCAAAAAACCATACAAAACATTGTTGCTGGCATTTATTCCTTGATTTAGGAAATCCATTTCTTTAACTCAAGTACTCAACCTTATTCAATATAAGTTCTAAGCAAGACCAAACCCCCCATACAGAAGTATTTATATTATCTATCTAGAAGAAAATGATAGGTAGGATATCAATTTCAAGAGGGAATCAAACATCTAGACTTGCAAGGATACATGACATTAGGCCGGCTAATCTCATTTAAAACATTTTACACCAAACCCGAATTAGTTCAATTGCAAAATGACCATAATTTTACCATCTACCTTCTCTAAAAAGGTTCTTGTAGCTAAAAACCAAGTTCTTCTCAAGCAAAATCTTAAGACACCATCAAAGGGTAGATTCAAAGAGTCCAAAATAAACAATTTTAAGCATTACAAGCTTTGCGTAGAACCAGTCAACCAGAACAAAGAACACAAAGTGAATACAGCTTCTAAAATGTTCAATCTTTTCTAAAGAAGTGATTGGTTGAGATTTGAGCAGAATATATACACCCAAAACAGTGAATTTCTTCTCTTCCCCTATCCTATGAGCAAGCATACGGTTCTTAGCAATGAAGTCAATCATCAAAATGTGATTAGGAAATAAACTAACTACATAGATTAACAAGATTACTTACTGAAAATTACAGAGAAGATAAAACAGTGTTACAAAAATGGAATCACAAGATAACTAAAAGATTTTGAGCAAAACCTGAAGAGTATGCAATTCGTGCGACATCGAATTATAGACTTCCATAAGGAGCTCGTATTCCTTCTCTAAATGTCTGCACCACACCACAGAATATCATCATCAGAAGATCAGACATCAAAGATTAACCCTAACCGTGAGAAAACGAAAGTAAAGCAAATGCACTGTGAGATAAACAGTAAACAATAAACCCTTCAAATTCGACAATTACTTTTGCGTTTCTCCTGCGTATCTAGGATCCATCTCTGTTAGGAGTTTAATCTTCAAACAATTACACTCTGAGTAAATTTTCGCCCAGAAAATCTGCCTCCCGGAGAAGAAGTTATCGGCTCTGAAAGCCGCACCGGAGATAAAGCCGGTTTGGATTTCCGGCGCTCTTTAAACGGTACAATCCACAATAACCACAAACCTATAGAAATCGGGTCAGAATTTTATTAATCCGGCCCAATTAAATAATACAGCACTGAGAGAGTCGGGTCACAATATTTCAATAGGACTACGAATGAGGCCCAAGAACTAAAACATGGGAGACCCAATCATATCTTCAAGCATTATTACATGGAACATGGTCCATACGATTAGTACTGTAAAAGTGGACTAACCCGTCCCACCGCAGATCTATTTTTTGACGGGCTTTTTCAGGCCAGCCTACCAGGCTCGCGGGCTGGGCGAGAGCGTGGACGTTGTCACTTGTCAGACTCGGACTGGAGCAGTGGATGGTCAGATTCGCTGCGTTGCTGGTGCTGGAGGCGAAGAGTCGCGAGTGGGAGACGGCATTAGAGTTTAATTTACAGCTATTACTTTTACTCTTTAAGAATTAGGGCTACTGGAGTATTGGGCTCACCGTACTGGACTACTGCTAAGTAATTTAAAGAGATTATGTAGGCAATTTATGCCGTGGACCCGGGTGCACCTTGCAAGGTGCACCCGGGTGGGTGTAACGGTGCTGTTAGTGGATTCACACTTATACAACTATAGATTCACAGTTACATAGTGATAGATTCACACATTATGAACTACAGATTCACACATTATGAACTACACATTATGTATTTGAGTTTTGTCTAAACGACGCCGTTTAAGGACCCGGGTGCACCTTGCAAGGTGCACCCAGGTCCACGGCATAACAATTGGATTATGTATATAACCTTTTTTTTAAAACAGGCCCTAGCCCATGGGCCGCCTGCGGGTTGCAGGTTTTAACGGGCTAGGCCCGTTAGATAAACTCTTTAGCGGGCTTTTTTTGTGTGGTCCTAACCCGTCCTACCGTGGGGCGGGTGTGGGCCAGTCTGTGGGCTTTGGCCCATTTTGACAGTACTACATGCAACTATGGCTATGTTTCGCAAACCTAGCTGAAAAGGTAGCTGAAAGCTGAAAAGTAGCTGAAAACTGAAAAGCTATAAGCTTGAAGCTGAAATCTGAAGAGCTGTTATGCTTAAAAGTGTTTGGTAAAATTAGCTTTTTGATAAGCTGATAAATGTAAAAAGACTAAAAAGGGTATATTCATAATGAAAAAGAAAATGTCAAAAGGGTTTTAATTGAAACGGGCAAAGGATGTCATTTATTTAAAATAATAAGGATAAAGATGAAAAAAAGTTAAAAAGCTACTAGCTTATTTTGAAAAGCTACCCCAAGTAGCGTTTCAAAATAAGCTCTTATTTTAAGCTACTAGCTTATTTTGAGAACATTACCAAACAGAGCTTATAGCTTATTAGTAGCTTAAAATAAGCTATAAGCTCCTAAATAAGCTCTGCCAAACATAGCCTATGCGGACACATTTTTAATATACTAAAAGCATATTATTTGTATACGTAAAGTACATTATTTGAGTACTGAAAGTATATTATTTTATATATACTATTAAATCATGTACATTCAGTACAAAAATAATGTACTTTTGATATATTAAAAATTGTACAATAGTTTACCTCATATCTTAGCATAGTTTCTTATTTAATCTCATTCGTTTATCTAAGTTAATTTATCAAATACTAAAAATTAATTAATACTAAAAATTAATTAATATATATATATATATATATAATGATATTTTTGTAATTGTTACACTAGTGAGTTTGTGTTACTAGGTATCATTTTTTTTTAATATGAGTTTGTCTATATTTATATTGGGCTTATTTGTTACATATAGTATTTTTCTAGTGACGATATAAACATATAGTCACAATTTAAAGATGTGCACTAGGTAAATTTCACCTTGTGATCCTAGCCAATAAAATATCACAAAGAAATAAACTAGTCTAAGTTATCAATAGTTGATCGGTTCAAATCAAGAAAACTAATATGGCGTTCCTTCTGGGATTGAACTTGGAGTATCTGGTACTATTTTCAAAAATAATAATACTTTGTTTGTCTCAATTTAAAAAAAAAAAAAGGAATATACTTTTGTAATTTATAAAACCACAAATTATTTTTCTTTGCATAAATATAGATAATGCTCAATTTTAATGCACTTATATTTATATAAAAGTACTTGAATATCTACTTAATCACATGAATGTTATTCGGTTCATTCAATTCCTAATAAAGGTTTATTCATATTATTTAAATATAAAATATTTATTATTTAATTTAATATCGGTAGATAAAATTTATATATTTAAAATTTATATTAAACAAAACAAAAAGAATTAAAAGAAAATAAGTAGAATTAAAAAGTTGATATTATCCCACAATGTATGAAGCATGCAATTGCCCATAAAGTGATCCATGTTGTATTGCAACGTGGCATGCCACGTACAGATCCTATATTCTTAATCTATAAAATAATGATAAGATGGATCATTAGTCTACTCTCATCCCCCACTAGAAATTTAGGTTTGATATTCTCATTAGAACATGATCAGATGTGTTGAAAGTGACCACTAAATTAATCCATGTCACAACTTAAAGTACCTTCATGAATGCCACCAGCGCAGCCCACCATATCAATTATTTCCACATTTTTGTTTTTCAACCACACTACATATTGCCAAAGACCTTGTGGTCTAGTGGCATCCGGTGTCCCGGTTAACACTCCCACATGGATGATGGGAGTGGATTCAAGTCTCAATGGAGTCAACTGTTGACTCATTGCTCCCACATGGATGATGAGAGTGGATTCGAGCCTCAATGGAGGCCACTGTTGACTCATTGTGCTTCAGTAGGTTAAGAAAGTAGCTATGAACAGAGTCAGTAGTACTCAAAAAAAAAAAAAAAAAAACTACACTACATATCTACTTTAAAATCCAGCATGAATAGGATTAATAACGATATGGGTAGTCATAGTGCACCTTGGCTTGGGAAAACCACTTCATATAGCCAACAACTTCTCGGACGATCCTGTTGCACTGGGTCATTTTAGTACGGGCTATTACACATGAGTTGGGTCGTTTACCCAGTGTACACCATTTGATAGTGATTCTAAGTTCTCTTTTCATTAGAAAAATAAACGTAGGACAAATTTAATTTTCTAATAAGTATATTTTTTACTTTAAACTTTATAAAAGGAGCAATATAAGGGGTTAAAATGTTTAATTTATATATGTTTGTTGAGCATATATTATATAATATTAAGATAATAAATATGTTGATTGATTAGTAATTTAAATTTTTAGTTGGATAACCAAACAAAAAGTTTAATTTCGAGTTTGAAATTTGTTTATAGTTTCGATACAAAAATAAAATAAAATAAAAATAAAATAAAATAATTTTGTAATTAGTACTGAGTGCTAGAAAAATGGAGCAACCAACAATGGCTTATTTGGGTCACGATATTGAATCTACAAGGAATGAAATTTAAATTGTTTGGAAATGAATATAGGTTTATTTTAAATATTTTATTATTTGATCGATAGAAAGAAATTATTGAAAATAGTCAATAGTTCAAATCACATATATAATAAAGATATATGTAAGGGTAATATTATCAATACGTTTATCTTTTATTTCTGAGCCATGAAAAAAAAAAATCGGTGTTACCCTACCAACCAAAGATGAAATTTGAATGAATCAGAACTCCAAAGAATCCCAATTCCACTTAACCAAACATACCGCAAGTCCGCAACATGCAAGGGTTTCAAGAATTATGATATACAATTTTGATAGTAACTAAACTTTAAATTTGTTCGGCGTGTAACACTTGATTATTATCCTATATAATAAATCTTGTAATATCAGTCTAGCGCTGTCTATTGACATTTTCAACAACCTAAACTGAATCGTTGATTTATTTTCTTGTGATCATTTGTTTGCGATGAAATTCATTAAAACATACCAACAAATCTTGTAATCAATTGACTTGATGGACCGATGGTGACAGTGGAATAGTCAATTGTGGGTCGTAGTAAAATGTTTTTTTTCCATAATCCCTCCAAAGTTGTCTAAAGGTGAAAGAAAAAATTCTTTCAATTCAATAAAAGGTGTATTCTTTTGGAGAGTTAAGTTCAGTCAACATTCCAACCTATTTGATTAATGAAATCAATGTTACTTTCTCCCCAACTTCACTCATCTAAAAAAAACATATTATGTGACTGGAAGAGTAGTCTAAGTGATTAAAACATGATTCTTTTACTAGAACGTTACAAGTTTAGTTCTTTTCAATACTCTCTTGGTGAAGTCTGTCGCATAGTTATATTTTTCTCAGATTTTACACCTCGTTGAATTGTAGACATCTCTAATGAATTGGACAATTGTCACATAAAGTCTTCATTGTAGGCTCTTTATTTAGTGTATACTTTTAAATAATAATTATGAATTTTCTCCGTCACTCAGAAATAAACAATATCATGCACACAATGATCTTTATGACCACCATTGGTGGAATGGTGGGTAGGTCAATATTGGTAAGAGCATAAAGTTAAAAATCTTACATAAATTAAACCAGATAGGGGATAGATGCAGAGCTCGAGATTTAGCTTAGTTTAATATTAATTATGGTAACTATTTAGCTAGGCTTAGTTAGGCAAGGTCAAAAAATGCCTAACACGTTGTCTTTTTAACCTAAAATTCTGGGACAAGACTTGTGTTCCTCTTCATTAAGCCAAAAAGTGTCCTTAGTGTTTCATGGGATATATATTGCACATGATCAGTCTAGGTGTGCTTTTGTTTGCTTTAATTAACATATTATTAGTGACATGTTGATCAACCAGACAGAATTTCTAACAATTGTCAATTCAAATTATGGACTTCTTATTTATTTAATAAATAATTTTTTTACAATGTCAATCAACATCAGTATCTCGTGTACAATATACAATCACATATGATACTATACGTTTAATTGCACAAATGCTGATAGTAGATGGTACAACTTAAATAAAGAGAACAAAATTATATATTTTAAAACTATGATATATTGTCTACTCGATAGTTTTTTTTTTCTTTTGTTTTTTTTATGTATAATTGTGCAAATATTTCTATTCACACTTATTTTCCCTCTCAACCAATCTACCACCATAGCTTTACCTTCACAATTCACATGATTTTAGTGTGGATACATGTAATCCCCTGTGATCACGAACTAGAAAGAGAAATATTATTTTCATGTCAAGCTAATGGGTCAACCTCATATATACAGTGAATAAGAGTAGTTTTGGTATGGATTATATTATACTAGCTGCATCGTGTGAATTTAAGAGTATATGTCGTAACTCGAAAAGAGGTTATTGAATAAGTAGTGCATAATTCTCATATAAAAAAGGTCATAATTTTAATTTTTGTCCATCTTTCTCGATCGAGTTCGTTTCACAAGGTTATTTTTAGTGTAATTTAATTTATTTGTGTAATTTATGGGCTATTACACATGAGTGAGGTTTGTCTAATGTATATCCGCGATGATCATTCGCAATTATAATGTGTATTTGTTATGCGATTGCTGCTGTGAAATTTTAGTCAACTAAAGATGTGCAGCTCATTCATGCTATGGTTGACTAGAGAAGCAAATTGTACTTTAAAAGAAGAGCACTTTTGAGAAGACACCATCCATTTAGAAATCGTACCTAAACAAATAAACAATGATGATATTTGGGGTATTATGATTTCTAATATCTTTTACGTATTATGATTTCTAATATTCGGCGGTCATATTTGGTATTTGTTAAATATATTTTATAATATGAAGTTAAGCTAAGCTATTACAATTGTAATTACTTCACAAAGTGTAATACTCTCATTTAAGTATAAAGCGATGATAGACAACTTGCAACTTGACATATATGTATTAAAGACGGAAGAAAACAGAACCTTATTGAAGGCCGTGTATTTGAATAATAAGTGTAGAGTCTCAGACATTGATTATACGATTGAAAATACTTCACAAAGTTTAATACTCTCAGATTTAAGCATAAAGTGATGATAGACAACTTGCATCTTGTCATATATGTATTAAAGACGGAATAAAACAGAACTTTATTGAAGGCCGTGTATTTGAATAATATGTGTAAAGTCTCACTATAGACATTGATTATACGATTGTAAATACTTCACAAAGTCTAATACTCTCATTTAAGTATAAAGCGATGATAGGCAACTACAACTTGTCATATATGTATTAAAGAAGGAAGAATACAGAACTTTATTGAAGGTCGTGTATTTGAATAATAAATGTAAAGTCCCACTATAGACATTGATTATACGATTGTAAATACTTCACAAAGTTTAATACTCTCATTTAAGTATAAAGTGATGATAGACAACTTGCAACTTGTCATATATATATATATATATATATATATATATATATATATATATATATATATATATATATATATATATATATATATATGTATGTATTAAAGATGGAAGAATACATAACTTTATTGAAGGCCGTGTATTTGAATAATAAGTGTGCTGTCTCGCTATAGACATTGATTATACGATTGTAAATACTTCACAAAGTTTAATACTCTCATTTAAGTATAAAGCGATGATAGACAACTTGCAACTTGTCATATATGTATTAAAGACGGAAGAAAACAAAACTTTATTGAAGGTCGTGTATTTGAATAATAAGTGTGCAGTTTCACTATAGACATTGATTATACGATTGTAAATATTCATAAAGTTTAATACTCTTATTCAAGTATAAAGCGATGACAGACAACTTGCAACTTGTCATATATGTATTAAAGACAGAAGAATACAGAACTTTATTGAAGACTGTGTATTTGAATAATAAGTGTAAAATCTCACATAAACATTTATTATACAATTGTAAATACTTCACAAAGTTTAATACTCTCCTTTTAAGTATAAAGCGATGATAGACAACTTGTAACTTGTCATATATGTACTAAAGACGAAAGAAAACAGAACTTTATTGAAGGCCGTCTATTTGAATTATGTGTACACGGTCAGTGTAGACGTTAATTATTTCATTTACTATGTTTGAAATTAGAATGTTAATTAATTAGAACTAAACTTGATTTATTTGGACGGAAGAGATGATTGGTCGTAAACAACAATATAATGATAACCAAAGTGAAACCCCACAACAATCATTGATCACTAGCTGCATTCATTTTGCAACAAGAGGTGCAAAAAGAGGCTATTGATTGCTCAATCGCACATTCTTTCATTATGGAGCATGATGAAGACTTAAGGTGACCCAAATGGTGCACCCCACAATCACTCAACTATTCAAAACTCTCGCGATTAATAATAACAATTATACAAAAATCTCGTAACCGAACAACATAAACACTGCACATAACCATAAATAACAAGTCACACTATCAAAACACTCACGCTGGCATATCAGGGTGAGTATCTAAAATTCAATCTTGTGATCATAATTAGCGTATTATTGTAATGATTACGATTTGGGGATGGGGAGAGATGTGGGTGGGGTTTGATTGGCATCCATCATAAGATGGTTACTGCAAAAGTGGTGTGTTCCATTAACATCGCAATCGATCTCAAATGGAAAGGAAAAGAGAAATGGAATATGCAGAATCGCCTGGAACATAAAGCCAAAAGAAATTAAAACTAACCAAAAACAAATGAAGTTTTGTTGTCATTAACATAAAATAAAAAATTACATTATTATTGTCATATGGGATTGAAATTGATAATCCCATCCCCCAACCCCACGTAGTCCTCTCCCTTTGGGATGTAAGCACGCAATACCTACAAAACAAATCCTTTTTGCCGATTTGTTTTCGCTAAGGAACAAGGATTCATTATCTTTCTCAAAAACATACACGTACACCAACCTAAACACACAACAAAGAGTATATAACCAACCCATCATGTCATTACACTATACCACCTTCTTACATCCTCATCCTTCTATAAACCCCCGCTAGTGTCATTTCACTTATTTTTCGATATCATGTGTCAAACTGAAGTCTGATCTATTGATTATCAAGTCATTTTTTACTTATTTTTCGATATCATGTGTCAAACTGAAGTCTGATCTATTGATTATCAAGTCATTTTTTACTTATTTTTCGATGTCATGTGTCAAACTGAAGTTTATTGAATTGATTACCAGACATTTTTTAAGAATGACCCAGAGAAACTTACCTTCTGTATCCAACATATTGATTACCATTTTACTTCCAATTTTGGAATGGGCAACAAGGAAAGAAGGGGATGTATAAAAGGAGAAATCTATTTAATTACAATAAAGAAAAAAGGGGATATTCCACCCCATTTACAAAGGGCCTAAAAAGCAAAGGACTAAAAGAGCAAGAGATTTTCCTTAGCTTCTATTTTCACGAGACAAAATCTTCCCCGGCCAAGAAAAGAAAAGCTGACTAAACAACGTTAATTTAATAACACTAAGACATGAAAAAGGTAAGAAGAGAAAAGAGATGATTGATCTACAAAAAGACAAGCTTTTTTTTTTCTTTGAACTTTTTTTTTTTTTATTAAACCTCTAAATTAGATTGTGGCTTCTACTTGTAGGAGATGGGCCACTTAGACTTCTCTGGGATCAACAAAAATGGAGAGACCAGGTTGTGACTTAGTCCAATCACCGACAGCCCCGTCACTGTAGTCTTCCCCTAGCCGTTTAATGCACCACAAGTCGTCGGCGCACGATAGCCGTTTCCAGTGGGGGATCCCCAGGCTGAGAGGGTCGGCCGGGGAGACCTCCGTGGCCACCACGCCGCAGCCGCGCTCCTTAGCCAGATTATGAGCGAAGCCGCAGAGGGCCGTGATGAACTTCACCGATAATGGGCCTTCCCCGCCCAGCCCATACAAAAAATGCAGCCCAAACGGTCTAAAAACCTCCGGCACCGACGGCAAATGCAGCCACGGGAAAGCCCGGTCCAACACCCGGGTCGTCCGGGCGAACCCCCGGAGCTTCCGCGACGCGCCCCGCACCTCCAGCTTAAACAGCTCCATCGAGTTCCACACGCTCAGCACCGCCCACGACTCCGGCGGCTCGGCCAGAAACTCCTCCGCCCCCCGCCACGTCTCCGCCGTGTACCGCCCCTTCGGCACCGCCAGAAACGTCCCCAAACTCAGACTATTCCGCAGAATGGAATCGATATCCCGCGGAAAAAACTCCGTCGTCGAGAACCTCCGCCGGTACAAAACCTCCGCGTCGCCCGGACTCAGCTTTATGATCGTGACTCGGCTCGACACCCCAACTCGGTGAGCGAACACGGGCTGAACCAGGATCGACGGTTTCCGAAACTTCGAGTACCCGCATTTATGAGTAAACAGATTAATAGAAGCCTGGTTATCGTTCTCGGTCGCCATGTATGAATACTCGGCTCCATTTTCTCTAAACCACTCCTCCATTTTCGTCACCAGTTTCAACCCAATTCCCATTCTCCTGTAACCAAAAAACACCCATCACTAAGAATTCAAGAATGATTTTTATATTACGTGACATATACATATACATACAACTGAAATAAATAAATATAAATATAAATATATATATATATACACAGTACCGGTGAAAAGGAGAGACGCGAAGGCCCAGGATATAAGCAACTTTGGCGTAAACGGGGAGAGGGAGATTGCCCTTTCCATTTCTGGACACTTTCTTCCCGCAAGTCACAGTCTTTATGCAGCCTCTGATCATCCCGACAATCTCCCGCCATTCGCCGCCGTCTTTTTGCACGACAACCTCGGCAACCTGATCATTTCCGAAAAAACAAAAAAATAAGAATCGAAACAGAGCATGCCCGACAAACAACAAGTTTACACCTTAGCTTTGCTTACAACTTACAAGCATTTGATAAGCGGGTGAGTTTCTAACTCTGCAAATTGGGTCACCCAAGAGGTCAGTGAATATGGAGAGTTTGCCGCCGGGGCCCACTTCGCATATTCTCTCCACCTCCTCCACCGCCCTACAGTCGTTCTTAGGGTCATAATCTCTCACCACCACCACCGCCGCCGCCGCCGCCGCCACCATCTCCTCCCCAAATTTTGATCTGCCAAGAATATATATATATATATATACTCTGGAAGATATGGTGGGTTAGAGCAGAGAAGAACAGAGAGTGATTAAAAGCGGGGACTGCTGAAGGGTTTATATAGCGCAGGGGGGAGAGAAAGATCGCAGCTTTTTCAAGAAATGACGGGAAATTAACGTGTAGTTGAAGATAGAAGAACAGAAAAGCCTGGAAATCCTATCGAGAACTGAGAAATCTCATGCCATGATTTTCTCTCTTTTCATTTCATATAAGCGCCGGAAGAAATAAAGCAAAACAGAACTCGACGGCCATTAAACGTATGATGATCTAAGGCTATTTATAATCCCCTCCTAATCTAATTACCCCACCTTAGCACCTATTAAGGATCATTATTATCCTAAGTAGCTCTTCATTTGCAAGTATTTACACAAAACATCCTCACTTCCTCCTTCAACTTCCCTTGTCGCTTCCCTTTTTTATGCCCAGGTTCCCTTTCTTCAATAGAGTCCCACAGTTTTCCGGAAATTATACAAACGCCCCCAAAACTATTAAAACACTTCTAATCCTTATTCTAATAATTGAAAGTCATGTTTGGTATTTACTAAAATTCAAATTAAACTCTGGGAGGTTATTCTCATACTTTCGCTGGTGAGACTCGATTTCAGGTCATTATTTTCAAACTTTATCAATGTAACCAATTGAGCTGTTCATATGGACATTAACAGGCAAAAGATGACATGGATAAAGGCTAATAAATAGTTCTCGTGTGGAACTGAATTTAGAACATTATGGTTATCAAGTTAACTGTTCGACCAACTTGACTGATATTGCCCTCGAATAACTACACTTGTGTAACAAAATCAATCATTTTGATAACAATTAAAGAATTTATTTATACAATGATTTTAATTGGTGGATTCCGGACCGTTAAACGGACGGAGAGAAAAACCCTGTAAATTTACCAAAAAAAAATTAATGTAACAATATTATAAATAAAGTTTGTTACGATAATTCATGGTTTCATTGAACCTAACAACACTCTTTTTCCCACGAAAATTTTATAATAAACATTAAAAAAAAAAAAAAAAAAAAAAGCGTGGTCTATTTGCAAATACTTTTTTGGAAGGCCCTTCCAAGAGGCATTTGGACGTCCGTTGATATTTCGTATAGGACAGGGCGAGGAGTGAGGGGTAGTGGCAGGGGCATTTAATTAAGGAAACAAATTAGTAATTAGATTAAGGTTAATAATGGGCGCGAAAAGGAAGGTAATTAAGGAGAAATGGCGGCTGTGGCTGCGCGGGGGCTGTGGCCTACTGGCCTGTGGGTATTTTTTTTTTTTTAAAAGTTATATTTAATTTTTTATTTTGATTTATTTATGAATTTTCTCTCTCTAGACACTTTTAAAAGTAGGATTAGCAAGGGGAAGAGGCGTTGCCATCATGAGTCCATCTGTAATGATTACCCATCCATCTATCTATCATATATCTATCCTTCTACCCATGATGCCTCTTTCTTTCCATATTTACATGCCCTTGCCTGTGCCTGTGCATGGAATCTTTTTAGCACATCATGCTCATCATGCTCATCATCATCATCACATTCACATCCCACCACATATGATTTCCAAAGATTTTCCTTATAATTGGCCATTAGAAAATACTTTGTACTCGTAACGCGAATTCCCTCGCCTAAAGACCTCGCTTTACACATTAGTATAATAGAATTGCGAAAAGATAAATCACAGTTTTTTTTATGCCTCTATAGAGGTTTAATAACGTGACCTCTGAGTCACTTAATCACAATGTGTCATTAATCATGAATCATCCTTTATAAAAAGGTGAGTCTTATATTGTGCTGACATTATGTCATTATCTAAAAAGTTTAATTACCACCCAAAAATCAATCGAGAAACCCGTGTTCGCTCTTATATATTAGATATTAGAAAATTCCTATTTCATCCCCCACTCCCCCACGCCACCCATGACCCACCCACCCCTAGATATACTCCTTAACTCCTCGTATTCACATTATAATTATTTTTTTTTAAAAAGATGGTTAATTGGGTAAAACTGTGAGCCTATGATCCTTGTACTTGAAGGTCACCTGTCCAATTAACTATTACCAACACCCTTTCTGTCAAGCCTGTTTCATAGAATATTCTAGTGTGATTTATGTTACATGTGTACTGTTCATGAACTAGTTGGCTCCACTATGAGTCATTTCAAAAAAAAAAAAAAAAAAAAAAGTCAACCAAATTATATTACAACATTAGAAGGTGAATATGATGAAATCAGATTAATGGTGTGTTTGGAAAGCACGAAAATGACTTCTGGAAAATGAGTCATCCAGAAAATGAATTCTTTTCCAGTGTTTGGATGTATTATGGAAAAATGTGTTTGTGTGTTTGGTTCATTTTCTGGAAAATAGGTAGGAAAATTGGTAGAATTATATAATTAAACATTTTAATTATTTTATTTAAATATAAAAATTATAATAATATTAAAATAGTATTATTTATTTAAAATAACATTTAAATTTAAAAAAAAAAATCTACAGATTTCCGGCGGAAACCATACGGTTTCCGCCATAGGCCAGACCAGTACGTGTGTATTGGTCTATGGCGGAAACCAGAGCAACTGCTCTGGTTTCCGCCATGGTTTCCGGCGGAAACCGGATATTTCCCAACCATTTTCGCAGCTACGCATGGTTCCGGAAAATGACTTCCGAAAAAAAATTCCGGAAGTTGTTTTTCGGAAATTTGGCTTGGTTTTCCTTAGTCAACGGAAATTGTTTTCCGTTGACCGTATTTTCCATGCGTTCCCAAACAAAGGAAACCCGGAAAATGATTTCTGGAAATCATTTTCCGGGTTTCCAAACACACCCTAAGAAAAAGATGTGCCATTACTCATTGCCTTACTGCATGATATTTTGCTAACTTGACATTTACTACAATTTTTTATATGATAACAAAACTCAAAACTATTTTAACCATAAGTCCGTTGATTTAATTTAGCAATTAAATAATCTTAAGATTTTACTTTGACTCATCGCTCATTTGTTGATGTTGGGCGTTTCTTGATCTAATTTGTGTCAAATGTCCTTTTAGTAACATAATTAATTTATCAATTAATTTTAACTTATTTGACCACTATTAGCTGTTTGGCTTGGTTAAACAATCAATATGAGTGTTTTAATAATTAGTTTTTTATAACAGCTTATTGCTCCAAAATGTTAAAATTAAAAAAAAATCAATCAATTTTTTTGAAAAAGTTATTTTGCGTGTAAATAGTTATAAGCTAACAGTTAATTTATCAAACACTTTTGTACAATCAACTATCAACTAGTTAAACCCACTAACTCAATCAATTAACAACTATTTACCAAACACTCGTTTATCTTTTTAGTTATGTTTATTTAATTTTCCAGTTTCTAAACGAATGGTCATCAATAGTTTGAATTTATGTGGATTCATTCTAT
>CP025648.1:20456307-20544573 GCA_003576665.1 Ipomoea trifida | reverse complement strand
CAGTACCTAAACGAATGGCCAATAGTTTGAATTTATGCGGATTCATTGAGCCGTGAAATGTTTAGTTTTATTATTTGCAATATGCAAGAAATTTAAAATTTTAAGGAAATTGTATATTATCGAATAGTGAAAAAGTAGACTATTATAAGTAGCGATTGGACCAGCATTGACATTTTGTAAGAATATTAAAATATTATTTTATAATTAAACATTTGTTTAAAACCATTAAAACATTTAATTAACTATACTGGCTGTGTCAATTTAGCTATAGCTGTCAACAATTGATGATGAAGTTGTACAGAATTAATGAGAATTTATGTCATGTATCCACTATTATTTTCCCAGAAAGAAATATAATAACAAATTGACATGTCGACGAAGGAGTTAGATATCTTAGATATGGTTTTAGATTATGTATTAAATGCCCCAACATAAATTTTGTGTCTTATTGGATTTATTCATTTAAAAAATCTAAATTATTGTAAAAAATTAAGATATACAGAGTAGTATATTTAACAAAAATAAACAAATGAAAAAATATATTTATAATTTGTAAAAAATACTTTTAAAAGTACTAAGGTAGACATGCAAATAGCAAAAGTTTTAACTAAAATTATATAGGAGAATGGTATTTTTGTCAAACAAAATATAAGGCACAACATTTATAGCATGGTACAATCATTTTAGTTGGAAATAGAGTATACAAAATTGAGATATAACTTTCTTTTATGCATATATAGGTATAATTGGAATTAAATAACGAAATAGTAAAAGAATTTTTTTTGAGTATTACTGACTCTATTACATCCACGGAGTGCAACTGGGTGCCACTAGACCACAAGGTCTTGACATAATAGTAAAAGAATTAGTTAAACTTTTATGTGATATTTGGTTCATGTTATCTCTTATAATCTTGTTTGGTTTAAGGGAATATGAGGTTATTGTAGGAATGCGAAATTCCTATACATTGTTTATATAAGTTGTTTGATTAAAGTGATATTTTGAGATAATGTAACATTTTCGAGAATCTTACGTAACCTAATAACGGCGTGTTAATGTCATTTGCATTGAAAGCTATCAAACGTAAACTAAAAATAATATTTGCAATATCACATTCCCTAAAACTCAATAAGGAAATTTGATATTATCATATTTACATTTCTATAGTTACATGATATAACCTAAATCAAGCCAAGGGTGTTTGGTCCAGATTATCTTACATAACCTTAGAAATATGAATAATTAGATTTTTTTGTTTGGTTCAAAGGAAGGTAAGATTTTCAAATTTATGGGACAATTCAAGATACCAATGACCACTAGTGTTTATTGTTTTGAATTCAAACTAATGCGTTTCTTAAGCAAAATACTATATGTATTCTCATTTTTTACTTCAAACTTTTTTATTCTTCACACACAAAATCTTGATGTAGACACTTGTATTGGGACACACATGAAAAAAATAATTTATCACTGTCTGTCACATCAGAGAGTAAAAATTTAGGGAATAAGATTTGAGAGTACATGCAGTAGACCTTGTTTCTTAAACACTTTAAGTTAATATTAAGTATAAAAATGTATTTGTGTTAATTGACACTTTAAAATTTTAAATAATTTACCAATAATGTGATAAAATTTATTTATTTTTCATCAAAATCACAATCATGACATCTTATTTTATTCCCATATAATTTCTATGTTGGTACAACTGCATCTTTGTGTGATTTCTGCATCTTTGGTCGGTCATACATGCCATGACCATGAACCTTCTCTCTTTTTTTTTTTGTTCTTTTTTTTTTTCCCAATTTATAAAAGAAGTTGATGGTGACAGAACTACGAAGGGAGTAATCTAATGAGAAGATCTGAGCCGTAGATTTCATAGGGGAATCTTCTAAGTTGTCGGCCGTCGATTCACCTGCAAAACCGGCGTACCTTTTCCTTAAGCTCTGAAGGACGAAATAGTAACGATTGGGCGAACTGTCTGGTTACCATCATTAATGTTTTTTCCGATAAAACTGTATGAGAATGGACGATCATGATTTCATGATGTATGACATAATTAAGCAGTGGACGGCCAGGATCGCCTTGTTTCTTGGACCCTGTCATTTACAGTATCTCGCTGTTTTATCATGATAACTAAATTGATATGTTGTTAAAATCTGCCGTCTAAGCTGCAAAGATTCTACAGCGCAGCCAAAATCACCTTGAAATAAATATACTCACAGAAAGTAAATTTTGTGTTAGGCGTCATAATTTTATTGGAGAAAAAAAATATTTATTTTTTAAGTCAATGAGATTATGTATTTTATGTCCAAGAGAGTAGACTATGATTTTCATATTGAAAAATTATGAGTTTGATTTTGGTTTTGTGAGTCTGGGGTATGTAGTCACTTGGCGGGCCAACATAACCATTCGAATGAGAAGTAAAAAATAAATAGATACCAGAATTTTAACATGGAAATTGGAAAGATAAAAACTATAGGTATTTTTGGGCGGTTCCAAGTATAGAATTTACTATTTTGTAAGAATTTTTGTAAATATTGTATGGTTATCTTCTCTAGAGAAAATGGAGCCCCCTCCCTCCCTTTCTTCACTCCTCTTTTATAGTAGAAGAGTGAGTGGTGTGCATGGTGAGTGGAATATCCAATAATAATGGAGTACTTATAGGTAATAATGGATAATTAATAGGTAATAAATTCGTGGTTAATGAGGTTTACTGTCATAATTAATGACATGAGAAGGTTATAGAAGGATGATTTTAGGGAGCTAAGACTGACTGGTCACGTCTTGAGTGCTAATTGTCGAACCCGAGTGCCATGCTCGGCTGCTTGCTAGGTTATACCCACCGAGTACCCATGTTTGGTATCCATCAATTCTCTTAGTCAAACATGCTACACATGATCTTTTTAATGTGATTTACTTTTCATATGTTGTTTACATGCTATTACACAATAGTAAAAATTTCCTAAGTCCGCATAGCATTTTTGTTGCTTACTAGTTACTGTCAAACGAAAATGAAAGAGAAAAAAGAAATAAAAAGGAAAATGTTGTGTAAAATTGCCAAAGTAACCATCCTTAGTCATTAGAAAAAATAAATATTGCCAGCACGGGTTTAGTTCACTGGTTTAGTAGACAGTATTTAGAAGAATAAATTAAGGTGCGAAATTCGGCAGTGGCACAGACATTTGACCCTGTCTGTTGAGCTATTGAATTACTGTAATTTACATCATATCACACGCTCTGCAGGGTGATCAGAGAAAAAGAACAAACAAATATTTATTTTCTTATAAGTGGAATGATGATAATTAATGAAACAAATACGTTTACCTTATAATTAAGAGATATGCGGGGAATGATGATAATTACTGAAACAAATATGTTTACCTTATTATTATTTTCTCCACCAAAAAAAAAAAGCAAAACAAAACAAAGAGGACAAACATGAAGTCACGTTGAGCAGTAACACATGCGCTAGAAGCCTAGAAAAAACAAATAATAAAGTAAAATGAGTAGAAAAATCCTTTAAAATGACCAAAAATCAATGACCATAAAGTACTTGAAAACTCTATGTAAGAAAAATTTGAACAAAATTACACTCATACCCCCGTCACTTAAATAAAGAAAAATGCGGTTAAAAAACATTAAATATGAACCTTCCCTACGTGGGATTGAACGGATATGATTAATTCTCACGATTTCATATGGCAAGGTGTTCTTATATATATGACTTTCCGTGCGGTTGTACGGTTAAAGCTTTCCGTGCGGTTGTGCGGTGACCAATACTCTTTAAAAAAAATTCTAAAGTGATGCTTTAAGCTTCTAATCTACGCACCTTAAGTTGAATTGACATAAATATGACTTTGTAGATAAAATCTTATAAAGAATATTGGTTGTGGTTTGAAACTGGAAAAAAAAAAAAAGTATCCTAAAACTTTAGACTGACAACGCACCTAAGAAGGAAAGCCACACATCTAAAGTTTTAGGCCGACGCACCTTAAGTTTCAATAACTGACGCACCTTAAGAAGTAAAACCACACACTTTAAGAAGAAAAAGCACACACCTTAAGATTCAGGTTGACGCTCTTTAAGTTTCAAAAACTAATCACCTTAAGCAAATAAACCACGTACTTTAAGCAAAACAATCACGCACCTTAAGTACAAAAATCACACACCTTAAATACAAAAGCCACGCACATTAAGTTTAAAGAACTACTCACCTTAAGCATACAACCCACTCACCTTAAGCACAAAACCCATGAATCTTAAGTACAAAAATCACGCACTTTAAGAAGAAAAATCACGCAACTTAAATTTGATCTAGATGCAAAAATTACCAAATTGCCACCGCGTTTTTCTTTTAATTTTAGTAATCTTGAACGTTGATTTAAGCAAGATCAATGGCTCAAATTTAACTGCACAATCGCACATGAGACACCCAACCGCACGAGAACTGAATTATATATATATATATATATATATATAGGGTCATGTTCAAGTGTGACCGCGTCTTAACGTGTGAACAGTGCGGCCTCACCACTATGTATATATACAGATATACACCACTCAGTGTTAGAAAATGCACCACACAAATATGCATCGTTATGAACGCATCACCAAAAAACACACCACTAGGTATGCAAATATACACCACACAGTATTAGCAAATGCACCATTAGGGACATGGGAGTTATGGTGCATTATTTTGGGTGTGTGGTGTGTTTTATGGTGTTTTTGTATATTTTCATTGTGGTGTGTTTCTTAACATTGAGTGGTGTATTTCGTAACATTGAATGGTGTGCGACCGCACGGCCACACCTAAGAGCACGGCCACATTTGAATAAAAATCTATATATATATATATATATATATATATATATATATATATATATATATATATATATATATATATATATATATATATATATATATATTATAGTACTTAAAATATTTATTTTAACTCTAGTTTTAGTCTTCTAAAGCTTCGAGGTATCTTCTATATTATGTATGGAAGACTTGGTCAGCACTGACTATGAGTTACTATAAAATATTTATTTATGAAATTATTTTTTTTAAAAAAAAAGGTTTCGACAATGACTGTTTTTAAGGCAATTGTTGCGTAAACTGCATATTAAACTTTATAACTAACAAAAATGAAACTGTTATTTATATTTAAAAATTAATATAAAAAAATCCATATTCGTTTATCTGATAGTAGGAATATATTTTATTGATTTTAATTTTCTATTGCATATTGTACATTTGACGTGATTATTTGATTTGCTCATGATTAGATTCATAAATTGTTTTATTGTATGAAATAAATTTCTTTGATTAACTCGTAATAAAGTTAATTGATTTTTTCAATAAATATACAAATTATAAATTATTTACTAAAAAATTAGTCATAACAAAACTGTACTTAAGAGTAAATTTCAACAATGGTCATTGAGCTTGGACTGGATCTTCGAGGAGGCAACAATGGTGATGATGATGCAATTGATGACGAGGTAGAGATATGGCAAACAGAACCAAGAAACTGCGGTATTTCAGATAGATGGAACATCGCTAACTATAAAATTAGTGATAATCAGATCCGAGATTTTTAGCATCATTGTGACTGAGATTCCAGTGATAGAAATCAGTAAGATTTTAAAGGAGAGGGCAGAGGTGCTAGTCCTTTTAAATAGAATCACCATTTCTATGAAAGAATGAGAATTAGAGAGATCTACAAATAGAGAGAATGTGTGTGTGGGTGTGTTTCATTGGTGTTCATCAACAAATTGCTTTGGTGTACATGATGCTGACTTCAATGTACACATGCGAAAGAGATGAAGTAATCCCGCGAAACATACGAAGCAAAATCAAGAAAAAAAAATGTGATGGGACAAAAAATAACCTTGCCTAAAATGGAAATTGACCATAAAAATTACCAGAAGGATCAAAAGTGCTCAAAATATGATAGTCTGAGGTATTTGAATAGCAAAAATGAAAATCTGAGACTAAATGTGAAATTGTCAAAAAAAACAAGAAATCTCTGTTGAAATTAACTACTCTTATAGTTATATGCTAATGTCTTTTAA
Source organism: Ipomoea trifida (assembly GCA_003576665.1). Classification (NCBI taxonomy): domain Eukaryota; kingdom Viridiplantae; phylum Streptophyta; class Magnoliopsida; order Solanales; family Convolvulaceae; genus Ipomoea; species Ipomoea trifida. Next base: position 20,538,496 of record CP025648.1, on the reverse strand, counting down.
TGTTTATTACTAATTTACTACTTATAAATTAACTAGTTTTAGTATATTATCATAAAGGTAAAAATATCATTTTTTTGGTCCAGTTAGTCTAGAAACATAGTGAACTCAATCTCCCAATTATAAGTACTTCAAGTTTTCATCTTTGATTATTAGCGTATTGGTGTTTGACCTCAGTGTTCTTATTCACTCACACATTTTCCTTCCCTTTGTGGAAAAATTATGCATTTTGTCTCCATAGTCGACATTAGACGGAAATATGTGAGAAAAGACAACAAAAATGAAATTACAAGTTTAGTCTAATTTCTTTTTTGTTTTGAAACAAAAATCAACTTTTTTTTTTTTATAGTTATTTCGTTTTGTTAGAGAAAAATGTCACTATACTTTGATTTACGGTAAAGCTCATATCCACTACTTGAAGATACGCTCTAAGACATCTAAGTGAACCTCGCTTTATAATCTTAGTTTACAAAAGATCACAAGGAAGTAAACTAACATATGTCGCTTATTGCTGACCGGTTTAAACCAAGAAAGTCAATAGACAGCTCTCAAGAAGAGTCAAACTTAGAACTCTCTAGTCACTAAGCTAACTGTCCAACCAATTTGGCTAGAGTATGTTGCCCCAAATGTCACTATACTAATAATTGTAATACTAATACTAGAAGTAGATATAATTAATTGTGAGATTGAAATATTAAATCCACTATACTCTTATACAGATGCTTCAAAAGTGTAATTTTTTCTATAATAAATTAATCAAAATAAAATCATATTAATAATTTTTTTGGGTAATTATATAAACCTGCAATCTCAATCTTATAGTCTGCACTAATAAATTTTATTCATCTATAATGGCCCACAAACCAAACAATAGAGAATTTTAATATAAAGTTTTGGTGCAAATTACATTATCTAATTAGGATTATGAAGCATTCGACTTTTCTAGGTAACTGCTTGCACGTAGTGGGGAATAAATTAAGGTCGATATTTTGAATTAGGATAATTATAATTCCTTATGATCATGACAATTATTGACTAAAAAATTATGGGAATATACAAAGAAACACTTGTCTTCTGAGGGAAAATGAGCGGAAAGGATGTTGAACCAATCATAAGGCTTTGGAGCTGGAGACAAGACATGAATGATAAGAAAATTAAGTACAATTATTAGTGTATGTGAACATCAATATACACCCATAAAAATAAGTCCGACAATGCCACTATACAAATTAAGAAATTATACAACTTTGGGACCACATTTTTTTTAATAAAAATAATACTTCCTAAACTACCATGAAAGTTGGGTAGCAAGAACTTTTCTTTCTTTCTTTCTTCTTCTTCTTATTTTTTTCTTTCAAAAAAAAAAAAAAAATTGAATTCGAATTCCAATCTTGTTTAAAAGAATTTTCTTAATACTTATTGTTTCATTTTATAAATTTAAAGTCGAGATCTTACTTAAGGAAAGCAAGACTTCTTTCATGTGATCTAAAATTGTTGGTAGTGTGCGTGAGAATTCTTTTAAATTGAATGGAATTCATAAATAATATATTCACTTAATATAAATAGAGAATTCAATATTCTTAGGATCAATCATTTTCCATTATGTCAAAAGTTATAACTATTAGTAAAAGCGTAATTTTGTTTCTTTATATTTTCATAGTATATAGTAAGCGTTGTATATTGGAAGGCCAAAGGTGGCAATATGTGTATCAAGTGCTCAAACATAGTAGGATATATAATGGACATAATCCTCTGATCTAAATCCCTACCCAATAGAAGCAATCAATAAATAATAAAATAATTATAAAAAATCAAGATTTTGCACAATGCACTTGAAACGCATCATAATTATTTTTTTTAAAAAAATACGACATTGATTTATATGTATAAACTGATGACGTATATTTTTTTTAAAAAAAATATATATTATAATACGTCGATTAATACATAAACCAACGTATGTATTGTGATATATATATCGGTTCCCGAACCGATATATTTAAATTTATGTATTACGTCGCTATGTTGGTATATTATACATTACTTTAATAACTGACATAAAATGAAAAAAAGAAAAAATCGACGTAAAATCATATAATTGTAATAGTGCACATAAGGTGATACTAATCTAGTTGAGCCTCATTTTGAGATCTTTCAAGGATGTTTACCGCTTAAACAACTCAAAAATCTTCCACTCGAACTAATACCTCTTAATGGAAAAATGTTTAATTCTCTTCAAATAAGACCTTGGTTCGAATTGATGAATAAAACGGGTGTTAAAATAAAAACATTATATAACAACTCATATGTTAGTTCAATATCATAAAACTATACAATTGGAAGAGGAAATGAGTTTAAAACTTAAACATAAGGGTCGGTCGCCCCTGTTATGGGATTGTGAGATGAGGTAAATCACGAGATGTGTCTGACACAATGTTTGATTGTTTCCTTTTTGACACAAGGCTAAAATCCTCCCCCTTTGAGGATTCACACTCAGGTATTTACTTGATTATTACACCCACATTCAACCTTTCGGTCACTAATTATGCTCAAAGGAAACTTAATATTATGAAAAGTTAGTCATGCCGCATGAGAAATATTTTTGAATTGGGTATTACATATTCTTACCCATTATTCTCGGAAACAAAAATATTTTTTGAGCTAGGTTTGACCAAGCATGGGATTCCCCTTCTTTATATTTAGTATTTTTCAAATACAAATGTGAAAAGTCATTAAGAATAAGAACACGATGAAGAAAGATATGTAATGAGTTAGGTGATTACAAGTTGAGTGTTGAATTTAAGTGTATATTCCCCGAGTCAATTGATGTGAACAAAGAATTGAAAATGTTAGGAATTTTCTGAATTGTTTAACGAACATATTTTACTTCACATCAACACCATATTAAAGAAGAAAGACTTCCTTTCCACACTCATTTTTAATCATTAAAAAAACTAAAAGTGTGATTGGTTCCAACATTGAGACACTACTCAAGAACTATCCAAGGTCCTTCATACTTAGCGAATATGTAATCTTCGATAAACGTAAACTTCATCGGGTAATAATCTTTTTTTATTATTATTATTATTACAATGACTCATCAATCATTAATAGATATTTAAATAAAATATATTTTATAATTAAATTAATTAGTATGTGATGACTTTAATAAGATGATAATTAAAGAATACGAAAAATATATGATATATTTAAATGTTGGTAATAATGGTGTAGCCATCGGTATTAGAATTCATTAAATAATAACGAAGTTATAACGGTGTACGATATCTTTTGTCTAATAAGGGCTTAAGAGTACTAAGGGTGCAACCCCAACCGAGTTGGTTGGACAATTGGTTTAATAATCACAAACTTTTAAGTTTGATTCCCCTGAAAACTGTCAACTGAATTTCTTATTTTGAGTCAGCCAGCTCTAAGTTAGCCAAATGTTTTTAAATTTAAATATCCACTCGGTTATATCAATATTTCGTTCAATCTATTCAATTAACGATGTCAAAAGCATATAAAATTACAATATAAGAAGTGAGAAAAATCTGTCTTTTATTGCGGATTTAGAATTTAAAATGTTTTATAAACAACATAATCAATGGATTGCCCTTTCGAATGTGTTTGGATCATTACGTCAATCACCATCACAGTCTAACCACTTCAAGTTTATAATATATAGTATATAGATTAATAATAAAACCATAAACTAATTAAACCCCACACTAATAGATTATTAAAAATAAATAATTAATTAATTATTTCCATCCGTTCATAATGTTTTATATATATTTTTTATAATCATTATTTTGTTCCTTTTCCTGATTTTTTTCCATAAGTAACATCAATTATTCTTTGTGCACCAACGGACAAATCCTTAAAATGCTAATGCAAATTATTACACGACAGGTGGGTTAGTTTTGTAATAATATTAGTTTTAATCTCAGTTTCCATCAAAAAGTAGTGAACGTTGTTGTCGTGAATAATAATGAATAGAAAAGCGAACAGACAAAACATATTAGAAATATACTTAATATTTTATTATATATTTAAGTGGGCTTGTTCAATAAGTTTATGAGGCATTCATGAAAAAATAATAATTATTTTGCCCATGTTTGTTTAGTTAGTTTATCATATTAGTTATTAGTTGATTTTTTTATGACAAAGAAATCTGCAACCATTACCTAAGAATGTGCATTGGAGGCCCCTCATGGCTCGGCCCGACAGAACAAAGAGGATGTAATTATGATAATTAAGCTGAACACAAAGGCTAAACCTTTGTTTACTGCGTACAAAGAGCCTCCCTCATTTGAGAGGCTGCTCCCACACTGCCACTGGTGAGACTCGATTTTTCTTCCCAAACTTCATCATGGTAACCCATTGAGCCGTCCATGTAGACAACTAAGAAGTTATATTTATTTGTATGAGTACTATCCTTTTGTATGTGTCATATGCAAATATTCAAGTTCAATATTAAAATATTGATAAACAAAAATAATTAGAAAACTTTAGTTCAAATTTTGTACAAAGCAATTCATCTTATTATCTACCATTCTATGAGTAATTTGAGACCAAAAGAGTACGCACTACCCAGTGTCTTGACTTCAATTTCTTTTCTACCGTCTATGCACCCTAATTACCTAATTTGGTGGTGGGTCCATGACAAAAAACCATAAGAAATAATCAATATATTATATATACATCATCGATAAAGAATAAATGTAATATTAGTCACGTATTCTCATTTTCTACTTCATTTTTACTATCAACTTACGCGTCATATTCTGATTCATTTAAAAAAATTGTTGGGTTATAATTTTTATTATTTTATTTCTCTTCTATAAATCAAATCATGACACATGGCAAAAGTTTTACTTCATAAGATGACATGTATCATTTTTCTTGCAGAAATGCGCACATTATTTAGAGGAAATTAAAAAGAATGGTAAAACTAAGAATTCATTCTTACCTCTAGAAAAATCAAATATATCATGTTAAATTTAAAAAAATGTGGTGGCATTTTCATAATTATCACCAATTTTACTGTGCAACTTTTAAAACAATATGTATTACATAAATGCACATTTAGTTGTTACAAAGTACACTTTTGCAAAATGTCACTGTGTTTTTTTTAAATGCACATTTAATTGTTACATAGTACACTTTTAGTATTAAAAATTGCACTTTACAAAATACGAAAGTGCACTTAAGGTTTGGATTTTAGAGTTTATGCTTGAGTTGTTGTTGTTGTTGTTGTTGTTTTTTTTTTTTTTTTTTTTTTTTTTTTTTTTTTTTTTTTTTTTTTTTTTTTTTTTTTTTTTTTTTTTTGATTTATGGGTTCGTTTTTTACTGCTTAAAGTTTAACATTTATGATTTAGGTTTAAAATTTAGTTTTTCGACTTTTTAAAAGTTATTTAGAAATGCACATTTAGTTATTACAAATAGTACAATTTTACAAGTTACAAAGTAAAGTTGATAATAATTACAAAAAAATTCACTATGTTTTTGTAAAAAAAAATAAAAAATTGATATGATCTATTCGATTTTTGCATATATAAGACTAAGCAAGGTTCTTAATTAGTTTTTTCTCATGGGATCCAAAACCTTATAAAATTCATTTCCTTTTCCTATATATATATATATATATATATATATATATGGAAGGGTTCCCGTGCGGTTGTGCGGTTACTCACCTTAAGCATTGCAATGTCGCACCTTAAGTACACAAAGCACGCATCTTAAGCACACAAAAAAGCACATAAGGTTTAAAAATGGCGCACCTTAAGTTTCAACAACTCACGCACCTTAAGCATACAAATCACGGATCTTAAAAATGAACACAACGCACCTTAAGAAGGAAAATCACGTATCTTAAGCTTTAAGATCACTCACCTTAAGTTTCAACATTGACGCAACTTAAACATACAAATCACATACCTTAAGAAGGTAAATTACGCACCTAAAACAACCGTATAACTGCTCCTAAGAATGTCAACATCACGGGAACTTTTATATATATAGAGAGAGAGAGAAGTTAACAGATTACACAAATTCATTTTCTATTCCTATTAAAATCTGTCCATCATTAGCTTTAATATAATTTTAGATTATATATACAAGTTTATGCTATTTGACTACAAGATTATTAGCTATTTATTTATTATTAAATGATCATACCCAATAAAAAAAACAACTTCATTAAATATAGCTGAAAATGATCTCGTTAAGGATTATTCCATGCGATATTTTAACTAATAACCTTTTTAGCTTTAATGACCTAGTGTCTAGGCCGCATATGTCTTAAGATAGGCTAGGGCACCCCAAACTGCCATCCATTTTATTCTTTCAAATTCATATATGTGAGAACACTGTTTAGTGTAAGGGGTGTTCTAGTTAAAGCTAACTAAAAGGAGAAGATTTGAGGTTGAGAATGTTGATAATGACCACACGATTATGGAAGAATATTTTCACCCTATATTTGACTTACAAAAAAGTCTATAACCGTTATTGTTTAAAAGTATGCTTTTAGTGAAATCTGTATTGTAACCCTAATTAATCGTCACCTAACAAAGTCTGTATCATAGAAAAATCTGTAACCACTATTCAAAAATAGATAAACAAATATGGTAATTGGAATTAGATCCAACCATAGAGTATAAAAATGTCCAACCAGATGCTACCTATATATTATTTTCTTTTTCTTTTATTTTTTTTTAATTTTTTGATAATCTAATTTTTTTGATTTCGCCGAACTATATATTGATCCTATTAACCCGCCCCGTAGGCCCATAAGGAGGTAAATCAAGTCAATCCAGTTTCGATAGTCAACAACAAACTATACACTTATCTACACAAAGAGTCCAACTCAAACCCTAACTTCCAATGTTCGGGGGAGTAATCAAACTCAGCATGCCGCTAAAAACAAGTCTTAAATAAAGAGTCCATTTAATAAAAATTACAAAAAAAGAACCTATACAATAACAACTTTTAAATAAAATTATATTAAATGATATAAACAAAAGATTTGATGCATAGTACATTGCCTATATAAAATGTATGGTGAGCCATTTAAAAAGAAGGGGAATATTATCAATAAATCTTGCTATAAATGAATAAGAAGGATCCTCTTTTGAAAAGGCATAATAGTTGAAACATTGAAGGAGCATTTAGCATATTACGTGAGTGTACATATTCCAGAATGTTAATAAAACAAAATGGGATATAGTAATTAATGCTTCACATGTATGCATTATTAGCAATATTCTTGGTTATCATTAAATATTAAATATAAGAATAAATAAAAAAAAATTCTGCTTTTTTTTAAGTACTATTTCGTAGATCCTATAATCCATTAATTTGTTCTTCTGTCTTTATAAGTCGAATCAAAGAAAGATAATTGAACTTTTAAGTGATCACTTCAAGATTTGGGTGGGGCTGACCAATAATATAATTTTTTTTGACTAAAATTTAGGTGAAAATTAAAATATTTCATTAAAAAAAATAATATTGTCAGCCTTCCAACTGAATATGTGAGAACAAGAATGTCCTCTACTTATTGATTAATTATTAGTACATTGCATGTAATGATTAAGTAGGATTTTTTTTTCTCAATATAATAGTCCTATAATAAATTATATAAATATAAGCTAATTATTACATAAGGTTTTAAAACCCAATACAATTATTGGCAACTTAACATACATTTATAATTTATTCATAAAAAAACATACATTTGTCATTTTGTGATATTGCTATTTGATCGTACTCTAAGTTAATACAAAATTGAATTCACGATTTCATTAGCATTTTTAGATTTAGTGGTTGACAAATAATTTGACAATGTTTAGTTCATGCATTATTTTGGTGGCATTATCAATTTTTGTCCTCCGTCTCATTTACAGGTTATTGTCGTTATTTTAAAATGTAAATTTGTTCACTACATTTAATTCTTGTATGATGTTGAACTTTTTCTATGGATTAAGTGTAGTGGAAACTTGGAGTGAGAGTAGATAATAGAAAGTGAAATTTACTCCCTTTTTATTTTTTAACCCATGGGCATAATGACAAATACTCCGTAACAAAATATGAGACGGATGATTAAATTTGATAATGTTACCAAAGTTATAGACCAAATGATATAATACGTACTATATGTCCTGAAAAGAAATAATAATATGTCTGCATGGACATAGTTTACTGGTTCAGTAAATAATATTTTGGAGAAGAGAGTAAAGTTCGTAACTCGACATGACAACAACAGTATAGGAATTATGCCTAAAGTAGGTCGATTCTATTGGCGTATTTGACTGGCTGAGTCATTGAGTTACTGTGATTTACATCCTCTAACATGCTCTGTGGGGTCCCTTGGAGTTGGAGATTCAACCCAATTCATCAGAGAATTGGGGATTCAACATATCCAAAAGTAAAGCTTGCAAGATTATGCCCTTTGAAGATTGCGTGAGAAAGGATTCTAAAATTATGTTTTTAATGATTGATTAGCTAGTATATATTATGGGAATTAGCTATTATAATGAGGAATAATCATATTGATTAATTATATATTATATATTATGGGAAATATTCTCATAGTCTATTTGTTAGAATATATAAAAATTGGCCTGGCATATTTGTACTGAAAAAGCTTTTCGAATAAAATAACCTTTTCATTTCTATCAACTTTCTTCTTCATCACTATCTCAACTCCATCTAGAATCAACAATCATACAAATTAATGTCCGTTTCTATAGATAAAATTGACTAATGATATTTTAAGATTAACATAGACAATATTAGAACATGTAAGTATTAAAACAATGTTGTTCCAACTACCCCAATATTTGTACACTTAAATTAGAATTTAGAGTTCATACTACAAGCCATCGAGTAGGAAATTTTTATGCCATCGAGTATAACTCAACTATTCAATCAAACTGAAATAATTTATAAGTTTTGCTTTGTTAGCAATTGCAGGATTATGTGAGAGGACCAATGTCTGCTAGTACCCACAAAAAGTTACCCCATAATAAAATAAAATTCTCACATTGTGGTTATTATGACTCGATCCTGTATTCATGTGTCCTTTGCCACAATCTGCAACCCAATAATTAATTAACCTACCCGTACAAGCTGGGCTGAGACAATCTCCCTATATTTTTGGAGGTGAACATTCGCATTAATCAAGATAATTTTTTTCTTCCTTTGAGAAAAATGACATAGTATGTTACTCTGAGGTAGGCATATAGTGCACCAATTGTTGGCAGTTTGATGCCCCAAGGCAGACAAATTAAATCTTCATTTAATTTGGGCGACATTTTTGGTTTACTGTTCCTTAAACGTTGCAACCTGGGCTAACTACTACAGTCTACAATCGCAGATTTTGATTACGCCGATAATGGATCTTATTAGTAGTCAAATAAATCTAGGTTAATTAATCCTAATTAAACCCACAACATTAGTGTTGGTCGATTAGTATGTCGTGAATCAAGTAACACAAAAAATTTTCGACAAAAATGAGGAGATCGAGAAGAAAATGGTAACAAAGCATCAGGACCACAAACATCACCATTTAAGTCGATGGTTCTCCAGCTATCCCTACTTGAGGTTTATTAATCGCAGCACAAACGTCAATGCTTACGTTTTCAAGAAAGAATTTTATTTATTTGCATTTAAATTTATGAACATTTTTTTAGAGCAATTATTAAAAGTTAAATTGGACATTATATGATAGCGATTTTGCATTAAAATTATTTGAAATTAAAATTTAAATGCTTAAAATTGTACTCCATACAGCATGAACAATAAATTTTTACTAGAAAAAAAAAGGTGCAATAATAGCTACAGTTTTTAAAATTAAATATTAGGTGAACAAATTGTGAAAGAGAGTACCTTATCGCTATACAAAAAAGAAATCTTGAAATACTTAAGAAATTTAGAAATAAATTGATTTACTTATGAAAATTTGTAGGTAAATTAAATACCTAGAATTTTATTGATTTAAGTATTTTTTTTATTTGTAAATTTATTTAAAGTTAATTCTCAAAATGGTCACTTGACTATGATCATTTTTGAATTTGCATCATAGTCTTTTTTTGCAACTTAATTTGATCCTTTGACTATGAAATTTATACTCAAATTCGTCCTCCATTAGGGTTCCGATTAAGTTGGGGTTAAAAAATGTGGATGAATTCACTAGAATAAAAAGTTAAGAACTATAGTAATAAATTCACTCTAATGAAATTTTTTTTTCAGTAATTTATTCAAGGTGAATAAACATTAACCTTTGAATGGATATCTATTAGCATTTTTTTTTGAATGTACATCATTCGTCACTATTTAAGACTAATCCAGATTTTGTTTTTGTTATGACATGACAACATGATACCTATAATAGTATATTAAAATTATTGAAAGTATTGTTATGTCAAGGACTATGCATACCGGCCTAAGGATACATAGAGAGAGAGAGAAAGAGAGGTCCCTTTGAGGAGACACATGTCGGGATTACGTCATTGAATAACACGTCGCATATGGACATTAGGTACTGTAGTCGGTCACGCTATATGCTCGAATGAATTGATCAAGATTGATGGGACAGGGTAACACATATAACACATGTATAGCCTTAATGTGAGACATATATATATAGCCATTAGTCTCAATGGAAGGTCGAAATAAATCGGGGAGCTTCTCAATGGGGTCGATCGGTTAGAGCCATGTCAATGTCGGATACGATAGAGTTAGACATATATATAGACACGACTCTGTATAATCTTGTCAACACCCGTAAAACAGTAGACTTTTTGGTACCAATATTGCAATTATATTAACAGTCTTTTTTACTTTAGAAAAGTGTTATTTCTTGTTAATTAATAATAATGGGTTAAATAAAAGACCTTTTATGGGTGGGATGAAAAATAAAGAAAGAAATGGGAGAACATAGAATAGATAGCGAAAGAAATTAAAGAATTAGAGATAAAAGGGCAGGGCTAGACAAATGCATCGATATGTAAATAATGCTAGGGATCTTCTATCGCTTAATAAAAATGGGTAATTCTATTTGCACCACCTAAAATTCTATTTACACCACCATTTAATAGGTTTGATAGCTTTATAGGTGGTGTAAATAGAATTTGCTATTTACACCACATTCATTAAAGTTGGTCAAATATTTTTGCTATTTACACCACATTCATTAAAGTTGGTCAAATATTATGTTTTCTATTTAAAATATTTATTATTTATTATTTATTTATTTTGTTTATTTATATTTTTAATTGTGATAGAATAATAATTTTGTCTATAATATTTTGTAATTAAATATTTAAAATATTTATTTTTATTATTATTTTAAATTGTGATAGTATAATAATGTTGTGTATAATAATTTTTAATTACTTTTTGTAGTATCTAATGTTTAATAAATTTTCATGATATTCTTTATAACTCAAATTTTTTGTATGCATTATTTTACTTTATTATAATAATATAATAAATTAATTTTCAATAGCTAAAAACAGTAAAAACACATTAACATCACAATAAAATAAAAAAAAAGAAAATTTTCATTCCATTTCAATCCAATATAACATTCTCATGAGTACAATTAGAACGTACATACTCATGAGTACAATTAGAACGTATATTTTTTTTGGCACATAAGTACCACTACGGTCACAGTGAAATATAACTGTAAGATTTTTTTGTCGGGATCTTTTGATCACAATAACATATCCGAGAACTTGACCTCTTCTTTGAACCCATTCAATTAAATCTTCGCGAGACATGAACGCCTAATAAATAATTATTTTTATTAATAATTAAATTACTATGCAAGTATAAAATATTCTTTTATATTTATAAAATATAAATATAAATTATAATAGGTTAATTATAGTTTTACCATTTCAGTAGAAAATTCGCATGTAGCCTCAAGATTTGGGTTCTTCTGATCATCATTTTTATTTCTATTGTCATCATGAAGTTCAATTTCATCTTCATTCTAAATAGGCAAACAAATAACGACTTTTAATAATGATATTTGACAGCATATATAGAAATAAATAACAATTCATTAATAATGTTTGATATAATATAATATAGATAATACAAATGAATTTGGATATATGATAAAATATATTTAAATACAAATAATACTTAAAATACCTCATAATGTCGTTGGCTTTGATTTTGATCATTGTAACTAAAAAATTGACTTTGATTTTGGTCATTGTCACTAAAAAAATTGTTTTGATTTTGATCATTGTAACTAAAAAAATCTTCTACCCAACCATCCATGGCTTATAGATTGTGTGATACATATACAAAAAAGACACATATATATAGAGTCATATGGGTTCAGTTAGTATTCTCTGCCGCCCAAAAGTACCAATTATTTCATCTTACAAATAACAATGTTGACTGAAATTTAATTAGACAAAATATCAGGTATTGGAATTAGAATTTAAAAAAAAAAGTATTGAAATTAGAAATATTATTTAATTAAATTAAATTAAATAACTATTTAAAAATAAAAAAATTAAAAAAAAAATAACAAAACAAAAACGGAGCAACCCCTCCGGCGAGGGGTTGCTCTGTTTTATTTTTTTGTTTATATATATATATATTTAAAATTTTAAATTGTTATTCAATTTAATTTTGTTTAAATAATATTCATCCCATTCCAATACCTTTTTTTTTAAAAACTCTAATTCCAACACCTTTTTTTTTAAAAACTCTAATTCCAACACATTTTTCTTTGTGTAATTAATAAAGTTGACCATGGTGGTGTAAATAGCCATATGTATACCTTATTTCTATTTCTACCACCTATAAAGTTATTGAAATTTGTAATTTTTTGTTAATTTCAATGTTATTTGCACCATGGGTGGTAGGGATAGCAACACCCATAAAAATCTATTGCATCTTTAACTTCTCTCCGTACATTGGCCTTTTGGTCCAATCATATTTCGCAAGACAAAACTAACGTTAAAAACGACAACCTCTGTAGGCCCGCCGCGGAGCACCCAACCCATCCATTATATCATGCATGCAGCAGTGTCACTGCTAGCTTCATCATCACTATCACTCAATTTGGGATTTTTAAATATGGGTTAGCTAAGTAGGCAACATAATCACCCAATTATCTGCCTAATTGTCCTAATTTCCACAGATTAAGATTCAAGATTTTCTTGTCTGTGGACGACAGTTGGGAAAAGGTTTGATGTTGGTGTCTGAACACGTTGACCCTCGGCAGATAATGAACAGATTAAGGGGGTTTTATGTGGCTCGAGGACTACAGTTAATGATTCGTTTAGGTGGATGGGGTTTAGATTAAACTATTATTCTTTCTATAATGAATTTATATTGTCTGTAGACCTGCAGAAGAAAACATTGGTTCTTGCAGCAGCTGGCAGTATCCTGGAGACTCACAACAACTTGACCCGCCAAGCACTCATATTTCTGGTCAAAATTCAATTTTTAAATGTGGGTTTTATAATTTTTATTAAAATAATGCAATTTCAATTCCTCTGCAAGTCCAAGAGACACCAAACTAGCTAGGTTAAATTATCTTAGCTTGCAACTACTATTACCAACCAAGCATCATAGGAGTTTGAAATTTGTCAAATACACTTGTTATAATCAATTCACGGAGATGTATACAGATGAGGTGATGTAGATCATTTTTTTTTATTAGAATGCAGATACTTTAAAACTTAGAAAGAGAGTGTTCTGACATCCTTGATATCTTTATCCAGAACACTGAAAATGTACTGTCTTTCTCATACAGAGAAGATTTGAGAAAATCAAAGTACTCTTTATACATTTTTTTTTTTGTTCATATTTAATGGGATATTAATGAAAAATATCAAAATCACCATTTCATAAATAATGAGGGACAAAAAATAGGCAATATCTTGACTTTATAGCTACAATATAACTCAATGATCAAATACGTTACTTTGACAAACAAAAATTTTTTGAGTCGAAACTCACAAGTATATAAAAATTAGTTGCAATGAAAACATTTAATTTGATCTGATGTCCCACTTCAAATTTTTTGTAGATCTTGATTCTTGTATTTAAAGGTAACACGTTTGGTTCTTGCCAACACCACTTTAATTTGGTCGAACCCGTCTTACGTCATTTACCTTTTCTATGTAGTTTACTGGCTATTACTAGAAGTATTGTTTATTTAGCGCATAGTCCTAGATAGTAATAACGAAGTTTCTATTTACCAAAAAAAAAAAAAGTTATGGAATTAGGTTTAAATCAAGCGTTACATACATAGGCATTACTCAAAAACTGGTAGGCCGGCCAGAATGAATTGAAATTTAACACTCTGTAAATACGGATTGAGCATTATATTCTCAAGTTATTCAGGGAAACATACAGGAACCAGCCAAAGGTGATTACTGATGAGTCATTTTCAGGTACTGCCTTGTTAACGTACATTGTACCCAGAAATAAAGAAAAAATGTCTCATGATATATCAAAATCAAGTGTACTATGCATCCCCAGGCCAAAGATATAATAAAAAATTGGGGTGCATGGTAACTTATGCTGAAGTGACATTGCAACCGTCCAAACTTAGATCAAATGCTGTACAACTTAGAATGTTGGGATTGGCAAAGGAAATGTGAGAGGGACATAAGCTGGATGGGCCGGAAAATGGAGATAGAAGATGGGGAGTCGTATGTACTTTGACGAGAGAAACTCACAGTCACTATAATGGTATATATTTGTATGTCCTATTTTGTAATCTTAACTGGTAAATCATTTAAATATATTGCCATAGTGACCAATTTAAATCAAGAAACTTAATAGATTGTTTCTATGAGAGTCAAACTTAGAACATCATAGTGTTATTAAAGCAACAATCTTATCACCTTGGTTAGGACTGTCCACTCTGAGGAACTTCACTTCTATGCTTTGGTATATAATGTATGTTACAGTATTAGAGAACCCTCAACAATACAATTTTTCTTGGTGATTTTTGCAATAACAAATAGGAAAGAGATAGAAGAAAGGAGGAAAAGATTGACAATAACAGTTTTTTTTTTTGGTTTAAAGTATATTTATGCGCTCAACTGAGGCGTGCAGTAATTGTGGTGGCAATGCGCCACAATTGCGAGTTGCACTGAATTTTCGAATTCAATGAATTTCACAAAAAAGTTATAATTAAGAGAGAAAAATGTTAAAAACCCAACTTTCAATCAATCAAAAAACCCACTTCCAATTTTTTCTTTTGAGAAAACTCACTCAAAAGTTCCTCTTAGAAATACTCTTGTGCAACGGAGAGGATTTCTAGGTGGAGCTGTCATTTTCTTTTGTTTTTTTTTTCTTTTTTCTTCTTCTTTTTAACATGTTTTTGTTTTGTAATGGGGCATTGTCTGCCCGATGTCCGACACCTGCGTGAGGCCATGGCTCCGCCAAATCCCCTGCATTATGTATCATGTCCCCTTCCAATTCCCCTCTTCTCTCAAAGCTCTAATATAATTGCCCAACTCCAAATGTAGCTGATGTGGTTCATTGTTTAATGATTAAATATATGGAAACTTTGCCTGGGTACAAATCAATTAGTTGGGTAATCCAAAGTATGATTAATGCTTAATAGTCTGCAAAAGTCACCGATCTGTTGTGGATAGACACATCTTATAATTTACTCTCTTACCAAAGCTCTAGGATAAGGCATGTCAATAGCTATAGGTGATGGAGTTTGGACAGTAAAATTTTGATTAACATTTTAGAAAGTTTGTCACAAATATATTTTAGTTGGTTGACTAATCAAAGTAAGGTTAAAAATGGCTTATTATGGGATTTACTCCTTCACCATGATTCTAGGTTAAGCATGGCATGGCATTGAGGGGGTGAGGACATTGAGTTTGAAGTGTAAGCCTTCGATTAAAACTTTGTCCCATATACCTGTTTTGCTAGCTAGTTGTGGCCGCATGAGTGAGCATATCTTGTGATTTACTAGTTCACCGTGATTCGAAGGTAAAGGAATGGTGGTGGGGGCATATAGTTTGAAGTGTAAGTCTGACCATATCTTGTGATTTACTAGTTCACCATGATTCAAGGGTAAAGGGATTGGAGGGTGGGTGGGGGAAGGAATTTAGTTTGAAGTCTAAGCCTTTGATTAAAACTTTGTCTGATATAGCTCTTTTGCTAGCCATGGCCGCATAAGTGAGCATATCTTGATTTAGCTCTTTTGCTAGCCATGGCCGCGTAAGTGAGCATATCTTGCAATTGACTAGTTCACCACGATTCAAGGATAAATGATTTACTAGTTCACCATGACTAGTGAGAGGGCCACGTTCACTATGATTCGAAGAACTTTGTCAACTTTGTATAGTATAACTATTGTTGCTGGTGAGACTCGATATTTGCTATCTTGTGATAAATTTTACATCTACAACCAGCTGAGTTTCCATGCGATTAGAACCCCAATGGTTGCATCGTTTTGGTAGGAACATAATTAATTAGAACCATCACATTCATATTCTATATATGCCCTAGCTAGCTAGCTGGTCATGTCAAAAATTGGCAAGATGGAAATGACCTTGATGGTTAGTTTGTGTGATGGTTCATGACAGGTGAGCAAATGTCCTCTCATTCCTATCAAACTCCATAATTAAAAAAAAAAAAAAAAAAAAAAAACGACCCACCCATTTTTGTACTTTGTACCATAACTCACTTCTCCCACCTCTCATTTTTCTTCAAGCTTGTGGGCATGTCAGGCCTGTCGTCTTCCCTATCAAGCCTGCTTTCTTGAATGTCCCATGTCAATTATTTCAACTCCACAGAAGCTTACTAAACTAGGAATGCACAATTCTTTTAAGGTATATATATAGAGACCGTTTAGATTGAGAGATCAAAGTATCAAACGGTCGAGATGTTTGGAGTTGTGCAGTGGTATTACAATGGTGTATATTTACCAGGTTAAAAAAATTATAAATCACAAGATCAATAGTGCACAATGATACACAAGTTCACATGTTAACTGTGTTATCAATTGAAACTAAACCTATATAAAGTATGACAAGATTGAGAAGGATAAATCATAATTACTCAGCGACTTATTAGGTCGGAGGACTTATAAGGAGCCGGTAACTCTCGCAATGTGACTATATGAGGGCTCAATTTTGCGTCTTTGCTCGCAATCTACCACCCAAAACTCAACTAAGCTACCCGAACATGAATATACTCGAACAACATCAGCCTAGGAAAACGGACATGATGCATACAAGATCTAACAACGAAACAGGATAGTAAATGAAACGAGATTTAGGTGTATCGACTGTCGTTTAAGGCTTCCACAAACTCTAACCATGGCTCCAGGATTAATGTAGGATTAAGGGGAGACAAGGAGGCATCGTAATCACGGTTTTGGGTTCATTAGCATGTGCCATGTGTTGTTTCTTGGCTCGTTTTTCTTGGGTAGTTAATTTACCCGGCCCGTAATTAAGCTGTAATGATCTTGCCCGGATCACCTAGTGCTCAACTGTTACAACTGTATTATTTTTGTGGAAATATATGATGATTGTCGATGCGAATAAACCCACGTTTATGTCGGAAGTGAGAGGCAAACAGTTAAACAGTTCGAAGATTTGGGAAGCCGTTGACGTTTTGTTGTCGAAAACGGTATCTTTAATTAATTTGGCATCTATATACTCCGTAGCTTTTAACATTTCAAACCCTAGCAGTTAGTAATTCTATGTAGTACCTAGTTATGCATGTTTAATCAGTAAATGTCTTTCAGCCCTAGTTTATAAATAGGGTGCACCTTATGCCCGTAAGGGCAGTCCAAGTGGTAAGAGAGTTACACCTGCAGACGAGAGGTCGTGGGTTCAAACCTCAAGTCCATGGGTAACTTAGGCTGGTTTACCTCTTTGTGGTTCTTTGCCGGCTAGGGTCACGGGCAAGGTTTTACTCACTACTCACACAGTTAGGAGTGGGGTTTACTTCGTTAATCCAAAAAAAATAGGATGCTACTTATAAAGTAATAATACATCTACTTACATTTTTTATTCCAATTTTACTTCCTGCTAGGTGCGAGGTGTTGTACTTCGATGAATCTAAAAAAGAAAAGTGGGTCACTGTTTTAAATTTTTGTTTACCCTATAAAATTTGTACATATAGCACGAATTATATTCATGATAGTACATTTACAGAGTATCATTTTCCTACTTATATTAATATTAAATTAAATAGGTCCTACAAATGAATCCTACCAAAAGAAAAGAGTTAATACCTAGTACACTACTAAAAATGGGTAATTAGAGATAATTGAGTGTATATTGTATAATAATAGTGCACTATGCATTATTGAAATGTTGCGTTCCATGTTATTGCGACTATATAATGGCAAATTGGTAATTGGCAAATTTTTGTGATAGTATAACCAATACATAGTTGGATAACACCCTCGTGGTTAAATAGTATTGGAATCCCTTATATTTGCCGCAAATTATATCATGGACCGTGGTCCGATATAAGAACCGTATATTTGCTAGGGATGTCTTAAGTTTGAATTTCATGTCATACTTAATATGAACATGTGGTTGTGTTGTTTAATTTTTCCATACAAAATTTTAGGTGAACGGTATGTTGTTATTGGATGGGTTTGGTTGAAAATTGGTTTTGTAAAGATATTATTGAATTTATAGAATTTGTAATTGTTTAAAGGGTATGAGATATGTAATTCGGAGTACTATTTAATAAAAAGTAAAAACATAAAAAATATTATATATCTTTAAAAATGGGGTCAAATATGTCCTTCAACTATAAGTCAAAGTGTAATTAGCACCCTAAACTAAGAAAAACTCAAATTAGACACTTCATCTCTTCACTTTTATGTAATTTAGTCAATAACTTCTTAAATTTGTACAATTAGATTATTTTGCAGGTAAACTCAAGGTATTAGCAGGTAAAATTACATTTTTTAAAAATAATTTAAAAATAACTTTAAAAAAATAGATTGCCGGCTTCTCCTCAACGGAGAAGACGGAAGACAAGCCGATAATTCGGCTTCTCCATCCAGTTTGACGAAGAAGCCATGGTAGGACTCCGTCCAGTTGGACAGAGAATTCGTAACTTGCTTCTCCAACGAATTGAATGAAGAAGCCATGGCCAGCGAATGGTTTTTTTCTTTTAAATTTAATTACTTCATCTTAATTAAAGATATGTTTTGTTTAATTTTAATTAATTTTTTATATTTAAAAAAAATTAGTGATTACCTAAAGGTAACTTGTTAATTCACTTAATTGCATGAAAATGAAAAGTTAAAGTGTTTAATTGAAGCTTTTCTTTGTTTAAAGGGCTAACTACACTTTGCTCTATAGTTTCTTCCTAAAAGGTTGAATCCCCAACCCCAAGGGTCCCCCACTCCCTGACCGGACAGAGCATATGGAAGAATGTAAATCATTTTAAATCATGGTAACTCAGTTGTATACAAAGGTTAGACATGTTTATGTGTGTATCACCATAATCGGTGGTCTAGGCGGTTGGCGGTGGCGGTGAATTATGTGTAAAAGAAAATTTATGTTTATGTGTGTTTTACCCTATGCACACATTCTGATAGGCGGTGAATTTTCCTCATCATTAAAAGAAATTTAAAGATTATGTGTATAGACTAAGTTCAACGAACCAAGAATATTTTGTTTTATTAATAAACTTAACTTTGGTCGACATTAATATAAAACATGGGATGGGCATCTAATCACTTAAAGATGTCTCACTTTCCATTCGATTAACTATATTGATACGATTGCACATCAACTGATCTATAAGAAATTCGTAAATGTTACTTAAATCTCAAAGATTTATTCACCTATCAATTTGATTTTTTTAGGATGACCTCTTCTATCAACTCTACGTTTGTATTATTAGTACTTTCTTTAAAAGTTACACCATTATATTCCCCAATCTTTATAAAATATTGATTAAATTGAAAGGAATTTCAAATGATACTTAGAAAATCTTGATTTAGTCCATTCCGTAAGGAATTTTGGTGTATAATAGACTTCCGCCCCTTCCACTTAGCATATGCATGTAACTTTCTCTCTGATATTAGTGGGGAAAATTATGATTGAAGCAAAGAAAATAAATGAAAATATAAAAAGATTAAAAAGGTGAAAAGGAAATCCAAGTAAGTGGAAAGTGAAATACAAGGTGCCCATGATGATGGGTACGAGATACTTGGTCTGTTCAAATTCATAGAACTTTATAACAAATTCAGGTAGTGACAAGGTGTAATTATAATACTACTCATAATAGATGCATCTCGTTAACGGACACGTACACTGTACTAACATTTGCCCATGCTTAGAAATTAGAATCCTATAAAAAAATTGAACTTTTATGTGTATTTTTAATATATTTGAGTGGAAAATATTAATTTATTTTTATAAAATGGTATAATTTTGTAATTATTAATTGAAAAATTATGGTTGAAACGAAAAGGGGGCGTTATGGAGTGCAAAAGACAAAAAGGTACTGAAACGGAAAGCATGGGACTCCCGTGCCCTCTTTCTAAAAGGTTGAAAAGGATAAGAACAAATTCAGAAGCCTTTTCTCATCTGTCTTTTATGCCCCTGCATTACATGCATCCATGCTATCTTTACCATGCATCCATGCATGTATATGCATGCATGTGCTTTCAAGCCCACCATACAATTCCATAATTATTGTTTTATATAGGACCAATGGATCCACCATACGCATTATGAATCATATTCAAATTATGTACGGGTTATAATTAACATATTATTTTATTCTAATTGATTAAAAAAATTCACACTCATTATCCGAGGGTGTACATTGTGCGTGTAAACTCTGCATCGTGACGCTAATCGGCAAAAGACTAGAAGTAGTTAAAATCAATCTAAATAGCACAAGAGTCAGTAATGCTGACACTGAGGCTCAAACCCACCACCTCCCGTATAAAGGGAAGGGTTTGATGCCACTGGACCACAAGTTTCTTGACCCCATTAGGAGTTAAAATTCGTAATATTGTCGTTACCAATATTATGCACATTGAATTTATTTATAGGTACATAATATATTAATTGAATGTACATAAGTTGAACCCACCAGGGCCCACAATGGGCGTGATGGACCCTGGTCCACGATATAATTTGCTGCAATTCCATGCCCCTTCACGTGATATATGGTTCACAGACACGTGATATATGGTTCACAGAAAGAAATAAAGAGAACAATTATATATATACTCCGATATAACACGACCCTAGTCCATGATATATGGTTCAAAGAGTGCATATATAATCAAATTAGTGGTTTCAAATAAACCTTTCATTTAACTCGAGATTCGTCTTCACTTATAATGTTGTAACGGGTTTACATAGCTATAATTCCCATCACTATCTAAACATGCATAATTCAAAAACAGTGAAATTTTGGGAGGGAGCCCACACAATCTAATGCAGCCCCAAAGCTGAAAAGAAATGCCTGGGAGCATCATCTTGACCTTTCATTGTCACCAAAGGAATTTTTAATCTTCCCATGACGCCATTGTTATTGTATTGTCCATATCACTAAAGTGATGATCATATCATAATATTCCCAGAATGCTAAGAACCCTAAACTTTCTTTCTTTCCCTCTTTTAATCTTTTTATCGTATCGAACAAAGGGATTCTGTTACAAGGACACAACGTTAACATTATTGTTTAACCCACCATTCATGCACAACATTGAAACATTTGATCGAAATCTGCAACCTTTTTTTCCTTAAGTTCACGGTATTCATGTTTTAGATTCTTTCTTTTTAACGATGGACCTAGCTGGCTAGCTTGCTTGCTTTAAGCTTTGCCCAATTCGAATTGGAATATCCAATGGGAATTCCTTTGTGATAGATTTTGAATAAATGGTGTATAATTTGAGTCAATTCCTATGGTTATTATTCACATTAATCTAATCTTTGATTTGATGTTACGAGATCATCAATTCTTAGTGTTGGAATTGAGCCGGGACCTAGATCATAGGGCCTTGGGGTATATTATCAAATAATGTACATTTAGTATAAAAATAATGTACTTTTAGCATATTAAAAATGTACATTGTATTCAGTGGATATACATTACTTGTATTATATTGTATAATGTACATTCAATACAAAAATAATGTACATTTAGTATATTAAAAATGTACTTTTTATTATGGTTCACACAACACTATATGGACCATGGTCAACACAATAATTTGCCATGTAACCCGAACATAGGGTTGTGAGCGAGGGAAATTGTTATACCATGTACCAGGGTTCATAGTGCATTGTGAACCCTGATACAAAAATTCAGTACCTTCAATTAATCCATTATGTACCTATAATTAACCGTTTTTGTACATATAAACAAATAACTATTACTACAAGTACAAAAACTGTCAAATACAGAATATGTCAACTATATATATAAAATTTGAATATTATTTTTAGACCAATGTCTACAATGCAAGCTAGACTCTGGTCCATGGTATAATTTGGTGAGATAAATATAAAATTTGAATATTATTTTTAGACCAGGGTTTATAATGCAAGCTAGACCCTGGTCCATGGTATAATTTGGCGAGGGAGGGCCTAGATGTGTAGGTGGAGATGCCAATAAGTGTGAATAATGTGAGGTTGGGAGGTGATAATGGTCCCTGGGCAAAAGGGACCAAGATGAAGGGCAGGCCATATCTGATTGGATGCCAAATGTCTGATTAGCAAGAAGGGGTTTGGATTCACATGTCCTTAAGCTGTCCTTTCAATTATTAGTACAGTGGTGAATAAGTGTATTCCCCAACTCTCCTTTTGGCTGCGTGTCGGCCGATAATTACGATGATAGTTACGTGAAACGTGACACAATTTAATTAGTGTTATACAATATGCAATGAACGAACATTGTTTTTAATGTAGTTTTCTGGGTGTGGTATCATTATATTAGTCCCCTCCTGTGTGAGGAGGGGACAATGTGGGTTTCATTTGGATAATCATAGTCCCACTGCCATCCACCAGCAATAATACTTAGGAGGGACCAGTCGCTTTTAAAGCCTGATTTTGTCAATTTTCATTAGGATTTTCAGGGATAATTGAAAGCTACAGATACATGCTTCACATAATTGCATGTATTTCTTTATTACTTGTGTTGATTATTACGCTTTTCTATAATTTTTTCCTAATTAAAATAAAATGTTAATGGTCTAAGTTGAGTTTTAATTTAGTCCGCCTAATCATATCGGGAGCGACTCTCTAAAGTGTATGATCGTATATTCGTATATACATGTTTTTAAAATTTCAACCTCATGTTTAAAATGAGACCAGCTTATGTTACTCATATTTGACTAGTTCAAATTAAAAGGTCAATAAATTAATCACTCTCATGAAGAGTCAAGCTTGTGACACTATAGTTACCAAATTAAATGTCTGACCAACTTGACCAGAATTACCCATACTAAGTCCTACCGTCTCTACCTAAAGTGCACTAAGTAAATCTTGTTTTATTATCCTAGTAGACAAATGACTACAATGAGTTAAACCAATCAAAGTTGTCAAACCATAAAGACTATCACTAAGAGCTCTTTCTTTTCTTTTTCTTTTTTTCCTTTATATATATATATATATATATATATATATATATATATATATATATATATATATATATATATATATATATATATACCTAGTGATCTCAGTTTAGTCGGACTAATTCTAAATCTACAGGACCCCGTCCTTAAAGCCACTATATAGGTAAATCGCGAGTAACACAATCAATGATATAAGCAAGATTTATCTAGTAAATCACTAAACCATTCAACTATATATAGACAACACAATCACGGTAATTCAGTGATTCAACACAAAAGATCTGCCAATCCAATATATATATATATATATATATATATATATATATATATATATATATATATATATATATATATATATATATATATATATAGAGAGAGAACACATTTAGGAGGTAAACCACGGTAACTTAGTGGCTGAGCCACTAAAGATTTGCGCGCCCACTTTGGCATAATTCCCAGACGGCTACTATCGCACGAGTTTCGAACTTTGATCTCTTTTTTCAAATACTGTAGAGCTCTTTTTTGTTCTATAGACGATGGAGCACAATCGTTCATAATTAGAAGAACAATTTATTTGGTTAAGATCAATTAAAACATCATATGGTATTTGTAAATTGCACGCTCACTTTATGCATGTACTTAAACTCATAAAAAAAGTGTAGTAACAATATACTATTGTCACAAAACATTATATTAATTCATCATTTATGACACTTATTGGCTCATTAATTAAAAGTATCATTGCATGATTGCATCACGTACACATATTATCCTAATACTTTTTCTTTTGGAATTAATGTGCAATTATTGAGCTAATTCAAACCTCTTTCTAGGGGTGACAAACACAGTACCTCTACAGCGTTTTGTTTGCCAGCATTCTGTTCATAAGACCATACCGTTGCAACCGACAAAGATACTGTTGCACTTAACAACCTCTTACCGGTTAAATTATTACAATTCAACGTTATGCACGTACAATAATGTTGGGACCTACACGAGTACATTTGCTAACACATTTACGTTATATTGTGCCTATAATTAATTGCGTTTAACTACCTTTCGTTCAACAAAGGCAGCTACAAAGTGATCTCACATAGGATTATATTATATAGTCTTAATCAAAGATTCACACAGGACAGAAGAACACCAACAAAATCTACGTGGTTTTTTTTATCTTGTCAAGTTGTTTGTGTTGTGAAATTATTGAGTAATGTTGGGTGATGGCTTGTCTAGCATGTTGTTGTTAAGCTATGTAGTACGGATACAGAAGCCAAAACACAAAAATATATCATAATTAAACATTATTTATGTTGAGAAAGTAGTTATGAACAGATATTGCATTGTAACAGAGTCAGTAATACTAAAAAATAACATTATTTATGTTGAATTTAACCATCCAAGCGCAAATTATACTGTGGACCATGGTCCACAGTGCATTGTGGACCATGGTCATGACTAATACTGCAGTTGTGTTGAACTGATATTGCAGTTGTGTTGAAAGGGAACTGCAGTTGCGCGGAACAGAGGTCGTTCATCCGTTCAACACAACTGCAGTTCCAGATGAATGAAACGGCACATGTTCCGCGCAACTGCAGTTCCCTTTCAACACAACTACAATATCAACCATAACCCATGGTTCACAATGCATTGTGGGCCATGATCCACGGTATAACGACTGCCATCCAAGCCTCCACACGACAAAGCGCTACGATGGCTACGTACCCAAAGATGCGTACTTGGTGAAGCTCGGCTTGTGGTCCCCGTCAGCAGAATACCACAATGAGATAAAGTTGATCAGATCAAACTAAGAAGACCAATAAATAACTGAGACAGAGAATTATAATAGTATTTACTCATTAGTCCAACCATCTCTTTAGGAACCAACAAAATACCTAAAAACCATTTTCTTGATGCTAACTATTGTCGTGGATGGGAACACAAGCTATTGTCATATTGGCTTTACAAGAGGATTCAAAACCGACCACTATAGAGAGAGAATTTATTATTATAATATTTGGTAGAAAAACATCAACATAAAGATATTATATTCACTTTGCATCATCATGCATGACCCTTATTTAGCTCATAGCCATATATCCCAATTTTGATAGTAACATTGAGAGCGACCATCGAGCTAACAATGGATGTTGTTATAACAACCTTAGCTAGCTAGCTTCTTCATTATAATTCTCAAACCTTAGCTTAATGTAGCCATTGCAAATTAAACCCAATAAAGTTGCAGCCTTGAACTACCAAATTAACCTAACCCCTCACAAATTTTTATTCAAAGATGCATCAATTTAGTTAATAATTAATAACAGTTAATGACACTTTTAGTCCTTTAATTATGACCAAAATATAGATTTATTTATTTATTTATTTATTTATAGTATATATTACTCTCTTACTAATTATCAAAGTGGCGGATTTGGTTAATTACTCAATGAATAAATTTTTAACCAATATATATATGGAATAATACTTAATAAAGTGGTTGATTTGCGCATAGTTTAATTGGTCAATCAATCCAAAATAAATTCATAAATTTTGTTTTACAAACAATTGCCTGATTGATTACCTATGATCCCCTCCCCCCTCAAAAAAAAAAAAAAAAACCTTCTATAGGTTTTTATGTCTATTAATACCTATGGGGTATGAATGAGAGGTTTGGCCAACCATTTGATGTCGTACCCAAAACCAATAGTTTGACCCACCATTTGAAGTTTGACCCGGAACGAACAAGATTAGTCTTAAGAGATTTTACTTGGGACAAATATAAACATGATTAGTCTTAGTGTGTCCCTTAAAAAAAAATGATTAGTCTTAGTGTGCCCTAGGAAATCTTTGAGCTCCTACCCTGGGTAAGCATGATTTGTCTCAAAGGTCTTACTTACCCAAGATGAAGAAGAACAAGATTAATCTCGTTGTGCCTTAAGAAACTTCTAAGGTCATACTATACTCTGAACAAACATGAACATGATTAGTCTTAGTGTACCCTTGGAAACATTTGAGGTCCTACCCAGAACGAACATGAACATGATTAGTTTTGGTGTACCCTAGAAAATCTTTGAGATCCTAGCATACCCGGAATGAAAATGAACATGATTAGTCTCGGGTGCCCTATAAAACATTTGAGGTCCTACCCGAGATGAAGAGAACAGAAAGATGATCAGTCTCGGTGTCCTTAAGAAACCTCTAAGGTCCTACCAGGGGCAAATATGAACATGATTACTCTTGATATGTCCTAAGAAACCTCTTAGATTCTACCTATAACGAACATGAACATCATTAGTCTCAGTGTGTCCTGGATAAGAAAACCACAACATGATTAATATAAAAAATATACGGACTATGTGTAAATCTTATTTCACGTTCATAAGGACAAAAATCCCATGGTTGCCCATCAATATCATTGTTTACGATCTAAATCTCCACACATAGTCAAAGACTCCATTAAGTCATGATTGAATGTATAGTGTGTATGTGAGTTGTGAGCATGCACAAAGCACAATCCAGCAGATAAATATGCTGTGGATTTGAACTATCATGTAACAGGTTGGAACTATTATTAACTTTGACTTATATGTTTTGATTCCTTACTCCTTTTTTTTGACACCAAACATTTTAATTCCTCTTTTATTTATTATCTAATTGGTGAGAAATGGTATAATTCAAGATGGACTATTTTTCCCAGTACTAATAACTATTCATGGATATAAAGAATTGAGAAATATGAAAAAAGAAGAATCTTTTTTTGCCCTGCAACACTTCAAGTACCCACTAGATAAATATCATAGGGTAGCATAAATAAATGCAAAAATCTAAAATTATTTTTATTCTTCTTCATCTTTTAAATTGATAGTGACATCTTCTGATTTAATTAACACGACAATCCAATCTACCACTCTGTACCAGTTTAAGTATATGTTTTCTTTAAACTTTAATTGTTTATGATTTATTCAAAAAATATAAATTTATAATAATTCTAAAAAAAATTGAAACAAGTTATTAGGGATGAAAATTAATTTTTTTTTTTATAATTCAACAAATTAAACATTTACATAATTCTATTCTATATATTTACTACCTACAACTTATGAATATCCATAATTACCAAGTGATTAACTCAAGTTCCAAAGCCCACCGAAATAAATGGACAAAATGATTATTTTTTTTCTTTTACTATCTTTACAGTTAGGAACTTTTCTAAAAAAAAATTGAACTAAAATAGAAGTGAATTAAGACATTTCCATTTGAAGTAGATAAGATGTAAAGAAGATTGGATATGGAACAAGTACAAAGGTTATGTTAGAGTGGAGCCAGTAACATGGCTTCAATCCAGAACAGACAACATCGTCAAAAGCTGAAGCCTATAACCCACTACCAAAATCCAGCCAGCCTAGCCTATGCACCTATTCAAAGAATTTAGAAAGAACCTGAAGATCCCAGTCTTGACTATGGAGTCAAAATGCCTATTCCCAACAACATATCTAAGTTCGATTCTGAGTGATTCGATCGTTATGAATAACCTAAGCATGTTTATCTCATTCTCAATTTGTGATCTTTTACTAGTTACAATGACAAGGTGAGAGTTTTCAATACACATCATCAGATAATAACTGTGAATTTCGTCGTCCCCTAAAAAAAATATGTTAGCAAGAATCTTACTAATCCCAACAAGATTGCCTAGAGTTATTGTCACATATATTATCATCTTTCTTTTTCTTCTTTCTTTCAATCTGTGTTTGGGTCACACTGTAGGAGAGTTGGAACAATGAATAGAAAGGGTGTGTGGATTTTCACACCACGTGGGGTGAAAGTGGAGCTTCCTTTTGGACATTAGGGTCCCCTTTGGACCGTAGGTGAAAATGACCTAACTACTTCCATTTATATTCCTGCCTAGGCCTTAATTATTTGGATAAGATTTTGCAATCCATTAACTTTGTTCTTTGGCTAACCATTGCTTAACTCTCTCTCTCTCTCTGAAGGATCAAATCAATTCTTCACTTTTTTCTTTATTTCTTCTTTTGGCTGTGACCACTGAACAAAAAGATACATAAAAGCAACCCTCCTATTACATTCTAAGTATATATCTCCATAAAGTCCCCATAGCAGCCACAAGCCCAGAGGTTAAGAATGCACCATCAGGGATCTTTTCAAATCCTCGTATCTCAGTCATTTTCTCGACCTAGATTTTCTCGATCTAAATTTATCAACTGATTAAGAAATTAACATATCTATTTTCTGCCAAGATCTTGTGGTTTAGTGGCACCCGGTTGCACTCCCATATGAAAAGGGTGGGTTTGAGCCTCACTGGAGGTAATATTAACTCTTTATACTTCAGTAGGTTAAGAAAGTAGAGTTCGAGCCTTAGTGAATGTGATATTGACTCTTTGTACTTCAGTAGTTATGAACAGATACTGCATTGTAACAAAGTAGTACTCAAAAAAACATAACTATTTTCCTGATCTAAATTTAGCAATAGATTTGCATATCTATTTTCTTTTTGTGTGGTGAAAATGCGGTCCTACTTGGGCTAAGAAGGGTTATGCAGAATCAGAAATGAGAACCAATATCTTTACAGAAAATATCTTCTCTTTGGATTGTCACATTCTAGAGATTCATGTTTGATCTACTTGTTGCATATAATGTTAAATTTTGGAAACAAAAACTGACGATTAAGATTGGGTTGAATCTTGCAAGTTGCAACGTGTGATAAATCCAGGTAGAAAATGTAACAGAGGCAAGGCAATGGTACACAAAAGAATCAGTTGACAGAGTGACAGACCAGTTTCGAATGGAAATTGCAGTGATGAGATATAGAAAGGACGACAATTCTGTTGGGAGCGACTACATAATCACGTGATTGAAGCAGAGAAATCGCATATGAGAAAAAGAAAATTTCAGTGTGTTTCTGCCATTCATGACCAACAGGGCAACAGGAGATCTTACTTTCCAATGGAGAATCAAATCAATCAGAAAATAGAAAAACCAAAAAAAAAAAAAAAAAGACGACTGAATTATGAAAATATTTCCACATTTCACAGTATTCCAGTGAGTGTAGTGAACAAACGCGCCGAGTTTTTATTGGAAACGTGCAGCAGGCGGGCGTCCTACTGGGAGCGACCTCTGCTGCTTTCAGCGTTTCTCACAGGGTACAAGTATGGATGCGCCTGCAAAAGTCGGGGGAAGGTAAATGTTAAATCGTGTGTAGAGAATCTAAGCCCAGTGTCGAGGTTTTAGGATTTTACCATAGCTTCTTTTGCGGTTGGCCGTTCCTGATGATCATAACGGAGCAACTTGTCCACGAAATCAATTGCCTACCAGAAGGAAAATAAGAAGAGTATGCATATCAGGGCTAGGAAATGCACAGTGCTCGACTAAATCTTGACAGCTATATTTCCTACCTCGGGGACAGCTAAATGTTGATTTTCAGCGTTAATGAACTTCGACCATGGTTTCCTGCTATGCCTGAATGAAATAACAGTATTTTATACATTATAAATGAAACATATTCTTTCACAAAATATTAGTCTTGTACATGGGGATTGACACTAACCTTCCAACAAGGGCTGCAAGGTTTGGATCTAATTCTAAATGATACTTATTTAGATAAGCATTTAATTCATCCGTTCCTAATACCTGTGATCCATCAAAATTCAAAAATAAGAAAAGTTTCCACATGTAAGAATTTCAAGACCACCATCCATATAAATTCAGGAAAAAAAAAACACAGAGGAATAAGTGTCACAGTAGTATGAATGATATTCCTAGTTCCTGTTTATACTTGCAATGAATACAGTAATTCTTGATGGATTTACTTCCTTCACTTTACTAGGAAACTAAGTGTTCTGGTATGGCTGATTCAGATCACCTCAAATTAATGATATATTAAGAAAACATGGGCAAACTAATAAAGTGCAAGGTGTTTTCCAATCACTGTCTCAACCATCTCCGTATGAACAAGTTAGAAACAATATAATTTCACATTGACAAAAACTCTGGGCAGCACATGTACCTTAGCAATCTTGACAAGTTGATCGTAATTGTCATGTCCATAAAAGAATGGCTCTTTCCGGAATATCTATAAAGCAAAATTTGTAGATAAACAATCATCATAAACAAGATAACAGAGCATTTGAATGTTAAAATGTAAGTATACTATTAACTAGAAAAAAGAAAGACTTCAAGGTCAACATTCCTCACCATTCCAGCAAGCATGCAACCTAAGCTCCACAAATCCAGCGAGTAATCATAGTCTTGTAGATCAACAAGAAGTTCAGGGCCTTTAAAATACCTGTAAAAAGTGTCAGTGCGGTTGGTAAAGGTTACAACAGAAAACCACATAAGCCCCTATCTACTACAATATAGTTAAGTTTCGTAACTCTAGTAGCGGCAATTCATTAAGTAGCATAAGATTAGCATAGTAACAGACTAACAGGTGTATCCATAGTCAATGCATGCAGCAGAAGAGATTATATATCCTTTTTATTTACTAACGTAAGCAAAATGATTGTATTTATATAATACTTCTACACATATACCCAAATTTCTTTCATGAATGAAAGAATGTTTCCACCGCTGAAATAAGTTATGCACTGTATGAAGATTTTAGACTCATTTCTA
This sequence comes from Ipomoea trifida, assembly GCA_003576665.1. Lineage (NCBI taxonomy): Eukaryota > Viridiplantae > Streptophyta > Magnoliopsida > Solanales > Convolvulaceae > Ipomoea > Ipomoea trifida. The sequence continues at coordinate 20,507,286 of CP025648.1, read as the reverse complement.
AACTGACTGCCATTTTGCATCAACTCTAGTATCTGGAACAGTAAACACGCATATATTATACCCCATAAAACGATTTTTTATCTGTTGGTCCCATTTTTTTACCATCTTTGATAGTTTGACCCTTGAATTCTAAAAGCAGCCAGATGTAATTCTTCAACTAGGAATAATTAATCAACATCATTCTATCTATTACTGGTTACATTAATACCTTGCTGAGATCCACCGACCACCATACCTTAAAAGCATACTAGAATCCAAAATAAAAGTTAAACCTTACAGGATTTCATCCAAATTAACAATTAACAGCTTTAATAATGGAGAACTGATGGTAGCTACTTTGTAGATTTGGAACTTGAGGAAACATGGAGAACTAACTGCAGCTACATTGTGTAGTTGGGGGACAGTGGAGAACTACTAGTAGCTACCTTGTATAGTTGGAGGACCATAGGTGGCCACATTACAGATAAGGTTTAATGTGTTTAGGAGGATAAAGAAAGAAATGGACCAACAAGGAGTACATCCCTCCATGAATTAAATCCATCAATTAGTGCAGTAGACCTTCTAAAGCAAGTTCTAATGTTCTATACATGTGAATGTTGTATGACAAACGAAAACATATAGATTTATTATTAAGCCACGAGTATTTCTACAAGCAGAACTCCCAGAATGGTTGGAATTCAGAATATTTCATGGGGGCAAGGGCAGCATCTTTTTTTTTTTTCTCTAGACCATGTAGAGAACCTAAGGTGTAATTGTGCACAAAGCACAACAAAAGAAATAATAATAAATGAGACACAGGTACAGTTGAAAATTGAAATTCTTTTCCCAAACCTAAAACAGGTCCGTTAATAACTGTCACAAGGTACAATTGACTGCTGTATCCAAATTCACATTATCATTCTTAAGACATTAGACATAGATTGAAATTAAAGCCTAAGCATACAATTTTCTATTGAGAACACTAAGGATTCAAGTTCCACAATAGTAGCAGTTAAAAATAGATCACACCTCAAAACCTCCAACATAAGTTAACAACAAAATGAAGTAATTTTGTAATTCTAAAACAAATTTTAAAATGTCTAGTTGATAGAAAGCTGCCAACCAGACAAATAAAGTACATAAACCAGAAGAGCAGAAAACAAACCTAGAGGCCACACGGACATTATATTCTTTCCCAGGGTGATAAAATTCTGCAAGTCCCCAATCTATTAGCCAAAGTTTCCTCTTCTCATGATCAATAAGGATATTGTGAGGCTTCACATCGCGGTGCATGATACCTTGAGAATGACAATAATCTAATGCCTATGCATAGAGATTGTACAATGGTTACTTTTTTAGCAGACAGAAATCTTCAAATAAATCACTTACAAGGGAAAGGGGAAAAAAATAAAAGAGGAAAAATCAGTTTAGTAACAGTAAAACACACCCAAACAAATAAATAAATAAACATTATATGCCAAAGAACTTATTTGGTAGAGAAAGTGATAAGAGCTTCAATAATACTATACTACATTTAGTTTCTTCATTTCCTACCCATCAGAAGAAGATTGGCAAAACCCCTCCCTCTATGCTCAACCAGTATGTAACATCACTTTCTGATTTCTATTATGTCCTTCCATCACCAATCCTACCCCAGATAATTAAGAATGAGTGCATTGTTTTTATTCAAAACAATTATTTTAGAGCAGTTATATTAAAGAAAGACCATTAAAAAGAGCATGCAGAGAAAACTTGCCTTGAGAAGTTCATAAGTATAATATCTTATGTCAAAGTCAGAAAGAGTTGGGTAAAGCACTTTAAAATCTGTGTTATTCACATATTCAAAAACAAGGCTTGGAGTCTTTGACTGCTGATCTCTGACAATATCAAGCAACTTCACAATATTTGGTCCGCCACATAGATTCTGAAGTATTTTAATCTCCCTCTTAATCTGCATTTTACAGTAACTTCCAGAATAAGTGTGTAATCAATTGCGTAAAACAACGTATTTTCACTAATAAGTAAAAAGGAAACCTTACTATCAATTCTAGTAAATAACAATTCATGTCATAAAGATTTTGCTATAAAGTATTTTAAAAATTCTGAGACAATTTAAAAACATTATAACTACCACTATGTCATTGAGGGTTGCTCAGTCAATGATATCCAGAAACGATTTGGAATAAGAAATATCTCAATCCTATATTTGGTCACTTTAAACAAGTGGAAACAGGCATCCCTCGTGGTAGTAAAAATAAAAAGGCAGTTGGGGTTATTAGTGAAAGAATCATAAATCATTACCAAGGGGATTGAAATTATTGAACCAAACAACTCCTAACCTATTTCTGTTCATTCTATTGAAATAAGAGGACATTATGCTGCTTAATATAGTTGTAATGAAAACAAAGTTCAAGCTTTTGGCTGAGTTACAATAGGAGATATTCAATACTACCAAGGATCTCATGTTAACTAGAAGAATATCATTAGTAACCTACTGATAGTGAGATGCAAAAAGACATTCCCCCTAGAGAGCCAAGATGGATGTTTAGGTGGCAAAAGCATCAGAGCCTGAACATATACTGAATAAGTGAAATACATCCCAATTCGAATTCCTAGCCCCTAGATTCTCATAATAGGTGAACCCATTTGTACTGTCAATGTAATAAGAATTTATGCTTTGCTCATTCCAAAATCCATCCATTTAGAAAATGAAAAAAGATATATTTTATGGGCTCTTGTCTGGAAGTTAATGCTGTTATCCAAGAGCCTCCACTAAAGAAAATGAAATCAAAGGTAAACATTCTAAAATGGCATCACCTTTACTTCCAATCAATGTGTTTGTTATAACTTATGAGGGGCGAAATTGCTTGAATGAAGCAACCACCTGTGTAATTACCATGGGAACTTTTACTATTCTCAAACTTTGTAGTTATTCCTTTCTTATCATTTTAACATAATATAGTACAGAGCATATGATTAGCCATAGTGAAAGATTGCAACACTTCTAAAAGTTTATTCAAGGAACTTATTTTCACAAGTTGTAATTTTACATTTAATAATAATAATCTACAAAGTTAGGGGAATCTTAAAATGGCTTCATATAAGTGTACTCATCATTTGATTGAAGTCATATCTAATGACTCTTAACTGAGAAGAGTTCTAAAATAGTTGAATGATGCATAAATGAGCACTCCCAGGGGAGAACTTTCACTGGTAATAATGCATTTAATCTGACAAAAGCTCAATTTAGGCATACAATGTTAAGCCTATATGTGGCTAATATTATCTTTGTTAGTTTATCAATTCCTATAGACTAGCTTAGTTGTAACCTCCTACTAATTCTCCTCCCTTGTACACTATCTATAGTGTGTTAATCTTTCTTCATTTAATGCAATATACAGTTAGTTCATACTCTTACATGGTATCAAGACTCAAGAGCTTGAATCTCCTACGAAGTTTTTTTTTTCTTCTCTCATCCTCTGTTAGTTTATCAGTTCAATTTACATTCCTGTAGACTAGCTTAGTTGTAACCTCCTACTAATTCTCCTCCCTTGCACACAATTTATAGTGTGTTAATCTTTCTTCATTTAATGCAATATACAGTTAGTTCATACTCTTACATACAAAACACCTTGACAAATCCAGCCTAGAAATTAGCCATTACACCATAGGATTGTCACATAGCTCCTCTTCACTTGCATATGAAATTCAAACTAAAGAACCGAAGCCTATTTGTATTATGCTTGGACAGGCAATCAAAGTAAATAAGGAGAGAAAATGAAAGAAAAATCTAACCTTTTTCTTCTTAACAGGTTTAAGTATTTTGATAATGCATTTCTCATTATTTGTAGAGTGAATTCCCTCAAAAACCTCGCTGTACTTTCCCCTTCCAACCTTCCTAACTACCTCATAATCATCCTGCTCCCTGCAGTTAACACAAAAAAAAAAAAAAAAAAAAATTGAAACAAGCTCAATAAATAAATAAGTTTCAATTACTAAATATTCTAATCAATTACCCCCATTGAACAGCCAGGGACTCGTAATCCCAATACTCTTTAGGGCGAATCAAATTGATGTCGGTATAAACCCGGGCCTTGGAGGGGGCGCCGGGTCGGCGAATAGCTTTTCCAATCTTCTGCGCCAGGGTCTCCGACAAGGACACCAGCGGGCGGAAGGATTGCGGCGGCAAAGGCAGACCGTGACGCGAGGGATTCCGTTGCAGTGCAGGAGAAGGCGGGAACCCTAACGGCGGCAGACAACGGTGGAGAAGGAAGGGAAACGACGTCGGATGGGAGATGAGGAGGCGATTGTGGTAGCTGGAAGCGATGATGTGAAAGGGCCTTACGGCCATAAACGAAGGAAGAAGAAGTTATAAATTTGACGATGACCAATGCAGAGAGTACACAACCCCCTCTTTCTTCCTCATCTCAACGCTACCTTTTTTTCTCTTTCTAATTTTCTGTGCTTTCTTTTTTCCCTTTGCGTCTAGAATTTTACTCCCAGTAAATTATTTTCTCTTTCTTCTTCTTTTTTTTTTTTTTAAAGTAAATTAGCTTCTAATGCAATAGGCGATTCTCACATTAAATTGTCACATAAATTTTTGACAAAAGTGTTAAATAGCTCAATTTACTATTCGCGCGTATTCAATTAATCTATTCTTCTAAAATAAGATCTAATTTATCATACTTACTAAGTTTTCATCAAGTAACTTTTCCATCACGCTGACATGATGTCTTTAATGGGGTCTGTTCTTTTTGTTTGGGGGAGGGGGAGCATGCCAATATGATCTTAATGAGGTGCGGGGCTTTGCATCTGAAATTCGTTGGGCTTCCCTTTTCCGGGTCCTGTGTCCCAGCGTTTTTGTGCAATAAACCCCTCCGGCCGAAGACTTGTGGTAGGTGGTCCTGTGGAGCTTTCGGAAAATGGTAGCCCAACAGCAATGAATCACGGCAAATCCTACGAATAAGAATTGTATTAATATGTTTTATAATATAAACAAGCCTTAATGATATAGAAGTATTTTAGGCGAGAAGTTAAAATGGATGATTTTGTTTTTATTAATAATATAGATTCGTATAGATTTTTACCCAACCATGCCCTGCTCGTCTGCTCCTATCTTAACTTACTCAACTCTAATATCAAATAAAAAATTTATAATGAATTAATATCTAAAATAATTTCTCAACTATATATTGTAATTATTGATTTAGTAATAGACTATTATTTGTATTAAATTAAGTCAATAACTATGTGCAAAACACCTTATGCTCAGATGGTATGTACTGACTCTCTTGTATGGGGTCATGAGATTGAGTCTTGTTGGACAGTCCGTGGTTGCTAAGATTTTTTTATATATATTTTTTATTTATTTATTTTATTTTTCTTTAATAATTTAATAAATAAATAAAAAGTTTTTTAAAAAATATTTTTTTTAAAGTGACACGTGTCGAAATGTGAATGAATTAACTATTTTACAGGTTTAGGGGATGTGAATGGAGCTTCTTTTTTCTTTTTTCTTTTTTTACTTAGGGGACCTAATTGCACTATCTGAATGACTTAGGGGGCAAATTTGACACTTTTCCTTTGTTTTTTGTTTCAAAAGAGCACATTTGTCCAAGTTATACAAATTTTAAACACTGATATATAAATTAAGATCTCCAAAGTGTTAGTATCGGATGCTTTCATATACACATTATCTATTAATTCAACAATTATTTGGTCAAATTCAAGCAAGGATAACATCACAAAACATAATCGATCCAAACCATATTTTTAATTGCACTATATAATATATTTTTTTGAAATAATTGCACTATATAATATTTGATGTTATACTTTATATAATTATATATTGTTCCAAAAAATCTTAAAATATTATAACAAATTCAATCTGTGCATCGCACGGATGAAAATACTAGTGTAATATAAATATAAAATATAATAGAAATATAATACTGTATTAGCTAACTAGGCCAAGCCTATAAACTTGAAGGCTAGACATCGTAAGTTGTATATATAGGACTGGGCCTATTTAGCTAAACAAACTTTTAACTTAAACATGATATTTTTACTAAATAGACTAGGCCAGGTCAAGCCCAAAAAAGGTTTGTAGGCCGTTATGAAGGGGTCTAACCTATTTTCATACCTTACTCACTGTTGAGCTCAAGCTCAAACAATATATCAGTAATCTCAGGTTTGTAGTCAGGCTACAAGTTTAATGGAATTATATCACAAGATTAATCATATACATGCCAAGTAAAATTATAAAGGTAATAAAAATAAAAGAAAATTGTATCATCTCATTTGCCTTTTAGGGTGTGCTTGAAAAGTAAGGAAAATGACTTCTGAAAAATATTTTTTGGAAAATGAGTCATTTTCCAGGGAATGAGTTCATTTTCAGTGTTTGGATGTACTCTGGAAAACTGTCTGTGTGTTTGGTTTATTTTCCGGAAAATGAGTAGCAAATAAGTAGTAATATATAATTATATATTTTTATTAATTTATTTAAAATATAAAAATATATAAACTAATAATATTTATTATAAATTAGATTTTTAAAAAAAAAATCATTTTTCGGAAAAATGAGCTCATTTTCCGTTGAATCATATTTTCCTAATGTTGCCAAACACCAAAAGCTCGAAAAATAATTTTCGGAAATAATTTTCCGGGTTATCAAACACACCCTTAAATTAAAAAGAAACTTAATTGTATCATCGTATTAGTAGCAAAGTATTTTTTTTTTTTAACTCATGCATAATATATAACCCCTAACCTCTCGTTATAAACAACCCTTCCTCGTTATTCTCTCAAAACTTAAATTTCTTCTCTTTCTTTTTTTACTACATGTTTACTATATATTATTCCCGAGTTTGTGTTTCTTAGAGCTGAAGATTAGTAGTTTCTTGTCGGTCTAATCGATCTTTTCCTCTTCATCTTTCTTCATGATCTGGTAACATATATTCCTCACACACATATATAGTCCTTACACTTACTCCATCAGAAGGATCAATTAATCTGCAGATCAGATCAAAGAAATATAATGAGTTGCAATGGGTGTCGAGTTCTTAGAAAAGGATGCAGCGATACCTGTATTCTCAGGCCCTGCTTACACTGGATACAGAGCGCCGACGCTCAGGGCAACGCCACCATCTTCGTTGCCAAGTTCTTTGGCCGCGCCGGCCTCTTGTCCTTCATCACCGCCGTCCCGGAGAACCAAAGGCCTTGTAAGTTTCATTAATTAATTTGAGCTTATAGAATGAGGATTAGTTAAAGTTGTTTTCTAGGATCATTAGAAAATCGGGTAATCACTGTCTGAGGGTATGTAACGAATATATTTGACCTTGTGACCTTGGCAACATATTGATATTAGTTCAAATCAGTCAATAGATTCTGGTCGAATTTGTAACATTCTGGTTATTAAGCTGCGTTGAGTTTGCTCTTCGGTTTCTTGAGTGGTTTCTTGATTAGTTAAAGTTGTTTTCTATGATTACTAGAAAATTCCGTAATTACTGTCTGAGGGTATGTAACGAATATATTTGACCTTGTGACCTTGTCAACATATGTTGATTAGTCCAAATCAGATTTTGGTGGAATTTGTAATATTCTGGTTATTAAGTTGGGTTGAGTTTGTTCTTCGGTTTCTTGAATGGTAAATCTAATGTAGGTTTGATGAATGGGCAGCGCTGTTTCAGTCGTTGTTGTATGAAGCCGCCGGGAGGACGGTGAACCCGGTGAACGGGGCGGTGGGGCTGCTAGGGAGTGGGAAGTGGCACGTTTGCCAGGCCGCCGTGGAAACCGTGCTCCGCGGCGGCGAGTTACGGCCGATCCCGGAGATTCTCGGCGGAGTAGCGGACTGCGACGAGGGTTCCGACTGCACGGCGCAGAAACTGTCAACGACCTTGCCGGACGGATCTTCAAAAGGATTAAAGGTGGCGGCCGATCTTGATCTCAGTCTAACGCCTGGCTTTCAGGCTAGTCATACACCGTTGCCGGGGAAACAACGGTGGCCGCCGCGGACACTGTCGATGAACTCCGAGGAATCGATTACCACTACTACTACTTGCTTCGAAGGTGGGTTTGGGATTGGAGATCAAGGAGGAGTAGAGCCTAAGCTACTCAACTTGTTTTGATCAATTTCTTATTATTAATTTTGTTTTTCATCGGATGTATACTTAGTACGGAGTATTTTTTATGAAAATCTTTACCCAGACTTTTACTTCTTTTTTTTTACCCACATGTTTTGGATAACAGTAGATACTAACATGTTATTTTATTTAAATTAATAATAACTTTAATCATATAAAGAACCTATTTATAAATATGAAAAGCTTAAATATTAACTACAATGTTTTAAGTTTGATTGTTTATGAGAGATGTTTTTTAATCTTATAGCGATTGATGGGAGAGAGACATATGTGGATTAGTACAATTATTGACATATTTAGGATTCCAAGAGAGATTGGGTCTGGTTTTCTTACCCGATCCATGTACGTAATAGAATAGAGTACCATATGTTTCTCGGGAGCACATACACAAAATGGAATTCGTTTCTTGTATGATACAAAAGAAATTTCACTAAATTCCATTACCCTAACAGAAGATTTTTCCAAATTAAACTTTTTCCTTTTTTGGCTCCAATTTTGTGTAACCTCAATTACTCATTTGGAATTTTAAATAAAAAATTTATCTCATTCAAGATTGCACATTGAGCTTTTGATATATGCACGTCCCAGTACTAAGGAAGTACACTTTCATGTAACGACTTTGAATTTTATAGTAAATCAAAGAGTTTAAACAACATTATTTTTTAGAACAAACATTTAATAATATTATAAAGTGCTTGCATGTGCAGCTCAACTGGTCACAGAAATAAAAATTGGAGAGAATTGCAATTCCACGGAATTATAATTTCTTCATTTTGTTGGTCAATATCGCCTCCAATGAGGCTCGAATCCACCAATTCTATATGGGAATGCAATCAGGTGCCACTAAATCACAAGGTCTTAACTTCTGCCTACCTTATTATTTTCCCACCAAGGGTCCGTTTGGAAAGCAGGAAAATGAGTTCTGGAAAATGTTTTCTGGAAAATGAGTCATTTTCTGGAAAACAATTTCATTTCTAGTGTTTGGATGTATTATGGAAAACTGTCTTTGTGTGTTTGGTTCATTTTCTGGAAAATGGATAAAATTGTATAATTAAACATTGTAATTATTTTATTTAAAATATAAAAAATTATAATAGTTATTAAAATAATGGTATTTAATAAAAAATAGAATTTAAAAAAAAAATTAAAAATTTAAAAAAAAATTTAAATAAATGTAGCAAAGGTTTTCGGCGGTTTCCCCACCTCCTTAGTCCATGGTCATGGGTGATATGGCGGTTTCCCCACCTCCTTAGTCCATGGTCATGGGTGATATGGCTTGGTTTTGATCGAAAACATGCGAAACAGCTATTCTGGCGATTCCGTAAAATGACTTACGGAAAAAAATTCCGTAAGTCATTTTCCAGAAAAATGAACTGATTTTCCTTAGTCAACGGAAAACATTTTCCGTTGACCACATTTTCCTGACATTGCCAAACACAGAAAACTCAGAAAACATTTTCCAGAAGTCATTTTACAGGTTACCAAACACACCCCAAATTATAATTCATTTCTCTCATAATTCTTGTCTTCCAACCAAACGACCCGTAAGGTGCTCTGATCGTGTAAATAATTATGTCATCATTAAGTTAAATCATTAAGCGATATAAATCTTTGACTTCATATAAAAGGTAATTGGTTGAAATTCTTAGCGATCTAGTTACCATTGAAACCACTAAAATAGGTTGATTTAGATAAGGGTTTGGAGTGGTTGTGTTAGCTGTTTCATACACGTATTCCTTTGACTTTGGTAAGAAAAGCAGTGCTTTACCACCTCGAGATCTTGTGCATAATGAATCGTACGACGTCCATGGTATATAATCTAGATTCCTGTCCCACGGGAACTGGAACGGTCGGGAGAAATTTATTAAGTGATTATGTCAAAACATGCAATTAAGAGTGAATTATTAGCCTACTAAATTATTATTTCTCTTAATTACTCTCTTAGCTTCGCATGGCAAGTTGGCCAACAACGACTCTTCCATGTATTGTTTTTAGTGATGACAAAATCTATCTTCACTATTTACAATATTGCGTAAAATTCATTAATCACATTAGAAATACCTTATAGATAAGTTCAAAAAAAAGGATGTTGAAAAAAATGAAACTCGTGATATTAGGTATGAGAATCATGTTTCACGAATTCGGTCACCCTTTTGAAAAACTCTTTTGTGTATTTTGACTGGTGCATTATGGGATTATCTAGATTACGTCGAATATGACTTCTTCTTCTTCTTATTCTTTTGCATATGTCATCACATATTTTTATCACTATAAAACTAATTCAGATTATGCTCATATAAACTCGTGATATAAAATTAATTCACAAAGTTTGAATCATGTATATTATTTTTAAAAAAATACATTAAAAATAATACTCAGTAGAACGTATATACCCTCTTACAGACATATATAGGCCATGTTTGGTAAATGGCGAATTCATCAAAATTTTGACGGATCCGTCATTTTTGACGTTTTGACCAAAAGTCAAAACGTCAAAAAACCGTTTGGTAACTCAGCGGTTTGCTCCAAACTGTTGAGATCCCAAACGCTGTATTTAAGAGTCGGCGGATAAACATTAGTCAGTAGAAAGTGACTGTAGACTTGTATAGTTGTAGATAGAGGTGGCTTTTGGGTTGTGCATAGAGGTGTGACAGGACATCTTACCTCAAGTCCTTAATGTATAATATTCAATCATATCCATGGTGTTGCATTCCATTAATTTTATTGAGTTTATCAACTAATGCGAAAAAGTGTGTTGCTAAGATAAGATTATTAAAGTAACATGTTGATGATTTATCCGTTGAGCTGATAGGGAAATGATGTGAAGATAATATTAATTATGTAAAATAGAAATTAATAATGGTTATAATGTATAGGTTAGGAACAATTAAACAAAAAGGCATATGGAGCATGAAGTGGACGAGATAATAGAGTTATGGAGGTAGGCTATCTTCTTGGATCTTACGCAAACAACTCGCCAGCCCCACCATGCCTGATGAGCCCCCAGTCTCGAGCAATCAGCTGATATAAACGATTTATTTTTATTAACTGGTGCGTTATCTAATTCGCATAAAAATTTAATTTTCACTGAATATATTACAAGCGGTAATTTCAATTCATCCTTACCAACTCATGAATTGCATTAATGATATTCATGTATAAATCCTTCTCATTTCTTTGAATTTTACATTTCTATTATAATCTCTTGAATTGTTTTTTTTTTAAAAGGCAAAAGCTCTCGCTTTAAGAATCTCCACATCCTGATTGGACATGAATGTGAAGAGTTAAATCACGGTGATGATTCAGTGACCTGTAAGAAAACTAGTATTATCTGTTAGGTTTTTTTCTTAATTATCATATTGATGGTGGTTGCAAGTTTATTTTTGAAGACAGGGAAATTGAATTATTATAATATTCTCCATAAGGTGTGGGGAGTAGGTGGAAAAGACATTTGATTTGGTCTAATTATAGTTAAACCGCAAGTTGCAAAGCAAGTTGGCAAATAAGGAAATATAGCCGAAAGTGGATATAATATCACATGATGGTTTCAAATTGTTATACTTCATAATTAATATTTGATGCCTACCTTTTTTAGATTCATTGCTCCTGGGGGAGGCAAATAGGGGCAAATTATTGTGCATATTGAGGTGCATATAGCTGTTTGGATTATTCAAAACGATATTGTTTTGATGTAACAAAATTTAAAAAAAAATTCTTATTTCGTATGCGTATCAGAATAATGAACATTCAAGAGTAAAATAATGTATTTTATGAGTTAAAATAATGTATTAAGATAATATATTTTATGAGTTAGAATAATGTACTTCATGTGCTAAAATAATATATAATGTACTTTATGTGTTAAAATAATAAAATTTTTAGGATAAAATAATGTATTTTATGAGTTAGGATAATATACTGTGTGTTAGAATAATATATTTTATAAGTTAGAATAATGTACTTTATATATTTTTGGACCATGGCCCACACAGTAATGATTGACAAATAGGTAAACCACGCCACTCATGCTTGGAAGACAGGTGGAGAATGAACTTGTACTTTGCCGCTACTATCAAAGCTAAACATAAAATCTTATTTTGATTGGTTGATCAATTGAGTTTTGTCCTGAAAACTCACAATGTTAAATATGGTTTTATGATATGAGATTAAGTGATTATTAATAAAACTGATGCATCCCGAAATAGACTCGAAAGCCATGGCTCAAGTCATCCTCAAGAAAACTGATATGATGCATCGTCTGAACTCAACACTTTAGTTGTGGATTGCAAGCTTCTTTTGAGTCAATTCCAAAAGATCGAGGTGGTTGATGTCCTTTGTGAGGGTAATCAATGTGCTGACTTCCTAGTTATCATGGACCAGAACACGCTGTGGGATACAACGACCCTAGACCAGCCGTCGGATGGTCTGGCTGATTTGCTTCCTCGTGATGCTTTGGGTGTAACAACTTGTAGGCTCCGCTAATCACCGGGACCTTAGGTCCCTCCCTCTCACTAAAAAAAAAAAAAAAAAACACACTTAAAAGTAATGTTAAATTACTCTATTACATTTGCTGCTTACTACTTGATGGGATCATGGGATGGACATCCCATGAATATAAAGAATCATATTGCTAGGTCAAAAGGTCAACATTGGAGTAAAATTTTGGAGGAAAATATAATATTAGTAGTCTATCACACCTATTAAACCTTCAATAATTTTACATTTGTATTTGCATTTCACTTATCCACTATCCCAAATTACTTGGTTTGCTATATAAATAATGTAAGGCATTTAATATTGAATTTTTATTCAATATATCATTATGTTTTTTGTTCAGCGAAATTTGAATATTACATATATGCAGATAATAAATAACTACACAAAAAACTTAGACTTTAACTTCTTTTTGACTTAACTCAGACTACACATGAGTTGACTCTTAAATCTACTAAATATAATAAAGAGCAATTGTTTGTAAGGTTATAATTAACGAGAATAAAAATTATGTTAGTGTAATAATGTGAATTGATAATTTGTACATAAGTTTATTATCTGAAGTTGAAGTTTATGTCAAGTTCAAATCTATATATAATTGTAAGGATATATATACATACTCCGTATAATATAAAATTCTTAGCACACAAAGCTCTATTGGGGTCAAAAGGTCAGCAAGCAGTAAGCTCTCAACAAGCTTGGCAAGTACTAAGAATGTTCTAGATTTAAAGAAGTTGTTTCTTCTGTGGAGCAAGCTATAGTCTTGGAGTATGGAAAACACACCGAAATTTTCATTCACGAGGGATATGTGGCTCTTACCTATATATCAGTGAGAGGTCGTCATGCTACATGCTTGTGATTAGAACACTCGGTTTGATTTGATGCTTGAAAGGACGCTTCACGTGTAATTTATTCGCTCGAGTATAATTCACTTCCTTATTTGCCATATAAAAAAAAAAAAGAGAAAATATTTGATGCACCGCCGGTGTATTACACCTATACACCGGCGGTTAACCACATTGTGACATCTCATCCAAAAAATATTATAGCATTGATTAAGTCCTTTTTTGTAAAAATATAATACTTTCTAGATTAAAATATTTTTCCATAAATAAATTAGCAACAATATTATAAAAGAGAAATTAATTAAGAGAATTTTTTAAAAAAATTGAAGAATTAGATTGATGGGATACAACTACACCCCATAGCTCCGGCGATCATGGGATACGTACAATCACTCCATGTTTGAGCTTTCTGTAATGATAATGAGAGGAATCAAAAGATTAGAAAAGAGAATTTATAGACAAGTAACAAGAGACCCATTGCATCCAAACTGCGGATTTCCTTGCACTTGATAGCACCTAAATAGCCAACTCTCACACACCACTCTAGAGACAGCAATCTCAGCTATAACTTCTTGAATCCCACAGCTGCGCTACGCACCCAAACGCCATATCAACCACTGCTTTTCGTTTTCCATCTTGGCTATGGGGGCTGCAGCTAGCCGCCATGGAATCTGTACTGTTAACTCTGTGGCATTACACAAATTGATCTCAACCAAATTAACCCGAGCAACGCAGATCAAGCTCGTCAATTCCACATTGCTAAAAAACCTTGACCGCGAAAGGTCAATAGACCTGATCTGAAGGTGACCTTACATACAGGAGTTGGAAATTGAAACGTGCACTTCTTCATCAAATCTCGGACAGATCAAAGGGTTAAATCAAGATGGGATACAAAAGGTATCTTTGGAGATTTCGCAACAAGATGAGGGTAGTGTCCAATGGTTTGAGTAGCCTCTTGTGGCTTGATTCAATGGTGAAAAATGAGCTGCAGCGCAGCTATGCTTGAGAAAACTACTTTTTTGGATTTTGGCATTGGTCATTGTCTAAACGGTCTAGGATTGAAAAGATGATCTCCTCTTATCTGTAAGAGATTCAAATTGGCTACTGGCCGGCCGGCTTTAGACTTGTCTTCTTGCATGGTGTTCTGGGTGATAATTTCATGGAAAATGTGAGAGAAGTTGGGGAAATGCATGGAAAAACTAATAAAATGTTGACTATCTGATATTAGGAGATTAGCAAAACTGAAGAATAATGTCCAGCATTTTGGTATTTCTTTTCCTTTTATATATGTTCTTGTATGTGCAGCTAGCCAACCTTCCATGCATTATGCTGAAAGTTAAAGCATCTTTATGATGATGTCCATGATTAGTTTCCCAAACCACATACTCTTTCATGTCCAACTTTACTTTACATCCTCGGATTCATTCTTGTACCTCAGCCAGCTTCAATTTGGTGGATGTCTTGGGTAAATGAGATTACATCCTATTCCTAACCCCGGCCGAGCACCTCCAGACAGCAGCTCGAGTATGACACCTTTCGGCTATGGCGCCAGTACTGACCATACGGAACCTGCAGCCCATGTTTGGGCTGGTTGTATCCCATCAATTTAATTTTTTAGTTTTGCTAATCTAGTGACATTGGCACCTTAATGATTCTGAAAACAGTTCCCCGTTGGCGACATTACCGGCCAATCTCTTTTTAAATATTCTCATCTTTATTTTCTCTTTATAATATTGTTTTATATGAATTTATTTATGGAAATATTTTAATCTAGAAAGTATTATATTTTTACAAAAAAGGACTTAATCAATGCTATAATTTTTTTGGATGAGGTGTCACATTCTGGTCAACCGCCGGTGTATAGGTGTAATACACCGGCGGTGCATCAAATATTTTCTCATCAAAAAATACAACACCATTAAAATTAAACATTGTAAAGTTTTGTCATATATGCCATATATATTCTATCAATAATTTTTTTTATTAGAACTCACATCTTTAAATTGTGTTTTTAAATAAGTGAATGACATTATGATAATCTTAGATTGAGCCACTTTTGGAATTAGTAGACCTCAGAGCTGTCCTCATGCATCCTAGTTAAGATTGGACTAGTCTAGCGCAAATTATATTGTGGACCATGGATTGTGGACCATGATTATAACTGATAGTGCAGTTGGGTTGAATGTATATTGCAGTTGTGTTGAAAAGATACTGCATGCAGTTGTGTTGAAAGGAAACTGCAGTTGCGCGGAGCAGAGACCGTTCATCCGTTCAACACACCTGCAGTATCCTTTCAACACAACTGCACTATCCGTTCAACACAACTGCAGTATCAGTTCAACACAACTGCAGTTCTAGACGGATGACACGACCTCTGTTCCGCGTAACTGCAGTTCCCTTTCAATACAATTGCAGTATCCGTTCAACACAACTACAGTATTAGTTCAACACAACTGCAGTATCAACCAGTCTAGTGTACATGCAAATCCTGATTGGATATCAATACCTTGTACTTGTATCCCTAATTTGAAGAATGAAACCCACAATTTTATTTTCATACACCATTCAATATCTTTATCGAAGTAGTTTCATATTCAATTTTAGCCACATCTATAAAATTTAATACCAACATCAATTTTTTTTTATAATAATAATTCGCTTACTAATGACGTCAAAATCTAATATTTGATATCTCATTAATAACAATCTATTTACAAACTATTTCAAACTGTTGAGGTGAAACTTCGTGCGAGTTCAAATGGTTAGAAATTTGTTAGATTAGTATGCCTATTGAGGTTTTTTTTTTTTTACAAAAAATGTAAAAATATATATTTCATTTTTTAGAATGATGAGAGGAACTCATATGATTATCAAAAAATGTACATGATACCAAAATTATACTCATCCACTAAGTATAACCACTTTGTTAATATCATGCAAATTATTTCGGGTTAGTTTGTATAGTTAGGATGAGTAGTACGAATGGAATAACAAGATAAAACACTTTACGTGAAAATTCAGAAAGGGAAAAATCACGAGCCTTTTTGGGTTGGACTAGGCCAAAATCCACTATAAATGTTGAATAGTACAATTTTCAAGCTACAACACTATGTTCTATTGAAATATAAGTAGGAGAAACGTGACCGGAAAGTTAACTAAGGATAGAATGATCCAGTTGGGAAACTAACTAAAGATGAGTGGTGTGACTGGGAGGTCAACTAAGAGTCCGACTGCACGAGGTTGAGGAGGCTCCAACTGGAGCGAGGTAAGAATTGGGAGAGGCAGCCCCCTACAAAGTGCAACAAATGTCCTTTATACAGAGAGGGGACATATGTCGATTGCTCCTCCATTTGTCGTATGGGGGATTGGGCGGTGAAGCTATGCTTGCGAAATGCCCTTAAAAGCCTAACCACGTAATGAGACGCTTGGTAACCGTTGTGTGGTTTTTGATGAGGCTGGTCGAGAAGTCTATTAACAAGGCGACAAGGAGATCTACTGATAGGCGCGATCGGAATGTCTACTGGTAGGCGCAACCGAGATGTACACTAATAGGCGCGATCAGGAAGTCTACAAATAGGCGCGACCATGAGGTCTTTTGATAGGACGAATGGGATGTCTACTAATAATGTGACCGATAAATATGCATGTAGTACTCGGGTAAGAAAATACACTAGTGAGGTCGGTAAGTACAGTAGTAAGTAGTAAGCTCCCTTGAGATCAAAAAGTGCACATATAGATCCTCCTAAGATCGAAAAGTACACATATAAATTCTCTTGAGATCAGACAGTGCACTTGTAAATTCCATAGGATTAACTTCAGACTTGTAACCGACAAATTATTGTGTGGACCATGGTGCACATAGCTGTGTGCCTGTGTGAACCATGAATATAAGGTGCATTTTTATCATACTAAAAGTACATTATTTTTGTACTGAAAATACATTATTTCATAGTATATATAAAATAATATACTTTTAGTACTTAAATAATATACTCTAAAATAATGTACTTTTAGTATATTAAAAATGTATTTTTTATTTATGATTCGCACAGTTGTGTGGACTAGTACCGTCAAAATGGGCCGAAGCCCATGGGTTGACCTGCACCCGCCCCACAGGCCAGGGGGAGGTTAGGGTTACAAAAAAGATAGCCTGCGAAAGAGCGGGCCTAACGGGCTTAACTTGCTAAGACCCGCAGCCCGGGCGAGTTAGCCCGCGCGGACTTCGGGCAATCCCGCGAACCCGCACTATATATATTCACAATAGTGTGTATATATATATATATATATATATATATATATATATATATATATTCATAGCACATATAAAAAAATAAATGAATAAAAGATAAAAAGCCAAAGCCCGCGGGGCCTGCCAACCCGCGCGGGACGGACTAGGGTTACATGAATATAATTCTAGCCCGCAGGCCTAACGGGCAATCATTATTGCATGGACCATGGTCCACATAGCTGTGTGAACCAAAAATAAAAAGTAAATTATTTTTGTACTGAAGGTACATTATTTTTATACTGTAGGTACATTATTTTAGGGTACATTATTTTTGTACTGAAGGTACATTATTTGATATATACTGTCAAATAATGTACTTACAGTACAAAAATAATGTACCTTCAGTATAAAAATAATGTATTTTTATTTTTGGTCCACACAGCTGTGTGGACCATGGTCCATGCAATAATTTGGCGGCCCTAACGGGTTGCCCCGTAATAGCCAGCCATAAATTAGGCTCACGGTGGGACGGACTTAATGAGATGGGCCAACACGCTTTGACAATACTAGTGTGGACCACGAATCATAGAATAATGATTGCTTATAACCCTATCACAGTACATGAGAATCATGGTCTTTCAATTCGTCACTTAGGGGTAATAATTTGTAAATTAGGAAACAGAAAGTAGGAATAAAAAATAGAGAAATGAAAGAGTGGATTGAAGCAAGTCGTTATCAAAATAGATACAAGAAGCTGAGACTACCTCAGTGAGTATTGACCAATCACTACATCACCACCGATTCACCGAAGAGCAAAATTTTAAAAAGAAAAAGTTTTGCCCTTTGACTTATGACCAGAAGCAGAAGCTTCGGAAACGCCACCGCTTTCAAGCCCTAACCTTTCTCTCTCGCGCTTCGATCATCTTACTGATCCAACTTCGTGTTCCCCAAATTTGTTGATTTCTGAAGCTCCATTGGCTGAGGTAAGTGTTCCCCTTTTGCTTTCACTATTCTTTTCTGCTTGAATCTATCATCTATTTGCCCGAGCTCGATGGGTTTAATTTTTCAATCAATGTTTGACGCAAAGATTTGAGCTTTTAAGTGGAAGTTTTCGCTTGGGGTTAATTGAACTTCAGTATTAGCATTGGGTCAGTTCTTTCTTGGATTTTTTTTCTTCAAAAATTGAATTTTGATTTTGTATGGGAGTGTGGTGTTTTTTGCTTAATTGCTTATTGGTTAAGGAATTGGTTGAGTTAATTGAATTGTTGAAATGATTTGATGATGACATGAGTTTATATTCTGCCTGGGCTTTGTGCATTTCCCTGCAGAATTTGATTTTGTGTTGTATAGGCAGAGGTTTTGCTGTAAGAGATTGACTTTGGAGATGGAGACAATTATGAGCTAGGGTTGAAAAAGAGAGGCTATGGAGTCGTTGGAATTTATGGCCTTTTAACTGTTTGGTTGGTCAGTGGAAACGAAATTTTGGAGGCAAAATGCCGGGAGCTCGGCGTTGTCCCCGAATCAACACTGGCGAGCTGAAGCTTCAGATTGTAAGGAAGATTGGTAAACAGAAAGCGGGGATGTACTTTAGCCTGTTGACGAGATTTATTCGATTAAAGGTTAACAAATTGGAATTTGATAAGCTGTGTGTTAGTATGCTGGGGAGAGAGAACATCTGCCTTCATAATGCACTCATCCGAGGGCTTATAAAAAATGCTAGTTTTGCTGACACTCCCCCGACGAAAGACAACAAAATGCTAGCTTCTTTGAACGTGAAAGTGCCGGATGGGTGTCAAGGCAGCAGTCTTCAGTCACTGTGCAGGGATGTGTTTCCTCTGTCTCCTAGAAAAGGGAGGACTCCTACCTTTCGTGATCGCAAGTTCCTAGACCGACCGAGCCCTTTGGGGCCTCATGTTAAGACTCATACTGCTATTTATGAAGATTCTGCTCCAAAAGTTCAAGAGCAGCAAAGTGCTACTGAGCTGTTATCCTTGGGTAGCAGGCATCCTGTTGATGTTGAAGTGACTTCTGTTGAAGATGGAGAAGAGGTTGAACAGGCTGGCAGTCCGGGGATTTACAGTAAAAGCCCTGTCACAGCTCCCTTTGGTGTCTCAATGATTGCAAGGGCGACGAAGAAGGTATTACTTCATGGATCAGCTTCTTTCCCTAACAGAGAGACCTGCCACAGCACCGGAGAGTTGCCCGATACCAGCTCCCTCAAGAAAAGGTTGGAACAGAAGTTGGAAGCAGAGGGCTTGAAGATCTCAACTGATTGTGTTAACTTGTTAAACAACGGGCTCGATGGTTACATGAAGAGATTGATAAAACCTTGCATGGCTTTAGCTGCTTCAAAGTCACGGCACAGGGTTGTTCAGCAACAAGCTGTACCTATTTTAAATGGGATAACAACCGTCAGATATATTCAAAAGGTGACGGAATCTCCTCCTTCCATTTCAATGGAGGACTTCCGTGTGGCAATGGAGTTAAATCCTCGTATACTTGGAGAAGATTGGCCAATACAACTTGAGAAGGTTCGCTTGCACAAATCATAAAGATTTGTGGTTGATTTGTGCAACATTCCACCGTACTCTACCTTTCTCAAGTGATGACTTCAGCCTTCGTTAGCCAATCTAACAGTGTCACAGAAACAGGCAGTTAACCAAGCAAACAGTAAAGGCATATACATGGTTCCAAACCATGAGAAGTTTTGGATCAAAGCTTTTAGGTTGTATATACATCTCAGAGCTGATTATATGATTGGGGATTTACCTCATAAAGTATGGAGATCTTAATACCTATAAAGATTATTTCAGCTGTTACAAATTGTTCTCAGTGGGCTTCCTCAGCCAATATCTTCTTGTTGTTGATCTTCATTGTTTGTGAAGAATAAAACTCAATATTTACATATACAGACTATACTGCATTTGTTTCTCGTCTGTTCCCTTAAACTTTATTCTCAGAAGAAAACAATAGCTATTTTATCAGTGTGCTGGACAAGAAAAACGTGTTCTTTTGATCCTATTATATCTGTCTGTGTTGTCTTTTTTCAGTATAAAACGCTCTCCTTTTTTCTCAAACCTTATGTTGTATTTCTCAGTTGGAAACTTTTCTTCAATTGCATGGCTCCAAATAGAAATGCACATCCTCACATGCTTGAGTGCTCACATTTCACAACAGCACCAAGTTCTTGCTACTAATGTTTCTGAACTTAGATAATATCGACTTTTAATAAGGTAGTTTATTCAATTTAAAAATCTACTTTGAGGTTTCATAGTGCATATTTAGCAATTAAAGTACAGAGTAGTTTCTAAGTGGCTTCATGAGTAATAAAAATCTAAGCAAATTTTACTAATTTTTATGCGAAGCCTACTTGACATTCTATGAAGAGTAAGTCGATCATCAGGTTATTAAAGGTAATAATGCTGATTCATTAGTGCTTTTAGTTTCATTCCTTATATCAGTACTTGACATCACATAATATTTCTGGAGTGCTGAGTGTGGCTGCTTTCTAATTCTGTTTCTAGGAAACGGATATCGGTTTGATCATTGCCGAAGTCTTGAAATGCTTTATAGGAAACGGATGCCACTTTACAAGCAAGAGATCAGAACCCAACAGGTTTTATTGACATGGAATTCGGGCTTGTTTGTGTTTCAGCCCTCTTTACATATTTATATTCTACCGTTTTCAGTAGTTATGAAGGATTACTTTGGAAATCATCTATATTAATGATTTCTGTTCTTATGCATGCATTTGCCTTTTCTGGTTAAGGATCAGTAGTCCTTATGCTCCCTGTATAAGTATCAGTATCAGCGTCCTATTGAAGAAGAATACCAATCTGTCGTTACTGCATTGTCCTGTTTCGAGTAGGAGCTATCTGTCACCTCAAGATGAATGCCAATTTTCATGAACGACAGTTTGTTCTGCTGGTGGAAGTGTCTTCTGTCTCGAGGCCTTTGCTCTTCTCAGACATTGACGTGGCCTAGGTTCATGTAATCTGTTTCTTTCTCCTCGTGTATAGAAGCTCTTCTGTGTTCTCCCGATGCCATGTTTGATACTGCCCCGAAAGAAGTCGAGAGCCCCGGCCCCAACACCAATGGAGGAAGAATGGTGACGAGGTAAGCATCTTCCTCCATTATCAAGATTTGTTGCACTAATTATGCCAAGAGATAATCTAAATAATCTTCCCATAAATGTGATTAACGTGGAAAGTAAGATAAGCCCATCCAACTTGATGAACCATTAATCAATCCCAAATTGGTTAGGATCCCTTGTTTTGATCATCAACTTTCCAGTTTTCCACTTGATGAGATGTCACCAAGGATCCAATAACAGATGTTTGTCTGTCAAGTGTCAACCACCTTTTTATATTTCTTGTTTTTTTAGTCCGTGTTAGGTATGAAGAACAATGGTGCACAGAATAACTTTTGTATTTGTTGAGGCCGTCTTATTTTATGTGTTTGGAGATTCATGGAGTAATTATTTTTGACACAATCAAACTTTGAGCTCTTTGATGGATTTAATTAACCGGGGTAGCCCGAATCAATAAACCTGATAAGATTATAGGGGATATGACAAGTAATGGATCAAGAGTGTACTTCGGAAGTAATTGGTATATTGAATAAAGGATAAAACTATTATGAGGTTGTGTAATAATAAGACAGGATAGTATTAGGACAATGTCGTTGTGTAATCAAAAGATTTTAATATCAAATTAATGTGAAGATTGACAATGTATTCTTGACACGGGTGTGGTCTAGAAGGGAATGTGTGACGCAAACTCATTCATGATCATCAATCCCTTCGAACCTAATTTTTATCGATAAGGATTTGATATTGGTGAGTGGACCCTACCTAGAACTAGATATTTTTTAAGGTAATTCCTGTCCTCGTAGGTCCTATAAGGCTATAATAATCCTATGTTTAATGTGGTTGCCACGACTCCCACGAGTTTACGCTTGTCGTATTGTGTTGAGTATACAAAGCGACTCTCTCTTCTTGGGTGGGTGACAAAAACTAACCGTCACTATTTAAGAATGTTAATTTTTAAGTAGTACGGAATATATTAAATAATGAATTTTTAGTAAAAAATATTTAATGTATTAAAAATGAACATTTAGTATACTAAAAATAAATATTTAGTGCTTCACCTTACAAGGTGAATCATAGTCTATAGTATAATAATTGACCAATGTTGCGGGGTGAACACAACCTAGAATGTTGCGGGTGAGCATCGGGACTTTCAACCGTCCAAGCAGGCCTATAAAAGGGAGGAAGTTATCTAAGAAAAACATTCATTTCTCCTTCTCAAAAAAAAAAAAACATTCATTTCTAAGTTGAAAAACATCCAATTCTAAGTTGAAATACATATATAGTTCAAAAGTAGAAACATTTGTAAGCTTGTAATTGTCCAAATGACCAAAAGAGTATTAGCTATTTCGCATCTCACCATTATTCCTACCTAGCTTCTACCCTACTCCTCACATATTAATTACTCAATCAAAAAACCATCACTTGTAAATACAATAATTTTTTTTTTAATTTTCATACAATTAAGTTAATAATAATAACAACAACAACAACAACAACAACAATAATAATAATAATAATAATAATAATAATAATAATAATGTAAACTATTTTTATAAATTTGATATTTATAGTCTAGAAAATAACTTATATAGTACTTCAATATATAATGTCTATACATTATTATTATTATTGAAAAAGATAATAAAATATATTGTGGATGCATGTGCAGGGTAATAGTTAGAAAAGATTATTTTTTACCAAAATATTGTATAATACAGCTATTATATTATTATATATATAATTTTTTTATTAAAAAAACTAAATCAAGCCGTTTAAAAAAAAAAAGAAAAGAAAAATAAGACGGATTGAAGAGAAAATATGAGATGTTATTATATGGTGATGTGGAAGAAATAGGTAGATAAAGGACGAAAGATTAGTGAAGCCCTAATAATAATAATAATAATAATAATAATTTTATAAAATCAAGAATCATAGCATGGAGTGATCGCTTTCTTAGTTCCTCGTAGCATGATGACCCATGTACGTTATGAAGTTTAACAAAATGAAAATCCATCAATTTTCCGTACCCGTATAAATTACAATTCCCAAAAAAAGTGTGACGTTTCTTTCAGCATTACTTATCCAAATAAACAATTAATTAAAATAATTCTAACCTCCCAAGACCTTGTAGTCGAGTGTCACCCGGTTGCACTCCCACATGAAATGGGTAGGTTTGAGTCTCAGTGGAGGCATGCCGAGAAAACGCTAAACACAAATACAATTTTTTTATAGAAAGATGCATATGGCAAGGAGGCATTATGTGTCTCTTGTATTGAAAAGAGTCAACAAAATACCCTGAAAACACTCGTTAATAAGATTTTTACTTAATACATTTTTATATAGTATATATACAAGAAAATAAGATTTGATATATATAAAAATTTCTTATATAGAGAATCTAATTTATAGAACTATATGCTATAAGATTCTTGGCTTAAATTAATATAATACTGGTTAACCATACACATTATATATATACTGTGATACTGTTACACCTGAAAACATGTATCTACAAGACTAGACTACACTGCTAAGAAATAAGAATAGAATTTAAGTGCCTGTGGGCAGGGTGGCAGATTAGGGTTTAAGCATAGAGCTCGAGGTAGAAGACAAAGCAGAAGAAAGTTGGCAGATTAGGGTTTAACAATATTCATGTGTACTGGGGAAGAGAGCTCATCAGTGTACTCGTGCTTTACTTATCCCAAATTCTGAGCCTCATCGCATGCATTCCCTAGCCTACCCTGTTTCATATTTATTTATTTGTTTATTTTCAAATTACACCTTTGCAAGTTACGCGACTAATTCGAATTTGGTTCAGATTGTATTCACAAAGTTTAAGTCTATACACGTATATATATATAAAGCTGATCTTTTAACACACATAGGCAAAAATTTGGATGAGACCGTCTTATGTTATGAATAAGTTGAGTCAAAATGAAAATGTAATGTTTATATTTAAATATGTAAGAAACACTAATATATAAATATGAAACAAATATATAACAAAAACATTATAAATATGAAATCAAGTATATAAATATCACCTTGATTATTTACAAAGATAAATTCATTTTCTGACCAATAAATTGACATTTAATTTTGATGCTAAAGATAAGTAGATACATGCTATTAAGTATTAATCTTAGAAAACTAATAATTCTTCATTACAAATAAAGAAAATCAGTATATATGAATTGAAGATTTAGTTGAGGTAATTTAAGAACTATGAAATGACTAATATGTCTTTCAATAATTTGAGAATTTGAAGTACAATGTTAATATTTAATTACGCTCTAATTGCAAAAAATAAAAAATAAAAATGTGCCTACTGTCAAATTTAATGATTAATTAATTATTTAATACAAAATTATATAAATAAAAAGTATTAAGGTTTCCCTCAATATAATAACTTATAAATTTATAATGCATTTTTGATATTAATATAATTTGTTAGTGGTAGACTAAAATTGTCACTTTGCACAAAGAGAATATTTGTGTAGGGTAATAATTTATGGACTGAGTAATTAATGAAATAAAATTGTCATTTTCACTTGAATAATTAAATATGTACCACAAATAACTAAGAATTTTGAATAATTTAGTCTGCTTTATCATCTCGTAATTTTTATTCACTAGGATTGCAATATAAATTTCATTCAAAGTAAATAACAGTTGTGAACTTTTCCATAAAATCACAGTAATTATATTGGGGTAATTAAAAATTACTCCATACATTTTTTTTTTCTTTATTTTTGAAATGCCAAACAAATAAAATATAATGCACTGTACGTAAACCCATTTTTATTCAATTATTAGTACTTGGTACAGTAGCACTAGTTCACAGATTCCGGGGAAAACCCATGTGTGTCATCATTGTTGTCGCTATCCGAGAAGATCATTAAATTAATTCATCAAATTAAACTAATGTAATTAGTGCGTAGTTAGTCCCTGTCATTAGTTTCATAATACCACCCGTGATCTCATTCACTGTCCCTGGACTTCAGCACCCAACTTTCTTGCTTTGTATTTTAGTTTGCTGCTCAATAATTCATCCAAAAAATAATTAAGATTCCCTAATTATATATGTTTAACTTAAACTCCTGTTTCAATGCCCGGACACAATAATTGTTCCTCAGACCAGAGATCACCATATGCTGTTTATGATTATCGTCACTCCTAATTTGTTTAATATGTTCACAAAACAAACATAAATATGATGTCACTTCAACTTGACCCATCAAAAAGTAAACGTTAATTCACTTTAATTTACACCCACAATCATAGATAAACACTATGTTGAAATTTAGGGTTTTCGATCAATTAAGAATGATAATGTTTTATTAATATTTTTTACCACTTAAAAGATTTGAAAAAAAAAGAAGACATTAGCTAGAATTACTAATCATTGATTGTGTGGGTAATATTGGCAACTTTTTTAGTGGTTGGTCAGATTATCAGCATTTTCCCTGATTTTTGACCACTTGGAGTGATCTAAAATGTCTAATAGATGAGAAACCCTTCTTAATATCATACTTGTGCTACCTTAAACGTCATGGTAAGGGTTCGATTCTTCCCACAAACATTGGAGATTAGATTTGAGTTTAAGTTGATCACTTTATTCGTAAAAGTGTACAATTTTGGCGCGAAGCTAAAAAAATAAATTTAGAGTTTTGACCAAAAAAAATTTAGAGTTTTGACCAGAAAAATACCCATTATTATTACTGATCACTGGTCGATGTGGTCGATCAGCAATACTAACTATTTTTTACTAGCTGGTTAGTTGTTAGTCAGCATGTTCCCCTTATTTTCAACAACTCATGGTAAAAAATTTAAAATTAAAAAAAAAAATTATACCATGATATATCTAGTGATATGATTGAAAATCATCGAATTTTCTAACCATGTAACTTATTGAATAGATGTTGCACTCAATACAAAATCTAAGAAATTTATCTTTCAGAATACTTTTGGCATATATATGCCAGTTGGGGCGATTAATCTAAGTTTGTTGGCAGTAGTAATGTTATCTTAAGAAATAAAAAGCCAAGAAAGATTTAGATTCACAAAGAGAGCAAATGGCCAAAGAGAAACTGGGAAAACAGTACTCATAAAAGTGGGGAAGATATGATGCCACTTTTGACAGCACCTTCTTGGGGAAGAGATCAGATGAAAATTTTGTGGCTGCAGATTCACCACTTTAGAATCTATTCCACAAATATTCGACACAATATATGATGATGCTCTACCCATGGGAACACCAAATCACAAAGAAAATGAGAAAACCTTGTACTCTACTACTTACTGTTCTTTGTTTTATATCCCATGCATGCAACACTGACATTATATTGTATTTAATTTTATATTTATATTCATGTTTTTTTTTTATGTACACAAATTTGTTAGCTAATTATTATGCTTAATTAGCTTGTGTTAGTTATTTTGTTTAATTATGCACCGACAAGATATAGTGTTTTTAATCGTGGTTTGAATTATGAGTTATGAGTGTGGAAGAGAATATATATATGGCATCTAAGGTCCTGTTCAAGTGGGTGCCTCACCTTAAATTGGATGCTGCAGCCTACTACTAACAAGTAACAACACATTAAACAATGTGTGTACTACGTATGTCCTATGCATTGTGGGTTGTCTAAGGGTTGTATCCCAATCTGAGGATCTTCAATTCACTTAGTTTTGCCCTAAATCTTTGGTGGTAGGTTTTGAGTATGTATATTTGGGTGGTTGGATAAGCTGTCTTGTCAACTTTGCTTTGAATTTGACAACTAATTAAGTTGCGCGCAAAAGCTATGTTGTGTACATTGTGTATGCATAATGAGACGAATTCGATCATGTATACCAGTTGCCCTTGGTGGAATTCAACACACTACCGCTGCCAAAGAAACATGTTAGTCAAGTAATTGAGTTGTGTATCAAAACTATGTTGTGTTTATACATCGATGTTCAAGATAGTGGAATACAGAATGTACGGAGTATTTTCCATTCGTATACTGAGCTAGTTAGTAGGCATGTATACTGACATAGATGATCGGGGTATCGAGCTTGTTTGAGCAAACGGGAGACCTGAGAAATGTCCCACAACCATCCCATCAACTTTAATATTTTCAATACTGGTAAACGTGTGGCATGACCGATCTATCCTAATTGCCCATAGCTAATTAAGCACCATCTATCCTGTGTCAGCAAGTGTCCTCATAAAAAGCACGGAAAAACCAATTCAACTAACTCCTCAAAGTAGGACACTTTTAATTGATCGGAGCTTACTTAACATAGACTAAGCAATCAAGAATTCCTCGGTAAAATTCAAACGCGCACATTTTATCGGCTAGAAAAAAATCACATCAACCCTATTTTGAATCAATTAACATATTGAACCTGCCTTGAGGCTATACTGTAATTTATCTAGTTTCTATCCTATTCATAATTCAATACCAAATAAAATAAAGTAATAAACCTCAACATTATTTTTTAAAAAAAAAAAAAAAGAAAGAAAAAGAACTCACACTTATAACTCAACTAACACTTATCCATTCTGAACTTCTTCTAAGAATTAATAATAATAATAATAATAATAATAATAATAATAATAATAATAATAATAATAATAATAATAATAATAATAATAAATGTTGTTAGTTAAAAAAGATGGGAGCAGGGCAAAGAAGAATGAGGGGGGTGTGGGTCAGGCTTTTGAGGAAACCCAGAAGGAGGGACCCACCACCCCATATTTATGCACCTCCCTGCACCGGCAACGCGTGCTTTACTGTCCCATTCTTACCCCATCTTTTATACATTTTCTTTCTCCCATACTATTATTGCTTTTTGTTTTATTATATTCATTCTACACATCGATCTACATCATTATTACATTATACATTATACATTATACATTATATCATATCATATACATTCACATATTCTATCTCTTTTGTATGTATTCTTTTTTGCTTTTGGATTCGATGTGCTTCGAGTATACCTATGATGTGTTCTTTTCAAGGTTCAAACATACATGTGAATGTTTTTTTTGTAGATAGCTATGACCTGCAGATTCTGTGCATAGTAAACCTTTTTTGTTTTTCAATTTTTTTTTATTACTTTTTTCTTGGATAATGAAGAAAACTCGCAATCATTATTATATTAGTAAGTAAATTCTCACACAAAAAATAAATTACACTAAAACATAACTTGAAAAAGTATTAACAAGAATTGAACTTGAAATCTTTAAGGGAATTATGTCTTTATCTATTTAACCACCTTTTCAGGACCAATTGTTTTTTTCTTTAATAATGGTGTGAGGCTCTGATACAATAATGTATGTGCTATGTATATCTCTTCATTAAATTTCCCCTTCCAAATTATATGTTTTTTGTGCTCCTAAGGTACTGCAGCAAAAACATAACAAAGACAAAAGCTAGAGGTTTATCAGTTCTTTCCTAATAAGCATAGGTATCTCTCATCCTTTTATCCAACCACTTTTAGCAAGGATCCAACACTTACTTTAACATCTCCGATCTGTGATATGGATTTTTTCCTCTTTTTATCAACATTAAATAGATCTCCTCAAAATTCAAAAATGTCCTAGAATAGAAATGCTGGCGAAAGAAATCAAACTTGAAAGATTTTAAGTCAAGTAAATTAATTATTTTTGCAAACATGTCCCTAGCAGTTGCAAATTAAGAATATGGTCTGTCTCAATTAAAAAATTAAATTAAAATTTAGGGTGCATAATAATTATTTATATATTATATGTTAAACATTGCCAACTCAAACAATGGTGTTGATATTTATTATTGTAAACATTTATATGTGAAATATAAATTACTACGTACTATTTATGTCTAATCAAATGAAGGAAAAAATAAAATAAAAAGTCATTTAGGTCACCTGGACAATAATGGCCTTGATTATCCATATGAATCTTGTTTGTTATGGGTTGAAATCATAATTGAGTCCATCAAGAAGGTATATTTAGATAGTGACTACAAACTCTCTTGTAATTTGAAAAAATCAGTATTGAGATTCAACAAATTTACAGTATATTATATCTGATAATTATGTTGATGTTATTCGGATAAATATAATTCCTTAATTTTTTGTGACTATAACCTACAGAACATACGACCAAGATCTAATTGTTGGCGGGTCCAGGTCATTCCACCTTGCACTCCACCCACCACCAATGTTATATATATGTATATTTATACTATTAAAAAACTATGGGTTATATCTTAAATTTTAATTTTTTTTATAAGAATATCAAAGAATCGATATTTTATATAGGTACACTAGATTAAAATAGGTAAATTTTGATCGAATTAAAAAATTTTGAAACTAGTGAATCTTATGTTTTTTTTTTCATTTTAATATATTGTACTAATAATATCTGCATACCCTATGAAACTAATTAGTCTAAGCTTGGTTGAGCAATATAAGATTAAAAAGAAAACTATAAACAAAGCAAATATATATAATTTAGGTAGTTGTCACCTTCCTTAAGTTTTGATTTACCAAAAAATCTGCTACACCATAATGCATTTTGGGTGAAATTCGCTTTGTGATCATAGTTGACAAAGAGCCCCGCCCGTACGTAAATGAGAAGATGAAGAAAATCTACAAAGTCCTCCTTCATACTCCATCCTTTCCTGTCCATACACATGGAATACTATACATACCAGATGAGATGAGATGAGAATGTGTCGCCCATCATAAAAAGATTGAATCTTGATCGAATTGTGGGTATATAGAGAAGCATATCAGAAACAAAAAACAGTGTCACATATTGAGACAACTGTGCACAAGCTAGCTAAGGTATTAGTCTTTAGAATTCTTGTGTGCACGTGATTCAGTTAGGCAGGCCTAGCTGTTATTCTTGATCAATGGTTCCCCTAGGCAAGAATGAATGGCCTTGCAATCCACGTAATTTATATATATATATATATATATATATACATATATGATGAAATAATGGGTATTTAATAAATTAATATATTGTGTACTGTGTGCAGTGCTGGAGTTGTCTGGGGAGCATCTCTTTCACAAAACTAGAATCAGATTGGCTAAGAGACTGGGATTTGTTTGGCATGCCTCTTCATCTTCATCTTCTCTTCTCTTCTGTTATTGTAACACAACAGAAACAACAATTGCTTTGATTTCTGTGTGCAAAACAGAATCTTAAATTCTTCTTCTGCAGCTAGGATAGATAGTACCAATATAATAATATAGTATTTAATATTATTCGGATTAATAATTATTGTTAATAATGTTTTTTTATTGTTTTTTTGTCTGGGGGTGATGTGTGAGCAGTATATAGTGAGGGAATGTGAGGATGAAGCAAACTGCTACTACCCCATCCAGTTGATTGTATCTCCTCTTTTGTCCCCTTCTGCACCACCCTTCATCTCCATGTCACTGATTATTCATCTCTCCTGGTAAGAACCTTCAATTCTTCATCTTTCTGCACATGATTATGATTGATTGATTGGTTTTTTCAAGAATATCAACTTATTTTGTTCCCTGGAATTTGAAGCTGTTTAATCATTATTAGTCTCAGCTTTCCAGAAAATGATAATAATCTTGCAGCCTGTGTGATATCTGTCTGATTATATGATCATCATATGATGATGAAAGTCTTGAAAGACAGTAATTTTCTGGTGTTTTTTATGGCCAAATCTTGTTTAATTCTGGAATATGAAGGGTGTTTTCTTCTGCTTTTTTCTGGGATTTTTAAAAAAAAAAAAAAAAATTCATGGTTTTTGCAGGTAAATTAAGGTGTAGATGTGCAGGAGGCAATAATACTGGGGTTCAGTTGTTAGTTATAAGCAGCATTAGTTTAAGGTTTCAAGTGACAAAAGATCAGACAGAAATGGAGAAGATTCTTAATCAATACGAAAAGGAGTACATGAAGATGGCCATGTTAAAGCATGAAGAAACATTCAGAGAGCAGGTAAAGACAGACAGTTTGGTTTGTTTTGTTTTAGTCTCTGCTCATGATAAGATTCTAAGGTTGAGTTTAATTTACAAGAATTATACATAAATATGTTGGATTCATTTGTGTTTAGGTTTATGAGCTTCATCGGCTGTACCGAATCCAGAAGATTCTGATGAAGAACATTGCAGTGCAGAAGAGGCAAGAAACTCAAGAAAGGGAGTTGAAGAATGCCACAACTTCAAACCATGATTCTAATCACAAGAGGACTAGGCAGATTTTGGACTTGGAAATTCCGGCCGAGGAGTGCCACAACGTCGCAGATCAAGGCGGGATTGAAGACGAGAGCGAGCTGGAGCTAACGTTAGGTCCATCGTGCTACAATCGGAGGAGAAAGGCGGCGTTGGAGCCTTCAGATTCTTCTGCTCCCAGCTTCTCTTCT
The DNA here is from genome assembly GCA_003576665.1 of Ipomoea trifida. NCBI lineage: Eukaryota > Viridiplantae > Streptophyta > Magnoliopsida > Solanales > Convolvulaceae > Ipomoea > Ipomoea trifida. The sequence goes on along the minus strand of CP025648.1, from coordinate 20,475,124 downwards.
TCCACAGATAGCCATGGGAAAGAGAGCTCCAGAGAGGACTTAAAATGGGGGATTGAATTAAAGCAGAGTTTTCTTGAAGGACAGAATAAGAGTTCAAATGTTGAAGAGGTGCAGTTTAGGCAGGATAGATTGAACAACCCTCCATGGCTTTTCCAGGCTTTGAGCCTAAACATGACTTGAATTCATGATCTCATAACATGTTAGAGTACTAATTTAATTCTGTGATTGATGTTAATTGTGCTGCTGTTCTTCTTCCACCAAATCTTCAAAAATGGCTGTCTTAGATTCCAGTTCCTAGGCAGACAGACAGACAGACAAACCAGGAACAATGTTTTCTGGGAATCTCAAAACTTTCCCACATTAGAGGACTCCAAATCACATTAATCTCTGGGTAATGGTGATTATACCCAAGAACATACTTCTGTCCAACCAGTACTTGGACTAAACCTCTTTTTTTCTTTTTAATTAATCTCTCCAAGATTCTGTCTTAGTTCTTGTAATCATCTCCTCTCCTAGGAAAAATTCAATCTTGAGGGCAACTCCAGTCAAGTTGATTATCACGAAGTTATAAGTTCGACTTTCAACAGGAGCGAACTATTGACCTTTTTGATTTGAACCAGTTTGACAACAACTATGAGCCTCAAGTTGATTATAAGTTATAAATTCTGACTCCCAACGGGAGCGAACTATTGACCTTCTTGGTTTGAGCCAGTTTGATCAGCTATGAGCCTCGAGTAATGGATGTGGGTTTTCTGTCATTTAAAAAAAATTAAATCTTGAAAGATTTTTCCAGCTATGTCCAGCTCCAAGGAGCATGATGAACACTGAAGGCAGAAGGGAATCTGCAACGTCAATTACAATTAAGGTTCATTGTATTGTACTTAATTGACAGATTATTTAATGTAATCTCCAAGTAATTAAAGATTTGTGAGAACATGCCATAACTCACAGACAACTTGGGAGGAATCTGATCTCAGCAAACATTTGTTTATTCAAAAAATGGTTAGTTTCTGGTTTTAGTTTAAGAACATAGGATTAGGCCATTCGACCACCTTTCACGTTCCGCTTAATTAACGTTTCTTCATTTCAATTCTCACCTACCACATGGAACATTAAGCCATTAGAAAACCTCGTTTTTGTCTGCCACCAAATGTACATTAGATTCCCAATTTGAACCTAATATGAGCTGCTCAGCAATAATTTTGTTTTCCAATATACCCAGATTGGTCTTATGCACCCACTCTAACAAGATTATCTTGTTTATACATATATATATTTTTATATATATAGATTATAGATATCATGCTTTTATACACAAATTCTGTGCCAAATCTATCTTTATTTCCATTATTTGGACTGCATCAGCTTCTGTATTATTATCATTATTTGCATAAACTAAAAGAATTGGCTTGATCCCAGACAGTGCTAGGCTGTCTCTGGATATTTTAAAATTTTTGGGGTCAATGCTTTTTATCCAAGAGCCATAATCATTTTGAGAAGTGATGCCCCATTCCTTGTCCTCTATCAGATAGGGCATCTTGTGTCCAAAATCTCCCTTGATGTTATCTTAAAATCAGATGGTCAACTTTTGTATGTGTGCATTAATGTCGGATATACGGAATTTAATATATTTACGATTAAATATCATAAAGCAATATAAGGGTTGTATTCTCTTTATAGGGACCAATTAATGGGAAGGTGGAGGGTGATCGTCGATCCCGGCCTTTTCAGTACATATACACTCTTTTTGCCCAAAAACCCCTTTCAATGTCTTCTTTGGTGCCTTTTTTAGGGTGTCCCAAGAAACACATGCCGGATCTATTGTTTATTACGACACGTTGAGTGTTGTTACAGAGTGCAATGATCAATGTTGTCACTTGTTATAGTTGTACTGATCGAGCGTGATTTGACAAGCCCTATGACACGTGTTCATCGGCAAGAGGTCGAAATCCAAGTCCGGGTCAATACAAGTCGAACAATCCCTTCATGGTTCGACTAAGGTATGTGAGGCTTTGTCTACCCAAGGCCAAGGCTTATCCTACTTACAGAGCTACAGGTTGAAGGGTCGGTTCAGGTCAATACGAACATGGAATATAAACCCATCATGAGCTATGTTAAAACTTTTTGTTAGACCATTTTCGGGTAAAGTTTTGGGCTAAATGTTTTCATGTAAGAGTAGACTCTAAGGGTGCAATTCGAGTTAAATCTAGATTAGTTTTACAGTGGTGAAGGACTGAAGGTACTCGATCTCTATATATGCTCCAAAAAATTAAAAAGAAGCAGCTAAATCTCTTCTACTATGAAACAGGTATGAAATATGAGAATATCAGAAAGCCCTTCAAAAAAGATTGTTTCTTTATCTTTTTGGTCTTAGTAATATGCCATCTCTAATATTACAAGTCTTTGGGTAGGGATATACAGAGAAACTTAACATCAGCTACTACTGGTTGAATTGTATTCATCAATCAATGCACAGAGACAAAATATAATTTACAGTTTTATCACACAGGAAAAGAGGACAAACAAGCATGAAGAACAGCAACATAGGTTGTCTGGCAGAGAGTCCTCTTTCCTAAGCATCAAAATAAAGCAGTAACCTTTGATCCCAGTATGCATCACTAAGAAAAGAAAACTGCTTATGAAATGGAGTGGCGCCGATTTTTACTTGGTTTGTTTCTGCCTTTGCCAGGTATGAGTCCATCGGCACGAGTAAATGGATAAAGTCTGCCAAGCTTTTTGGACACGGAGCTCATGAATGATCTTCGGGGGAGAGGCGGTTTGTCAGCAGACGCGAGAGTGATGCCTAAGGGACTGCTGGTAGCTGATTTATCTGATTTTTCTGAAGACCTCTCGATTTCTCTCAACCTCATTTTCATTTTCACGAGCTCCAGTTTCAGGTCCTGATTTTCTCTTCGCAGACTCGAGAGCTCGTCTGAAACGGGCTGGATGTCAGTGGAGAAATGACTCGTCACTTTGGAGGGAAGAGTGGGAGATTCACCACTAACGACACTGCCATTCATGACCTCTCGGAGGCGTTGCTGTTCGTAATAAAGCACTTGAACGACGGTCTGAACTGGGAGACGGTCATTCTGAGCAGCATGAGCACAGGCTTCACGAGAGAGCTTTTGACAGTCCATAACGCTGCACACTTTCTTTCTCTCCATATCACTTAAAGCAGGGTGTGCCTTCGAATTGTGCATAAAGATCTCAGAAACAACACTTTCTCATTTGCTATTGATAGGGAAACTAAAACATGTTATCGGCCCTGTTTGGTAAATAATCAGCCTATCAGCCAATTTTGGCTTATTTGACCACTATTAGTTGTTTGGTTAATAAGCTTTTTGTAACTCCAAAATACTAAAATTCAAAAGGCTACTCAAAGCCGCCTTTTCAATTAGCTTTTTGAGAAAAGAAATTATACCAAACAGCTATCAGCTAACAGCTAATCTGTCAAACAACTTTCTACAATCAGCTAATGTTATCAACTAATCATACCTTCGATGTGTTGTTATATACTATACAGAGATGGCAGGGATATTTGACTAATCGAAGAAGTAAAGACTAACAAAACATTGTGCAAAGTGAGTGTAGGTGTGTATATGCCAGAACGCTAAATCTTAATGTGCATACCTTCAAGTAAATGTCAATGGAACGGTACATCCCATCTTCTGTGATTCTTGATTGCTCGGGGATGAGTTCAGCAATATTAATGAACTTCGAGACAGATAGATTGCGATCGGAGGCTATTTCAGCGAGATAAGTCTCCATTAGCCTCCCCACGCGCTCCATGTCACTAGGCGAGGGAGCTACATATTCTTCATCTGGATTGAAGCCCGATCGATTTCCCTCCAGTTGATACTCCAGGTAGTTCATCATAATACGCTGCACAGTTTCAACATCGAATAATGTGTCCCCAGTGAAAGAATACGAGGGGATTAATAAATCGTCTAAAACAGCCTGCCCAAGCTGCAAACCCAATCGCTTCTCCAAGTCAAGCCTGCAAGCAACAGTCGTTTCCAGATAAATTGCTGCTCTTAGGAGCATCGACAGGAAGCTAACGGATAGGGTGTTCTTCTCCCTTGGCAAAAGGCTAACAATGGTTTCCAAAACAACCCTCTTCTCATGTTCTTGTCTCGGTTCGATTTTTTTCCTCCCCTTTCCAAAGATTTCCTGTGACGAAAAGAAAACAAATTACACAATCGTTTAGCCTGGTCAAGTAATCCATAGCTGTGGGACAAGATCTCACCAAACCTCGAAGAGATTTCTGGGCGTAAAGCATGAGAATCGGTCCAAGTCCATACTGCTTGAATCCCCTCGCCATCATTGCAATCAGAACCCTTTGGAAAAAATCAATCCTAAGCACAGCCATGTCCTCAGCCCACCAATCAACTATAGGCTTTGTGTTTGAAAGCGTCGAGGAGTTTAAACCATTAGTCCCACCCTCCACCACCACAGATGTGCAGAATTGGCTATCCTTGCAGGCTATATACGCTATTTGATCAATGCATCGGCTCACCAATTTCACTTTCTCCGCCATTGGCAGAAGACTTTCCGACGAATGCAAAATGGAAACCGCCCCTGCAAGGCTGTTGAGTGCAACCTCGTTTAAGTAGGCCTCCGTCCTCCCCACCAAGTTCCCAACCGCGTAGTCCTCAGTCATCTCAAGATACTCCGCCGTGCATCTAAGCATGGCAATGTTCTCTGTGCTTATCTCAAAATTAATCCCATAACAAAATTTCGCAGCAAGCTCAAACGCCTCTGCTCCCCCGGGAATATCAGGGATTTCAACTATAGAAAGATCAGCATCACTCGATTCAGACACCAATTTCCTTATGTACCCACACTTTGACACTAAAGGGAACTGTGTGTGTGTGTGTGAGAAACCAGAAAACAAAGGTCATTGTCGAAACATTTCAGCCCGCAAACAAATCACAAAACAATGCAAGAAAACTGGTAAACAAGAATTAATCAAGAACTGAACAAAACATGTCATAAGTCATAAGTTCCAATCCAACCTTGTGGAGTGAAAAGGATGTCCCTCCAGCATGAATCGTAACGTCGCTAGGGATTTCCTGGGAAAAGATCCTGTCAAGGAGTTCAGGGCATAAAAACAAGACAGCACACAAAACATATCCACAATCCAAACAAACAGTTCCAATAAAAGAAGAATCTTGATAAAAAGAACTGGGCATACCATTCAGTGGTCCTCTTCATGGCAGTGGAAAGAAGCTCCTTCTTTTTGATAGACAGATTATTATTACTGGGGGGTGGAATAATACCCTCTTGATCAAGATCCACCATGGCAATGATCAGAGAACTCTGAGCCCTCAAATGTGCTCATCAACACTGAAGATGATGATGAGTTAAATAAGCAACTTCCAACTTTTTTAAAGCAAAAAAATTCCCCTCTAGCTATTTTTCTTGTGCAGCAAAAGCAAAGCTACTATCTTGTCCCCTAACAATTAGTACCCACTTTTTTCTTTCCACATTCTTCCTCTTCTTTGTCTCAATAATGCACAACCCTACCTATCTTCAATATCTGATCAACCAATAACTGCATTATTATCACCAAACTTTGCAATCAATCACCACCCTAGTGAAATTCCCATAATAGGCATTGCACAAAGAATCAATTATCTACACACATGCAGAAGAGGAAGGGTATAAATGTATAATGAGTAATATGTAGAAAATTTAGGGCTAACTAGCTTGAAACAGATGTAGAAGTGTGTGGTTGTAAATGCAGGGGGTTTTGTATAAAGGGATGAGATGATGAAGGCGCCAAAAAAGTGGAAGTTTCCATGTGCATTTTCGTCCACAAAAACACCAATCTTGATTTCTCCTAAAGATTACCATTTTCTTTTAACTTGCTGCATTCTCAAGAGTAAATCTGAAACCTAAACTAACAGAGATTCAGAGACCAAAATATACGATGTATCTGTCTGGATTTGGGCGCTGGGCCCATCCCATCTGGTTGATCAATAATGCAACGTTCAACCACTGCTCAAGAGCCCGCAGAAAGCTCTGCCTGGCTCAATCCCTGGGCCCTTTTATAGAGACTCAACATTATTCATCTCCAATCAATCGCCCTTTTCTTTGCACGGTGTTGTAAGACTCTCACGTACATAAATTGTCCTCCTTTTCTTGGCTGCGTGGGTGTGGGTCGAGTGGATGGGGGTAATAGTGTATCATTGTATTAAGGTGGACATCACTATCATCATAAGTAGCATGAAAATGAAAAAAAAAAAAAAGAAAACACCGCAGGGACAGCTCAATTGGTTTTAAATAAGAAAGAAAAAATACTACGAATAATTTAGTTAACTTTTGGATAGTAAATTGTATGTAAAGAAACAACAGTCCTCCCGATGGCTGAATTAGCCCGCAACAAATTTTACTGTGGACCGTGCATCAAAACGACGAAAATAAACGGATGAAATTCGCGCAAGTGTAGTTCCCGTTCAACACAATTGCAGTATTAGTTCAACACAGTATCAGTTTAACACAACTACAGTATCAGTTCAATACAACTGCAGTTCCAGACAGATGAAACGGCCTCCACATAACCACAGTATCAGTTCAACACAACTACAGTATCAGTTGAAATGAACTGTGGTATCAGTTACGGAGATTTTCGGGTGCCGTTTCTCCCACTTATTGAAACGACGTCGTTTTGTGACCATGGTCCACAATGCATTGTGGACCGCGGTTCACGATATAACGACTGGAATTAGCCGGAGTGTGAGGGTGAGGGAATTTCACCTTAATGACCTTGCACGGGATTTTCATAATGCAGTTTTATCTCTTCTGTATGAGTGTATTGTTTACGAACTATTACACATGACACATAAGTGGAATATGGAGAATATAATTTTTATTCAGTACTATGAGTTTTCTTATTGCCCAAAATAAAAATTACATAGATTTGATGGTGTGTCCTACAATGGATTTTATGCATCAATCTCAAATAAAGAATGCTATTGGACAAAAATTATGCGCAATGTTGAATGTTGATGCCATTTAGGGCACGACCACGCATGTTGCTTTTGGGATTAACAATAATAACAACAGCTTTTGTCCACGTTGATGGGCTCCTCCACAAGATTAATTGAGGCCAAAACCCTGGCTGGATCAAAGACTTTAAATCAAGTGGGACAATTTTTGTTCCTGTCGAATGTTGACACATCATTAAGGTAATTGAGGATTGATGCAAAGTGGACATGGAGAAACGTCAGAGATTAAAGTCGACTCGGATGATCCGTCCTGTCAGGCCTCAGCACAGGAAGCAGCTAGCCGAATTGAACTAGGATGACAATATCAGGTGCAGTCTTGTGCTGCTGGCTAGTTAGGTTAACCAAATCCCTTTGGCACAGTATCTCTGGGCTCTGGCTATTCACTAACAACAAAACATGCCGGCAAGGATAATGGAGGGCCAAATGTTGTGATAATGAAAGCGAAAGCCAGGGCAAAGCTATATATGTTGCTGGATATATAGCCGTTGATTATACTTTGGGTGATAATTATAATTATTGAAACACAGGTTTTCCCGAAACTTTTTCCCACAGAAAGAGCTCACTTGTCACCGGTTAACTTATGTTGAAAAATACATCATACTTGTTCGAGTCTAACTTATACCGATTATAATCAACTACATCTCTCATTTATTTGTTTGTGTCTAATTTATATGATCATGATATCAATAATGTCTCCAGCTTGTTAATGCCAAATTAAACTTATGTTGATCAGAGCATAGACATATCACGGTTGATCCTGAATCCATCTCTAAACATGAACCATATATAACTGAACAGTTGCCAAGAACTAACCATGCATACTTACAGTAAATCCAATAACGGAGATTGGAACAAAGACTTGCTGTGTACTTGTTAGCTGTTAACGAGGTACAACAATAATGACAAATTGTACGAGGACCGACCTCCAGTAAAAGAATGGCTGTGCAACAAGTCTGATATACTCAACATCATATCCCTGAGTTGGAATCCACACAATACAAAACCCCCACACCACATAGATCAGACCCACCCACCCACCATCACCTTTGACAGTGACACTCCCATTCTTCTTTTTCTTCTTCTTCTTCTTCTTTATATATATATATATTCATAAGGCATCTCAATTTAAGGGACTAATCTTACCGCTGAAAAAAAGTTAGTTCCGTTAGTCTTCTCATTTTTTTCTACTTGTACGTACGCTTTGTGCATGAAAATTTTTTATCTTACCGGTCAAAGTCTTTCAATAATCTCAAATTTTATATAACCCACCTTGTATTTGTATATGCAGGAGTAGTTTGTGGACAGCTGCTCATAAATGCATGAGCAGTGACAAATTTAGAAACATGTTAAAATTCGATCATGTGCCTCAACAGGAACAAGTGGCTTAAACTCCAGAACCATGTGCGCGTAGTACAAATATAGGACGGGTTTGAATTATCCAGATGTGACGCAACTTTATTATCTGCTCTCCAAACCTTTGATTGAAGATTAAATTTCTGAAAAACTAATTCTAAAGGATGTGTTTGTGGACAATGATTTCTTTAACTCCGCAGAGGATTGGGAGAAAACCAAATCAACACACAGGTTGATCTGAATCCGACGGCCAGCGGCGGAAGGAAAGTTGGTTGGAACGGCACGGCGACACCGCACGGTGGCTGGACGCCGGAATCTCTGATCTTATTCCTTCTATAGACTATATCAATCATTATTTCATGAACTATGGTTCACATAATAAAGATTGTTATGCCATAGACCCGGTTTCACCTTGTGGACTCATGTATATGTTCACAATTTTAAAATTCAACATTCAACAATATAATAAAGTTTTGAATCTATATAACAAAATTGTAAATATAGAGTTAAAAAAATTGTAATATTGAGTAATGTAATTATTAATATAAAATTCTAAATGTGAACATTGATCCGGTTCATATTACAAAGTGAACCCGTGTCCGTTAGCATAATTTGTCACATAATAATTTGCCAGACTATAGAGTATAGACTACAGAAGCCAACATTAGATTGGGCCGAGACTGCAGGCCAGCTTCCAGGGTTTCGGACATTGTCCATGAAATAGTTGGGCTCGGTTCCTCCGGCCCACTTTAGATCTTGACATTTTTCCTCTTTTGTTTTTGTTTTTTTTTTTTAAAATAATTATGAAGTATAATTCTTTTCGGATTCGAGATTCGATCAACGCAACATGGGTGAAATTCAATTAATAACAAATTATTTAAAAATCAACTTGTTGAATTTTACCAGAGACATTTTCTTAAAGAGTTTGAATTTCTGGATCAAAATTTTGTGCAACGTATTCAAATAAGAGAGTATTAATCTAGCGCCTTAAATAAGAGAGTACTAATAAGAATTAAACTCATAAAATTTTAGTACAATAATATGCTTCGCCTACTCAATCACTCCTTTCCGACTTGATACTCCTTTTGTTAAGATAAGTAGCTAATGACTCCAAGAATATTAGTAGTTGAAGAATCAAATGAAAGTATGTATACTTCTACTCGAATACGAAGGAAATTTAGTGTTTAAACGTGTTTACTTCAAATTCTTTTGTTTTTTTTTTGTACTTCTATTTGCTTGTCCTTGGGAAATAGTTTTTTTACCTTTAAATTGTGGAAAATATCATTACTTGTCTTTCTGTTGTTTGCAAATTGATTTTTTTTATCTCTCAAATATCTATATTGTGTGGATGACCTTGTGGTCAAGTGACATGTAGTGACTTTCTCAAATGGGAGGTCATGCAATTTTTCCTGAGACGATATTGACAAATATATAGATGATACAATATAATAGGGTCCGTATACTAAGAAAAAAAGTATCTATATTGTAAAAAAAAATATAACTAAAGAAAGAAATACATAGCTTTTTAAATAATTTTAGAACCACAATTAATATGTTTTTAAAAATTTCTCAAGTAATAAATGGAGAATCTCTCATTAGTATCAAACATCCTCTTAAATTTCATTTAAGAAGTTTGTAGTTCATATCAAACATGTATAGTAGAGAAATGATGAAATGGAGAAGGATACTTACCTTAAATCCCCAATCCAGCAAAATTGTAGTTTAATAAAAGAGGAAAATGGCAAACGAGTGGGGCCCAGACCGTCATTCCGCAGTTCCATCTCGGGGGGATATGCTTTGCTCTGGCCTTCAAAATCCTCGACTGCCTCAACAATTCCAATCTTCTCTACAAAAATTCTTTCCCTTTGCTGCCTGCGCAATATGGGTATTGATACGCTGTTCTTTCAAGAATTGGCCTTTACTGTCGGACTATCTCTGATGATCACTTTCTTGCTCTGCAAATTCTTCTCCTCTGTTGTTGTCGAAGAACACAGCAACATGAGCTTCTGTTGCGGGGGTGCGGTTCCAAAAGCAGCTTCAAATCGAGCAATGGACGGTGGGGAGATGAGAATTCAACATGGCGTGGCGCAATTTGGTGATCGTGTGAAGGAAGAGCGTGGGGTATTTGAGGATTCTGGAGTGGAAGATGAGGCAGTGAAAGTAGGGGAAGAGTTGGGAAAAGGTCAAGAAAGTATTTTGGGGTGTGATGGAATGGAGCAGAAAGTGTTTGATGAAAGTCCCGTGAGAGAGAATTTTGGAGTGGAAGATGAGGCAGTTAAAGTAGATGAGGAGTTGGCAAAAGATCAAGAAAATCTCTTGGGGTGTGATGGAATGGAGCAGAAAGTGGTTGATGAAAGTTCCGTGAGAACAAAGTCTCGCGAAATCGAAGTAGAATTGGGGGACATGGGTGGAGGGGATTCTGGGGAAATTGGGATTGAATTTGGTGAGAGGGAAGGAGTGGGAAAGGCACCCAACAAGATGGAAAATGAGTGCAGTGAGGATAATGATGGGCTGTTTGATGATGATTGGGAGGATATAGAAAGAACAGAGCTTGAAAAGAGCTTTGATGCTGCAGTGGTGTTTGTGGATTCTAATGCAAATTCTGACCAATTTGACAATGATTTTAAAATGCAGCTTTATGGCCTTCACAAGATTGCTACTGATGGACCTTGCTCCACTGCTCAGCCCATGGCTCTGAAGGTTTCAGCTCGTGCAAAATGGTATCTCTATTCCTAGAACTATCATTAATTCAAGTGATTGCAAATATTTTGTTAGTCCAGATCATAATTGCTAACCTAGTTTCATTACTTTGATCATAATTGCTAACAAGAGAGCCAAGTTCGTGACTTTATTCACTAATCCAGTTAATAAAAATTGCATGTTATGTGCTGGCATGAACCAACATAAATGTCAATAACAGGGTTGTTGTCTTGTTGATTGCTTATGGTCTCTTTGCTTGAGCTTTTATATGAAACTGAACTGATAAGATGAGAACGAACAAACGACTTTCAATTGCAATTTACTAGCACGAATTTAGAATTCAAAGATTTTGCTGTTGGGTGATAGTTCTAGTGGAGGGATGGAGTTGAACAAGGCTCGTAATATGCAATGGATTTGCGTTTAATAATCATTAACAGATTCTGTTTTTGTGTGTATCTCTTGGTTTGAAGAACTATGGCAACTCGGAATTCATGTGATTAAGCGAATTCTGTTGTTGTAGGACTGCTTGGAATAGCCTAGGGGACATTAGCAGGGAGGAAGCCATGGAACAGTATATATCTCTTCTGTCAAGTGGCATTACTGATTGGAAGGTAAGCAAATCTCTTCCTAAAGAATCAGTCTCTACTTGTTACTGCTATTCATCTGCTAAATTCATCCTGCAAATCACATATGCATAACATAAACGTGCAGTCTCACGACTTTCAGTTGAGACATAACACATCATTCAATTCGAAAGACTAACGTGTACTGTGAGGATGAAATTGACACAGAAATTTCACAGAATGTTGAGCAAGCATCATATATGCATAACATAAAGTCATAAACCCACATTTCATGAAACTAAATCCTTTGTTGTATCAACTTCCTTTTCTGCATAAGGGTTTGCATTGTTCATCTTTTCTGAAACTGTGTTGGCAACACCTGATCAATTTCCTTTTATTTTTGGTACCCAAAACAAAGAATGAGCAGTGACAGTCATTCATGATGGTCCCACTTCGCGACGAAGGTTGTCTGTAAACACCTGCATCAGCCATCCTTTCCTCGGGTTATCTTAGGATTTAAAGCTCAGACATGGCAGCCATGTCTAATGTATATATGACAGTGTATTATGTTATCTATGAATAATCATTTATCAACTTGAAGTTGGTGAGCTATCTGTTTGCTAAGAGCATGAATTATATCAATGCTCCTAATGAAGGATTAGTATTTCTTAAGGGCACAATCCTAATTTTTTGCATTACCCTTTTTATTGCGACAATTAAAAATTTACAATCAGTTAATAAATATATAAATCTCTAAAGCATAAATAACAATTATCAATAACATTAATGGTTAATAGATACACCTGTCAAAAGTTGAAGCAAGTCTAACAGTTGAGTTTTTACAACTCCAGCAAAGAAAGAGAAGAAGACAGAAGTAGAGAGAATGAGACCAAAAAAACAAAAAAAGCAGTCAATTGGTGATCGAATAACTTTGTTGTTTACTCCAACTTTTGCAAGAACCTATTACATCACTAATTTGGGCTTGATGTTGACCGAACTCGTAATTCTTGAATACAAGAATAATACCTCACCAGCAGAGCTGTCAAAACGGGCTGGCGGGACAAGGCCCGCCGAAGCCTGCTAAAGCCCGTCATATGGCGGGGGACGGGCTAAGAAACCCGCCAAAATACGAGCCTATGAGAGGTCGGCCCGTCCCACCCCGCCTTAAGCCCGCGGGCCCGCGAAATTTTAAATTTAAATAAAAATCAATAAGTGTATACTAAAATAAATTGGATAGTTTAAACATATATTAATGCATTTGTAAATAAATAAATAACAAATCATTTATACAATATACTAAAAAATTTTAAACTTATATATATATAGTAGAGTCAGTTGTGGTCGCACCTTCCCTTGCGACCGGTGCAGTTTACACCACTCAATGTTAAGAAATGCACTACTCAATATTAAGAAACGCACAACACAAATTCATCAATTTCTTTATTTTATATTTGTTTCATTATTGGAAACATATTTCTCAATCAAATTGTGTGTAAATTCAACAAATATATTCACTTTCTTGCCAAGCACCTTGTGCTCAATTGGCATGTAGTGGTCACCCTCAGATGGGAAGTCATGAGTTCAGATCTCAGTAGAGGAGATCTCGAAATTGACTCTTTGTGCTTCAACAGGTTGAGAAAAGTAACATTGTAATAGGGTTAGTTGTATTCAAAAAAAATATTCACTTTCTTATTTTGATAGATAACAAAGAAATTGAGGGTGTGCATGAATAAATCTCATATTGTGAAAAGCAATAATATCTATTTTCAAAAAAAAAAAGATATGAATAATATCTTTATATATATATTCTTTGAATTAATTTTTTTTTTTTTTTTGTAAAATAATGAAATCTACAAAACGCCCAATTGACGAATTGGCGGTTAATGCCCGGAGGGCAGCGGCATTCCCAGGTGTCGGGGAGCTCCATTGATTTTGATTGTCGTCTGAATCTCAGTTCATTTCAACACCCGCTGGCGCAGAATCTAAACGCACGCTCGGGGAACACAACACTGGATCTAGGGTTTTCAGATCTCTCTTATAATAAGATCTTCCCCTTCTTTTTTATTCAGTTCTCACATTTCATTCCCGCCAGAGCAAATGGCAGTGGTGATTGACACCGATGTGTGGGAGCCCAACCCTGCACTCTACATCTTCCTCTTCGCATCATCTTTACTCTCAATTTTATGTTTCCCCGTCAACTCTAACCCCAGAGCTTCCAATGTCCTCGACCATTCACTCTCGCCTCCCCTCTCTCGCTTCCGAAGAAGCTTCATTTTCTTATTTTCCATCTCTTCAGGTACAATGTATAGTGTGCTTACTGATTATTGTGAATTAGTTTTTGGTGAAATGCGTGTATTTTACTAATTGCTACTAGGAAAAGCGGGAAAAATGTTTTTTTTTTTTTTTCGTTCATAAAAATGATTTCTTGATCTTTTGAATTTTGAATTTTGTATTTGCAGTGATGGAGGGCTTGTGGGCTGTGTTTGGGGAGTATGAATTGACACATTATGGAGTTAGCAAGGACCAGATGGTACTATCGCTGTGTATTGGATGTGTGGCTGCTCTCTTTGTTGGCTCCTTTTTGGGGATACTGTCAGATTTGATGTAATGGAACTCAGCTAATTCTCTTTTTAAGTTTCCAATTTAGTTCTTGAAGTTCTCAGAGTACCTGTTTCTATAGGCAAAATGCAATTGCTGTTTTTTAACACTAGATGTTCTGTTGTGGCTTTTTTGCTTGTTTTTGCAGTGGTCAAAAGAAAGTGTGTTTGTTATTTTTCATACTGCACCTCTTTGTTGCCATTTGGAAGAGGGTTAATGCAAATCCTAGTGTTTGGATTGCCAGTATCTGTCTCTCTCTTGCCTCTTCAATTTTTTTCTTCAATTTTGAGACATGGATGGTAGTTGAGCATGAAAAGGTTTGTGATTTCGCATTTGTCAATTCTTGTATATTCTGTAAATGCAATGTTTATCTTTTAGAGTTTTTATTTTTTCATAACGTTATGATTTCACAAATTGCTTGTTTTAAACTAATATTGTTTTCTTGCAGCAAGGGCTGAGGCAGGATGTGTTAAATGAAATGTTTTGGTTAATGTCCTTGGTTGAATCTGCATCGTTCATTGGTAGCCAAGTGCTTGGGAACTGGCTCATTGCTGGTAATGCAGAGTCAATTACACATTCTCTTCCCGTTGCAGCTGCAATACTGGCAATTGTTGCTTTAATATATGCCAGTCGAGGATGGAAAGAATTTCCACAAACTGCTGAATATAAAAATTATCAAATCAAATTCCATACACTCTTCGCTGGTATCAGATGCCTATTTCTTTCTTTTTATCCCACTTCTCTTGAAATGTTCTTGAGTATTAATATGTATAAAGAAGCACCTGCCATATCTTATCATGAACTGTTTATGCTTTGCTAGATAGAAGAATATGGCTGCTTTCATGGGCGCAAGCTTGTGTTCATTTCTCAAGTTCTGTATTTTGGATTCTTTGGGCTCCAACTATGGTGGTATGATTTTAATGGAGCAGTTTCATTTCATTCTGTGTTATTTGTCTGAGTTTATTGACGAATTTTATCATTCCATATTAATGCTCACTTAGATGATTTGCATGAGACACGCATTTGATCAAAATATAACCACATGAATTTGACTGTGTTTATATGTGCTGTATTTTGATGTTTTCTGGTCACTGACATCCTCCTTTCAAGCATACAGATGATTGTAGAAGTTTGAGATGATAGGCTTTCTTTTCTCTTGATTTTGGATTTTATTTATTTATTTATTATTATTATTATTATTATTATTATTATTATTATTATTATTATTATTATTATTATTATTATTATTATTATTTTGCATTTTGCATTTTGCATTTTGTTTCTTGACTTGCTATTTTGAATATTTTGTTGTGCTTATAGGCTGATGGGAGAGAGATTTTGTTAGGTTTGCTATACCCTTGTTTCCTTGGTGCGAGAATGCTAGGCAGCACTGCATTTCCATGGTTCAATGGGCCATTATCACTTCGAACTGAGGAATACTTAGTATACATTTTTATTGTTATGGGCTCTGTTCTATCCATTGTAGCTTTTGACTACCAGGTATCTTTACCATTTCCCTTTTTTTCCCCCATGATCTTTAAAATCCAGGCTTGTTGTTCATACTTGTGATTTAATTCCAGGAAATTGAAGCTCTTCTGATACTATTCTGCATATTCCATGCCTGTGTAGGACTGGTTTTGCCATCACTTGCCAGATTAAGAACCATGTAAATAATGTTGCTCAGTTTTTTTTTTTTGTAATTTTTTGATTTGTCAGATTTCTTTGATCTTATAACTCTTATGCTTCAATTCGTTTTTGCAGGTTTGTACCAAATGAACTTCGTGCAGGAATGATGAGCTTATCTCTGTTTCCATCAAATGCTGCATTCTTGTTCTTTCTGGTGCAGGTATGTATTATTTAAGTGAAAATTATTCAATTGCAAAGTACTGCTGACTCTAAGTTTTGAACTGGGTCTATGTTATGTTTATTCATTATTTAAATGTGACAATTTGCAGCGGAGTTATTGCCATAACCTTGAAAATTCAACCATTATAGTGGCGGGTGCTCTTGGACTTTTCACTGCAGCCGGTTGCATGCATATGTTAAAGCGGTTGGGGAAGCAACTTCATCAAGACTGGCATAAGTCGTGATTCTGCCTTTGGATATTATCATTCATCCAAGCAGGTGGATTGTTAATAATCCACAATTCGGAGATGAAAAATTTTCATTCTGAAACCTGTGAAGCATTAGATTCCTTTGTGAATTCTGGATCAGAGGAATCATGCAAATGTTCATTGTGGACACTGGTCTACTTAAAAGTTTGAAGAGGAGATGAATACTTCTTACAGCCAGAATTCATACAGATAAAGCCTTTGCTGTAATTATGGTTAGTAGGTCTTGCAAAGGTCAAAAGAAGTACTCCGTATTAAACAGAAGAAGTTTATGTATTTACCACTGATACTATTATTTTGTTCATTGGAATGAGGATGCATTTTTGTGAGAAAATTGATTTACTGTATCTATCTACACAACCTTTAGTGGGCAGTCATGTTTGATGAAATTTAGGGTAAAAGAAGTTTAGAGCACCAAAAACATAATAATGTTTAAAAAATATTGCACTATTTCCTCATTGTGATACAGGGAATATCTTTCACAAATGGTGACCAAAAAGAACTAAATAATATATTCCACTAGGCAACATTGTTATTGGTAGAATGGGGGTGGGGTGCATTTAGTCATCTTGTTCTTGATCCCTGATCCACTTTGTTGCCACCCATTTTTCTCCTTTGATCACTGGACAGCTCCCATGAAGCGAGGTCTGAGAATCATGAAATCACAACTCACTCAACAAATTCGCTGCTCATTATCCCTTATGAACACAAACACACAAAAATCTCTTTCCAACAATGTATAATCCATAAGTTCAATACATATTATATGATGCATGCATATTCACAGCTAGCTGACTTGGTAGGCCACTTCAAGAAATTAGCAAGAAGCTAGAGTGTCAAAAAAGGACTAACAAAATTAAGAACTCACCGCATCGATTGTGCCATTTAGAAGAAGCGAATAGAATAGAAGTCCATCCCCTTTGCGGGGCTTTACTTTTAAACCTTCACACCTGCGGAAGTCATAATTACCATCCATGTTCTGCCCATACTGCATATAAAGAGAGTTACCACTTTTCAAGGATGGGAGGAAGGAAAGTTGCGGCAAAAATATTATTGATATTACCTCAAAAGGGAACATGGTTTCCCCACCTTCTTCAACATCTGAAAGGTATAACAAGAATGAAGCAACCTGAAAAGGTTCAATAAAATTGAGTCCACAAATGTCAAATAATTATAAAAAGGCATTTCAATAGCTACCCCGATTTTCCCCAGATTATTAAAAAAAGTTGTAACCGTGGGCACAACTATGGGTAGTTGGCCTCTCTATTCATTCTTTTGGCCATCATTTTTAGTGGCTTGGCCATGACTACAGTTTTTCTCTTGTACTAATTTATTTATTTTAATAATTTGGAGAAAATAAAGTGTACTGAAAGGTCTCTTTTTTAACCTCCTCTCCATTTGATTTTAACTAGAACCTGAATAATTGGACCAAATGTGGTAAATCTTTCAAAGTGAGGGAAGAGATTTGGCAAAATTGAAAGTCAGACACTCAATTTGAGTGTACTACCACAGTAGGGTGACCAAATGTGAAAGATTCTAATTCTTTTTACAAACTAACAGCAGTGTGTATAGCTTTGGTCAATTTCATAGATATAGTGACAAAGAACATCAGAGACTCAGAGTGAATGTAGAATATCTAGTTGCACATACCCTTTGGCTCTTCTGTGGGCCATATTCAGCGGGATTGAATGCGTCATAATGAGAATGATAGCTTTGGCCAATTTCATAGCGCAAAACATTAAATGCCTGAAACACAGTAACATTTCTCAAATTACTCAAACTATTATAGATATTTACCATTGACCTGAAGGCAAAGGTCAATTGTTTTAAGATGAACTATGATATACAATGAAGTATGATGTCAACAAGCAAATGCACACATCATCTAAGGAAAACAGATACCCCCAGCATGCATGTATTGGACTTCTTATTCATTAGTCATAACTCATAACATTGAAATTAAATTTTCTGGCAAATTTCTTCAAACATATGCACTATGGTCATGAGTTCAACAATTCTGTGAAAAAAGGATATTATTGTTTCTATTTTTAAAAGACAACCAAATATAGTGCTCATCTTGTGTTGGGACCAATGTACTATGTATGGAGTATCAAATACGTAACCATGCACCTAAAATGCGTACCCAGTACATACAGGATGACAGAAAGAGGAAAAGAGTGACAAACAGTACAACACAAGTAAACAGGTAAAACAATTAGATAAAGAAGGAAAATAAAATTGCAATTACAGAGGCAACACTAGGCATTGTTGTTCTTTACATGTCTTTGTTAACTTTTTACCTCTCCATTAGACCTGGGAATCATTGTCACCTTAGCAATTTTCTCCTCAATGACATCCAAAGTTCCTGTTTTGTCTTCTGATGCACTTATAAACATGCCAGAACTGAGAGAAAAGGAATGTATTATGCAAAAATATAGATCTTTGAGTCATCAGTCAAAATCAAAGATGCCAACAGGAGCAG
>CP025648.1:20367340-20456091 GCA_003576665.1 Ipomoea trifida | reverse complement strand
ATGAAGAAAAACAGGCATCATGACTAGCTATCCATTGCTCAATAAGGAAAAACAGGCATCCTGGACTCCTGATCTTAACCAAAAAAGATATATTTTACCAAAAATGAAAAAGGAAAACAAATTCTAATTTCACCATGGATATCATCTATGTAATCATAGATAGATTGACAGAATCTCATGTTTTCCTTACAAACAGTCTAATCAAAATCAAAGCATTATTGTCACTAAGTTGAATTGCAGTTACACTATGGACAATATTAATTTCACAGAAACAAAATTAGATTCTCTGAGTGGTTAAGAAAAGACAAAAATCTTTTTCTCCTCATCTGATAATCTTGTGGGCGAAACACAGTTGAAGAGACAATGAGGACAGCTCAACCATAAAAAAAAAGCATCATTAACTAAAAGAAAATATTTGAAGGTATACTAAGCTAGGAAAACGAATATATAAAAGGCGAAAAACAGAAAATGAATACCAAATTACTAGAGAAAGTGCAGAAAAGGCGCCGAATCGAACATCATCAAAAGCACACCTGAAAGGGGATGAGAGAGACTGAATCCTCTCCGGTCTCGCCGTGCGGCAGCGGATCAAAATCCCGCCACGTATCCACCGACTCCAGCACCCTAGACCTCGCCCGCATAAATCCTTCATCCTTCACAATTAAAAAAAAATCCATACATTTTAACAAACACAATACGTACACAAGGCAGGCAAGGAATGGAATAGAACACGGACCGACCTGCTGAGATAAGAGGGAGGAGCCGAAGAAACCGGCGAGGAAGAAGCAGAGGCATAAGAGGAACACGAACGGCAACCCTAGGGTCCTCCACCCACCTCCGACCAATTTGCCTCTATTGGCCGTCTTCATCAATGAATCTTCCCCTCTGAACTCAAATTCAGCAATTAACGAATTCCGAGTTTGGTTATGGATCTGTAATAATTAAGCAATGAGCTAAGAGCTGTGAAAGAAGTAGAGCAGAGAGGCGATGAAGAAGAAGAAGGGGAGCGGAGAGTGTAAAGACGACAGGGAAGAGTCATCATTCATTTGTTCGCTACTTCGATATGATATGTACGACTTTTGACTTTCTTACGCGGCGGGAATTCTTTCCCATCCTCTCTCTAATTCCGCTATTACTCACTACTTGTCCGTAATTGTTATCGATTAAGAAGATGATTGCAGTACATAAGAATAATTTACCAAAGTAGGAGAATATGCATTCAAGATATTTCCGAATACGATGCAACTTCGAGTACAAGCCCTTTAAGGAAATACGGAGTAGTACTAAGAGCATCCTTAGTAGTGGGTATATTTCACGGTAATTGAGGAGATTTTGTAAGTGTGATTAGGAAAGAGAAAAGGGGAGTGGGAAGAAAAAAAAATAAAAAAAATGATTTTTAAAAAAAAAATAATATTAAAAGAGACTGTCAGGCGCGCCTGACGCGCCCGAGTGGGCGCATGCTGTGCGCTAGACGCGCACAGCAGCCATCTCTCCTTTTTTTGTGCACTGTTCCAATATCCCCTATTTAGCAGATGATTCCCATTCCTTCTCTCTCCAATTTCTCTCCCCTCCACATAGGATTGCACTGTTCCAATATCTCTCAAATATGCATTGATAACAATGCTCTAATGAATCGGGTACCTGGATTTAGGCAATCAATTTTGGAGTGGTTACTTGGAACTGGAACTAGACTATTTGTGCCAAAGACCTTGTGGTCTAGTGGCATCCGGTGTCCCTGGGGGTGGGTTCGAGCTTCGGGGAAATGAAAAATCCTATCTAAGACCCCGACTCGGAGATAGGATCACGGAGAGCCCCCTACTAGCGCTCATCCCTGGCTTGATTATATGGATTAGGTCTTTTGGCTTATTGGGGGGAGGAAATCGGTATAGACTTACCATCTTCTATACCGATGGATTATTTTATCACTTTCCATATATTGGGGGAAGAAGAGGCAACTGTTGACTCTTTGTGCTTCATTAGGTTGAGAAAGTAACTATGAACAGATACTACATTGTAACCGAGTCAGTAGTACTAAAAAAAAAAGACTATCTGAATTGTGAAGTTAATGAGAATTTACATGCGTACTCAAAAAAAAAAAAAAAAAGATTATCTGAGTTGTGAAGTTAATGAGAATTTACATGCGTATTAAAAGGAGTGGCAGGATCATGATGTAATAATGATTTAAATTTAGAAAGATTTGTTTCTCTAATAAAATATATTCATTTTCCTAAAATTAGAATGTAATATCTTATTTGTTGTCAGCACCAAATCCGGACAATAATTATCCAGGATTTAGTAACGTTAAAGAGATTTGTTTTTTCTTTTATTTTTAGTAAAGTGCCTTATGTTTAAATACCATGAGAAATGGTGAGAAAATTGTTCTAAATTTTCTTGAGCTTAAGACAATTGAGTGTTCTTTGCTAATGAGCCTTTTTTTTTTTCCTTCAATCTCTCTGTATTTTCACATTATTTAAGTGATTGTGTTAATCATTCCGCAGCGATCACTCCTAGATTTTAAAACCAATAAGTACACATTATATGCGTATAGTACTGACACCAGATGAGGGTGATTGCAGCAATGGACCAACATACTGTGGTACTGTAATAATTCCGTACTAGTAATAAATATAAAAACATTTCACATTTATTAATTATTTATAAATTAGTCAATAATCTTAAATCTAGAACAAATTTGGTTTACCCAAAGTCCTCAGAAACCACTGATTAGACATCGTGTTGAACGGTGCAGAAGTAATATATGTCTTTTGGAATTGACATCACAAATGCACAATTCAGGGAGTAGTAGATACGCTTTGGCCAGTTGGCCACCCGTGACCCCGTCTTGCTTTATGCCTTTATGGTTATCTACTGTCAGATATTATTATTATTATTATTATTATTATTATTATTATTATTATTTGCCTATTATTATTATTATTATTTGCCGCTGACGCTGACCGTGGTGATGTTCTGATTTTAGTACCAAGTACTAATTTGTTTAAATTTGAAATCTAATTATTACGGGGTTAAGTGAAGTGTTTTTTGTTCTAATACTATGGTGTAATTGATTAACCAAATTTGCCTACAGACATTGTAGTCTAATAACGCACTAATTTGTAACTCCAGATATGAAATTACACAGTACAGGTTTCATCTTCAGCTTCGTACAAATAAAAGTCGCTATGTTTGAAGAGAAAATAAAAAAGACCATAATTAGTTTTTTTTTAAAGGCTGGCTCCTCTCTAGAGTCTGGACTGACAGAATAATTACTCGAGGTTCAGGAACAGAGGATGACGAGTTGACGACCCCACCAGGCACCAGGCCACCACCAACCCACAGAATAAGTTACATAAAGAACATAGCAAGACAAAGCAAACGGAGTTGTTGGACTGGACATCCAGGCTCCAACAAATCAGTACCCAATTCCTGCATTCTCAACCTTTTATTTTTTCTTGCATTCTCAACCTAAATTCTAGTTTTTCACTAATATTTTCTCACATGTTGTGAATGCAAGCCAGGGAAATTATGCCTGCATATAATTTTCACATGTAATTTAGAGACCAATAAGGCAATAAGTAGCTGATCCAAGTCTCTGTGCAAACACACTCCAATTTCCAATACTCGCACTCAAGGAACATACGGTATGATGATGGGAAGGACTTGGGGTTCAAAATCTTGCTTACTAATCACTTCACTTTAAGTCGTGAGTATCCGTGATTTAGATTAACAGAACTTACACTGCACAGGCTTAGGACTTACAGAGTATAAGCCGCTTTACCTTGACATAAAATAACACAAAGGTAGCTCCTTGGGCGACACCAAAATTTCCCACTCTGAATTTCAATCTTCCTTGGTACGAGATCTCTAAATTCCTTTTCAGCGGTGGCACCAACTACTTCTCATTTAACAAGGGTTTGTCATGAACAAATGGTTTACAGCACAGAATGAAATACCATTCTTAGATGCAGACTAACAGTATTAAGCATGAATCATGATAGCAGCAGGGCACTTCTTTCATGATATCATTACCAGTGGTGCTTCATCGTTCCATTATTCCACATATCAACTAGGTACTCTGGGACTTCTAATCCAAATTCTTGTCCATTATCTTTGTGGTGCACTTCAGGTCGAGGTGCACAGATAAGAAGACTGGGGAGTGGAAACAAGGCAGCACAGTGACCACTGTAACCATATACATGGAAAAAATCACTCCTAGCCTCTTCATACGAGTCATTGTTAATTTTCGCGTCATTGAATTCCAGGAGTAATCTTCATTAGTCTCCAGTGCAGGTGCAGGTCATGGGTGAAGGAGTCTCTCCATCATATCCAATTTTCTTTTTGTTGGACACCAAAACCTCAGTCTCTTATCACTACCTGACCTAAGCAATGATCAGCCATACTGCTGGGAATCATTTATATAATATATAAACCATAACTCACATCCCTGACACAAGAGTCTTACACCAACTTAGAATTCTATGCATTTTATCTTCAACAATATCCTTCATTCTTCGTTTCTGTAGTCTTGCATCTTCAATATCTAGAGTTCTATAGGCAAGTGCAAGCAAATACATAGCTGGATGAAGTCTCCTGCACAGAGAATCATAAATCACAAAATGTACATGTAATTGCCAAACCTACAGCATAAAGTCATAAATATAATATGATAACTTTATAGGCCAAGCATCATATACAGGCCATAAAAAGTGAACCCTCAAACCTACAGTATAAACATTGTCATTTGCTGGAATCATGGTCAATTGCACAGATTCATAAACAAATAACTCCATATTGTGTTGCCATGCATAACATAGATGAAAATCAATAATAGATGAGTAAGATGACAGAAATGATGTGTCTGCAGCCAAACTATAAATGGATAAAAAATGGTACAAGGAAATGGGGTGGGGGGGGGGGGGGGGGGGATTTAACACTATTATTTTGTAGATTTTCAGCATTTTATCAACTCTGAAATAGTTAATAGTCACTGCCGTTATTCAAGACTTACTTGTCAAAATGATCATTTGCATCTAAACCATCCCAATACCTCTGGGATGGGACATTCCGGCCTTTTTTATCGCGACCAAATGTCTCCACATACCAACCTCCAATGTCGTGCATGCCACAGCGAGGCTCAAACAGCCAAAATCTGTTCAAGAAAAAGTTGCAGTTGTAACATCTATAAGTAACTTCAAAGTGAAAAGAAGCATGCTGTAAATACTTGCATAAAGTTTCACCAAAGCAGTTTACTGCTTGATTACATATAAATTATCAACTCTAGAAATGGAACATTTCCTAAATCCTTGTTTTATATTGTGAATTGAATAGCAAAGCTCCCAACAGAGTAGTAGCCACATTGCCCAGTTCTCGTTGAAATGCTATCCTCCTATATAAGGTAATTTATTGAACTACTGACCAACATTATTAACACAATGGAAAAAGGATGTTATTATGTGAACCTTGAAACTGAATCCATATTAACATTGCAATTCATGATTCTGAAGATTTTCATTAATTACAAACAAAACCCACATAGAGAAGGGAAAAAGAGACAAAATGAAGTAGTTAATGACATTTGCAAGAACAAAATAAGCATGTACTACAACAATAAGTAAAAGTCTCTCTTGTTATGTGCTTTTCCATAATGTGTTAATGAAGTGAGGCGAAGAGATTAAAAACCTCTCTTCATTATGGAAGGCATTTAAACCCTTTTGTGTTCCAAAATAAGATGCAAAAGGATGCAAAAGGGGGCAACTAATCAATAAACTGGGTATCCTGAAAAGACAACCATCATTTTAGCTTTTTGTTCTATCTACATAAGAATATGAACAATTTCTGAAAAGAAAATTTCTCTCCTAAATGAACTTTTTTTTACAGAGTATTATTTTCCAAACACAAAACTTCACCAAAAATTTGAGTCACTATTTAGAAAGATATGTAAACAAATCAGTGAATACTATATAGTCAGTTACGATTTAGAAGGAAAACTGTGTAGTCTTACTTGCTTGGAGGCAAGCGAGCCCTACTGCATCTGCATTCACAAACAGAGACTTCATCTCCTACTTGGTACCAGTGCATGTGTTTCACCTGAAATAGAGTTCCACAGATCCAAAGTGTCAGAGAAGGAAGCATTTATGAATGAAAAGCCACAAGAAAGCTATATTCTGTAGCTACAAATCAAAGAAAATGAGAACTCATAATTAAACGTACCAACAATGTCCGATGCTTCATAATCACGTGGGTGTTCACACCATTATGATCATAGACATCACAGGATCCTTCCTCAGGGCTGGTCCCCATTCCATTTATTGTTCCTAGCAGAATCCTAGATCCAACTGGAGCATATACACAGTCGCTTTTATACGTTGCATCTTCATGGTTAGTAAGGTAAACATGTATGAGATCCTCAGCATCCTTGTCTTGTGCCTGATTAGAAGTACTCTTAGGTCGAACCCTACTGGCTATTGCAACAACCTTCCCATATACATGTAACTCCAAATCCTTATATGCATCTCGTTCAAAATAATTAACACTTGTAGATTGCTTTTGACACGACCCATTTACAGTTACAGTTGAATTCACTTCTGTGCTGACATTGTTAATAGAAAAGCACAGATCAGATTCAAAAGATGTTAGTTTTTCAGTGTAGGTATGTGACAGTTCAGGATTCCTGTTGGCAACACGTACCATCCCAAAAAGGTCACGCCCCGAGACCAAATGCAGAATATCTGGTGTGACAGATATGGACCTCTCCTCAGCTTCAAAACATTCGGGAAGCAGATCCATTGATTCAATTTCAGGGCCATAAAATGCTGCATGTATAGCTGAGTAAAAATCCCTTTCCAATACATCAAAATAGCCGGAACCAACCACCACCCTTTTCTCTGACACTATATCATTTATGGCATATCTATACCACTTCAACCATTCAACAACTTCCATTTCTCTCTCCATGAGTCTATGAGATTCGTACTTGTACATAACTGAACCTTGCCTAGCCTGCTTCTGGACAACTGCTCTTCGTGAGAAGAGATATTGGTCATAATGTGCCCTTCTCTCAGAATTAGATAATATCTGCACTCCATTTGATAATCACATCAATATCCCATGCCTTCAGCATATACAGATTTTGCGATCTGTCTGTTATGCATGTCAAATATCCTTTAAAAAGTGAATGATTGGAACAGTAAGACAATGATGCAGTGATGCAATACTCTCCTACATTGCAACAAGCGCAATAGTTCTATATTCACGGAAGTTTGTAATTTCATTTTAAAATTGCAGTGTTCAACTGTGGTCAGATTAACAGAAACGACTGAGAAACTATCTGTGTTCAAATCCGTTTAATTCCCGCATAGCTCAAACTTAGGATCTACCACAACTTACAATATACCATCATCAATCAGTCGAAGAGAATAGCAATTCAATAACCAATTCAATGTATTCGAGAGCCGAAAGGTACAAAAAAGGTCACCTTACCTCATAAGCGGCGAGGATTTCAATGAATCGTTTGGAAGCCGAGGAGTCGGTTTGGGAGTGAGCGAGATCAGGATGAGTCTCCTTAGCCAATTTACGGAACGAAGCTTTGATTTCTGAGAATGAGCTGGTCTCCGAGACGCCTAAGAGCTCGTAGGCGTTAGGTCCGGTAAACTCCGACGGAGCCGACTGGGCGTTGGCACTGAGCCACCGGTTTCCGTTACAACTGGGACAAAAGACACAAAATAAACCCGGCACGCGATCTGTATGAGCTGGAATTGAAAAAATCGGACGGAAATAACGATTGAGACGGTGGAGTGCGGTGTATCCGGCGAAGAACGCCATGTCTAGATGTTTAGTGATGTCGATGAGTCTCAGAAATAAACGGCTTATCTGATACTGATTCTGTTTTCAGTTTTCCTACTGTAACTAGTTTCTTCCTGCTTTATCCCAGGTCGGTGTAGAAGTAATTCGGAAATATTCAAATAATTTTTTAATCAATTTTTTAAAATATAAACAATCCTAGTCAAGTTGATTACTCATAAATGTTACCATTAGTCTTCTGAATTTGGCTAGTTTACTTCCTTGTAGTTTTTTATTAATCTATATATATATAAAAGCCACACATTTCTGGAAAATAAAATAATTTTCGTTTTCCCGCCCAGTGAAAACGATGTCGTTTCAGCTTTTAGGTTTGCAAATTGTGTCGTTTAGATTAGGTTAATAAATTACGGCCGGTTAATTGGTTTTTGCAATAATGATATACACGCCGTTTCGCATTTCGAATGCGGCTGGACTCCTCGATTCACAATACCTTTCGCAGCTATCGAAAGTAGATATCATACCGGTTCATCGACATCTATACAAATATATATACATCTTCTACCACTACAATGAATGGAACCATTCGAATACATCAAACAAAAGCACTGATTTCTGGGAGAAACACATTGTCACCACAAGATATGGCTCCAATGTACATCCTTGCGCGTGATATTGATGATAGGAAGACTACTGCTGCCATGAGATTGCGCCTGATTAGAACCTACGATATTGTACAGAGCAGATACAGTGACAGAGTGAGATCGAGGGAATGTGTATTCCATGATGAAGAGGTAATTGCATTAGAACCTATTCTATGTTTATTACTGATGTTGCTTCTAATCACTGATGTTGCTTCTAAGTTCTCATCACTGTAAAATATTATTTTTTGCTGTTTTAGGGTTCGTATGTGCATCTTAATATTCCTGGGAACAATGTTTCTGCTGCTAACTCATTCATAGAAGGTCATGTGTATTGCCTAAAAAATTTCCTGGTAATCAGTCCTATCTATACCTATAGGACCTGTAGTAGTGATTTCATGTTGCAGTACTATCATAAAACCTTGGTCAAACAGTACAAAGGTTTAGATTTCCCAAGAAAAATGTTTCGGTTGCAACCTTTTGACTCAATCAAGAGTCTAGAAGGAATTGATCCAAAGGTTCTTATCGGTATGTTATACTCTTTTCATAACTTTTTCTACTTAAATAGACAGATTACTATACTGTTAATGCATCTTATTTACAGTGATTTTTTTATTTTTACTGGCAGATGTCATTGGTCGTGTGGTGCATATCTTCTCACCATTGGATAAGCTTATCAATGGGAGGCCTTCTAGACTCATTGATTTTGTAATAGAGGATTTAAAGTAAGTCTACAGTTACATAATACAACATTTACTATAGCTACTGCACTCAACTGATATTAAATTACTGTCATTTTCAGGGGCATTCAACTGAAATGTACTGTATGGGATCAGCATGTGGAAAAGGTCATTCCCTTTTGCCAATATGACTTAAAAGAACCAGTGATTGTGATTATTCAAATGTGTAGGGTTAAAGTGCCAGAAAATAGTAAGTCTTCCATGTTTACCTACTCTCTTAGTCACTTTACTGTCTACACAAAACTGTAGCCATTTCATTTCACAAATAATTGTAGTACCTAAAAATATAAATGCAGGTGGAGAAGTCAAAATTTGTAGCTCCTATGATGCAACCCAACTGTTATTTAACAGTGAATGTGATGAGTGTACTGAATTCAGAGATAGGTAAATTTCCCCCTTAATAGATACAGTTTCTTTGTTTTTTTACTCTAATGCTTTACTGACTATTTTATTAATTGTTAACATGCTTTTCTTTAGATTAAACAGTCAACCAACCCCTCTGAAGAGCATCACCTCAAATTCCAGCCTTAGTTATTCAACTTACACTTTGGGTGATCAAAGCAGTTCTAATATGGTATTTAGTACCATTTCTGAACTCTATGAAAGAAGTGAGGTATGACACTTTACAGTCTCTATTTGTATATTACTTTTTTTTTTTAAGTTAAGTTGAAAACTTATTTAACTGAATTATTGCATTTATCTGCAGACTGGGGAGTATTGGGTTCCATGTATTATTCTGGAGCTAGACTGTAATTTCATAGACTGGTATTATCTCTCTTGCATTTCTGGTAGGTGTAATAAAAAGGTTGATCTAAAGGGTGGTATGTATGTCTGTGGTAAGTGTGGAACTCACTGTGATACTCCTAAGCTAAGATACAAGATAAAACTTAGAGTCTATGATGCCAAAGGTAGTGCACCATTCTTACTTTGGGATCGTGAGGCACTTGACCTATTGGGGGGCATCACAGCTGAAGAGCTGAAGGCTATGCAGCCAAAGGTAAGCATCTAATTATTTCCTTTGTAATCTCTAACCTAACTCAGCAACTTAGGTAAGCATCTAATTATTTCCTTTGTAATCGCATACATTTCTGTGCAACTTAGGTAAGCATCTAATTATTTGCTTTGTAATCTCTAACCTAACTCAGCAACTTAGACACTAAATTTGGCTTAAATTTCAGGTTCCAACCAGAATCCCTAAAGAGATTGTTTCATTAGTTGGTAGAGGAATGCTATTCAAGATAAATGTTGAGAGGGATCGGTTAGAGAAGCGCAACCTTGCTTTTCCAGTCATGCAAATCAAAGATGACATTGCTGTGGTGAACGAGTATTGTCCTGGTATGTTGAAGGAAGCTAAACAGAAGTCAACTAATTCCTATGAGCAACTGGATGATGACTTTGATTCTGATGAGGTAATTAGTTTTCCAAACCTTCACTTCAGACATACCAGATTTTGGTTTTTTTTTTGGTCCTAACTCTTTCCATTTATTATGTGTTAGGGTTTTTTTTCTGATGAAGAGGCTGAAAGTCCTCTTCCAAATCCATTATCTCAAGTTGCTAAAGGTTGTTCCAATGATAGTGAAGCAGTTAAAAGGAGGCTTTTGGATGAGTTCTCATCCACCCAGGTTTCAAAGAAGAAGACACACACTGTGCAAATCAAGGTTGAAAAAGATAGTGGATTAGCAGTTGATCAAAACTCACAGAACATTGAGATTTGAACTGTGTTGGGTTGTATGTTGTGACATTGGTTGTAATTTGTTGATGGTAGACATTGGTTCTAAGTGTCAGTTATGGTGACATCTCTCAGACAATTTGTTGTAATTTTGTGATGGCAGACATAAGTTGCAGTTTATTATTACTTTTCATGTCAGTTCTTTAACTGACATCTACTAATCTATTATTTAGTTATTCTGCTCCTATTTTGTTATTGCTGTTTGTAATCTTTTGCAGGTCTAAGTTATAGGAGTTCAACCACCTACAAGTTTGATTATTGCAGCTTAAAGCAGGATATGCAGTTGCAAGCAACATCAAATTACGGAAGCAGACAAAGCATAGCCTAAGCAGTTTGACAAAGCACCTACAACTACTAATATTGCAGCAACAACCAGGATATGCAGTTGGAAGCAACATCAAATTAAGGAAGCAGACAAAGCATAGCCTAAGCAGTTTGAGAAAGCAAAATGTACTAAGCAATTATGTAGTTTTAACAGCAATCTTAGAAATTACGTTAATGTTTTTTTTTTTTTGGAGTGTTCTTTAAATGTAACATGCTTCTCTACTTAATTATTTCATCTACATATAAAAAAAGATCTTTTTCTTTAATATTCAGTAATTTCATGTTTTTAGGGTAGAAAACATTTCTGCAATTACAGAACTAAGTAATGTATCATCTACTCACTAGATAAATAGTTATAACAACCAGCTAAACACATGTACACATTCCAGTAAGTATATTAACAGTTTAAAAATAAAATAAAATCTTACCCTTAAGTTTAGCGCATCGCTTCGTGTCTGCTGTTACATGTGGGTATTCTTCTTCTCAATTTACATTTTTTTTTACCTGTACAAATGTAAAATATAACTTTATCAACATATATTAAGTTTACAATAATGAACTTAACAGAACTTTTTTTAATAAAGTGTTATATACAACCTATAGTATCTGTTGATAACACCAATGGAAAATTGAAATACAAACTGCTCATATTTTAATTATATTTTATGAAATCATAATTCATAATTGAAATACACACAACTGTCCCAATTATTAAGAAAACTGACATTAAATAGCACACAAGTATTTAGTCATAATGATTTCAACTTTTGGCCTTCCCATGCCAAAATATTTAATGCTTACATGATTAATGGATGCCCAGATTCATATCTGTTTATAAATACCTCAATGTAATTTACAATCACACTCACATTACAATCACAACTCTCACATTACAATCACATTACTCTCTAAACAAACAGAATTCAGAAATGAAGAGGCTGACAAAATCTACAGTCATAGGATCTAAACGAAAGCAACAATCAGACAACAAAGGTATGTATTTCAACTTTCAATTGACTAACTATGTACTACTCAACTATTAATGCTATTTACATGTATGTGCTAGACTGTAGGACTAAAGTTTTGTATCTTATCTTTGCTGCATATTCTTTTGTACTCTGCATATTCTTTTGAACTCTTCCAATCTCTAATCTGTATTATCTGTAAAATACTAATTAGTACCAATAAACAGAATGCTAAGTATTAGTTCAAAGCATGAACAGTATAAGAAACTAGGAATAACAAAACTTATCTTTTTTCGTGCTCAATTCATGAACAAAGAATGCTAGATTACAATAACTGTATTGCAGCTTATCTGCAATTTAGTTCCACAGTATTGCACCTTATGTGGAATATCTGTACAGAGTAGCACAAGTAAAGGGATTGCAAATAAATCAATACAGCCTAATAGTATGTAGAAGATAAATACAGTTAAATACATACATAGCAGATAAGAAATTATTTTTGGAATTTATGTAGGTCTGTTCTTGCAGTTTAGATACAGAACTATTGTATGCCTATTCTTGCAGTTAATAAATTCATAGATAGACTAGAACCAGACCATTTCTAGGTTTTCATCACCATGCAATACCAAATAAACCCTAGAATTACTAACAAAGACTCCTACTGTCAACTTTACTACTAAGCTATTTCAGATTGCTCACGAATTCGACCAAATCTAGGTAGAAGATTACTAATACAACTAGGTTTTTCTAAGAATGTTTAGCGAAGAACAGATTTCTTAAACGTAATGTAGTAATCGGTAATCTAGGAGTAAAATTAACAAATAAACCTTTAAGATAACAAAAACATACCACCACGATGTCGTCGGAAACCAACCTCGCCGGATTTTATCACCGGCGTCCACATAAACTTCCGATACCCACTTTTGTAGCCTCTGAAAAATGAAAATCCGACGAACAACTGCAGTTTGTTACTTAACATTGCAGAATAACCCAACTATACTCTTTGATCACAACCATAGCTGAACGGAAGAAGAAATGGAGTAGTAGGGTTTCCCTATTTCGAATTCGAAGATAGAAATCGCAGAAATGGGAAACTGCAACCAAACCCTATCTCTAACCCATGTCTGCCGCTTTCCTTATATATTTTTTATTATTATTATTATTATTATTATTATTATTATTATTATTATTATTATTATTATAGATTATAGATTATAGATTATAGATTATAGATTTTAGATTTTAGATTATAGAATATAGATTATAGATTATAGATATTATTATTAGATTAGATTATAGAGATTTTAGTTATTGTAGCAATTGTTATATATTATAGTTATTTTTCTAGACATTTTAAATTTATTGTTATTAGTACTCTCTAACATTATACAATCATTATGGGAAAACATTATTGTTTTATTTTTTTTTGTGTGTAGAAAATGAAATTTCGTTGGGTCATGACAATAGCAATGCAACACTACAAAGTCAGTTGTCAGATTATAAGACTCCTAGACCTTTTTGTGGAGTTTTTCAAGCATCCTTATCTACGCCTTTAAGCGTATTAACTAATGGTTAGTACTCACTCCATTTTCTTTTTACAAAACTGTTACATTATTATTACTATTATTATTATTATAGAATATAGATTATAGATTATAGATAT
Organism: Ipomoea trifida; assembly: GCA_003576665.1. Taxonomy (NCBI): domain Eukaryota; kingdom Viridiplantae; phylum Streptophyta; class Magnoliopsida; order Solanales; family Convolvulaceae; genus Ipomoea; species Ipomoea trifida. The sequence continues at coordinate 20,442,232 of CP025648.1, read as the reverse complement.
TATTAATTTAGTTTATAGAGATAATAGTTGTTATATATTATAGTTAGGGTTCTAGACATTTTAAATTTATTGTTATTAGTACTCTCTAACATTAAACAATCATTATGGAAAAACATTATTATTTTCTTAATATTGTTTGTAGAAAATGAAAATTCCTTGGGTCATCAGAATAGCAATCCAACACAAAAAAGCCAATTGTCATGTTATAAGACTTCTAGACCTTTTTGTGGAGTTTTTCAAGCATCCGTATCTACGCCTGGGAGCGTATTAACTAATGGTTAGTACTCACTTAGTTTACTTTTTTACATAACTATTAAATCGTAATTTTAATAACAATTATGTAATGTATTATTAGTATGTTCAAAAGGAGTTAGTGTTCGTAACGTCAGTAATCGCACACCCTTATCGGCAATCTCGAGCACCCCAACAGCAAATCATGTTACAGGTATATTTCTTATAATTATTTCATTAACTTATTAACTTATTAAATTATTAATTACAAATTTTGTATAAAGCTAATAAATATGTTGTTAATAGTTAGTAAACTTATTTTTTTAACAATTGGGAGCTTATGTCTACAGATTTAACAATGGAATCCCTTACTGGTTCTCACACGCATCACAGAGTAGGACGTGTACTCCAAACAAGTCTCCCTACTACATGTGTTGGCTTCACTAATGGTATGTATTTTTTAAAAAAAGTTACTTATACATTTCATAGTTTAAAAAAAGTTGGTTACTTGGCTTATGGTTTTTAATCTTTTTTTATTCAATTATTGTAGAAAATTATGGTAATAACGAACCACATATAGAGGCTGAACTTGCTCCTTCTACAACACATACCTGTATGGGTTTTACTATATTTATCTTGACACTTTTTTTTTCTTAGTGAAATATAGTGTTAGTATAGACTTTTTTTTACCATTCTTAAATTCTTTCCCTAAACATGTTGTTACTATGTTCAGGTTATACTGAATGTATCACTGACTTAAGCAAAAGACCAATTAGTCGATTAATGAATGCAAACAATCCGTCTTCTTCTGATTGCCGTAACCTCCACAACGACTTCGATGAATGTAGCGAACAGGAAAATACAGTCACATATGCACAACCTGGTAATATTTCACCCCATTTTTGTACTTTATGGTATCTACATTAAGAGTTTTTCGTATTATATACATATTATAATTTTTTATTTTTATTATAGTTGATTATGCCGACTTTGGTGATGCTTGTGATTCATGCTTACATTGTGGGGCACTATTTTGGTACGAGGAGCGGTTGAACAAGTCAGCGGATTCCGGTATTATCAAGTATTCATTGTGTTGTGGACATGGGAAGATAAAACTACCACCTCCCGCAAAACCACCGAAAGAAATATATGATCTATTTTTCATGGATGGTCCGAAGAGAAACCAGTTCTTGCAAAATATCAGGTCTTACAACAATATGTTCTGTTTCACTTCAATGGGTGGGAAAGTCGACAGGACGGTCAACAATGGTGGTGGTCCACCAGTCTACCGTATCAACGGCCAGAACTTCCACTTGATCGGTAGTTTGCTTCCCATGGATGGTGCTCAACCTAAATTTGCCCAATTGTACATTCACGACACCGAGAATGAGATCAACAATCGGGTTGATTCAATAAGGTACTAACATATTGTTTGCTAATCATGTTATTTTGTTATTGTATCAAATTAGATCATTTTATTCCATTTTCTTTGTTTGTAGGCATGAAGGCGGTTCATCTTCTTTACACATAGATGTGGTAAATGACATAAAAAAAGCATTGGATGACAACAATGTGTTAGTTAAGTCATTTAGAATGGCTCGGTCTGAGATTCAAAATAACCCAAGAACTGAGGTCAAAATGAGACTGCTAGGCAAGCGGAGCAAGGATGCTAGGACCTATAATTTGCCTACAGTATCTGAGGTTGCTGCACTGATAGTTGGTGACCTAGATCCAGACATGGGATTCCGCGATATTCTGGTGGAGTCAAAAACAGGGAAACTTAAAAGGATAAGTGAACTCAATCCTGCTTACTTACCTATGCAATATCCTATTTTGTTTCCATATGGAGAAGATGGCTATAGGGATGACATCCAATTTGCAGCAGATCGTAGTCAACTACTTGGATCAAGGCAACGTTTAACACCGCGTGAGTATTTTGCTTTTAGGTTACATGAAAGGAGAAGTGAGCTTTCTACATTATTGCATTCAAAGAGGTTGTTTCAACAATTCTTGGTCGATGCTTATACAATGGTTGAATCTGGTAGACTTATGTTTATAAGAAACAATCAGAAGGCATTGCGTTGTGAACAATACAAAGGGTTGTCTGATGCATTATTTAGGGGAGATGTAGACCCTTCAACCCAAGGGAAGAGAATTATCTTACCATCAAGCTTTACAGGAGTGCAAGGTATATGATACAAACCCAAGATGCCATGGCTATATGTCGTTGGATAGGCTATCCAACTTATTCATTACATTTACATGTAACCAAAGTGGCCTGAAATCCAGCGGTTTATTGAAGTCAGAGGTTTGCGGACAGAAGATAGACCTGATATTGTTAGTCGCGTCTTCAAAATGAAGCTTGATAGTTTGGTAAAAGAATTAAAATCTGGAGAACTCTTGGTCCCGTCAAAGCATGTAAGTGACTATCTTTGATGCAGTTTATTTATCATTTAATTTTCAATTATCATCGTAAACATATTAATAATATTTTTTTTGGACTATCTACACAATTGAATTCCAGAAAAGAGGACTGCCACACGCATATACTGTTGTTCCTTGGATCCAATAGCATGGAATCATCACCTGATGCCATTGATAAATTCATTTCAGCGAAATTCCTGATATACAAATTGATAAAGATTACTATAAGGCTGTTGAAGAGTTCATGGTGCATGGTCCTTGCGGTGTTGCTAGAGTTAACTCACCATGTATGGTCAATGGAAGATGTACCAAATACTTCCCCAAGAGATTTGTTGATTCATCAACTTTTGATCAAGATGGATACCCTATATATAGAAGGCGGGATGATGGAAGAACAATAACAAAGAATGGTATTCAAATGGACAACAGGTATGTTGTTCCTCATAACAGATATTTGTTAATGAGGTACAGGGCACATTTGAATGTTGAATGGTGCAACCAGTCTAGATCAATCAAGTACTTATTCAAGTATATCAACAAAGGAAATGACCGAGTCACTGCCGAATTCTACAGAAGCTCATCCGAAGGTAATGCAGTTGAGGTTGTTGATGAGATAAACATGTACTACGATTGTAGGTATGTTTCAGCGTCTGAGGCTACTTGGAGATTATTTAGCTATGACATACAGTGCAGAACTCCAGCCGTAGAGCGACTTAGTTTCCACTTGCCAGATAGCCAAACAGTATACTTTCAAGATGATGAAGATGTGGAAACCATTTTGAATCGACAGACCTTGGGTGAAAGCATGTTTACTGAATGGTTTGAAGCTAACAAGAAGTACTCTGAAGCTAGATTGCTAAGTTATATTGAAATGCCCAATAAATTTGTTTGGAAAAAAAATGTGCGTCAATGGCAGCCAAGGCAACGTGGTTTTTCAATTGGTCGTATTTTTTATGTACCACCTGGATCTGGGGAGCTTTATTATCTTCGTTGTCTATTGAACATAGTGCGAGGACCTCAGAGTTTTGAAGACATCAAAACCTACAATGGAAAAGAGTATAACACTTTTAAGGATGCATGTTATGCCCGCGGCTTGCTAGATGATGATCTTGAGTACATTGATGCAGTTAAGGAAGCTAGCGAATGGTCTACTGCACATTCTCTAAGAAAGTTGTTTGTCACGCTTCTACTTGCAAACACAATGGCAAGGCCTGAATATGTCTGGAACGAGGTTTGGTCGTATTTGGCTGAAGATGCTCAATACAATAGACGCAAAGTATTAAATGATCAAGGTATTCATTTCTCCATACTTTCTTAACATCAAATTATTTTTTTTTTATCTTAATTACATTGTAAATTATCATTTCTTTTAACTAAGAAATTCATAATTTCAATTCATCAGATTTGTTTCTAAACGACCAAGAAAAGAAGGAGTTTGCACTAATACAACTGGAAAAGTTGTTATTAGTTTACAACAAGAGTTTGAAGGATTTTCCAGACATGCCTTTAGTCTCAGGAGAGTTGTCTCTTACCACCAACAATAGGCTTATCTTGGAAGAGTTATCATACGATCGTGAGTTTCTTGCTAAAGAAAGTCAGTTACTTCATGCTCAGCTAACAGATGAACAAAGGTCAATTTATGATGCTGTTATTTCTGATGTTTATTCTAACAAGGGTGGATTGTACTTTGTTTACGGGTATGGTGGTACTGGCAAAACATTTCTTTGGAGGGCATTATCAGCTTATATTAGAGCTAAAGGGCAAATAGTTATCAATGTTGCATCAAGTGGTATAGCATCTTTGCTTTTGCCTGGAGGACGCACAGCACACTCTCGATTTGCAATACCTATTTCAATCAATGAAGAGTCAACTTGCAATATTCATCAAGGTAGCCAACTGGCAGATCTCATTGTTGCAGCCAAGTTGATCATTTGGGATGAAGCACCAATGATGCACAAGCACTGTTTTGAGGCTTTGGATCGGACAATGCGAGATATATTGAGATTTGTTAATCAGAACAGTGCCCATAGGACTTTTGGAGGTAAAACAGTTGTATTCGGAGGCGACTTTAGGCAAATTTTACCTGTGGTGCCAAAGGGATCAAGACAAGACATTGTTTCTTCAGCTATCAATTCATCATACCTTTGGAAGCATTGCAAAGTTATGCGCCTAACAAAGAATTTGAGGTTAAATAGTATGCAACCTGGTTTGGATCAACAACGGATGGAACAATTTGCAGATTGGCTTTCTTCAATAGGTGATGGTACTATTGGAGAGGATAACGATGGTTACGCTGAGGTTGATATCCCTCCTGAAATGTTGTTGCAATCTAATGGTGATCCTATTGCAACTATTGTTAACAGTACTTTCCCTCAGTTCAACGGTGGTATAATTGATGGTAGCTGTTTTCATAGCAGTGCTATTTTAGCACCAACCTTACAAGTTGTCAATGAAGTGAATGAATATATGTCTGAGTTGACTATAGGTGAAGGGAAGACATATTATAGTTCTGACACCGCTTGCAAAGCTGATGGTACTTCTACTGTACTCGCAGATGTCCATACACCTGAATTCTTAAACACTATTAGAGCTTCAGGGTTGCCAAATCATGCTTTAACATTAAAGGTTGGGTCACCTGTAATGTTAATGAGGAATATTGATCACAGTCTAGGACTATGCAATGGTACTAGATTGGTTGTTACAAAATTAGCTGAACATGTGGTTGAAGGAAGTATACTTGCAGGACCAAATGCTGGCACTAGGGTTTTGATTGCTAGAATGACGATAACGCCATCTGACACAAGATTGCCTTTCAAGTTCAATAGAAGACAATTTCCTCTCATGTTGTCATATGCAATGACTATCAACAAGAGTCAAGGGCAAACTTTGTCCAATGTTGGTTTGATACTTAGGAAACCAGTATTTGTCCACGGACAACTATATGTTGCTGCATCAAGAATAAGTCAACCGAACGGCCTCAAGATTTTAATTTGTAATGATTCAAAAAGTACTCTTACAAGTACAACTAATGTAGTTTACAAAGAAGTTTTTAACAATTTGTAATTTGTTAATTAATTATTATTTTGTAATTTATAAATTCATTAATATTAACATTTGTTTTCGTTTCCAAACTTTTTCACGTTTTTAACTTCCTTTTTGTACAAAAAATATTATTTCATATTAATATTAATATTAGTCCGTGCATCGCACGGGGCAATAGCTAGTTAGGGTAATAAAATGAGATTCATCCTAATTAGCGATAGCAATTAAAATTGTAAAAGAGGGTGACATGGCCCACTAAAGCCTGCCAAGTTCATCTGCAAGCTATGGATATTGGAACAATGTTTTAGTGCTTATGGAAAATAGCTCACAATGTCTGCTGTGCGCGTCAGGCTCGCGTTGACAGCATTGCATTTTTATTTTTTGTTTCTAAATTAGATTTATTTTTTATTCTTCCACTCTCACTTTCTCTTTCCTAATCACACTTACAAAAACTCCTCAATAACCGTGAAAAACTCCATTGATAAAGATGCTCTAAAGGCTGTTTCGGCTTAGGCCAGGACAAGTCATAACAAGGTCAACCAAATTTATATACACACATTAGATGGGCATGCTAAAAAGCCCACCAAACCAATTTGGTTGGCTATAAAATTCATAACTTCACACACTAAGTAATAAGTTCGTTTTTACGACTCTAGTTACAAACTTTTCCTAAATCAAATGACCATGTCTCACTGTCGCACATAGTCACATAAGCTATATTTAGGAAAGTTTAACTGAAAAATTAAGTAGAAGTTGAAAATTAAGAAGACTTCAATCAAGTGGAACTCATTTAGAGTTTTAAAATAACCTTTTATTTTAGTATATTTTCATTCACCAAACAGTGTTCACAATTTAAAGTTAAAATAAGCTATACACTCTTTAATAAGCTCTATCAAGTAAACTCATAATCTAATTTTTTACTCTATTATTTATTTATTTATTTATTTATTTAAAAAGGTGAGTTAAAATTGTGTCCTCTCATTTTGTTATAATCATCATGTCATATATAATGAGAATTGTTCTTTCTAATAATGAGATTTATTAAACGAGTAATTCTACATATATTCCTAATTCCTACTCTAATTTTTTACTCCTTATGATGTGACGTGCTTTGATTGCTTAATTTAATAGAGGATCATGATTTTTGTCGTTTTTTTTTCTTCCTCCAATCAAATTTGAACACAAGTGGAGTAAAAATTGGGAGTAGGTTTTTAGAGTCCATGTAGTATTTTGCTTATTATAAATACTAGCATTTTAAACAGTTTGAGGTATTCGGGTCGACCAAGCCATTCATTGATATTGAATGTTGGATCTCCAGTTATGCTTTTGAGGAGCATAGATCAGTCATTGGGACTTTGTAATTGAACAATATTGACTATCTCAAAATTGGGAAACCATGTCCTTGAAGCGATTATGAACGGAAACAATGCAAGGTGTAATGTGTTGATCCCACAGATGGCATTGACTTTGATAGACCCTAGGCTTCCATTTAAATTTCAAAAGAAGCAATTTCATGTTATGTTGTCATACACTATGACAATAAATAAAAATCAAGGGCAACTTTAGTTTATGTTGGTTTGTTATTAAGAAATTCGATTTTTAACCATGGACAATTGTATGTAGCAGTTTAAAGGGTTAGTAATCCAACGAGTCTTAAGGTTCTAATTTGTGGGGAACCTAGAGTATTTTTAGTACTACTCAAAATGTGATTTACTAAGAAATTTTTAATAATTTGTAATTGTATTTATGTTTAATGTGAAAAACTATTTTTTTTGTATGTTTCGAGCATTTAATATTTTCAAATTATCTCTAACACAATGATCGTGCATCGCACGGGTGAAAATATTAGTTTATCAAATAGTACTGTAATAGAGTTATAAAAGTATACAAATAATTTTATATGGCAAAAAAGCAGTAAAGACAATTTCATTCAATAAAAATGAATAATACAACACTTAAAATACGATGTATACCTTTATTAGCACACAAAAATGACAAAAATCTTGAAAATAATAACATGGACTAACACAAACTCCGTACTATGTTTTTAGATAAGAGTATTTTGAAATTTTAGATTATAAAGTAACTATAAAAATGACAAAATTAAAATTAAATGTACCGAAAAAAGTCTCCATCTAATTTGTCAATTTAGCATATGGTGGCATGTTCGTATTAATTTATAAATGGACTAGTGCAGTATAACTTAATTGTATCATATTTAATGTTTGGTAATTGAAATAAATTTTGAGAGATACAAAGCATATTGAAAACGACATTGCTAAAATTTGTATGGCCAATGTTTGATATTTTTATTTAATAAAAATGACAAGTAAAAGTTGAATAAATCCGCGGAATGTATTTTATACTTATAAGAAAAAATATAAATTTTTTTAATGAAAAAGTACTATTTTACGTCGAAATAATGAAATATAGCAGTATTACATTTTTCTCAAAAATATTATGTTTTCTTTTATAAATAAACATTTTATTCTTGATTTAGTATTACATTTGCATATTAATTCGACATGTAGATGGTCTCACATAAGTGTGATTCATAAATAAATTGATAATAATTAGACTTATCAAATGAAATTAACATTATAAAAAATGAATTGTACAACAAAAACATGTAAACTAAGGGTCCGTTTGGAAACATAAAAAATAACTTTCGAAAATCCTTTTTTTTTATAGAATTTTTCATGTTTGAATACTCAAAAGAAAATAAAATCAAAGGAAAATATTCATTCCATCAATCAAATTATAACGAAGAACGAACGCATGCAATGACACATCGGGCCTGCTGATTAGACATTTTTCATTTTGTAGTGCAATATTATTATATTATATAATAAACAATTTATAATGCCACCGATTTAACCAAAAAATAAAATTTATAAATTGTCGAATAAAACAAAAAGATCACACCATTATCAAGTAGTACCGCCCTCAATTTGAAAATATTAATTCATATGGCATATGCTTATGTCCAATAGCCAATACGGCCTAATAGCATCCTTAAATGGTTACGTTTTTTTTTTTTTTTTTTTTTTTTTTTTTTTTTTTTTTAGTTTTTGTAAGTGTGATTAGGAAAGAGAAGATGAGATGAAAAATGAAAAAGAAAAAAAAACAAAACAAATGTGAAAACAAAAAAATAATAAAATAAAAAAGTCTAAGATATGTCTCATTAATGCACCCAGCCGAGCGCGTGCAGTACTTCCACCTAGGATTAGCTTTATAAAAACTGTGCAAAAATCAGGTTATATCCACTTGTGTGGATGCTCTAAGGTGTGTGATCCGCAATAAATCGTATTACTAAATCATCATATTTGTGTCGAGTACTTGTGCTCAAATGGCATGTAGTGACTCTCCATATGGGAGGTCATGAGATTGAGTCTTAGCGCGAAAAGATTAGTAATTTAACATTACTTTCTCTGTATCTCTATAATTTTAACTCATTTTCAAAATATAATGTAATTATTATTTAAAATTATTAGAAAAAATGATTAAATACACCCCAAAACATTATACGAGAAATCAATTAGGCCCCAAACTTTTAAAACACTAGTACAAAATTGATCAAAAATATTTGACAATTTGCGTCCGGAGTTTTAACTCCGGACGCGTAAAGTGACGCGGTGGCATTTTTGTAATTAAAATTTCAGTATTTAATTATTTTTTCTTTTATTTTTTAAAACAAATGGATCAGCTGCGTCCGAAGTGGGTACTTCGGACGCAACTGGTCTGTAGGGTTACACCAGCCGAACTTCGGACGCGCTGCTTATTTACTTTTTTTTTTTCATTTTTTTTTTTAGTTTTTAGATGGGTTTAGATCTAGATCTGCTTATCGAACTTCGGACAACACCATCTTCAAGTTCAAACACCATTGCAGCACCACCTTCCCCACGCAACCATTATTGCCGCCGTCGCTGCGCCTTCCGTCGCCAAGCCACCGCCGCCGTCCACAGCCTCCGCCCAGCCGTTGCACTCCGTTGCCTCACGCCCAGCCGCCGCGTCGCCACTGCTCCTCGCCGCCGGTCGCCCTCCCCACGCTCATCGCCGCTGCTGCTCGCCAATCCACGGCCAATGCCGCCGACTTCTCCACTCCCAGCCGTCGTTCACTCCATAGCCGAGACCAACACTGCCTCCCCTACCGATCTGCTTCGTCCATATCTCCACCACCACAACGCAACCACCGGCTCCCCTGCCCGACGTCGAAATAGACTTGCACCTAGGTAACATAGATCGTTCAAGAAAACTTTATGAGAAGAGGTAAGTTCTCATTAACTAAAACCCTAGAATGTTAATTTTATGAGCTTCTACTGTTTTGTGGCCTATAGGTAGTGATTATGAGCTTCTACTGAATGCTTATGATGAAATAAGTTTGATAAAAATGATTGTGCAATTGTGAAATATTATGAAGGGAGAAGAAAATTTAACTTTGGATGATTGAAATTGGAGGGAGGATTTTGTATTTCTGTTAGACTTTGCTCCATATATGTGCTTGAATATTTTCATAATAGACATTTGTGATTCATGATAAGGATCACATGAAGGTGAACTGAATAGATAAAAAAAAATACAAGCACTCAAGGAAAGAATCATATGACAAGATCAAATATTCTTTAGTTTTGCATTAGCTAAAAGGTGCAATTTCTAGTTTTGAAGCATTTAAGAACATTAAACATTTATCACAAGTTTAAGAGGCCAATTGTTTTAGAATTTCTTGATTGGTGAGACAGATGGTGCAGGGAGTGCCAAGGACAGAGGTGAAATAGCCGCTGGAAGAAAAATTGACATTTTGCCTGAGGTAAGGTGTTTTATGTTGCCTATCTTTTGTGTTTACACCAATATGTTGGATTCTCAAACTTGTTTAAGATGCCTTTTGATTCCAAAGTAAATAGAACTCTTTAGTTCTATTTTATGGAAACAGTACGAGGAACATGTCAGCTCAATCTTCTATGTATTTCCGTACTCCCATGGCTTATAGAGGAGGTTTTGCAGCTTTTGCCAGGGGTAATCATTTAGGTGAACTGAACTGGCTGTTTTTACTTTCTAAATTGCAAGTCGTTTAAACTATCTAGCCTGTAACATTAGTTTAGCATTAAGGCGTGTGATACATGCTGAGGAAGTCTTATTTTATTATATTACATAGTTTAGATATTAATAAATTACTAAATAGTTATGTAGAAAGTAATAAATAGTTATTTAGAAAGTAGAAACTAATAAGTAGTTATTTAGAAATTACTAAATAGTTATTTACCTTATTATTCTTAGTCTTTGAATTAATTTAGGTAGTTGGAGGATTCAGCAGATTACTTGGCTTATTTAGCCATTCTATGAGTTGTATTTTACCCTATAAAAAGGGGAACCAATTCTAATGAAAGCAAGCCAGAAATTCAATCCCAAAAAGGGTCTAAGGGAGTTTTGGGTCTCAAGCAAACCCAAAGTTATCTTCTTTTCCTATTCCAATTATTAGTCTTTCTTCCTTTTTCTTTATGTTTTCATGCCCGTGACGTTAAGAACATAACATTTGGTTCCGTTGCCGGCGTCATGGGCGTCACTCGGTCTGAGTTTGAAGCTCTCAAAGAATCAGTGAATGAGTTGAAACTCTTAGTAAAAGAGCTAAGCAGTCGTCGACTTGGAGAATTGGGTGAATGTCCCAATGACCTAAAGCAATGTATTACAAAATTCCTCAATGTCCAGACACCCAAAATCAATATCCCTACTTCCTTAGGAATTCAAGAAACTGATGGCAATGTTACACCACTCAACGTGGATGATTCATCATTCACAATCATTGTTGATCACCCGCATGTGGAGACAACACCGATGCAAGCCAACGTTTCAGCCGATCAGCCTCATGTTGATTCAACACAGAAGGCTGCTGATTTTACAGAAATTGAGGATTCACTTTTTACAGAAATTGAGGATCTACAAGAGAAGTCTCAGGTGGAGGAAGCAATACCACATGATCCTGCTATTATTCAGTCACAATGTGTTGGAGATGCAGCAGCAAGCAACTGCCATTCTGCTCCACCATACCCCATTCCACCCATGACTACCCCTCATTCAATGACATGTGATTTTCCAGTGGCTTATCCAGCCCAAGCTCCTCTGCAGACCTCTTCAGTCACTCCTTCTAGTCTGATGCCTTTAAATTTCACAACTAATCTTGCTTCCCAGCAATATATACTGCCAACTGTAGCTTTCCTGTTTGCAATTCTTTTGGTGAGGCCATTTGATCGTGGGAAGTGTTGGCTACGTGATGCACAAAGTTATCAAGCTCGCGGGCGAGCTTGATGTCCAGGAGGGGTGTAATGATACATGCTGAGGAAGTCTTATTTTATTATATTACATAGTTTAGATATTAATAAATTACTAAATAGTTATGTAGAAAGTAATAAATAGTTATTTAGAAAGTAGAAACTAATAAGTAGTTATTTAGAAATTACTAAATAGTTATTTACCTTATTATTCTTAGTCTTTGAATTAATTTAGGTAGTTGGAGGATTCAGCAGATTACTTGGCTTATTTAGCCATTCTATGAGTTGTATTTTACCCTATAAAAAGGGGAACCAATTCTAATGAAAGCAAGCCAGAAATTCAATCCCAAAAAGGGTCTAAGGGAGTTTTGGGTCTCAAGCAAACCCAAAGTTATCTTCTTTTCCTATTCCAATTATTAGTCTTTCTTCCTTTTTCTTTATGTTTTCATGCCCGTGACGTTAAGAACATAACATCGTGCCATTAATTCTGTGTTATAGTTTTACGTTTGGACTAAGAACTCTGGAATACTGTTCCAGTTCTCTTATGTGGCATGTTCATCAAATTTTCTTCTCTCGGCTGTATATTTCTTTGCTCCTAATGCAGTAAAACTCGGTTAATTTCTAGGGGATAGTGGAACACAAGCCTTTCAAGGTGTTCCATTTTCATCAAGCATTCAACTAGTTGGTGAGTCCCATTTCTTCTGCAAACCCGTCTTTAGCTGCAGTCTCACTAATTGATATACCGTTTTGGCGAACTAAAATACGTGATTGTTTGCATATCCTTATGATCCTAACTTTGACGGGGAACAATTTCTACAGGTCAGCAGTTCTCTAGTGGTCAAGTTATGCATCTGCCCCCAGGCAGTAACTACTTTTCTCAGGGACTGGGAATCCAGGCTGCAGAAAGCAGTAATATCCAGCATGTCATGAGAAACCAATTTCCTACAAGGTTTGGTATTTCTCAAGCTGATCTGTTGGGCACCCAGCAAAGCGGTATACCTTTTAAGCATTACTTTTCGAATATACCTTCTAAGGTCACTTTTATCCAACGTCACTAATTTTTTTTATGAACATTTCAGGTCGTTATCAGCAATATCAGGCTCCTGATATGGCTGCCAGGCTTCATTCTACTAGAGTTCTGGGAACTTTTGGCTATCATGCACCAGAGTAATGCCTTATCATCTGGTTCTCTTACTCAGGTTTGTTTCTTATGTATTATTTTTCTGTTGATTGATGGATCTATTCTACTAAAGTGACAATATGGGGTTTTTAATTAAAGAAATGCAAGAGGTTTAATCAAATCTTTGTTTTGTAATTTTAGGATTGTGAGATTTGTGATTGAAAACACCATTGAAGAAAGAATCTTGAAACTGCAAGAGAAGAAGGAATTAGTTTTTGAAGGGTAAGTTGAGTTGAGATTTTGTTTTTAAATATGGGGTTTTTAATTAAACATGTTTATTAAATGAATGAATAATATAAGTCGTGATTGTTTGGTTTTCAAAAAAAAAAAAAGCAAGCTTGTTTTTGGTTTGGCAGGACGATTGGTGGATGCTCAGACGCATTTGGAAAGCTAACGGAGGGAGACTTGAAATTCCTCTTGGTCACTTGCAGCATGCATGCATATGTAAATGTGTATTTCCCTTAAAATGTATTTCTGCATCTTTCTGCATCTTTCTGCATCAGTATACTTGAGGCCCTAAATCCTTTGATAATAATTGAATGTTTATTTATTCTCTGCCAGAATTTCTCCGCTCGCTGGGCTTCTCTCCTTCGCAGAATTTCTGTCATGTTATAGCTGGGATTCATTTCTTCTTCTTTTTTATAGTTTAATTGATTTATAGTATTATTACCATATTATTTTTTGTTATGGTCACTGTATGATGCAGTCAAGTGTGAACTACTGCATTTAAATAAATCCCAGTGAGTTCTAGTTTTGTAAGCTTTGAAATTTATAAGATTAAATTGGATTGTAATTTGTTCTGAAAGCTCGGGACATTTGGTTCATTTTCAGGGCGGATTTGAGGGCGTTTACAGCCACCCTCAATAGAGATATTGGATCTTCGTCGTCTATGCTTTCAGCTTCCGATGCCGGTAATATTGCACCTCATTTATCTCTCTTTCCTATTCAATTTAAATCTGGAATTCTTGTGGATAGTTGCTGTTTGGAAAATCTTAATGAGTGCCTTCTAAGTTAGTGACTAACTTCAGATGGTTACTGAACCAATACTGGAAATGTGAAATGATGAACATTATTAAAATCTAATGCATTGAAAAAATTGAAATTGGAATTGTATATTTTAGATCTATAAAGGGAATTTAGTGTCTAATGTTCTTCAGCTGTATTTGAATATCTAAATGTATTTGAATTACATCTTAGAGTTGACTACTTGCTTTTATATGTATCAATGTACAAGGCGGGGTGTTAGTTGATGCCTCCTAAACTTTATTTTTCTCCTTTACAGTATGTAGCATTTATTTATTTATGAAAATATAAAGATTATTATTAATTTATTTCAGTAACTATTATATCATCTCAATTGTATGCTTGCAAATAGCTTCATATTTATTTTCTGCTTCTGATAGTAATTGACTAGGAGTATATATTGATGGCTAATAGAATAAAGTTGAGTCCTCAATTATGTTGTAGTCAGTATGTGTAATGACTGGGAAAAAAAATTGTATTTATTATTATTATCAATTTAAATTTTATCAAATAAATTTTTTTTTTAATAATAATGACTATCTGCGTCTGGAACTGGGAAGCTACAGACGCAGATAGTCTATTTAAAAAGAATAAAATATTACCAGCTGCGTCCGGCCAGTTCCGGACGCAGCTGGTGACTATCTGCGTCCGGGGAAACTCCGGACGCAGATAGTTCGGACCAGTTGCGTCTCCGGCATATGCGTCTGGAGTACTCCAGACGCAAAAAGTCCAAAACTCCAGACGCAAATACTCCTTTTTGTACTAGTGAAAGTTACAATTAATTAAAGATATCAATATGTCATTTTTGTGTATCGAAGCTCAAAACTGGCCGGTGACTAGTGATAGTAGGTTGTTTGGATTCGGGCGATACTCCCACAGTCCCACTACCTCCAAGGGAAAAAACTAGCAACCGGCGAACGATAGCAAATCACCAATTTTGTTTTGCAAAGGTAGCCGGAGCATCGCCGGATCCTTAATGACATGCTATCACCGGTCACTGACTAGTTTTTGAGTTTTGATGCACTAAAATAACATATTGTTCTGTTTAATTGAAACTTTTAAAAGTTCAATATCTGAATTAATTTCTCATATGAAGTTTGAGAATGTATTTCATCCTTTTTTAAAATTATTTGGAAAGCCAACAAATTCAACTAAAGTTTGTCAGCAGCCTGCAATTTCATATTTGAAAGCCTTGTAAAAATTACAGGTTCTTTCATTAGATGGAACAAACAACATTATAAATAAAATCTGTAATGACAGAATCCCATTTCCATCCGTTCAGAGATTATGGGATGGTCTTATTACTAATACTGTAAGCCTATTGACGTAATGGTTTCAAAAGGCCAAAGAACAAAAGTAAGGCAAATTACACCGTAAATCATAATTCGCTTTGTCAGGTTGACTACTTATACAATTTTATTTTTAGTGTACTGCATGCTCATTATTAGATTATATATTAAAAATTACTGTAACATATACTTCATCCGTTTCATTTTTAATTCAAATTTTCATGCTAATTTAATTTTAGTATTATTATATAAAATTTATATATTTATGTATAGAAACTACTTAAAATAGTACGTACTATTAAACAAAAAATATTAATTTAAAAATACTAAAAAATAAGCAAAGAAAAAGAATTAATTTAATTAATAAATAATAAACATAACATTTAAAATGAGACAGATATAGTTTTGAAATATAATAATCATATAAAAATAAATTATATATAGTATATTACAAACGAACTTGCATATCAACCGTCTGCTACTTTAATTATGATGTGGATAATAGTTTATGGTGTAACAATTGCAAAAGTAACTGGATAGCTAGGTGGATTAAAGGTTCAAAATTCATGATAGGGACTTGATCATTTTTTATTTATTTTTTTATTTTTTGAAAAAACAACCACACTGCATTTATATATTATCCAGATCAGTACATTAAGCCTGTGAAATAAAAGAAGAGTCGGTATCAAACCAAAACTGACTTCCTAAATACAGACTACCGTCCTTTGCATGTTAACAAATTAGCAACACCATTTGCAGAGCGCCTAACAAAACAAAGAGTAGCATTTCGAAACAAAGATAAAAAGCAATTAATATCATCTAACAATAAGCCATAAGGAGAAAGGTTCTCAAGATATCGGTGCTTGACAATCTGTTACGCATCCGTCTCAACTACCAAGTCATCATAACAATTATCCTTCACCCAGCTCAACGCCTCCGGATAGGGACTTGATCAAATTAATCGTTAGAGAACTATTATTGAGTCAAAGTATGACCGTTAGTGAAGTGTATTATTTGATCATATAAAACAAAAGCAATATAGGAATTATAATTATGTAGGATCAATAATTCGAGACATTGAAATAGACTTCGAGAATGAGCACACATAGAGACTGATAAATAAGTAAATTAGTTATATAAATATTTTAAATATATGGAGCTGTCTATATATTATTATAAGACTTTTGAATCTTTTAGGTTATTTTCCAATTGTTATGTAGTGGACTATGGTCCACACTAACACTGTGTGGATCATGATTGTCGAATGAAACTGTAATAAAATTAAAATAATATTTTAGTATTGCTATAATGAAATTAGTGTGTGGAGAATGAAACTAAAAAAAAACAGAGGACATTATTGTCAAATGAAACTGTAATATAATTAAAATGATATTTTAGTGTTGCTATAATGAAACTAGTGTGCGCAAAAATGAAACTAAAATCCGGCCAGAACCATACAATAACATATATTGACAAATGAATGAACCGAAGTGTAATTAAAATAATATTTCAGGATTACTATAATTAAACTAGTATTTGTGAAAAATGAAACAACAAAATAGAGCTCATGTAATAATGTATATTGTAAAATGAAAATGTATGTAATAGAATTAAAATGATACTTTGATATTGCTATAATGAAACTAGTGTGCGAAAAAATGAAACTAAAAAATATATCAATAATGTCAAATTAAACTGAAGTGTAGTTCAAATGATACATACTTTATGGTCCATGTTGCTACATAAACCATGGACCATAGTAGAATTTGCCGTTATTTCCATACGCACCCTAAGGAAGGTGAGTCATAGGCTCATATATATTGACTCTGTTTGGTAACATAGTTAGCTTATCAGAAAATTTTAGCTTATTTGACTTGGTTAAACAATTAATAAGAATGTTTGATTAATTAACTTTTTGTAACATGTTATTGCTCCAAAATGCTAAAATTCAAAAAATTACTCAAAACAATTTTTTCGATCAACTTTTTGAGAAAGTCATTTTACGTATAATCAGCTATCAATTAATTTACCAAACATTTTTTTACAATCAACTAATGTTATCAACTAGTCAAACTTACTAACATTAACTGCTATTTATCAAACCTCGCATTATCAAACAAAACAATACATCACTATTACAATTATATATTTAAGCATTTTGCTCACGTTGATGATGTAGAATTGTAGACCCCTATCTAAAAAACAATTGAGATGTAGCCAGAAAAAAAAAGGGGGTAAAAAAGACAAAAACAAAATAACAGAATTTAAGAAATAAACACTAAATGATAAGAAAAAATATTCCCAAAAAGAATATTTGAATAATGTTAAGAATAAAGGTTAAATATGTCATCATTCAAATATAATTTGATGGGTATCAGGGTATGTACTTGTGTGCGTATAAAAGCCAGGTATAAAGTGACGCAACACAACCACATACACTAGAACTATCCCTCAACAAATCGCATGTAATATATAATCAGGCTAAATTGACATCTAATACTTCCATAAGTTCAATTTACATTAACTTTAATTCATGTTAATTAGGACAAACTTAATACGATCATATAGTTCTTTTCAATACAATTTGCATTGAGAAGTAGGTTGGCTAATCTTTTGCATGCATCCAAAGAATCACTCTCCACCTTCACTTCAAACAATAAATTTCTTTTTATTTTTTTTGAGTACAATACAAATTTCTTATAATCCTACTATAATACTAAAAGTAACACGTACAGATCTTATAGGTAAAATCTCCTATCCACTCCCCAACATTCCTTATTCTTTAATATGCATTATATAATACCCACTATAGAACTATACAACCCACTATACATACTCATAATTCTTTAATATGTGCAATATTACCTACCTTGTTACACTTAATTTTAATATTTCATCACTAATTTTAACCAAGCATACTGGATAGTTGACTTGGTAATCATAGAATTTCAAAATTTACTTTTTATGAGAGTCAACTAAAGTGGCAAGACATGTTTAGAATTGTTGGGTAGGACCGATTAAGGGGCCATGTACCCGATTGATGACGGTCTATAAAGAAAATAAAGTTAAGCCTTTGTTACTTGATCCTAATAACAGTAATAAGTGTTATCAGAACCAAATCACGGATTAGATTCTCAGCTGCTACAGTCTTTAGTGTGAGTGATAAGGGTTTGATCCTAACCCGAACACATTTTTAGCAACAGTAAACTACATCAAAACAGTGGATAAGCATTTGACTAACAGTATTTAGAAGACAATAATCATGATAATGCTAAGTGGATTGCACTGTAGAAACTCTCCTCGCCTATATATACAATCCGTTGCGCCGGGAAAGGCAGACCAGAAAAGTGAGAATAGAGAAAAATGTTGAAATTTATAGTATTATTTGTTATCCTGTTCGAACTATGTCACGTACCGGTGGCGACGGCGACAAAAAAGACGTACATCGTTCACATGGCGAAGTCGCAAATGCCAGCCAGTTTCCGGCATCATGCTCACTGGTACGACTCGTCTCTGAAAGCAGTGTCAGATTCGGCGGAGATGATGTATGTGTACAAGAATGCGATACATGGATTCTCCGCCAGGCTTACGGCAAAACAAGCTAGGTTTATGGAGAATCAGCCCGGAGTTCTGTCTGTGTGGCCGGAGATGAAGTACGAGTTGCACACGACTAGGACGCCGATGTTTTTGGGGATAGACGAGACCGCCGGTTTCCTCCCCAGCTCAGCTGCTGAGAGTGATGTCATCATCGGAGTACTTGATACCGGCGTTTGGCCGGAGATCAGGAGCTTCGACGACTCTGGACTTGGGCCGGTCCCTAGTTCGTGGAAAGGCGCGTGTGAGGGTGGGACCAACTTCAGCGCGTCGAGTTGTAACCGGAAGCTGATAGGGGCGAGGTTCTTTTCCATGGGGTACGAGGCGAGCGCGGGGGCGATTAATGAGACCGACGAGTTCAAATCTCCTCGGGACGACGACGGCCATGGGACCCACACCGCGTCAACAGCGGCAGGGGCGCAGGTCGTTGGCGCCAGCCTGTTTGGTTACGCGCCGGGGAGCGCTCGCGGAATGGCTACGCGCGCGCGAGTAGCGGTTTATAAAGTCTGTTGGAAAGGCGGTTGTTTTAATTCCGATATTCTCGCGGCCATGGATAAGGCCATCGAGGATGGCGTCAATATTCTCTCCTTATCGCTCGGTGGAGCTTCGGTTGATTACTACGCCGATAGTATCGCCGTAGGAGCGTTCGCCGCAATGGAGAACGGAATTCTGGTTTCCTGCTCCGCCGCAAACGCCGGCCCTACACCGTCCAGTCTGGCCAACTCAGCGCCGTGGATTACGACCGTCGGTGCCGGAACTTTGGACCGGGATTTCCCGGCTTCCGTTAGCCTCGGAAACGGAAAGAAATTTTCCGGTGTTTCGCTGTATAAAGGCGATCCATTGCCCGGTAAACTGCTTCCTTTCGTCTACGCCGGAAATGCTAGCAACGTTACCGGTGGAAATCTATGTATGGAGGATAGTTTGGATAAGGAGAAGGTGAAGGGCAAAATTGTACTTTGCGACCGAGGGGTAACCGCTAGAGTTGATAAGGGCGCTGTGGTAAAAGCAGCAGGCGGGGCCGGGATGGTGTTGGCCAATACCGACCTCCAGGGGGAGGAATTGGTGGCGGACGCGCATTTGCTTCCGGCGACGGCGGTGGGGCAAAAATCCGGCGACGCAATTAAAACCTACTTGTTCTCGGATCCTAATCCAACGGCCACGATTTTGTTCGAAGGGACGAAAGTCGGCGTGGAACCGTCACCAATACTCGCCGCGTTCAGCTCACGCGGCCCCAATCCAGTCACGCCGGAGATACTAAAACCCGACATAATCGCCCCGGGAGTCAACATCCTGGCCGGTTGGACCGGCGTTGCCGGTCCAACCGGGTTACCGGAAGACACCAGACGAGTCGAATTCAACATAATATCCGGCACGTCAATGTCGTGTCCCCACGTAAGCGGCCTCGCCGCCTTGCTAAAGGCGGCGCATCCAAATTGGAGCCCCGCCGCCATCCGCTCAGCGTTAATGACCACCGCGTACACCGCCTACAAGTCCGGCGGCCAGCTAATCGACGCCGCGACTGGAAAACCCTCCACACCGTACGATCACGGGTCGGGTCACGTCGACCCGGTATCGGCCCTAAACCCGGGACTAATTTACGACGCCAACACCGACGATTATCTCAACTTCCTCTGCGCATTAAACTACACTCCCTCGGACATCAACATCCTTTCCAGACGAAACTTCACCTGCGACTCAACCAAAAAGTACAGCGCCGGCGATCTCAACTACCCGTCCTTCGCCGTTCCGTTTTCGGGTTCGAAATCGTCGGTGAAGCACACTCGAACTCTCACCAACGTGGGAGAATCAGGAACGTACAAAGTCTCAGTTTCTTCTCCCAATTCCGTTAAATTTTCGGTTGAGCCGCAAACGCTGAGTTTTACGACGATGAATGAGAAGAAATCGTACACCGTGACGTTCAGCGCTCCGGCGGCAATGGCTTCCGGCACAAATATGTTCGGGAGAATTGAGTGGTCAGATGGGAAGCATGTTGTGGGTAGTCCGGTGGCCATTACTTGGTCGTAGATCATACTGGTTTTCTGATCTGCAAATCTATATATATATTTCTGTTGTATACATAATACGTACTATAACTTGCTCAAAGGAGTGAGTTTAGCCATTTAGCAAATCATAAATAAACTGACCAAAATTATCTTAATGGATTGTTGTTACGTTTACTATATGCTTAATTTGATAATTTCCACCAAAATTTAGAAGCAATAGCTCACGGTCCTCATATCTTCCGGTGACTGCTCTAGCACCCACATAGGCACATGCCATAATCACTCTCATCATCAATGTGGAAGTGTTTTCCGAAACACCGGGTGCCACTAAAGCACAAAGTCTTTGGCATCTTTTCCACTAAATACAATTACATTCTAACAATTATTCTTGTTTCCCTAGTAATTTTTTAGTTTTTGACTAATTATATATATATATATATATATATATATATATATATATATATATATATATATATATATATATATATATATATATATATATATTTTAAATACTCATAATTATTTACAACATAGTATCTATTATATGCTTTTTCAACCTTTTTTAGAATAGATACTGCCTTGTTTTCAAAAAAACAAAATACTTTTTCAACCTAAAGAATCAATGTTACTGTTATAATAGTAATAGAAGTGTTACACTACGTAATAATTAGCGACCAATTATATTTATTAACCAACAATTATCTAAGTCATAAAACCAACATCAGTTCTTTGTTTTGTCTCGAATTCTCCTTTCATAGCATGAATCACTTTTATCCGATAGTTATTGCCACGGTCCACACAACCACGATCTAAAAATGCTGTCATTTTGCGTAATTTTTTTTTTTCACGCGTCCCACTATAACATACATTTGTATAACTTATAATGTACATTATTCTAACTCATAAAGTACATTATCTTATCCCGAAAATTTCATTAAAAATATTCTCACACAAAGAATATTATACTAACACATAAACTACATTATACTAACAAATAATGTAAATTATTTCAATTCATAATTTACATTATTATAACTCATAAAACTCAACAATCTCATTTTAAAGTGAAATAAGGTCTACACAATAATTTGCCACTATTCTAGAATCCGGTTCCACTTCAACATTAAAAATATTGTGATCACTCTTGAGTCCAAAATCTCGGCATTGAAATTTGGAGCAAATGGCCCCCTTTCGCTGACTACTTGGGCCAGGTCCGTCACATCCCAAAACTAACACGTCCAAAAAACATTATTGTAGTTTGTTGTTTGTGTGACATGAACATCGAGTCAACCACAAACTGAATAGCGTTGTTCGTAGTGGAACAGTAAAAATGTCTACAAATCAACTATAAAATGTTTGACTGAACAACGAATAATGTTTTTTTCTAAATAATGGGGTGGACACTATGTAGCTCGGTCCTCGTGATGGTGCTTCGTAGTGGGACATTCATTACAAGAAAACCATGAATTCATTGGCCGCGCTGTCATATATACTAGAACTTAGAAGTGCTGTCTTTTTCACAATTTCTAGATAAATATCATCTAATTATTTGAGTCTAAGATGGTTTTGATTCTCATCACTGCAAACAAAGTCATTGAGTATATGGCGTTTTTTTAAAATAAATAATACAAAATAAATATTTTGATCATATCAATTGTATTAATTTTTAAAAAGCAAAAAGAAAAATGACAAGAAACATATTTTGATCAAATCAAATTCAACCCCTATTCTGCAACTTTGGTATAACATTCAACAAAATTACAAAAGATAGAGATATGATATGATAGATTGAAGCATGTGCTCCATCCGACTAAAAGCCTAAGCTGGTAGTTGGAATGTTTATATTATATTTATGCTCACAGATAGTACTCATGTTACAAATATTCTGGATAGCAATTAAAGAATCTGTTCACAAACCTGAATCCTTTATTCTAAGATAGGGCAAGTTCATGATACATTGCCCACACCTCATCGTAGATATATATGCAACGGGTGGAGATCGATTAATGTTTGACTCGAATAGTGCAACAAATTAAATTTGTGGTCATACAATGACATCCACTTAAATTTATGTCCAAAAAAAAAAGTTGGTGGTGTAGCCACTTGAACTTGTATGGGAGAAAAGATGTAGTAGAGTGAGAGTGGAGTATGTGCTGGACATTGTGTAGTGATGGATAATTGGCATTTTGGAGTTGAAACGAAACGCAATAATATTAGTAATGGGATTCAAACTCTTAAAACCACTGTTGCATATATGCCATTATGTATTCTTGGTGGGATAAAATGACATTTTTTAGGTTGTGAGAAAAATTCGCAGATATTACTTCATTGTGTAATAATTACGATTGAAATAAATCACACTAAGAAATTGTGTGCGATGAATACAATCAAGCGAGTGTTGGTAATGATTGAACTCGTGATCTCTTGATACGAACGATAATCATGTTTTACCAATTCAACTATCTTTTTGGTGATAAAATGGTATTTTTAACGCCATTGATTGAGCATCGTTTCAGTCAAATGCATGCGTGCAATGTAAGATCATAAATCTTATCTAAATATATACAAAATGAATCTACGAGTAACCTACCTCGTAATAGCGGAAGCATAGATCGGGTTGATCTCCAGCCATAGTTGATGCCTTGTTGTGTTGCCTATGTTAATTGTTTTGTCTCACACTTGACTCAGAATCCTAGATGGTGTATTGGTATTTTTTTCTGAGCAGTGTGAGTACCATGTCTGTAGGTACTATACGATTGTCTGTCCTGTATCCCATCAATACAGGCTTATATAGGCATATGGTGGATTGGACTAAACCTAGATGTCCAATCCAACCTATAGCTTAATGAGCCTAGTCCACTTGCACCACATTATTAAGGCCCACAATGTATAATATATATTGTATTACAGAAAAGTCTTACATGCAAATCTACCAAATTTTACCCAAGATTTGGCACTTAGACTTGATGTATTCTAAACTCCTTCGATATATATCGGATCTTGCCAAATAAAATAAGAAAAAAAGTAGTATGTTTCCCTACAAATAGTATGTTTAGTACAACTCGATAGTGTAGTTGCTACTTTTAATTTTTTATTTTATTTTATTTTTTTGAAGGTTGATTGGGTATATGGGCATGCCATTGAGCATAGGTTGGATCTCTAAATAAGGTGTTCGATCGATTGAACAAGTGAGAGAGTCATGGATTAAAATTATCGACATTGAGGATGGGTGGACTATCTATCATTGTACGTACACATGGGCTATTGAATTAAGATATTATTGTATTATTTAGATATTGAGATCTTATTACATAAAGATTGGTTAGAGGTTTTAAGTTGGATAACTTTAAGTCGAATAATATTAATACAGTATCGGTTATTGAAAACTCCTTTCTTCAAGGGGTTAGCTGACTTTTATAATACTTGGTGAGGAAATATCTGTTGGGATTCTTGCCTGCATGCAAAGGCACGTAACACTTACCTCTAAAGGTTAATTAGGTCGTTCGTGTCACATGTTTACACTGAGTTTACTCGATTTATGTGATAATTGAAGGGACGCTTTACGAGTCTTTTGTCTCTCCAAATGGAACCGATTTCCCAATCTAGTAGCTTGAAAATCTCGCAACGACTACCCAAAGATGCGTTCTTGGTGAAATCCTAGCTGATAAAAGATTATAAGGAGTTAAACCAACTTAGGTTGTCCATAGATGATCGGATCAAATTAAAAATGATAATAAGCAATTCCCACAAAGAGTCAACTTAAAAGATTACTAAATTAACTTGAGGGTTATCCTTGTGGTTCAAAATCCTTTTTTTAAGAATTCAATATATTTCTAATAGTATTAAATTGCATATTGGACAACAGAAATACAAAATATGAAGATATAGCCAAAAAGGTCAAAGCAATATATATAGCATTATATTTTACCATATTAATACTATCTACTGGGCCTAATGTATCGTTGTTTTAGCGCATAAGTGATTTTGTCTTGACGAAGGCTCCAATGAGCGAAATTTCTCTCAAAGCCCAATGCCGCATGTACCATTTTTGAGTACTAAGAACTTTGTGTTGGCCTAATGTTTCAACTCGTTTAATTGTGAAAACAAAAATATATTTGGCTAGATCCAAGTAATTGTATTGGACGACAATTCAGAATTTTGAAATAAAATAAAACATCTTATTTCATTTCATGTGTATCTTATATATTCATTGCATATGATCTTAACTATACTATTACGTTAATCTTTGCAAATATTTAGTGAATAATTAAGACACATCAGTGTCTGAGTGTCTCTGATCTATTTATTGTATTTGATCGTCTTTAAGTGTATTATTCCGTTGATCTTTGTTGATATTTAGTGAATAATTAAAACACATTCTATCTTACTTTTATATGATTTTCAGTGAAATGTTTTATGAAATTCTTGCAACATCTTCCTCATCACTCATCAAATACCTCTCGTTGGGTTGAAGCTACTATTTGGTCCCAACTTTGAGGCTATATATTACAATACATTTGAACTTTTTAGTGCGTATGTTATATTGCTTATATGTATAATTAAATAAACTGTTAGGAGAGATCACTCATCTAAATGGACTTGATAGTCTGATGAATAAGGACGATATAAAAGACAATCTATACTTTAACGTACTCGTGAGATTTATTTGGTCAATCTAGTCAATTAAGGAAGGAATTATCCTCATTATATTAATCCTCATTGAATAGTTATTATTTTACTAAGAACCTTTTTTCATCTTTTATTATAAAATAAAAAGCTCTATAATCAATGAGGAACTATAGTAATATAACATTCAAAATCTACCAAGTTTTAACATAATGGAATTTGACTTGATATTGTCCAAAAAAAGTTTGTAGTTTTTACATTTTTGAATTTCACATACATTACACTATTGATTAACACGTCCCACATGTGATATGAATTTTAATGGTTTTCGTTGTTGAGGAACCAACGTCACTACCTTATAAAAAATTAGAGTGTCTATCAATAATACTTACATTAATTATTTATGAAAAATTGAGATTGTTATTTTTTATAAAGACTAAAGAGTTGGGGAAATCACCACTTTTGTCCTCTCAGATGTTTCCAAACTATTAATTTAGCTAGTTCCTAGTTTTCAATTTTAACTAATTTGATCATTTAATTATTTAAAATTTTGACAATTAAATTAAATCCTTCGATGATCAAATTGATGAAATTTTAAAAATGGAAAAATCACCATTTTGGTCACTTGGAATGATTTAATTGACAAAATTTTAAACAAATTGAGGATCAAATTAGTTGGAATTGAAAATTAAGAACTACATTGACAGTTGAGAAACAATTGAGGGATAAAAATGCTGATTACTCCTAAAGAGAGCTAATTCTATTTTTGTCTTAGATTTATAGATGATAATCCACTTTTAGTCCCTCTCTTCTTCTTCTTCTTCTTCTTTTTTTTTTTTTTTCAAAGCATCCACTTTGGTTCTAGTATTGTTGTGGCGTAACCATTTTTTTTGTCCTTCATCAACTAATAAACCATTTAAATTCCATAAATTACAAGGGTGTTTAGATCTTTAATTATGAACTTTTTTTTTCAAAAAATAACAGATCAACCCACTTTTTATAAAAAATCAAAATATCCTTATATTTAACAATATTTCAACGATTTTGTTGACAAATTAAAGAACAAAAAATGACCATGACACAATAATAATAAGACCGAAAGAGAATGTTCTGAAAAAGAACTAAAGGTGAATTTCTACATATAAATCTATTACCAAAAATAGAATTAACTCTTTATATAAACATAGTATTTAAAAAAAAAAAAAAAGAAGAAGCTATTTTCCTTAAAAATTTACTAGCATCATAAATTTACAACATTAAATAAGAATATGGTTGAATGTAAGTGAATCTAGAATTTAGGCAAATCCACTTTTCCTCACTATCAAGACATGCCTTACCTATACACTAGGTAAGCTATAAGAGCATGAGCATCAATTGGCATGCATGGTCCCCTCATCACAAGCTCTCTTTCTAGATTCAAGATTCAAACTAATCATGATATTTACAAAAGATGATGAATTTTGAAACTTTATTAATACATTCGAAATCATATATTATTTTTACGCTAACCACTTCTTGTTATGGGTATCGATAAATTTAATTGATACATATGCTCTAATATTCTATCCAAGTTATCGGCTCAAATCCGGTATATAATCTAAAACTTGAATAAATTTTTATTTCATTTAAGTAAAAGATCCTTGGTTTAAATTTAGAAAATTGTTTTTCGTATTATTTTAGAGATTGTTTTTCTAAAATTTAGAAGATGAACTTGTAATCTCTGATTTGAGTGTTTAATTTTCATATTCAATTCGATCGAGTTTGATAATCTAAGTTATATAAATGCATTTAAAAGGAGCCTACAAGACACAATGTTTTTCTTTTAAAAGCAATAATTAATAGTTCCGATCCTTAGAACCCCTATCCAAATTAAGCCGCGGGAGGAGCTAGGTTAACGCACAAAGAGTCAATCTTCATCTGATTAATTTTTTGGACTTTGGGTCTTCCAGTGACCCTCCATGTCTTTTATGAAAATCAAATATGATCCTTACCCTACTGCTGAAGTAAGACTTTCATGATAGATGATTCTATTTTTCAAGTTCTTTTTAAGCTTTGTACCTTATTTTCCACTAGTTGATGCTTTGGTCGTAAAACCATAGGTATGTTTTTTTTTTTTTTTTTTGGAAACAACCATAGCTTAAATTTAATATTGATGGTACAATTTAATGTTAGAATCTGCCGACGGAAAGTTCCTCTCCCAAATACCAGTTGTCTCCATCTAATGTTACAATCTTGCCAATGCCAAGAATAAATGTAGCAGGCGGCTGGCTGCATCAATCCATTCATTTCAATTCAAGATTTATGCATCAAGTCCAGCCAAGTTTGACAATTATATTATTGAATTAATACATGCAAATTTTTGAACTCAATTTCTTCTTAGAGATATATATTGGTATTCTTCATTTGAACCCGTTAACTAAGATTATAAAGCAAGTACGATTTCACCTGTTGCACGCTTACACATAGTCTCTTGGCACCTCTCTTAACAAAACACACAACCCAACAAAAATGTTTGAATGGATAAAATTGCAAACATTATTGTGTAAACAATACTATTAAATAATGTATTTTTAAAATATTAAAAGTGTATATTATAGAGTCATTTCCATTTTTGGTCCTATTGTTATTGGGGCATTGCCAATTTTAGTCGACTTTATTAATTTTTGTCACATTGCGGCCAGTCTTATTTAGTCCTTACCACTTTTAGTCCACCGTTAAAATTTTCGTCAAATAGTCATCCTAAACAGGGGTATTTTTGGTCTTTTCATGCTTTGGTCATCTCCTTGACCCTTTGCGGTGATTTTCCTTATACATTTTCATCAAATGAAGAGGTCCAACGAAAGCCATGTGAGCTACATTACAAAGCCATGGCTTTCACCGGACCTCTTCATTGGATGAAAATGTGTAAGGAAAACTACTGCAAAGGGTTAAGGAGATGATCAAAGCATGAAAAGACCAAAATACCCCTATTTTGGACGGTTATTTGACAAAAATTTTAACAGTGGACTAAAAGTGGCAAACACTAAATAAGACTGGCCGCAATGTGACAAAAATTAATGAAGTGGACTAAAATTGGCAATGCCCTAATAACAGTAGGACCAAAAATGAAAATGACTCTATATTATATTAAGGAAAAGTACATTATTTGAGTACTAAAAATATATTATTTTATATAATGTATATTCATTTCACGACTAATGTACTTTTATTAGTATATTTAACAATGTACTTTTTGTTATGATTCACAGAGCACTATGTAATGGTCCACACAATAATTTTCCGTAAAATGGAATCCAAGATTTCAAAAACCCTCAATTGCAATTCGCATGATACAATATATATGAAAAATATTTCATGGACTCCAAAAAACCACTCCTAACTCATGCCAAATTATAGAGAGTAGTTCGAATATGGAACCTCTCAATCTACTAAAACACAAAAAGTCAATACTATATACTGAAACAAAGAGTCAATACCAACCTACTGAATCACAAAGAGTCAATACGCTTCCACCTATGATCTCATATTTGGGAGACTCATTATGTGTCACTAGACCACAATGTTATTAGTATATATATATATATATATATATATATATATATATATATATATATATTATAAAGAAAAGAAAAAAGGAAGCAAATTTGTGTAGCATGCAGATGAGACCGAGCACGATAATGGAAAAGTAGCGTAGTAGTCCCCACTCCAGAGCCACTATAAGAAAATGGATCTCTACTTTTGTTGTTCTTCTTCTGTACAGTTCTCCATCCCCCAACGTTCATCATTTGAAAGCGTAAAGACCATCACGCTCAGTTTAAACTTTAAAGAACCCAACTCCTCTCTTCACTTCACTCCCAAACAAGAAAAGAACATTTCTTTTTTCGGTTATGAGTGGCCTGCACACCTCTCACCTCCTTTATTATTCTATAATTTCAAAGCTTTTCTTCCTTTCATTTGTTCCAATTGTCCCAAACCCCCCTCCTCTTCATTATTTTCTCCTATAAGTCTATGCAAGATTATATCTTTCTTGAGTTCTATTATTGCGAATAATGAAAATGGGAGAGAATGGGTGTGAGGAAGAGGAATGGATGCTTTCAAATTTAGTCGAAAACGAAAAGGTTACAAAGGATGAGGAGGAAGAAGAAGAAGAAGAAGAAGCGTTGTCGCTGTGTGATCTTCCTAATAAAGAAGAGAATCAGCCCAAGAAAGAATCTCCGGGAGCCTGCGGCGGCGAATCTCAAGAAGGCGACGACTTTGATTTTTTCTGGCGGGGCGGTTCTTCTTCGTTTAAGGAATCAGAAATGTGCGCGGCTGATGAGGTGTTCTTTCAAGGCCAGATTTTGCCCCTCCGCCACTCAATCAGCTCCGACGGCGCCTCTTTCAAGAACAACGGCGGCCGCTGCCATTCTTTCCGGTACACAAGTAGCAGAAGTAGCAGCGTAAGAAGCCTCCGGTCATCTAGCAGCGGCAGTTCATCAACCAGCACCGCCACAACCACGACCATACATTCCAAGTATTACAACAAAAACAACAAGAAACAACAACCCAACATTATTCGAAACCAAAGTACTCCCCAGGTTCGATTCTCCAAGGTTGTCTCAAACAACAATAATTGCAGCAGTAGCCGAAAGTCGATTACCCTCTGGAGCCTTTTCCGCGCCGGCCTCGTTTCCACGCCGGAAATTGATTTCCAGGACCTCAAAATCCGACAACACAACACCAAACCCTTTGGCAGTCGCAACAGCAGCAATAACAACAACACCGACGCTAAAGTGAGCGTTAAGCGGAATCTGAAGCAGAGATTTTCCGACAAGAACATGATCTTATTCGGCGGCGCTTGCAGTTGTTCAGTTAACGATGTCCGAACAGTCCCTCCAAGAACGGCGACTACTGTCGG
Source organism: Ipomoea trifida (assembly GCA_003576665.1). Taxonomy (NCBI): domain Eukaryota; kingdom Viridiplantae; phylum Streptophyta; class Magnoliopsida; order Solanales; family Convolvulaceae; genus Ipomoea; species Ipomoea trifida. The sequence continues at coordinate 20,411,660 of CP025648.1, read as the reverse complement.
ACGAAATTCCAGTGCGAAAGAGGCGCATGAAGAAGACAAGAACAGCGAGACAACAAAGGTGATGAGAAAACAATCCATGTCGCGCCGTCTCAGAACCTTTGAATGGCTAAAGCAGCTTTCACTAGAAGGTCCTGCAACCACGACAACATTGTAGCTAGCTAGATTCAAAAATAGTGTCACCCTGCCCCACCTCGCCCCCGTAAACAACCTAGTTCAAGTAGTGGACCATCTAACGTAAAGTCAGCATTAGAGCAAAACCAACAATGTCTTAATTCTTGGAGCTAATAAGACTCCACAAGTTAATGTTTGGAACACTTAACTTCCATTAGCACAAACTACTCAATTTACCTTTTACAGCAACTCTTTGTCTCAGAATTTTTTAATTTATTAAGACTAATTTAGCATAAGTTAATTTAAAAAACTTAGTGTCAAAAAGAAAAGAGAATAGCTAGTGCCACCCATGCAAGGTTATTATCATAAATTATCAAAATATAGCTAGCTAATTTTGTATTCTATGTTCATTATCTTGCAACTATTGTTTACGTGCTTCCATTTGTTTTTAGTTCCGGCAATTATTGAAACCTGTGTTAGTTTATGTGGAGCTGATTGGATGTGACAATGATTGACGTAAAGATTAATGTAATCTAGTGGCATTAGAGGTGACTATAATATAATCCATGTTTCTTTCTGCTGATTTTTTAATGATTGAAGAAGAGCGGTGCAAAAGCATTGGCGTGGCGATGGAGCTAATGTTGGTCATGATTAAAGTGACAAAGGGGCATGGAGACAGAAATGGTAGACGAAAGTAATGGGAGCAGGAAAACGACTGATGAAGTGGCAAAGGGGCAAGGAGAATAGGGGTACCGGTCCCCATTCAAATATTTTATCCAAGTCGATCTAGTCGGACCACAAGGCGAGTTTTATCCTAAACGCACAATTAAATACTACATGTCGTGCGATCATGCTGTTCAATGTAATAAAATGTCATCTAAGAAGATGAATGTCATGTGGTGACTTTGAAAATTCGTGGAATCCTGTTGTTGGTTTTGTGACTCGGGGTAGTCACTCGACGTGCCAACATAATCGATTGAATCAATGAAAGATAAATATTTGAGATAAAAGTATCGAAACACGGTACGTTTAACGTGGAAACCGAAAGATAAAACTACTAGCCTTTTTTGGGCGGTGTCAAGCTGAAATTTACTAATTTGTAGGTGATTTTGTACATATTATATTGTTGTCTCCTCCAGAGAGACGGAGTTATTTCACCTTCTTTGTCCTCAGACATTTTTATAGTAGAGAAATAGGTAAAATACATAGTAGTAGAATAGCGGCCAATAGCCTATAGTAATGAGAAATAGATGAGTAATAATGGAATTATATTTGCTGTTATAGTTAATGAGTATGGAAGTTATGGAAGAATAATTTAAGGAGCTGACTAGTCACGTCTCGATGCTGACTGTCGAGTCTGTGTCACACCCGACTGCTTGCTAGGTGGTACCAACTGAGTACCTACATTAGGTAATAGGTATCCATCACATGCTTCCAAATCTTAAGCGAATTAAGGTGGCCATCCAATAAGCACAATATATAATTTAATTTGCTTTATGTATGATGAACATGAACAAGCTTATACTCTCAATCCTTTCACAAAAATTGCTCATAGAGTATACTAAAATAATGATGCTCTTAACCTAATTTTTCTTGCAAGATCTTTATAACCACTATGTGAATCATCACTCTAATTAAAACGTTTCTAGCACGACAACACCCATAGCATCGCAATTATGTTTGTCCAAAAGCCAATCCAGATGGCAAATTATTGCATGGACCATGAGTTGTGTGAACCAAAAATAAAAAGTACATTATTTTTGTACTGAATGTACATTATTTTTGTACAGTAGATACATTATTTAGAAACATGATCTATAACAACTCGTAGGCATACCTGTTGACTTTATATTTAATGGATCTATCAGTAGTGGGCTAACTCCTACAAGAGCCTAAAGCTTCATTCTCGCCTAAATTACCAAATTAACTTTGGGCTCACCATTTAGTTTAGGTGGGTAAGGGTGTGTTTGAAAAGTAAGAAAATGATTTTGGAGAAATATTTTTTAGAAAATAAATTATTTTTTTTGAAAATATGTTCATTTTTCGTGTTTAGATGTATTCTACAAAACTGTCTTTGTGTGCTTAGTTTATTTTCTGAAAAATGAGGGGAAATGAGTAAAAATGTATAATTATATATTTTTATTATTTTATTTAAAATAAACATATAAACTAATAATATCTATTATAAATAAATTTAAACCAAAAAAAAAAAAAAACAAGGTCAATGCTCTGGTTTTCTGCGGATGGAGAGGGATAGCTGACAGCTTTCCCTCCCTCCGCACGAAGCTATTTTCCGTTTCTATAAAAAATGGGCTCATTTTTCGTGGCAACGAAAAATGTTTTCCGTTGACCACATTTTTAGGATGTTACCAAACACCAAATTTTTCGGGTTACAAAACACACCCTAAGTTAGTGTACTGCAACAGTACGCTAAATTTATACAACATACATACCCTAAGAAATCTGCAGGTGAGAAGTGAGATAGAATTTCACCCTAAGAAATCAAAAAAAAAATATTGGGTTACCAAACACACCCTATGAAATCCACAGGTGAGAAGTGAGATAGAGTATTAGCAATAGATAAAAAAAAAAAATCGCCACCTACAAACTTCAACAATGTGCATTGTAAGACACAATAATGTGCAGTGTAAGAATGGACAGTGTGCACGGGAAGGCAAAAAATGCGCACTAGAGGCACAAAGATGTGAAACAATTATTGAAAAAATTAAATTTAATATAGGATCTTCAACACAAATCATAAACAACCATAAATAATAAGAAAAATGCTACATGGACTCCCAAGTTGTACTCCCTCACACAAAAGTTTGATGTTGACACTTCCCTTGGGACTCACACGATGAAGATAACCTATCATATATTGCCATGTCAGGGAGTACAAGTGAGGGAGTATCAAGTGAGAGTACATGTAGTAGAACTCGAATAATAAACAAGCAAACAATATTCAACTCAAATTAGTAATTAGTGATCAAGGTTAATTGATCTTTTCAAAAAAAGTTTGATATCTACAATTAAAAAAAAAAAAAAAGCACAATAATGTGGCACAACAATGTGCTCTAGAAGAAGGAACAATCAACAATGTACACTGTATGACATAACAATGTGCACTATATGGCATACAATGTGCATTGGAAGGCAAAAAAAATTAACTTACTTGCACACAATTACTTTTTTTTTTTTAGCTCTAACCCGTCTCACTATGGGGCAGGTGCGGGTCGCCCCGCGGGTTTCAACCTACTTTGATAGTACTAAATGTAGAGTTATTTAAGGAAAGAAAATAATATAATATATGGTAAAAAAGAAAAATCATTAATCACAATACTAAAATCAAAATAATCTGAATCATTCATTTAATCAAATAATTTGACTGACATTTTTTAGTTCCTTTTATAAGCCTAACTTCATTATCTCTTATTAGTATAGTAGATAGATAATTATTTTACCAAATATTTCCCTGCAAACAATTAATATTATCATCTTCAAATAACAAGCAGCTAACACAATTTGCTAATTGCAAAACAATACTAATATTAAAAAGCTAATAAGCAAATTGAATGGCACTTCCTCGCTGCATGAAGTTATTTCTAGTTTGTTTAATTTTTAGATTTTTTGGTGTTTGTATTTAAAAAAAAAAAAAAAAACACTCATATGATCTATCCATGTAAAATATACTTTATTATTATTTTTAAAAATTTATCATTTGTGAGAACTTGTATGTTTTTGTTGTTTGTTGTCATTTCGGCCAAGCTTTTAAAATTTAATAATTTCATATCAAAATTTTTAAAAATGTTATACTACGTAGTACTGAAAACGTTTTATACCTATTATTATAAATAAAAAGTGAAAGATATTTTTGTGAAAAGCTACCGTTATATTTATAAAAAATAATTACTATTCTTTTTAATTATTATATTACAGTAATATGCACGATAACTTGTTGACATTTTTAAAACAATTTTATCCAATCGTTTTTAAAGTTAGCAATTTCAACGTAACGTAAACATTAACTTTAACGTATAATTTTATAATAATGAATGCTAAATAAGAAGCATGTGAGTAAGATGGAGTTGGGTTAAATGTGTTTTGAGTTCAACATCAAAACCAAAATTAACTAAAATTGTATTAAGTGTTAAATTTAGTCTTCAAGTCTAAGTGGCATTCAGGTGTACCCGATAGGAGTGAGTTTGAACTTTAGTGGAGGCTATGCTAACTCTTTGTGTTTCAGTATTTTGAGAAAGTAATTATGAACATATACTATATTGTAAATTTGTAATAGAATCAATACTACTCAAAAAAAAAAACAATATTAAAAATATTATCAAAATTTGTAAGATAAAAAAGGTTAAAATGACGGGCACGAAGTAAGTCATGCTCAGATACTATAATGTAACAAAGTTTAATTAAATAGAAATGATTAATTATATTTAACTTTTAATTATGAGAGGCAGAAGAGTGGTGGGATGAAATGGAATTAGGTTCCCTCGTGTTCCATCTTCCATTTCAGCAACCACTTACTGGAAATCCAATTGCTTTCGCGTGTGTATATATATGAGTGTGTGATTGTATTATCCATTTCCATAATCTGATTATATATGCATTCTGGCTACCATTTTTGTATATATATGTGTGTATGTCTGCATTCCTTCAGATCATATAGTTCGATTATCCCTGTGAGATGAGGACTGCGATAGGAGGGGACAAGTCTTGGATTCGCTGTTCATTCTCGCCGCAGGTACACTCTGCGGAATCGAGGTGTGGAAAGGTAGGGTTTGTGAAGTTTCCAGTTGTTGAGCTTGGTAGCGGCAAAGGATTCCTTCGATCCGGAATTATCGGCGGCGAGGTGAAATCGGGCTGTCTTGGACCTATTTGGACTCTTGAAGCTTCTAGAACCTCGAATGTCAATCCCAGAGCCGAAAAATCTCATCATTCTGGGTGCGATTCGCAGGAGGTTCTTATCAATGAATGTGATGGTTTCTCTGGTACTATTTTTTTTTTAAACAAAAACTTGATTTCTCTGGTCGATTTTCTCTGTTGTTGATGGAAAGTTGCATGGCCTGACAGGAATTTGGATTCTTTTCTGCTAAACTTTTTATGGGTTGAAAAGAATATGCTATTATATGTGTAAAGTAGCGAGGTTTTATATTCCATCAGTTTCTGATAGGTCAAGTAGATAGTCATCAAGAATTCTCTTTGACGCCCAGTTTTGACTACACTGGAATAAAGCATTGGTTCTATTTCCTTTTTGTTTTTGTTTTTGTTTTTTTTCTTTTTATAACTACGATCTAAACTATACATAGTATCTGTCCAACATGATTATACCAACAACATCCTTGTGTTTGTTTGATTGTTTGTTTGTTTTTTTGGTTTTCATTAATGAGTGTTTAAAAGCATCCTATTCAATCTTGCCAAGTCAGACCAGTTATTATTGATCTGCCTATTGTTTATTGTACCATGAATGTGGGTCTAAGGTTTTAGGATATCTTTTCCTGCTAATGCTTGACTAACTACCTCAACAGGAAAAAGACCTCAAATGTCAACTATTGGGAATTCTTCAAATATCGTTTGGCATAAATGCACTGTTGAGAAGGTTGACAGGCAAGAGTTGCTTCAGCAGAAAGGTTGTGTTATATGGATTACTGGCCTCAGTGGTTCAGGTTTGTTCCAAAAATTGTCAACTGACATTAGCTTATATCACCTTGTGCTCTGTGTCTGTATGCCTCTATCTCTCTCAAAACTGTTTTATTGTTCATCTTTCTGTGTATTTCATATATGTTTTTTGTGTAATTTAGAGAATCCATTCTTGGTTTCCTATCTTCTTCTTATCCTCCTCTCTTAATACTTGAGGTTTCCTTGTTTTTATTTAAAAATCACATAGGATGCAACAACAGAAATTTAGCCTTCAAAGTTACATTCTTGAATTCCTTGTTTTCTAAGTTCTACATGAAGGCTTTCATTCGATTTTTGTCTTCTTTATCCCATAGTATTCTACTTTATTTCAGGAAAGAGTACTTTGGCATGTGCTCTAAGTGGAGGCTTACATGCTCGAGGAAAGCTTACTTATGTTCTTGATGGTGACAATCTCCGTCATGGTCTAAATAGTGATCTTAGCTTTGGAGCAAACGATAGGGCAGAGAACATAAGACGGGTTGGTGGGTTACTGAGTTCTTTTCTTGAAAAAGTTGTCATTTGTCCTCAGGAATATTCTCATTTTTGTTTTGCTTGTAATACACAGGAGAGGTGGCCAAGTTGTTTGCAGATGCTGGAATTATCTGCATTGCCAGTTTGATATCTCCATACAGAAAGGAGAGGGATGCTTGCCGTGCTTTTCTTCCAGAAGGAGATTTCATTGAGGTTTGTGCTTCTCATTGCAAGAATTCTAGATTCATTTTTGTTTCTTAGTGAAATGATGCTTAGACATGATAGAGCTTTTAGCGTGAGATGTATATTGTAGGTTTTCATGGATGTACCTCTACAAGTGTGCGAGGCAAGGGACCCTAAGGGATTGTACAAACTTGCCCGTGCTGGAAAAATAAAAGGTACTTTCCATTTGGTCTAACCACCTGACTACCAAAATAATTTCTCTTTCCTTTTATGAAATGGCGCCATCTATGATCTATGTATAAAGTTACTTCATACTTGCCCCCTTGGAAGATAGATTCAGCCTAAACGAGTATATTGATGTAACGTGCACAGGTTTCACTGGTATTGATGATCCATATGAGCCACCCTTGAATTCTGAGGTAAACACAAAACACCCCTATTAGCAAAAACATACGGTCTTCATTTATTGGTCTAGGCAAATGCGTTATATCCACAAGAGAATCTGGTTTTGCTCTACAGCCATGAATTGCACTAGACCGATAGATCAACTCCTACCTTCTCACCTCTAAGACTTGATGTGTAGTCATGCCATGTGTTAATTGGCAACATTTGAACTGTAAACTCTGCAGGATGGTCATTCTAATGTATTTGCAATACGCAATTTCAAAACATATAATGATCACACAATTAGAATAGGTAATCTGCTTTCCTAACGGCTCACTTGGATCTACGGGTTTGCTGGTTTTTGTTGTGCAGATAGTTTTGCGTCAAAGCCAGGGATTCTGCAGTTCTCCTGGTGATTTGGCTAAGATTGTAATATCTTACTTGGAGGATAAAGGGTACCTGAAGGCATAGCCTGCTTACAACAGTCTAGTGGTATTTCTCCCATCCTTGTCCACCCAGCCTGCATAAACTTCAAATTGCAATTCATTTACAGCAAGGAATTTGGGGGTGATTAGAAAGGAATATGGCTTTATTATTTATTAATATTTGATCAAGATAGTTTAATAAGATGTCTAGATTTATATTATATTATATTTTATAAAATGTATATGTAGAATATGCATTTTTTATTAATTGTATTAAGTATGATAAAGAACATATTTAAATTGTAATGGATTTATTTGACATAATTTCATCAAGAAAACTGAGCATATCAAATTAGAACCTTTTTTTTGTTTTAAACTGCAATTGCATTTGCCAATGACCTTATGGTCTAGTGGCACAAAGTTACTCTCTGAAATGGAATGTTATGGGTTTGAGCCCTAATGGAGATACTACATTGTAACAGAGTCAGTACTCAAAAAAAAAAAAATCACTGTAATGGCATCCCAACACCAAATACTGACCTGAATTTACCTTGCAAAGTAGCAAAGTAGAACCGTGTATATTTTTTTTTTTGGATACAACTGACCCTATTACATTGTAGTATCTGTTCATCTATACTTTTCTCAACCTGTTGAAGCACAAAGAGTCAATTTCGAGATCTCCACCACTGAGACTCGAACTCATGACCTCCCATCTGAGGGTGGCCACTACATGCCAATTGAGCACAAGGTGCTTGGCAGAACCGTGTCTATTTAGATACTGAATGTTTACAATTTGAATTGTGAATATTCAGTATGTAAATTGTGTATTTTGGACACAGGTCACGGATATACCTTACAAGGTGGAACTGAATTCACAGAATAATTTGCCCAAATGTGTTGGACAGTCTTTCACCAGCTCAATTACCATTTGGACTGGATGAAGCTAGCATAGTAGCAATTCAGTTTTTGTGGGTTGGGCCAAAAAATAAAAATTAGAGCTTGTTTTGGCCCATGTTTCAATTTTTTAAAGTTAAGTTTTTGCTTTCAAATCTTTTTAATTAGTTCAGTTTAGGATGGATTAGTTTAAACAACAAAATTTTGGACTTTGCCTGGTCCAGGAAAAAATAATTTTTTGACATTCAGTCAAATAATTGAAAATAAAAATATCCTTAAGAAAATAAGTCACTTTTTAAAAATCATTTTTAAGAAAATATTTTCTGAATTTTTAAATGCACTCCTAAAGACTTTTGTGGTCGAGCGGCATGATTGTTACTCTCTTAGATGAGAGGTTATGGGTTTTCAATAGGTTGAGAAAGTATGTATGGACTGATACTGCATTGTAACAGAGTCAATAGTATTACAAAAATGCACTTTTAAAGTGAAAAACATCTAGATTCATGTTTTATTTTATACTATATTTAGTATTCAATTACTAAAAGATAAGATTAATCTAATCAAATTTTAATATTCCAACTAAAAATAACTTTTTGTTGATATTAGGAAAATTATCAAATAAGGCTCACAAACTTTACTCGAAAAGTCAATTAAGTCATTTAACTTTCAAAAGTTACAAGTAAACTCTTAAACATCTTTTTTTTACCAAAAAAAAAAAAAAACCATCTTATTTTGCAGCATTGACGCCCAAAAAACATTTAGTGATGTATAACTGCAGGTCAATAGGGTTCGGCAACCCTCCGACATAATTTTCGACAAAATTTTGAGTCAAATATTAGTGATAGTTTTGCTTTTGAAGAAGGCGACCAAGTTAGTCGCCTTCTCCAGCAAATATGGACGTATAAACTCTCTTGATATATAGTTGTCGCATGAGGCTATGATTAATTATTGTCTGTTAACATATAATTTCTTAATTAATTAATTTAATAGATAATCACAATGCATCACATTAATATATATTTTTTAATGTAATATTGCTACTAGCACTAGCATAGCAATCTTCAATATTTATATCATAATTTGATCTAATTAATATATTTATATTTTTATAAAATGACCATTGTATTTATAAACTCTGCAATAAATATTTTGAGGTTTTTATTCTTGAGATATAATGTATTAATAAGGAAGTATATTCACTGTTGAAAAAATTGACCGCCTAAGCGCTAGGTACCCCTAGGCCGAGGCGAATTGCTCCATAGGTGACCGACCGCCTATCGCTTAAGTCGGCTGATTGGGTCGAGTTTATGGCTGACTCGGCCGAATTTGGTCGTGTTAACTCACCCAACTTGACAGAGTTAGCCAAGTTAACTCGGACAAGTCGGCCTTGTTAAAATTTTAATTATATTTATATATATTTAAATTTATTTATTTATATAAATAAGAGAAGTATAATATATATATATATATTACACCCACACACATGCACTATTTTTTTTTTGTTTTTTTTTTTGTTTTTATAGATCGTCGCTTAGGCGATAGTTTACCGTCTGACTAGCGCCTAGCCTCTACGGCAACCATGAGTATATTTGATATTTTTATTGTGAAAATGTATTATAAATTTTATATTAATTTTAAATGCGTGAAATTATCTCTTTTCATGTATTAAAAATAAGCAAAAGCGTGTAAGACCGTCTCACATATCCTTGTCCGTGAGACGGGTTGAGCCAAGATGGAATATAATACTTATACTAGCAAATATACTAAATCAGGAATGAAATGTTTATTATTTATATGAAAAAATGTAATACTTTTAAATTTTGATGTAAATTATTACATATTTTTATAAAAGTATTACATTTTCCTTTATAAGTGCAACTAGTTTTATACGCGCATTGCGCGTATGGGTTAATGCCCAATGTTTATATTTAAATAAATATTTGAAAGTATATCAATGCAAGATAATATAGAAAATTCATTATAATTATTACTAAAATAAATGTTTGCAACCTTATAAAATCGATAGTCTAAATATTTGGTTTAAAAATGATAGTCTAAATAAATACTACTTTTAATTTGAATTTTTCTAAGCGGTTCTTAATTCTTTCTTGAGTAACATTGCCGCCATTGTCTTCGTCTTTACTATTTGTTCTCTTCTTTTTTGTTGGTAGTGTGTTATTTGCAATTCGGATATTGTTGGTAGCATAGATGACAACGTCATGCAATGAGATTATGATATAGGAGCTATGGACTTTCCTTTAGATATTCTGTTTGGGGTTCATTTGGTTCAACAATTATTGTTGAATGAGTTATTGTGAATGAGTTAAGAAAAAAGATTAAATAAATTAATAAAAATTTGAAAATTTAAAATATTATGTATTCCAAAGATATTAAAAGGTAGTTTCTCGCTTCAATTTGCTGGGTAATAGGTTATTTGAGTACTTTCATTGTCAACAAATCCCCCAAGTAATTAATATGATTGGTTTCAAACTATTCTTTTTTATTTTTTTTTCATGGTATTAAAGAAATACATATGTATCATTTTTTGGTGTAACTACTAATTTATTTAATTCAATAAAAGTAAAATAGAGTGATTCCGCTTCAATTTGTTGGGTTATTATTTGAGTACTCTCTTTGTCAACCAATCCCCAAGTAGTTAATATAATAAGCTTCAAATTATTTTAAAAAAATTTCATAGTATTAATAAAATACTTGGTAAATAAATATATAACATTATTTTGTACTATAACTTTGATATTTAATTACAAGATATTGTAAAAATAAGATAATGGACAATATAATGAATATCAATTGATAAATTTGAATGTAAAGAATCTTTGCATGAGAGAAAATAAAGACAATATAACTAATGAAATTATTTCTCTTATTTAATTTAATTTTTTGATAATGAATAATTTTTTCAAATAAAGGTATTGTAGATACATAATTCTAAATTAAAGAAATACATATGTATCATTTTTTGTTGTGGCTACTAATTTATTTATAATTTAATAAGAGTAAAATAGAGTGAGAAACTTAATTATGTCAAATTTGGTTGAGATGAGGTCCGAACCTAAAACCTTTCTTATAGAAATTAATGGGTAAGTTAAAAGTTAACGGAATATTAACGGAGAAGAGAATATTTAACGGAAAACTTAACGGATAATCATAAAAGTAAGCTTAAATTAGGTAATTTATATTAATAATATTAATCTGAATTATCTTAACCATCTATTTGATTAAATAATTCATCTGAACCATCCATTTGATTAAATAATTTGACCGCCATTTTTCTACCCATTTTAGGCCTAACTCTCTTTGGCTCTTATTAGTATAGTAGATATTGCTTATAAAGAAAAATATACGAAGTAATACTTTTACATCAAAAAATAAAAATATTACATTTGTTCTCGAAATTATTATGCTTTCCCTTATAAGTTATAAATATTTTATTTCTTATTTAATATTATATTTACTAATATAAATATTACATTTTCATATTGATCCACTCCATCTCACAGATAAACAGTATCACAATTGTGACACTTATTTATTGTGTGAGTGCGGGTACAAAAGTTAGGGTCGGTATGTCCCATTGCCAGCCGTATATAATTCATCCAGATGGTTGCATGATTTTTACGTGTGATAACTTGCATGGCCTACAAATCCCACAATCGACGGCTGTAAATTAAATAACAAATCAAGAAATATCATCTTCAAAAATACAAAAGAAAAAAAAAATCATCCTCACACGTGATTGTATCTTCATGTTTATTAGGCCATAGGTATGTCAAAGGACCACTAATGGGGACCTAAGCAGCTATGGGTAGGTGCTCCTTAACTACCCTCCCATTAATTCATTATTTTTAAAAAAAAAAATTTTAATTTTTTCTTTTACTTAGGGCATTTGATATTCAGACTCCTACAAAGTTTAACCATTCAATATTGTAATTGTATTAATAGTTCACTTATCAATTATTATTTGGTCACATTACGTTATTTACTTTGATTATTTGTATCGCTAATCACTAATTTAATATTTCCAAACATTATTATAAGTCGTGGTCCACATTGTCAATCAATATATATTGCGAGCGTGATTCTTGTACTTTAAAAATTATTATTATTGCCCTTAATACATTTTTATTATGATACATAAATGCAACACTATAATCACGCTCGGTCCTATCATTTTATAGGCCTGGGGCATAGCAACGAAAATACGTCCTACATGAAATTAATATATATTTCAATAACTAAAATTTAAATTAAATAAGAAAAAATACTAATGTCAAATAAATTGAAATAAGATTTAGAAATTTTTAACAGTTTTACATACACAATAATAATCATGAAAGTAATTCTAGATGATTTGCTAAATGCAAAATAATCAATTATCATATTAGTGCCTTCACAAATAAAGAATTATAGTTACGTTTTTAAAAATGAATAAAATATTTAAAACCAAATAAGCTCATACACAATCACATTGTTATTACAAAAAATAATAAGTAATTAATAATAAATATTTATAAAACAAAACTTATAAATAATAGTAGATCATGAAATCTTATTTATTGAGAACAATAAATCAAAATACTTTAAAAACATGATATAATATATTTAAAACAAAATATGAAACATAATTAGTTACATAAAATCGTTTGAATAGAAAACACATTTTAAATCACGCATATTCTCTATTGATATCATATTTATAGATACTTTTTTTTTAATTAGATCAATTTCAAATTTTTTTTCTAGATTAGTTTGAATACCATGACGCACAATAGAACTTCTAAACTACATTGACTATATAATTAATAAAAAATTAAACTATCTTTTAAAATTTTTTTCATAACTAAATCACAAAATATATATTACATAAACATAACTCATTATAAAGTTCACAAAAATAACGCATGCCCTAAAGATAAGTAGTTATGAATTACTCAAATAGAAATAGATTCAAAATTTGATATAAATCACAAATCAATATATATTAAAATCTCAGTATAATTATAGAAAGGTAAAAAAAAATATTACAAAGTTACAAATTAAATTCAAAAATACAAATAGAAATAAATTCCATACGTTACGATTTTGATATTATATAAAGAGAAGAAAGGAGAAATTAATACCATATAATAATATCATATCCTTAAATTCATGAAGAGTAGTGAAGGGAAATTTAGTGTAAAAGTACTCATGGAGGTTCAGACTAGTGACCTTTAACATAATAGCCACTCTACCACCAACTAAAACAACTCATACTTCAATGCCCAAAATGTATACTAAATGCTAGTACGAAAACTATATACCTAGTAGTATATATAAAAGGTAATGGAGTGGGGGGATTGTTATGCCATGGACTTAGGTGGATCCAGGTCCATGTTCACAATTTTAGTATTCTATGTTCACAATTTTAGAACTTTATACTCATAGTTTTTGAATTTTATGTTCACAATTTGTAAACTTTATATTCATAATTTTTGAACTCTATGTTCACAATTTCAGAACTCTATATTCACAATTTCATGACTCTATATTCAATAGTATAACACGATCTTTGAATCTATATAACAAAGTTGTGAATATAGAGTTCAAAAATTGTAAATATTGAGTAATGTAATTTCGTATATTAAGATTTAAAATTGTAAACATAAAGTTTTAAAATTGTGAATATAGAGTTCTAAAATTGTGGACATAGAGTTTTTATATTGTGAACATAGACATGGGTCCACCTTGCAAGGTGGACCCGAGTCCATAGCGTCCTTTTCAAGCATGGGCCAAGGCAAGCCCTTGCTCATGGTCGGGTCTGACTGTAATTAATAATTAAGGAAAATGTATGATAGTATTGAATTTAAATCCCAAATTAAAAGCTCCTCATCGCTAATAATACCTTTGAAACTAGTGGAATGTGTAAATTACGGGATGTGTCTCAATTAGTCTACATACCATAATGAGGTGTTTGGTTGGCATTACTTTCAATTTCTTTGCAATGAAATTCAACATATATGTCAACTACATTGTCTGGTTGGAGGTAATTCAATTCACTGGAATTGCAATTCCCTCATAGGGCGTTTGGTTGGAGTAAGGAAATTAAGATATCAATAATGTGGAAATAAAGTGATAAATTTCAGCGTTTAGTTTGTAGGAGTAAAATTACTAGAAATTTCAATTCCAATGTTTGGTATACATGAAAATTGAAAGGGGATAAGTAGCATAAAGTAAAAAATGTCCATACTTGTTATTGTTATTGTTATTGTTATTATTATTATTATTATTATTATAAATCCTAAATGCCAAATTCAAATTTTACTTTTAAAAAATTATGTAGCACGTTGTAAATAAACCTTATAATTGCATAAAGTCCCTTGTTTTTTTTTTCTTCTCTCCCTTGTTTTTTTTTTCCTTCCTTCTCCTGCAAAAATCAAGGTCTTTGTCGGAGAGGAAAAAAAAAATCAATACTCACATTAGTTAAAGACCATACAACTAGATTTTAGCTATGCAAAAACTAACAATTGGGATGCTCTTAGAGCATCCTCAATATCAATGATTTTTTTTTTTGTTTTTGTTTTTATTTTTTGTTTTTGTTTTTTATTTTTTGAGTTTTTGAGATGCTAATTAGAAGAGAGATGAGGGAAATATAAGAAGGAAAAAGATGAAAAAAAAAAAAGAAAAAAAAAACAGATCTGATGCCAAAAAATAAAAAAGAGAGGATGCACTAGCCCGACTGATTTTTATCAATTCGCATCCTTCTCTTTTTCACTTTTTTTTTTTCAAAAAAATCCACAAAAAATCATGCTTTGCAAGAATATCCAAACTATTCTATCTCCTTAAGATAAGTTGGCCATGTTCTCCTCAAAAATTGAACAAAAATTACTATTATGATGGCTCTTAAGATGGTTTGGGAAATGGGATGATGTGGATTGACAGGGACAATAATGGCAAATGGCAATTAATTTAACGCAACAGGATTTGTCCGCAGTTTCCTGTCTAAATAAATGCTAAAATATATTATATTGATTGCCTGTCACAAGTAATTAACTATGGAGAGATTCCGCCCATGATCATATATATCATGCATCCACATCACTAATTGTACTTACCCAATAATTTGATCATTATTCATTTTTCACAACTATAACATGCACTACCCCCAAACTCCAATCAACTAAAGAGTAAGTGGACGAACTCTTTTTTTCTTTTCAAAGGAGGGAGTCACTCAAACACTCCAAATAGAAAAAGAAGCAAATATCAATAAGTATTAGTAAAATGACAATTTTGGTCTATATATTTTAATTTTTTACTAATTTTTATATATGATTATTATTTTAGTACCAATTTTCATCTACGACTATTATTTTAGTGTCAAAATTAATCACGCCGGTCACTCATCAGTTTAAAACGTGTCAAAATTTAAAAATTTAAGGGTATTTTTCATTCTTTTCAACTTAACATCCTAATTTGAGCATAAATAAAGGGATTTAAACCCTACGATCGATCACGATGCACAGTTCTACTCCTCAAATTAAGGTAAGATGAGGAAAAGAACTGTGAATTGTGATCGATCTTAGGACATAAATTCAGTTATTCATGCTTAAATTGAGATATTAAGTTGAAAAAGACTAAAATACTCTTAAAAATTTTAGATTTTGGCACGTTTATACCGATGGATGACCAGCGTGATGAATTTTGACACTAAAATAATAGTCATGGATGAAAATTGATACTAAAACAATACTCATGGTTGAAAATTGGTAGAAATTAAACACGTGGACCGAAACTGTCATTTTACTAATATTCGTGGAACCAAAATTGGTATTTGCTAAAAAAAACAAAAAAGAAACCTAATTATTCATCACTGGGTTATTAGTTGGGCAAGATAATCCTAAGTTGATGATCTCGTTAATTTTTATTTTTTTTATTTTTTGATAATCCAAGTTTTCTAGCTTTGCTAAATTATATTTTAGACTTCATGAACATGTTATCCAGACCTATGGAGAGGTAATTTAAGTCTGTCTAATTTTGAGACTAACACCAAATTGTATCTTTATGTGCACAAGGAGTCCAACTCTAATTGTAGACCAAATTAATCACTCTATTGCTGAAACAAGATTTTTAAATGTAACTGCTTATTCATTTGGTAACCACACTTGGACACTTTTTCTTTCCCTTTTTTTTTTTTTTTTTTTTTTTTTTTTTTTTTTTTTTTTATAACAGCTTTAAGATGGGGGAAATGTTTTGGTATTTGGAGAATAATATATTTATTCAAACATTAAAACCTTTCATATTTAACAACTAAAGTTCTTAAAAAAAAACAAATAAAGAAATTTGTGTGCATTAAATTAGCTAGGTCAAGTCGAATGTAATTGTACTAGAAAGCAACCACTAATATCTAACCATGTGCTGCACTATCAACCCTAACGTGGGTTTTGGGTTCTGAGTTGTACACTCCACAATGATCGAATTCAGGTCAATCAAGGTCTTTGTCTTTTTTCAAGGTCTTTGTCTTAATGGTCGTCCGTTAGCAATCCAAATAGACGCATAGCCCACTTCATTGTGGTCACCCTTTTTTCCCTTAAACACGTTTGATGTCTGATTATTCAAAATCATGGATACTTAATGGACAATCTTTATTAAGTTCGTACGGTAATTGAGTTGATAATTAAAATTTTTTTTTCTCCGTCGGTCTAACAGTTCAGTCTACAGAATTAATCTTTGTTCGTTCTGAGAGGCACATGAGTTAGTCAGTTACTTATTAGCTTTTGTAAGTTGATTTAAACTTGAAATTGAAAAGTGAAAGAAGGGATAAAAATCTAGATAGACTATAATCAACTATGAATTTAAAAATGTGGATGCAACTCATTATATTCTTGGCTAGCTGTGGACCCTAGCTAACATGCCCCAATCCATGTCCAAAGATATCATTGTCATCATCATCATCACTATGAATTAAAACGTACTATCTCCTCCTCCTCTTCCTCGGCATCTATCTTTCAAGAAAGATATCCCAAAACGTACAAAACTCTAAACTTTCTCTTCACTATTCCCCCATTCCAGACCGACAAACACAATCATCGTATCATCGGAATATCGAGAAGACAGATGGGAATAGTGGAAGAAGCCCACAACGTAAGAGTGGTGGGGTCGGGGCCGCGCACGGTGGTGCTGGCCCACGGCTTCGGCACGGACCAGTCGGTGTGGAAGCACTTGGTTCCGCACCTGGTGGACGGCTGTCGGGTGGTTCTTTTCGACAACATGGGCGCCGGCACCACTAACCCCGACTACTTTGACTTCGACCGTTACGCCACGCTCGAAGGCTACGCCTATGACGTCATCGCCATCCTCGAGGAGCTCCAGGTCGACTCCTGCGTCTACGTCGGCCACTCCGTCTCCGCCATGATCGGCGTCATCGCCTCCGTCGCCCGCCCTGACCTCTTCACCAAACTCCTCACCATCTCCGCCTCTCCCAGGTTTACAATTGTATTATTTACACAATTCATTTAAAATTTTTAGAAATTGATAATTTCCCCATCTATTTCTTAATTGAAATATTATTATTCCCTAACAAAAATAGAAAGGCATCTTGTAATATTCTAGGTTTATTTACTACTCCGTAGGTCTTAGTGAATTGTTTATAATATGTTCTAAATTATTTAGGAACTTAACCAAACGATAATGGGCTATATTTAAATTGGTTTGTTTATTATTTCGAGTAAAAAAGAAAAAACAAATACAGCCCATATGAGCTTGACTTTAACTTAAATAATAGCATCTTCAATATATAAATAAATATAGGGAAGGGTTTGGGTATATCTTCCCGTGCAGTTGTGCATTATTCACCTTAAGTATTAAAACGACGTACATTAAGTATACAAATCACGCACCTTAAATACACAAGTCACACGCTTAAGATTTTAAAATGACGCACATTAAATTTCAACAACTCACACA
Source organism: Ipomoea trifida (assembly GCA_003576665.1). Classification (NCBI taxonomy): domain Eukaryota; kingdom Viridiplantae; phylum Streptophyta; class Magnoliopsida; order Solanales; family Convolvulaceae; genus Ipomoea; species Ipomoea trifida. The sequence goes on along the minus strand of CP025648.1, from coordinate 20,393,547 downwards.
TCTTAAGCTTTAGGTTCACTCACTTTAAATTTCAACACTCACACACCTTAAGCATACAAACCACGCACCTTAAGAAGAAAATTACACACCTAAAGCCACAACACAACCGCATGAATATTGAAACCATGTATTATATTAGTGTTAAATTCATATTTATTATACTGTGTCTATGTATATGTATATTATAAACATGAATTCTGTAAATTATACATATGAATTTTATACATTATAAAATTAAATTCTTTATATTAGACCAAGGTCCACGGTGCACTGTGAACCCTGGTCCACGATATAAATTGCCCACGGAGACATCCATGCCAACATATTAGTTAAAGTACGGCCGTGATAGACTCTTTCTATGTCACATTAATTTAAAATTCAATATCATGTTTAACAGGTATTAATGACGTTAACCATGGGATTGATGACGTTAACCAATGCTAGTTTGATTTTTTTATAAACTAATACATTATTTTCTTCCACTAATTAAGTAATTATTATATTTATCATAAGTTGCGACGTCCAATTGTCCACTTTGGACCGACAAATGGAGGAATTGCCTTTCTCCTTCCATTACCACCTTATTATATCCTTCCAAATGTTAGGATAAAATTGAGCGTGACAATGATTGGTCGGAAATTAAAATACTTTTTTAAATTAAAAATTAAAATTAATTAACAAGTGAAATTGTGCAAGAGTAACGAATCTATAATATAAACAAGTATTTAGTCTCACACAATTTTTTTATTTTTTTTTTTGTGTTTGTGTTTAATTAGGTATTTAAACGATGTGGACTACTATGGAGGATTTGAGCTCGAAGATTTGGAACAATTATTCGATGCGATGCGATCAAACTACAAGGCATGGTGTTCAGGGTTTGCACCATTGGCCGTTGGAGGGGACATGGATTCCGTGGCGGTGCAAGAGTTCAGCCGGACATTGTTCAACATGCGACCTGACATAGCATTGAGCGTGCTCCAAACCATATTCCGCAGCGACCTGCGACATGTGTTGAGTCATGTGACAGTGCCATGTCACATCATTCAAAGCATGAAGGATTTGGCGGTGCCGGTGGTGGTGGCCGAGTACCTTCACCGGAACCTTAGCTGTGAGTCCGTCGTGGAGGTGATGTCCACCGATGGTCATCTGCCGCAACTAAGCTCACCAGATGTTGTGGTCCCCGTGATTCTTAGGCACATTCAGCATGATATACAGACCCAAAAATGAGAATTGGGTATGAGATCGATCCAATCAACTGTAATGGATGTACAAATTGCTTCATTGTTAGTACGAATATTTTAACTCTGCATTTCCTTGACGTGTTCACTTGATTGAATAATAGCCTAGACTCGTTCAAATTAAATCATTATGATTCAATTCAGTCCAGTCACTCTAGCTCAATTTAAAGACCTTACAATCTAATCTCATGTTATCAACAAAGCACCTTGGTTAGTTCGTCCATGGTAAATTAAACAAACTACAAGATTCAACTTGAGAGGTGATCCAGTCTATCTTTGAGAACTCGAGACTAAGAACACTGCACGTGTCAAGAGGCGATTCATTAATGAATAATATAGAATGTGTGCTTAAGAGTGAATCAAATACCTGTTGTTAATAATTCGGATCAGTCGTTAGTGGTAGACGTGCGCCTTAATAGTGAATCAAATACTTGTCGAGGAGAATTCAGGACAAGTATTAGAAACAAGTTATAGATGTGACAAATATTAAAAGAAATTACTGGTTAACTATTAATCCAACAAACATAAGTAAAAGGTGACAAAAGTATGGATATTTGGATAGCATATGTTGTTTGCCAGTGTGGGCTGCAGGGCCCATGGGCCATTCTTTGGAGCGGGATGATGTCTGCTAACAATTTTCTTATTGATCCATTTCAAGCCGTCCATTTGCCTGTTGAAAGTTTTGGAGTTAACGGCTTCAATAGAATTGTGGCCCGCCGACAAATTATTGTGTGTATCATGGTTCACATAACTGTGTGGACTATAATCTAATATATATTATGAGTTAGAATAATATAATTTATATGTAAGAATAATGTACATTATATATTAAAATAATGAATCTTCTATGGGCTTCTTTGTAAGCTAAGACCCAACATTTTTTATAATCACAGTTTTAATGGCGCATCTGTTTTGGGCCTGTGTAAGGGAAAAGCTTTTCACCCATGTGAGTATTATTGTGTGGACAATGGTCCAAACAAGTCGAGATCTTACTGTATAAACTGTCCGCTATTGACTGCACACCAACTAGCTCTGTTAGTCTCTCTTATTTTCTTTTTCTTATTTTTTTAATAAACTAGAAAAATGCTTTTAAGTTACTAGAAACAATTCAGGATGTTTTGCCTCATAATGTATAACACAGGATTTATAGAAACAGTGCACCCCAATATAAAGCCAAAATCAAATAAGATATTGAAGATATTGAAGATATTTATGACATTTAAGCTAAAGAACTCTCATACTAATTCAACAAGGCAAACTGCAATCTGGGTATATGAAGCTACAAAGAAACGGGAGATAGATATGGTGTTTAACCTATGGAAACTAAAAGAAAACATCTCAATACTTAAAAGGAAAGAGCTTTGAACTAATGATCCATTGCCAGTTTGCCACCACCCTCAATCCCTAAAAACCCAGTCCCACTCTTCTTCATTCTCAATTTCATCTGCTTCAATATCCAACTTCACTGCTAATGAAGGCCTCCTCTCCCTCAACCAATCTGCAACTTCCCCACTCACATCTCTGCAGTTTTTGATACTAAGCTCCACCAAATTCGGACACCCCGAACCAAACGCTTCAATCCCCTCATCACTCACCCTCAAGCATCCATTGATACACAGCTTCTTTAAACCCACGCATTTCTTGGCAATGCAGCAAACTTCAGGGTCCCCAATTCTCTCACTATTAGCAAGAACCAATCTTTCCAGTTTCACACAACCAGAAGCAATTGCAGACAGACTAGTAATACTAGTCTCCATACCGTCAAGCACCAGTTCCTTGAGATTCTTACTGTTCTTAGCAATGGCGATCAAGCCTTCTTCTCCAACCGGCATTTCCCAATCGGGCGTCATCCTCAAATGCAGAGTCTCCAAGTTGGGACATTTTGACACGGCAGCAAGGCCGACATTGGTCACTTGAAGAGATTCCAGATGGATCGAAACTAAACTTTTGTTTAGATTAGTAATAGTCTCCAGACATCTATCCCAGGGCCCAAAACAACGCAAAATCTTCAGGGTTTTCAGATTCTCTGACTCGGCGATTAACAGCGCGAATCGCTCGCCGTAGTAAAGGTACTTGAGAGAAACGGATTTCAACGACGAAGCCGCGGCTCCCGCGCCGACCAGCTCAGGAACGACGCCGCCGTCACTGAGATTGGTGCCGCAGAGAGACCTAACCGTCAGCTTCTCCAGGGAAGAGCAGTGGTTGAGGAAAGCGTTCATTCCTCTGGACCCGAACGTGACAATATCGCACGAGAATTCCCTCAGCCGCTCGCAGCCGCGCGCCAGCGCCGCCAGCCCGAGTCCGGTCACGCCGTGACAGCGACGGACATTCAGGCGCGTGATGTTGCGGCAGCGAGCGGCTATGCGGAACAGAGCTACGTCGCTAACCCTCAGCGATTCCCTTCTGGAACGGACGTAGAGATCCGTGACGGAAGGGTAGCGGGCAAATATGGCGGGAATGTGCGGGGTGACGTCAGCTCCTACTCCGACGCTGATGTCGACAGTGAGCTGGTGGCGGCTGATGGATTCCACGTCGTACCATCTCCGACAGACAAGGGAGCAGTTTTTGCGGTCGTTGGATCCCAGGAATCGGAAAATTATGGCTAAGCATTCGTCGGGAATCACGTTGAAGTAATTCTCTTTGTCCGATTCCATAATCAGTTTGAAAAACTATCCGTAGGGTATTAACAGATTTGATGATTGTTGCAATAGAGAATGAGTACAACAAAATGTTATGATTTATGAACACTATTTATAGATTTTAATTATCGTTATCGAATCTTAAAATGGAAAACAGTCCCGTAAATACTTACCATATTGTAAGTATATTTAAAGAGAAAAAGAGCCCCGTAAACATTTACCATATTGTAAGCATTTAAAAAGAAAAAGAGTCCCGCAAATACTTACCATATTGTAATCAAGAAGACTTATAACATACTACAAAATATCTTTATAAGAAATGATTTACGTGAAAGATAATACAAAATATCTTTAAAATAAAAGACTTATAGAATATTATAAAACATCTTTATAAAATTACATTAAAAAATATTAATGTACTTATTTTATTTTATTTATAAATACGTACTAATTCTTTGCAATAGCTCATATATTATTAAATAACTTATCCCGCAAAGAGCGATTAAGGTCTCGATAACATTATCGATGAGGGATCACAATAAAAATGTGCGGTCCGAAACATGTGCCACACATAGAAGTAGTTAGTTTGAGCGGGGATTGCAAAAAGTGGAAACAATCTGTTGTAAAATCATACTAGTTGCGTCTACATTGTCCCCTACCATGGCTAGAGCTAAAATATGAGTCGTGCATTGTACATAAATATTGACATTTTACATTTCTAATGCAAATAGCATCTTTCTATAATGGTGGAACTTGCTAAAGTTTTTTACAAATCGTTATATTGTGAACTGTGTCTACTATGACCATTAATGTGAATCATGGTACAATTGCGTGCATATAATTAACATATTATGTCCTTTCAGTTAAGAGAAAAAATACGGAATACATAATATGTTTATTGTATGTACATAATCTGGACCATGATCCACAATAAGCATAGTAGACCCTGGTCAACAATATAATTTGTAATTTTTTACTAATTGTATACACGTACCCATGAACGACGGTGTTGAATTGTATGAGTTAATTAGAATAATGTATATTATGAGTTAGGATAATGTACTTTATGTGTTAGAGTAATGTATTTTATGTGTTAGAATAATAGACATTATGTGTTATAATAATGAAACTTCTGGGGATAAGATAATATACTTCATTAATTATAATAATGTACATTACGCTTTAGAATAATTTACATTATGAGTTATAAAAGTGTATGTTGGACCACAATACACGCAATAACTATTAGTGCAATGCCAGAATGGGCCTATTGGGTCAGCACCCAACTGGGCCTCTTTGGATTCTTTATAGGGTAAGACCCAACATTTTTTATAATCACGGTTTTAACAATGGGGCATCTATTTTCAAAAAACAAAAAGAAAAAAAAAAAAGAGGGGGAATCTGTTTTAGGCCCAAAAGATACACGTGAAAGGAAAAAGCTTGTCACCCATTCAGCCATTCTTATGTGGAGCATTATTGTGTGGAGAGTTATGTGAACCATAAATAAAATAATATATATATTATTAGAATAAGTGTCAAATAGGTCACTGAATTACACACCAAAATGCAATTAGGCCATCGAACTAAAAAATAATGTAATTGGGTCCTTGAACTACACAAACTCATGCAATTTGATCCAAAATGACTTGTTTTACCTGCATTGCCGGTTATCAATTTTAAAAATAATATTTTAAAATAATTTTAAATAAAATAATTAATTAAAAATAAAATTAATAATTAATAATTAAAAAAAACTTCCGGCCGGAGACGATTCATCTCCGACCGGAAGTTTTTTTTTTTTTTTTTTTTTTTAGTTCTTAATTCTTAATTTTAATTTTAATTAATTATTTTATTTAAAATTATTTCAAAATATTATTTTTAAAATTAGTAACCGGCATAGCAGGTAAAACAAGTCATTTTGGATCAAATTGCATGATTTTGTGTAATTCAGGGACCTAATTGCATTGTTTTTTAGTTCGATGACCTAATTGCATTTTGGTGGGTAGTTCAGTGGCCTATTTAACCCTTATTCCTATATTATTTTGTAGCCATTATTATTGTACTCAAATGACATGTAGTGACTCTCCCATACGAGAGGTCATGAGTATATATGAACAAATACTACAATGTAATAAAGTTAGTTGTGCTAAAAAAAAATATTTTGTACATTATCAAATATTGTATTCAGTACAAAATTAATGTATTTTTAATATATAAAAAATATACTTTATATTTAGCAGAAGTACATTATTTTATATAATGTACATAAATAATTTACTTTTAATATATTAAAAATGTATATTTTTATACTCCACTGCCCACACAATAATGTGTAGACCATGCTCCAAATAATAATTTCTGAAAAATTATCAATTAACTATATAAAATATAGTAGAAGTGTAAAACCAATAGGTGGATCTTCAATAATTTGAAGGCCAACCCGAATAGGATTAACATTGTAAATATTTAAAATTTTATTTTTATGAATCAAAATATTTATTTGCCATATTTGAAAATATCATTATAAGGTGACAAATTGTCAAGTGCAATCCAAAAATGAATATGAAATATTTCAATTTTTTATCTAGTATTGTAAAGACATTGTTATTACAATATCTGAAATAACTCTAAAATTTAATTCAAATTTCTTAAATGGCACATGGTGCCATGGTGTAAGAGACACAAGTGTCAAAGACCTTGTGGTCTAGCTAGTGGCATCCGGTATCCCGGTTAACACTCTCACATAGATGATAGGAGTGGGTTCGAGTCTCAGACATGTTCCTCGTATCATCGTTGACGTGATAGTTATACTATCAAAAAATTAGTATATCTTCGTATTCGGCCAGAGATGAAGGAAGACGAGTGAAGTTTTTAAATTTACCGAACTATATAACTTTAGATAGGGGAAAGACCTAATTGCATTTATTTTGAGTTAAGATAATACAATTATATTTTTTCATACAATTTAGTAATTAATTTGAACATTTTTCTATATGTACAGTCTCATAATCATCATGTTTAGAAAAAACAAAAATAAATTAAAAAATAAAAGAGGAAAGATCTGGGAAAAGTGGGGACCATAGTCCATATATTGAGATCTGGCTAATTTGGTGCTGTATTTTAATAATTGACAGAAGACTGCAGCTGTTGTTCAAAATTAAATAGTGGGTAACGGGTGCAACAATATTAAAACTGCATGTGCTATAATTTCTGTACTTGCTTCATTTGTCTTTTGGTCTCTCTTTTTCCTTCTTAGGTTATGGTAATTATGATGGTGAACCTATATCTCCATTTGGTTGATATGCATTAAACGGTGTTACTTATTTCTCGATCCAACTTGTCACACAAATTCTTGATTGTATAATTTATCTCTTTTGTATAATTTGTAAAATATATCTAATAGTGGATATGAATTTTCTTCGTCATTTAAGAAAAAAGAAAAAAAAAAGTCTTTGCTACTAAATTTGGTTATAAATTAAAGAGAAAGATTATGATTTTAGTCTTTTAATTATGTCCATATTGTATACTTAGGTTATTGAATTATTATTATACGGAGTATTTGTTTTTTCTTCTTTAATTATTTTAAAAAATAGAGGTTTAACTAGATCACTTACGGATCGAATTTATCATATTCAATGAAAAATGTTATATTAAACATATTTGAACTTATAAGCAATTGTTTACTTTGCATTTTTTTACTTCTAAAGTTGAATTCATCTTCAATCATGATATTCAAACATTTAGAATTTACAATTTTCGCGGTTAGATAAAGAAATTTTAATACTTCCTACATATTTAGACTACATGAGGCAATGCATTGGAGAGAGAGGATATGTGTGTGTGTGTGTGGACGAGTTCAGACGCGGAAGAGGCCCATGTGGGGTTATGCGATTAGATCTAAGTCGTTGATCAAATCTAAATCAACGGCTCAAATCAATGAAAATTTAAAAAAAAAAAAAAAAAACAACAACAACAACAACACGTGTCTGGAACTCTGGAAGGAAGGAGATAAGCTAAAAACGGTGCAGCTTAAGTATTAACATCACAAACCTTCAGTTTATAACAATGGTGCACCTTAAGTGATAGAAAGATGCACCTTAAGAAGAAAAATCACTCACCTAAAGCTTTAGACTGACGCATCATTAAATTTCAACGAAAAACGCACCTTAAGTTATCAACTAAAGAATTGACGCACCTACCAAGACATTGTGGTCTAGTGGCACTCGGTTGCACTCCCATATGGAAGGGGTGAGTTTGAGACTCAGTGAAAACTATATTGCCTAATAAATTCAACGGTCGTCTACAATTTGAATATAATTAGAAGATTAAAAAGACATTTTTTCTCAAATTAATTATTTTATATATGATGGTGTAAATTACCACTTAGGAGGATTCTTTAGTAATGATTTAGATATAACATATGCCCAAAATTATAAAACAAGTCAAAAGAATTAATTATTTATATATGATGGTGTAAATTACCACTTAGGAGGCTTTAGTAATGATTTAGATATAACATATGCCCAAAATTATAAAGCCAGTCAAAAGATTGTATTCATTGAGTATAAAGTTTTCAATGCACAAGGCTTAGGTGAAGTGTTCATGTCAAACAACTTTCAACAAGTCGGGTAGTATTAAGAAAGTACTGATCTAAAAATGTTCAGTTTTTATGAAGAGTTAGCCGAATTTTTATAGTGTTGTGTAAGGACACATGTGAGTATGTGACAAAGTTTCCACCAGTGGAGGTACGTAACACTTACCCATAGTTGTATCAGGTCGCACACCACATATCCACACTACGTTGACTCAAACTAATGGGACAACTAAGAAGACACTTCGCAATTCATTAGTTTGCCCATATGAGACCGGCTTCTTGCTTTGGTTGGTTCGGAGGGGCATTGTTAAAGTGAAATTAGATCAGGGAATAGTATATGTGCTCCGACTCCGTATATCCTATAAACATATATAAATGTTCAAAACACATTAGTTAAAGTAAGATATCAAGAGTAAAAACAAAATCAAACAAATTACATTACCACTAAATTGAATGTGTATTTTTACAAATTTAATTACTTTGTACTTCACGATCATTTGGGCTTTTCCAAGGTATTCCGCCGGCGAGAGATGACCTTGACGCAGAGTTTGGAATTGGCCGAGGAGACTCAGGCAACGCGAGCGTGACGAGGATGCGAGGGCGGCGGTGATCGCATCCCATACCTCCCGGGCGGTGTCCCGGCCGACGGCGAGGTACATAACCTCGTCGGTGAGGGAGGATATCAATAAGGACAGTATTGATTGGTCCTGTTGAACCCAGACTGCGTACGCCGGGTTTGGAGTTGCTGGCGGCGCCGGCTGCGTAGCAGCGGTGATGGTCGCCGACTGTGTAGCGTTCGGGATTGTCGCTGGTGGGCAAGGATTCGATCCGTCAAGAAAGCCGAGTAATCCTTGACCCCGGAGGAACGGAACCAGCTGGGTTCACCAGTGAAGATAGTTCCGGGTGGTAAGTTTTACCGACACATAATGATGTGCGGCGGTTAGCGAGGGTGGTGGCACCGGCGGCGAGTTGGTGGCAATGGCTAGCGTGGTATCGGAAGGGGCAGCCATGGTCGAGAAAGTTGATCGGAGGGCCGAGAAGGTAAGGAACGAAAAAGAGAGATGATCGGAGAGCCGATAATGGTAGGATCGATTTAGATGGAAAAAATATCGGTTACCTTACGCTCTGATACCAGATTAGGAAATGATTTTGAATCTCATCAAACAATTACAGAAGAGAAGGAGTCCATATAGTACAGGTAACTACTAACTCTCCTACTCTATAGGCTAACCAATTAGACTAAGTTACAGCCATAGAAAACTATAAGCATATAATAGTAAACAATAATAATAATAAACGGTACATAATATAACATAATTCACATCAGCCACTGAAGTTATCTTTAATTCGATTTTTCATAATGTTATAGCATTAGTATATAAAATTCATATATTTAGAAACTACATTTAAAGTACTATTAAACACGCAAAAAAAAATTAAAAAAATTAAAAAAATACTTAAGAAAATAAGCAAAGAATCGATAGTTTGTTTCGATATATTAAGTATGGATCCAAATTATGAAGTAACCTGTCCCGGGAGAAGGCGGATAAACTTGAACAAGGTTGACGACCACGAGGCCAATGTGTCTGACTGGTGGGCAATAACAGAGTTCTAACTGCCTGTCCTAAAAGTGCGGCACCTAAATTACATGAACGGTTTATCCTGAAATTATGTATAAAAGCGAGCAATTTGTCTTGTTTACTACAAATGGTATTCTTAGAACATACTTCATATTCTCATTAAACGATTATTACAATATAGGAACACATTATCTCTTTCCATCAATTTATCATATTAATTGATTCCAGTCGCTGATTAATTTTCTCCATCAGTAATAAAAAGACATAAAGTAAATGCAGCATCGTAAAAGCTTAGTTTGGTCTCTCCAACATTTTACTCACCAAGAAGAATATATGGGACCCTAACTCCCAAGCAACATAATGGGAGGCTCCGTGACACCGTCGGATTGGATGCACACCGACAATATGATCTAACATTATTTTCACTCCTCACAAAATAAGCACTGGGGCCCACCCACAGATACATGAACGGAACTTTATTAATTATTTATACCTTGATTAAATCTTGATTATGTGATTATGTCTACAATTGTTTTTTTCTTTTATGGGGCCCAACACAATTGCAAGCATTCCCTTATCTTCAACTTTACTAAGCTTACTTACCCCTCAAGTTCTATTGCCCCGTGATACCATATATTAAATTGAATTAAAAGTTAATGGTTATACTACTTGATAATATAAAGAATAAAGGTTTTGCTTGTGAAAAAGAGTACAAGTTGATAGATTGTAGATAGTTTGATTGTTTAGAGTGTAGAGTTATACTTGATGTGTTGGGAAACTCATACGGGAGTTCGTGTCAAGTGATGGAACGTGGCACTTATATGTTGGCACTCGATCGCTCGACCTTGTTGGGCTAGAAGCAGTTGGAGAGACAAGAGCACAAGCTTGATGATTATGGAGTAAATGTTGCTTGGGTGGGTTTGTGCTCATTCTCCAATATTATTAGGAGAATTTATGGCTTTAATTATTAGAACATTAGGCGTGTATAAATACTCCCTGAGAAGAGGAATTTAGTTTTCAATTTTCTAGCATTCTTAAGGTAATACAAATACAATTTGTGCTTTCACTCTACTTCTGCTATCTTCTTTTGTTTCCTTCTAATTAGAGTGGTCGTGTTAGCTTCTATCAACTTATTAGGTCGTAAAATCAACAATACTAGTATAAGTTAATATAAAGATTAAGAAATCTTATTTATCCTGCAATCTATAACCCTCCCCCCCCCCCACCCCAAATGCCTATGAAGGGACTTGGCATTGGTAGCCTATTTTAACAATGTGACAGTTTTGATTTTTCTTAACTATATTTAGTCGATGAGGTAGTTAAATTATCAGATAACTCTATCATCTTATGATCTAAATCAGTAATTGAAGTAGAATTAGTTTAAATGGAAGAGATTTGAGAGGTTTAAGTGGATGTGGATCTATCTCATGGCTATAGCTCAAATAGTATTCCGTTGATGGTGCGGTCCCATGCACAACGTTTTCCAGCTGTAAGACTTGATCTTCTTCGAAGCCACCAAATTGAAAGTCCATCAACGAAATAGGCTACGCCTACGCCGGAGACAACCACTCCTCAGGTGACGTGGCGAGCCAAAACCCCGTCACATGCGATGTGGGCCCAGTCCAGTCTGTTTTATCACCACATTGGCCCCACCTAAACGTCGACTCTCCTATAGGCTATAGCCGTTACGCCCATTATTTTTTTAATGTTAAAACCTTGCCTACTTATATGCCCCTACACCTCTCCGTTTCCCCATACCATTACGCTATTCTCTTCTGTTGTTTTTTTCAAGTAGAAGTTTTCTGTTTTGTTTTTCTGTGTTGAAGCGATGGATCGGAAGGTTGGGTTTGCGGTGGTGCTTATGTGCATTGTAGTGGCCGGCGTCGGAGGTCAGTCTCCGGCCGCTTCGCCTGCTGCGGCCAAAACCGCCACTCCTCCGGCTGCATCTAAGGCCGCCGCCACTCCGGCTGCTTCGCCTTCCACAGCCGCCGCTCCTTCCAAGCCTAAAACTCCCGCTCCCGCTTCGGCTCCCCCGGCGCAGGCTCCGGCCTCTACTCCACCCTCAGCCGCTGTCCCGGCTCCAGCTGCCGCGCCGCCAGCTAAGACGCCGGAATCCGCACCCCCCGCTCCCGTGCCAGTGAGCTCTCCGCCGGCCGCCACTCCCGTGAAGTCCCCACCCGCTGCCGCACCTGTCCAATCTCCACCGTCTCCCGCGCCGGAGGCCGCGACTCCACCTGCTGCCTCTTCCCCTCCCGCCGCGGCCCCCGTCGCCCCGCCTACATCATCAGAGACTCCTGCTCCGGCTCCGAGCAAGAGCAAGGGCAAAGGCAAGAAGAAGAGTAAGAAGCACACCGCATCTTCACCGGCTCCTTCCCCCGAGCTTCTCGGCCCACCTGCGCCTCCTAGCGAAGCCCCCGGACCTAACGCCGACAGTCCTGGTCCGGCACTCAACGATGAGGTACATACTATCCCTATCCCCGGCCATTCTACTGAATATACTCCAGATCTAACATCATCGTCTAGTTTTCCGCTAATATCCTTAACTATATTCACTTTCCTAGTCTCTTCCGAACTTACATTGCAAATACACTTCACTAATCTAGTCAGATCTGCATCCTTAAACCATACAACATTAACTTAACTGTTCAAACATCGACTTAACTACACTCACTGTTCATTTATTCTTCTGTTAAAACTTAACATGATGTTATTATTATATAAGCATTTAAACTAAACAGTTTTATATATTAATGTAATACATATAGAGTACATATTTTGCTTTTACTTTAATTATTATACGGGGAGCAACATTTCCCGACCGGCCCCCTGTCAAGGTAAAGTTGATGTCGGTGTTGTCACCACATGCGCGCACGGCGCACGATAGCAGCCTTGGCTTGATGTGATTTGTCTTTCTCTTAAAAGGCGCATCATAGATCCATTTGCAGAGATTTAGCTACCCTACTCATTTCAGGTGGTAAACACGAGGCACTGTTCTTTGGTCAGTGCTCACGTTAGCCTAGTAGCCTTAACGTAGACCTACTCCGGCACGCAACATTAAATTACCGAAATAACGGAACATTTTTCCTTAAATTACATTTGTATTTAATTGTAGTAACGTTTGATGAAAAATGTGCAGAGCGGAGCGGAGAAGTTGATGAGCATGGTGGGAAGCTTGGTAATGGGATGGGCGGTATTTAGCTGGATGTTGTTCTAGAGACGACGTCGTATTTTGTCCCGGAGAGGAGATTGACGGTCTGGATCTGATTTAGAGAATTTGATTTGTATTGTTGTATTCTGCTGGAATATAATGTGACACGGGCATGATTTGGATCCGGTTATGGCCACATTGGCATGCATTTTCCATATTCTTTTGGTATAGCATATTAGGTGGAGAAGAGACTACTTTTGTGTTCTGTTTGTATTTGACGCGTTTTGGACTCACTTCTCTTATAAACCATTTATTGTTATATATATTTGTTTATTTATGAAATATCGGCAGTGTCTATTTAGCTATGTTTTCGAGTCATTTTCTCATTGTTTCTGTTTTCATTTGGGATTTTTATTTGTGTGCTTGTGAATGCGGCAAAGCGTCGCATATCATTATCATTGGAGAAAACTAACCTTTTACTTTTTGCTGCATAGCCAAAGTATTGAGTGATTAACAATTTGATATTAATGTCCCAAAGTGTGGGCTTTAGGCCCAATATGTATAGGGTTTGGGACATGGAGATTAATACAATACAATCAGGTTATCGCCGAGAGTGCTCTACTTACCGCCGAGAGGTTGGAGGTTCGATCCTCAAAGGGCTTGAGCCGGTCAGTTATGGGTAACCTAGGCTGGTTTACTTCCTTGTGATCCTTTACTGGCTAGGGTCACAGGGCGAAGAGAAAACCTCGTTAAAAGAATAGTGAAATGTCATGAGTTCGAGTCTCAGTGGTGGAGATCTCGAAATTGACTCTTTGTGCTTCAACAGGTTGAGAAAAGTATAGATGAACAGATACTACAATGTAATAGGGTCAGTTGTATTCAAAAAAAAAAAAAAAAAAAAGATAGCAAGAAAGATGATGGGGAAACATAGCATTTCTTTTCGTTTATATTTATAGGATATGATGATTTTTTTTGGATGACGAGCTAAACCTCATACACTTCTTTTAAAGCAAATAACCTGCTAATCATATTAAGAAAATCTTGTTTGCCTTGCTTAACAAAGTGTTGACAATAATTAAATTTGTGATTTTTTGGTACAAAAATCATGCTTCATCCATCCATTGCCCACCTCTTACTAACTATGAAATGACGATTTTAATTCTATAATTATTGTTGTGAGCATTATTGACGCCTTAGTTTTTTATAGGGTGATAATTTTAGTTCCTAGCCACTTAAAACTTGTGAGTAATATAGAGAGAATACTATAATTTAAAATTTTATATCATTACACTCTCCATTAACATTTCAACAAATCAAAACCCCCAAATTGTTTAAAAGCGGAATCAGAATTATTGCCACCTTAAGTAATGTTGAAATAACTCAACATTCAAAGTCAAGTAGAAGAATGGCAAAGGAGTTTAATATGGTAATAAAGTTAGCTTCTATTAGTACATTGTAAGATGAAGTTAGTATGACCCACAAATAAACATACATTCGATCTTGCGCTTTCGTGCTGCAGATGGATGTTTTTATTGTGTTACAGCTCATGGAATAAAGATCAGCCACACAATATAAATGTTAGTATAGTAATAATAACAACCAGCAAAAAGAACCAAAGTAAAAAGAGTTGCAACTTCTTTGTTGTACCTAAAGTAGTCTAAGAGTTATGTTGAAGAAGCTTTGAGACTTAAGCTTCTCTTTAGCATATGTTAAGCTTGTTTTTGCCCGTACTTAGGGTGGATGACTTTCAAATATGACAATTATGATTGTTGTGTAGAGACCGATGAGGACTCAGTCTAGCAATTGGTGACTAGGGAGATTGTTGGGAGAAGACTTGAGATGGTGAAGAGCCAAGTTTAGCACCCTCTTGAAAATGTGACAATATAATAAAATAAAGTTGGTCTTCATTTTTTCGCTATGGGTTATAGCTTTTGGCATAATTTGATAACACTTTTTTTTTTTTTACTATATTTTATCCCATACTTTTACTCATTTGGTGCATAAAGTGCCCCAAATCATGTGTGAATTGAGCCTTTTATTTGTGTGATTTATGTTCCTAGGCACATTCATTCGCACCAAGGAAATGAAGCATTTTGGGACATTTCGTGCGCGATAAGGATTGGAGCAACAAATAAAGAACAATAGCACAATAGGAGAACTGGCATGATCATACCAGATCAAGGCGTGCGTGAAAGAAATTGGCACGACCATGCCTTAGGTCGTGTATTTTTCTCTCTTTGTTTTGTCCATTTTTGCATAGTATACAAATTTCTATTGCTATATTTGTTAGGGAAGAACCCTAGGTAGCGTAGATTAGACTAGTTTTACATTTCCTATAATTATTTTAAGGGTATATTAGAGTAATTTTACCTATACATTAAGGAGAAAAGACTCTCAAATAATAGTACCAGACTAAGTGACACTTATCTTAGCCAAAGCATGGACAAGCTAGTTCGCTGACCTTTTAATGAAATCAAGAGAGCACAAACTAATAGAGTTAATCAGACTAGTGCAATCATTAACAACAATGCTTAAATAAGGACAGTTCCTTTCTTATTGAGAATGAATGTTAATGTTGACCTTAAATACTCTAATCATTGATAAAGAAAAAAGTTGGGTATGAACAAACCCCAAAAACACAGTTTACCCACCCACCCTTCTCCTTTTGAGCTTTAGAGGGACATCACAATCATACCCAAAGATAAATAGCAGGCCTGGCCGGTGACGGGCCGGGACCGCCACATAAAAACACAATTAGAGGTGGCTCCGAATCTTCATACGATTTGGCTATTGTGGTCTCTGTTACCGGATGGCCCTAATATGTAATAGAAAGGCACGCAAGTTTCCATCACCCATTGTCACTTCCGACCATTCACACCCGATAAGCTGTAGTGTCTTATATTGTAAAGTAATTGCCCTAATCAAGTTGTTCGGTTAATATGATAATAAAATTGTAAATTCGACTCTAGATAGTGGTTTATTAACTTTATCGATTTGAATCAATACAACTTATATTGATTTACTTTCTCCTAATACATATCTTCGAACAGTGATTTCGAGATTCTTTATCATCCTAACTGTTACTGATACGTGCAGACTCCACTGTAGTAGTTGACTCTGCTTATCTTCCCATCCTATTTCTGTTTTTGTCTATCTTGTAATAGTTGACTCGGCTTATTATCCCACTCTTTTCTTTTTTCTCTATCTTTCTGTTCATTTTCCCTTCTCAAGAGACTAACAGCTATGGCTCTTTGCATCTCTACCTTACTGGCCAGGTATATTCTCTTTACACCCTTCTTCAATTCTCTTAAAGTACAAGAATGGGTATATTTTGTATTTTTGGCACTCTGCTTGAGTTTATTATTTGTTATTATGCTTGCTTAAAGATGGCTATTTTCCTTGATTTTTCTTTGTTACGGAGTATCTTTTTTGCTTGAATTCAAAGACCAAATTTGGGAAGTAATTCTATTTGTGCAATAACTAGTTGTTCTGTGAAATTGTTGCTAGGTATATGGATTCTTGCAAGAGGCATGGTGTGTCAACCAATCCTGCTGTCCTCTCAGGGCTATATAAGGTGATTACCTACTTATTACCCTAAAAAAGAGTTAGAATTTCATGATATTTTTGAATTGGGTTTTATTTGTAATTCAATAATTTTCTTGGAGGTTGTCAATCTTGTCAATAATTTGGTCTTAAATTTGGTTATTTATCAGATAAACTTTCTTTTTTGTTTGGATGATGAGGGAATCCCACAACCCTTTTGGGGTCGGGTGTAGGTAAATCCATAGTGTGACCCTAGCCGGAAAAAGAGCAAAAGGAAGTAAACTAAGGTTACCCATAACTGACCAGTTCAAACCAAGGGGGCAATGATTGGGCAATGATTTGAACTCGTGACCTTGTGGTTACAAGTGTGGATCTCTTGTCATCTTGACTGGGGTTACCCTTCGGATGAACTTTCTTGTTTCTACATAAAAATGCAGTGAGGAGTGTAAAAGGTTGCTTTCAAAAAAATCTCAGAGGTTAAAACTTTTCTGTTGTTGTTCAGTCCATGGAGCAGAAAAGAACACACAAGGAGTGCACCATAGTGCTTTCACTCGATGATCTCGAAGACGATGACTTATCTCCCCTTGTCGATTTCTTCCAAGAAGTGCACTCTTTTGACATTGATGCTGTGGATATTCTTTGTAGATTGCCCCGTGTCTTGAACCAAGAGTTAGTCTTGGCCTTAATTCATGCGGTTGGTTCAAAACTACGGACTGCCAATCTCCAGGATATACTATTGAAAGAGGATATTGCGCGGTATGTGTCAGTGTTAATCTTAGATTATCTCGCTCAATGATATTGTTTCTCATGGTACTCATTTGCAGTACTTATCATAACAGCTATTTGACAACTCTTCAGGGATATTTTCCATGGTGGTTTAAATTGCCAATTGCTGAAACTGAGATTCACCGATATTCGGAAGCTCAACATGGCTGGGAGTTTTGCACAATTGCACACGCTTAATCTGGACTTCTGTTCTTCACTTACTGGCTTAGAGAAGGATTGCTTTGCTTGCCTGCCAAAACTAATGCGCCTTTCAATGTGTGGAACGAGAATTGCTGATCTTTGGACAACCACCGCCGCCTTGTTGAGACTTCCTTCTTTGATAGAACTTCGGTTTCAAAATTGTGTAGGTTGCGAAGACACTGGAATATGTCTTGCACCATCCAGTAAGGCAACAAATCTTTTTCTGTGCAAGAATCTTAATCAGGTCAATTAAACAGACTTAGATAACTATCCAATAGTTTTTTGATGCGTGGAACTTACGTCTCAGATGTTTCTGCAGATGGACCGGGGCACCCACTTTCTACTGACAATCTGTTGCCTATTTCTGAGTATCTGAGTTTACCTAAGCAGTCATCCGTTCAGTCGGGGGATAGAGATCTTGTTCATATTGAAGGGATTACGGCATTGGATTTGTCCTCTGTCTCCCATTCTGGAGCAGAAATTTTGGAACCTGAGGTCGGGTGCCTTTATTTCGATTCCGATTAAATTACTTTACTTTTTCTTCTGTTATGTTGATACGTTTTTTATATCTGTATCAGATCTCTCTCAGTGAATTGCATATTAAAGAGAGAAATGAGTCTCCTACGCACTTGAAGCTGAGAGAAGCGTCATTTTTTTCTAAGATGTATGCTTCTCATCATCCATCGCCCATCTGTTTCGAGAAACACTACAGGGAGTACATGATTGTATTATTGCCTCGTCTAGAAGTGCTGGATAATTTGCCCATACAGAAAAACGACAGAGAAATGGCCAAAACTGTTTACTCAAATCATTTTGAATATCTACCATGCAAACGCACGTTCAAGGAGAGTGTTTTAAGTATTTTGCACATGCGTGAAACCAGAACAAAGAATTTATACTGCAAAACTCCTTCAAGGGTAAAGCGATCCGCTTCTTTTGGAAAAAGCCAAATTTCCTATTCCAGGTCTCTTTGTGCTGCCAAATTTGGGGCTTCATCGTGTCCTTCCATGCATCTCATGTCTCGTATAAGTGATTTTATTAACAAAGGCAGAAAAGTCCCTCAACCGAGACAGTTTGAGTACCACCCATCTGATCCTGGTCTGATGTCTTGTGGAACTTTAGATGGGGAAGTGATCATCGTAAACCATGAGAAGGGAAATGTTTTTACGTATATTCCACCTTTTGGAATGAGTAGCAGTGTTTTGGGGCTTTGTTGGCTGAACAAGCATCCGTCTAAGGTACTTCATTTCTTCAAGAAAAACACGAACTACAATTTCCTATCTGCTTTACACTATATTGATAACTATATATACATTCTGATTACACCTTATGACTTTTTATCTTGTTTTCTAATACCCGTTAATGATGATTTTGTTTTCATTTCGAAAAATCAGCTACTTGTTGGTTGCGATAATGGTTCTTTGAGATTGTATGACATCAATCACGTGATGGCAGAAGCAGAAGGTATCTATTGTAGTTCTGGCCCGGTAACTTTTGAGAAGTTTGAACATTTGACTTCGGTTCATGTCAATTCAACCGATGATAGATTCCTCACGAGTGGTTATACAAAGAAAGTTGCTATATTTGATATTTGTAGTGGCAGACGCTTACATACTTTTAGCGATATGCATAGTGAACCCATCAATGTTGCTAAATTCGCAAATCATTCCCCTAATATGTTGGTCACATCGTCATTTGACCATCATGTCAAAATGTGGGACTTGAGGCAGCAACCTATTCGCCCTTGCTATACTGCTTCGAGCTCGAGAGGGAATGTGATGGTCTGCTTTTCTCCCGACGATCTTTATCTTCTTGTGTCAGCTATAGACAACGAGGTACTCAACGTTAAATTATTTCGATCTGCTAGATCTAATTGACAGTTACAATTTCACCATTGGAACGAGCTAAGGTTTTAGGCTAACTTCTAATGTTTTCAGGTGAAACAAATCTTGGCAGTCGATGGAAGACTTCATACAGATTTTGGTATAACTTCAACGGGTAGCGCTCATAATTACACGCGTTCATATTACATGAATGGGAGGGACTATATCATTAGCGGAAGCTGTGATGAATCAGTTGTGCGGATTTGCTGTGCTCAAACTGGGAAACGGTTGAAGGACTTGTATCTCGAGGTAGACTACAATCAGAGCACTTACCATCTTTCTTTTAATCAAAATTTCTTTTTCTCGCCATTTGTTAACGTAACACCAGACGATAGACACAAATAAGCCATATTTGTTAGTAACTGCAGCTTTATGGTGCTTTGTCAATCTCGCTTTTCAGGATAACGAGTTTGGAGGCTCAATACTGGTGCAGTCACTTCGAAGTGATCCTTTTAGAGTAAGCTTCAATTCCCGCCTCGAAGAAGCTAATTGTATAGAATCTCGTTTGCATTCTTTAATGCACTTTGCTTTTATTGCTTATTGCGCATCCACATATTAATACAGCAAAACTCAACGCAATTATATGAAACTTTGTGTTAGTTTCTTGTGAGATGAGATCTGATAAATGTGCATCTTCCTTCCCATGGTTTAGCATTTTCACATGGCGGTCTTGGCAGCGTATCCTCACCCCAACTCAAAGCGGGACATCATCAAGGTACAATGAAGTGATTTCTACACACTAAGTGCCATCAACCTAGTCTCGTATGCTACATAGATGTTAATAATTAATGTCTGATCTGTTATTTCACAGGTGAATTTGGTGGAATCTTGCTAGTTGCTAATGTGACATACAGATGATAAAGAGTATCTGAATATATATATGCTGCTTGCAGAAGTGCAAAAGTATAGTTTTGAGGTTCATTTTTTCTTCTTTTCTTTTCTGAATATAATGTGTGCATTAAGGAATTGCAAGTAGAAAAAATGTCATCTATCAGACAAATGGATCTTGAAAAATTCCCCATACATACTAGAGGTAGCTTCTGATCTTATTTCAGTGTAAAATCATCTGTCAAAAGACTCAAAACTCTAAAGTGACAGTGCCAAGTTGAATGGAAAAGGCTTCCGAGCATCTGAGTTTAAGTGTTTAACCAAAAAAAAAAAAATTTGAATTGTATCGGGTATTGTTAAGACACTATAATCGACATACATTTTGAATACTCAAATTATATCAACACAGTATCGATTAACACTTTACAAGGCGTTTGGTTGGACGTAATTTCAATGCAATTCTAATGCTATTCTTTTGCGATTGAAATTATATTATTTGGTTGGAGGGAATTAAAACAATTAATTTGTCTACAAAGAAAAAATGAAGCAGATCCAAGGGATGACAGATAGGAAAGCCAATGGGATTGCTGGAAAGTTTCTTTACAATGTCAGATTGAGTCCTAAAGAAGTAGAAACATCTAGTGGTCTCCACGGCCATACCAGACAGCATGCAGTCTGCAGCCAACCCCACAGCAAACACTTTTCTTTCAATATTCCAAGATTCTCTCTTCTAAGAATGGGAAAAATGAAGTTGACCCCAACACATTCTTTAAAATGGCTAAAGAGTAACCTACTCCCCCAAAAACCAAACCTTTTTCTTTCAAGCATTTGTTGTTTTCTTGGAAGTGGTAAACATGGCACATGCTCCCTACTCACTACCAAATAATACTTTTTTTTTTTTTTAATAAGTTTTTCAATTTTGTCAAATTATACCTATGAACCTGTTTCGAGGCCCATGAAGAGGTAAATATCGAGTTGTCTGAATAATTTTAGATTCTCTATTGTTTGTACAAGAGGTCTTTACCACCACAGAGTTTCAATGACTCCTCAAGTTTTCACTAGGATTCAAACTCCACATTTCTGGTGGAAGTAAAATTAAATATTGATTGGTCGACCACTTGAGCTATTCTACCCAGACATTCAATGAATAAGTTGCTAATAGAGATGTAAGATCGAAGGACCCATACTTGTATATGTGCATCATGTTAAAAAACTTTCTAATGTGCATATATAATAGCATTATAAATATTCTCGTTTAGTGAGTCCACTAGGTCATGAAAGCAAAGACTTGCCAAAGGAAACTTCACATTTTGGTTGAAATAATGAAGCTTGCTTTTGCTACACTGCTTATTGTTTCCCTCATTCTCAGCTCTTCCTTCCTCCAGCCAACCTCAGCTGATGCTGATCCAGGTAATTAAATAACTAGTTCTTTGCCATATCTCTGTTCGGATAAAACCATGTTTATGAATCAAACATGGGACTATTGTTGTGAATGGCATGTTTTTTATGATGGCTGTTAAGGATCTTGCGACGGGAAATGTGCAACAAGATGCGCAAAAGCTGGAGTGATGAAACGCTGCCTCAACTTCTGCGGGATGTGCTGCAACAAATGCAACTGCGTTCCTTCAGGAACCTACGGCAACAAGTCGGAGTGCCCTTGTTACCGGGACATGGTTAACTCCAAGGGCAAACCTAAGTGCCCTTGAATCTTCATCAAATACTTTTATGGTTTGAATCTTTAACCTTAAAGTCATTGAGTTTTTATGTTTGTTTGATGTGTAATTAGATTGAGACAAAGTCTAATGATTCATCATATTACGGTTGTTGGGCTAGGGACGGGTGCTTAGGCGGTCAGTCCTAGAGTAGTCAGTGGTGGAGTGAGGGAAATGATCGCGTATAAAAGAGTTTGGATTTACGAGACTTGGAAACCTTAATTATAATAAATTTTAAGAGATTTATTTCTTTGTTTGCACCACTTTAATTTCCTTTTATATTTAGAATGCAATCGTGCGTTCCAAATTTTCAAAGAGTTCTCGATCAATATGCATTTTTTCAACACCACTAAAATCCATATATATTGAAAAATATAATTTATTCCCTGCAACTCTACAGAAAATCCATTGATCAGTCAATCACTTCCTACACGAATTAAAATAGGGTATCCCCCTTAGAATGAGGTATACTACGAATGCAATATATGCAGTTGTAAACACCACTACAAGAGATATAATCGCAGGTCCACTAACTTCTTTTGAGAAAAAATTAACTAATAGATATCCATTTATCACAATCACCAAGGTACCCACAAGCCATGAGATTGCCTGCACACAAAACAAATTAAAACCCAATTAATGTTAATGTTACAAAACTGATAGGTAAACTCACAATCAGTATTTGATGGTATGTACTCAGTACTAGTACTAAGTAAAGACTCTAATTTAGCTCATAGCTGATTTGTTGAAAGTTCAAACTAAAAACATCAAATAAATCAGTTTCAGTCAAACTTGTAATCACCAGATTATTAAAACCCTTTGTTAGATCTAGAATGTACCTTAAGGATTGGGCCAATTGTGAAAACCCCCATAACTTCCTTGTTGGAAACAAGACAGAGAAGGGGAATAAGAGCAAAGGGGATCTGGATTGACTGAAGAATATTGAGCCACTCATTAAGGATGTCGAGCGAATCCTCGGATCTGTCGAAAGTAAGCGCAACGATTAGGGTTGGGATGATGGCGCAGGTTCTTGTGATCATCGCCCTCTGCCACTTCTTCAGCTTCATGTGCAGGAAGCCTCCCATGATAAACTGGCCGGCGTACGTGCCGGTGATGGTGCTGCTCTGACCGGCGGCCAGAACGCCGATGGCCCATATGTAAAGAATCGGGAACAACCCCCCGCCGTACTTTTCTTGAAGAGCATTCCCCGCGTTTACGAGACCTATGTTCTTGGCAACCTCGGTGCCGTAAAAAGACTTAGCGAACACCGTTGTAACGCACACGTTGATGACGAAGGAAATCGCCAGCGCCGCCGAGGACTCGATGGTGTAATACTTGATCGCTTCCCGGACTTTGCCGATCTTGCGGGTGTCAATGTCGCGCGATTGGACCAAAGCGGAATGGAGAAATACGTTGTGAGGCATTATACTGCACCCCACTACTGCCACTGCCTGTTTTACAGTTTTTGAGCTGATTTTTGGAACCACAATACCTTCAATATTTAAACCAACTTTTTTAGTTTAATTGTAACATAAATTCCAACAAAAGATCACAAGTAAATCATCATAAGTTGCTGATAAGTAAATCAAAATCAAAAGACCAACCTAGATTGGCATTATCAGTTTACACTAAACAGACCAATAGATTGCTCTCATTGAGAATCTGTTTGGTCCGGTTACCAAATCAATAATCTTACCGAGAAGAAGTTCAACACCGCTGGGCTTGGTCTGTACGAACATCCATGCAAATGAGAGTGCCATGACTGAGATAAGGAAGGCAAAGAGTGCTTCTAGCTTCCTCACTCCATAGTTCTCAAGAAACAGAAATATGAAACTGTATGTGATGACACAAGAATTGAATTTTAGTGAAAAAGATCACAACTTTGGAGGATTTAGGTACCAATTTTGTGGGTGGAGAAATTACCAATCAAAAGCAGTAATGAAGACGCCAGCCCAGAGAGGCAAATAGCCTCTACTAAGAATCTTGATGGCAATGGCGCTGCCGATCACCTCCTGAATATCCGCTCCAATTAGGGCAAACTCCGCCATAACCCACAGCAGCAGCCTGGCCCACTTAGGGTACTCACTCCGGCACGCCTCCGCCAGGTGCCGCCCGGTCGCCACCCCAAGCCGCGCCGATAAGAGCTGCACCAGCAACCCAATCCCGGTCGCCCACAACAGCAGCCATAGCAACGAGTACCCGGCAATAGCGCCGGACTGCAACCCGCCCTCCAGGTTCCCCGGATCCAAAAACGCTATGCTCATCAAGAACCCCGGCCCGGTGAACAGCCACAGCTTCTTCCACGAAAACGGCGGCGTTCCCGTGAATTCCTCCCCCTCCGTTTCATCGGCGCCGTGGATGTGAACTCTCTGGGAGTAATCAAAGGCCCCCTCTCCCTCTCGCTCTCCCTCGTCACGCAGTAACGGAAGCTTTTGTTTTTCGTGGTACGAAGACATATCAAACCCAATTCCAAATATGGTGAGATATTGAGTTTTGATGTGACAGAAGAGCAGTGATACATACACTCATTATTCATCATATATATATAAGAAAGCATAGATTCATAGTCGATTATACGAGGATAATGATTACATTTACGAGGTTTCCTTACTGGACGAGGAATTCTATCCATTTTTGACGAGGTGTTTGCTATTATAGGATTGCCACAAAATTGAATGTGGCAAGGAAACTCAAGCGCGTGGCGAGGAAACCCTAGCGTAGGAAATCGTGTGCCGCTCCGGTGGAAATCCTCGGCTGCCTTAAGTAATTATCACAAACCGCAGTGACAGTGGTGTGGCATCACAGTTACCTGTAAAATAATATATGGAAATTACTTATAAGACCTCTAATTTGAAATTTTAATATATAAAAATGGAATTCGTATTTTTGTAAAAATTATAGTCCTTAACTGATGTATGGATTAAAGGTCAGGGTCACAGATCACTACACCAAGAGGGAGGTTGAGAAGTTAGGGATGGTTTTTAAAGGGAGACAATACACCCTATTTATATTGTTGAGGAACCCACAGATAGTTGACAAATGTATGGCATCGAGCAACCTTCATTCTTGGCCACACACGTGTCTCCCATTATTTTACTTCCAGCACACCTTTCATACATAAGTAGAGTTTCCTGCCATTTGATATATAAGATTTTGAGTGGCTTGGGTGGTTAGTGTTTATATTGTTATTGTTATGTTTGATTTGAAGTCATGGGTTCAATACTCCTTGGTTACACAACTTTTAACATTTTGCTCCATGATTCCAGGCAAATTTTAATGTATTTTATGAGTTAGAATAATGTACATTATTAGTTATAAAAATGTATGTTGCAATGGGTCACGTGAAAAAAAAAAATTACACGAAACAAGAGCAGAGAGTTCTTAAATCCAGGATGATGTCCCTTCATTTTATTCTATCATTTCTATGCAACATATAAAAGTTGATGTTCTAACAACCCCTACCAAAGTACCTATATGGTTGCTGGAAACACATATATAATCCAGTAAAACTAGAAAATCCGAGTTATCAAAATAAATAAATAATGTTACATGCACATACAGCCCAAATACATAATACAACATGATTGTTTTCCATAAAAATTGGGATCTGTCATGACCCACTTGGCTTGTGTAAATGTGTGGGCCAATATGGACAGCAGGCCTATTATGGGCCTACAAATTTACACAACATGTCAAGTGACTTAATGAACACGCCCCAATTGCCAATTCCATATTCAATTATTTCGAAAATTTTAACACTCAACCCTCCAACAATATAATAAGTAAATATATAAATTAAATAGTTAAAATGTTACAATCAATGAGATTTTGTCCTTAAAAGACAGCAAATTGCATGCTTAAACCAAATGAACCTTATGTTCAAATGTCCCTATTAGAGAAATGACGCCACTGCAGGTTCCCTCCAACACAACTGCAGTATCCTTTACACAACTGCAGTATCAATCATGACCTGTGGTCCACGATGCATTGTGGACCATGGTCATGGTATAACAACTATGTTTCCATACCCTAAAGAGAGACACCTCATAAAGAAAAAAATAAAATAAAATTAGAGA
>CP025648.1:20264602-20367315 GCA_003576665.1 Ipomoea trifida | reverse complement strand
AACTTTTCTGTTGTTGTTCAGTCCATGGAGCAGAAAAGAACACACAAGGAGTGCACCATAGTGCTTTCACTCGATGATCTCGAAGACGATGTTATCTCCCTTGTGATTTCTTCCAAGAATCCTCTTTTGACATTGATGCTGTGGATATTCTTTGTAGATTGCCCCGTGTCTTGAACCAAGAGTTAGTCTTGGCCTTAATTCATGCGGTTGGTTCAAAACTACGGACTGCCAATCTCCAGGATATACTATTGAAAGAGGATATTGCGCGGTATGTGTCAGTGTTAATCTTAGATTATCTCGCTCAATGATATTGTTTCTCATGGTACTCATTTGCAGTACTTATCATAACAGCTATTTGACAACTCTTCAGGGATATTTTCCATGGTGGTTTAAATTGCCAATTGCTGAAACTGAGATTCACCGATATTCGGAAGCTCAACATGGCTGGGAGTTTTGCACAATTGCACACGCTTAATCTGGACTTCTGTTCTTCACTTACTGGCTTAGAGAAGGATTGCTTTGCTTGCCTGCCAAAACTAATGCGCCTTTCAATGTGTGGAACGAGAATTGCTGATCTTTGGACAACCACCGCCGCCTTGTTGAGACTTCCTTCTTTGATAGAACTTCGGTTTCAAAATTGTGTAGGTTGCGAAGACACTGGAATATGTCTTGCACATCCAGTAAGGCAACAAATCTTTTTCTGTGCAAGAATCTTAATCAGGTCAATTAAACAGACTTAGATAACTATCCAATAGTTTTTTGATGCGTGGAACTTACGTCTCAGATGTTTCTGCAGATGGACCGGGGCACCCACTTTCTACTGACAATCTGTTGCCTATTTCTGAGTATCTGAGTTTACCTAAGCAGTCATCCGTTCAGTCGGGGGATAGAGATCTTGTTCATATTGAAGGGATTACGGCATTGGATTTGTCCTCTGTCTCCCATTCTGGAGCAGAAATTTTGGAACCTGAGGTCGGGTGCCTTTATTTCGATTCCGATTAAATTACTTTACTTTTTCTTCTGTTGTTGATACGTTTTTTATATCTGTATCAGATCTCTCTCAGTGAATTGCATATTAAAGAGAGAAATGAGTCTCCTACGCACTTGAAGCTGAGAGAAGCGTCATTTTTTTCTAAGATGTATGCTTCTCATCATCCATCGCCCATCTGTTTCGAGAAACACTACAGGGAGTACATGATTGTATTATTGCCTCGTCTAGAAGTGCTGGATAATTTGCCCATACAGAAAAACGACAGAGAAATGGCCAAAACTGTTTACTCAAATCATTTTGAATATCTACCATGCAAACGCACGTTCAAGGAGAGTGTTTTAAGTATTTTGCACATGCGTGAAACCAGAACAAAGAATTTATACTGCAAAACTCCTTCAAGGGTAAAGCGATCCGCTTCTTTTGGAAAAAGCCAAATTTCCTATTCCAGGTCTCTTTGTGCTGCCAAATTTGGGGCTTCATCGTGTCCTTCCATGCATCTCATGTCTCGTATAAGTGATTTTATTAACAAAGGCAGAAAAGTCCCAACCGAGACAGTTTGAGTACCACCCATCTGATCCTGGTCTGATGTCTTGTGGAACTTTAGATGGGGAAGTGATCATCGTAAACCATGAGAAGGGAAATGTTTTTACGTATATTCCACCTTTTGGAATGAGTAGCAGTGTTTTGGGGCTTTGTTGGCTGAACAAGCATCCGTCTAAGGTACTTCATTTCTTCAAGAAAAACACGAACTACAATTTCCTATCTGCTTTACACTATATTGATAACTATATATACATTCTGATTACACCTTATGACTTTTTATCTTGTTTTCTAATACCCGTTAATGATGATTTTGTTTTCATTTCGAAAAATCAGCTACTTGTTGGTTGCGATAATGGTTCTTTGAGATTGTATGACATCAATCACGTGATGGCAGAAGCAGAAGGTATCTATTGTAGTTCTGGCCGGTAACTTTTGAGAAGTTTGAACATTTGACTTCGGTTC
The DNA here is from genome assembly GCA_003576665.1 of Ipomoea trifida. Lineage (NCBI taxonomy): Eukaryota > Viridiplantae > Streptophyta > Magnoliopsida > Solanales > Convolvulaceae > Ipomoea > Ipomoea trifida. Next base: position 20,365,319 of record CP025648.1, on the reverse strand, counting down.
ATGTCAATTCAACCGATGATAGATTCCTCACGAGTGGTTATACAAAGAAAGTTGCTATATTTGATATTTGTAGTGGCAGACGCTTACATACTTTTAGCGATATGCATAGTGAACCCATCAATGTTGCTAAATTCGCAAATCATTCCCCTAATATGTTGGTCACATCGTCATTTGACCATCATGTCAAAATGTGGGACTTGAGCAGCAACCTATTCGCCCTTGCTATACTGCTTCGAGCTCGAGAGGGAATGTGATGGTCTGCTTTTCTCCGACGATCTTTATCTTCTTGTGTCAGCTATAGACAACGAGGTACTCAACGTTAAATTATTTCGATCTGCTAGATCTAATTGACAGTTACAATTTCACCATTGGAACGAGCTAAGGTTTTAGGCTAACTTCTAATGTTTTCAGGTGAAACAAATCTTGGCAGTCGATGGAAGACTTCATACAGATTTTGGTATAACTTCAACGGGTAGCGCTCATAATTACACGCGTTCATATTACATGAATGGGAGGGACTATATCATTAGCGGAAGCTGTGATGAATCAGTTGTGCGGATTTGCTGTGCTCAAACTGGGAAACGGTTGAAGGACTTGTATCTCGAGGTAGACTACAATCAGAGCACTTACCATCTTTCTTTTAATCAAAATTTCTTTTTCTCGCATTTGTTAACGTAACACCAGACGATAGACACAAATAAGCCATATTTGTTAGTAACTGCAGCTTTATGGTGCTTTGTCAATCTCGCTTTTCAGGATAACGAGTTTGGAGGCTCAATACTGGTGCAGTCACTTCGAAGTGATCCTTTTAGAGTAAGCTTCAATTCCCGCCTCGAAGAAGCTAATTGTATAGAATCTCGTTTGCATTCTTTAATGCACTTTGCTTTTATTGCTTATTGCGCATCCACATATTAATACAGCAAAACTCAACGCAATTATATGAAACTTTGTGTTAGTTTCTTGTGAGATGAGATCTGATAAATGTGCATCTTCCTTCCCATGGTTTAGCATTTTCACATGGCGGTCTTGCAGCGTATCCTCACCCCAACTCAAAGCGGGACATCATCAAGGTACAATGAAGTGATTTCTACACACTAAGTGCCATCAACCTAGTCTCGTATGCTACATAGATGTTAATAATTAATGTCTGATCTGTTATTTCACAGGTGAATTTGGTGGAATCTTGCTAGTTGCTAATGTGACATACAGATGATAAAGAGTATCTGAATATATATATGCTGCTTGCAGAAGTGCAAAAGTATAGTTTTGAGGTTCATTTTTTCTTCTTTTCTTTCTGAATATAATGTGTGCATTAAGGAATTGCAAGTAGAAAAAATGTCATCTATCAGACAAATGGATCTTGAAAAATTCCCCATACATACTAGAGGTAGCTTCTGATCTTATTTCAGTGTAAAATCATCTGTCAAAAGACTCAAAACTCTAAAGTGACAGTGCCAAGTTGAATGGAAAAGGCTTCCGAGCATCTGAGTTTAAGTGTTTAACCAAAAAAAAAAATTTGAATTGTATCGGGTATTGTTAAGACACTATAATCGACATACATTTTGAATACTCAAATTATATCAACACAGTATCGATTAACACTTTACAAGGCGTTTGGTTGGACGTAATTTCAATGCAATTCTAATGCTATTCTTTTGCGATTGAAATTATATTATTTGGTTGGAGGGAATTAAAACAATTAATTTGTCTACAAAGAAAAAATGAAGCAGATCCAAGGGATGACAGATAGGAAAGCCAATGGGATTGCTGGAAAGTTTCTTTACAATGTCAGATTGAGTCCTAAAGAAGTAGAAACATCTAGTGTCTCCACGGCCATACCAGACAGCATGCAGTCTGCAGCCAACCCCACAGCAAACACTTTTCTTTCAATATTCCAAGATTCTCTCTTCTAAGAATGGGAAAAATGAAGTTGACCCCAACACATTCTTTAAAATGGCTAAAGAGTAACCTACTCCCCAAAAACCAAACCTTTTTCTTTCAAGCATTTGTTGTTTTCTTGGAAGTGGTAAACATGGCACATGCTCCCTACTCACTACCAAATAATACTTTTTTTTTTTTTTAATAAGTTTTTCAATTTTGTCAAATTATACCTATGAACCTGTTTCGAGGCCCATGAAGAGGTAAATATCGAGTTGTCTGAATAATTTTAGATTCTCTATTGTTTGTACAAGAGGTCTTTACCACCACAGAGTTTCAATGACTCCTCAAGTTTTCACTAGGATTCAAACTCCACATTTCTGGTGGAAGTAAAATTAAATATTGATTGGTCGACCACTTGAGCTATTCTACCCAGACATTCAATGAATAAGTTGCTAATAGAGATGTAAGATCGAAGGACCCATACTTGTATATGTGCATCATGTTAAAAAACTTTCTAATGTGCATATATAATAGCATTATAAATATTCTCGTTTAGTGAGTCCACTAGGTCATGAAAGCAAAGACTTGCCAAAGGAAACTTCACATTTTGGTTGAAATAATGAAGCTTGCTTTTGCTACACTGCTTATTGTTTCCTCATTCTCAGCTCTTCCTTCCTCCAGCCAACCTCAGCTGATGCTGATCCAGGTAATTAAATAACTAGTTCTTTGCCATATCTCTGTTCGGATAAAACCATGTTTATGAATCAAACATGGGACTATTGTTGTGAATGGCATGTTTTTTATGATGGCTGTTAAGGATCTTGCGACGGGAAATGTGCAACAAGATGCGCAAAAGCTGGAGTGATGAAACGCTGCCTCAACTTCTGCGGGATGTGCTGCAACAAATGCAACTGCGTTCCTTCAGGAACCTACGGCAACAAGTCGGAGTGCCCTTGTTACCGGGACATGGTTAACTCCAAGGGCAAACCTAAGTGCCCTTGAATCTTCATCAAATACTTTTATGGTTTGAATCTTTAACCTTAAAGTCATTGAGTTTTTATGTTTGTTTGATGTGTAATTAGATTGAGACAAAGTCTAATGATTCATCATATTACGGTTGTTGGCTAGGGACGGGTGCTTAGGCGGTCAGTCCTAGAGTAGTCAGTGGTGGAGTGAGGGAAATGATCGCGTATAAAAGAGTTTGGATTTACGAGACTTGGAAACCTTAATTATAATAAATTTTAAGAGATTTATTTCTTTGTTTGCACCACTTTAATTTCCTTTTATATTTAGAATGCAATCGTGCGTTCCAAATTTTCAAAGAGTTCTCGATCAATATGCATTTTTTCAACACCACTAAAATCCATATATATTGAAAAATATAATTTATTCCCTGCAACTCTACAGAAAATCCATTGATCAGTCAATCACTTCCTACACGAATTAAAATAGGGTATCCCCCTTAGAATGAGGTATACTACGAATGCAATATATGCAGTTGTAAACACCACTACAAGAGATATAATCGCAGGTCCACTAACTTCTTTTGAGAAAAAATTAACTAATAGATATCCATTTATCACAATCACCAAGGTACCCACAAGCCATGAGATTGCCTGCACACAAAACAAATTAAAACCCAATTAATGTTAATGTTACAAAACTGATAGGTAAACTCACAATCAGTATTTGATGGTATGTACTCAGTACTAGTACTAAGTAAAGACTCTAATTTAGCTCATAGCTGATTTGTTGAAAGTTCAAACTAAAAACATCAAATAAATCAGTTTCAGTCAAACTTGTAATCACCAGATTATTAAAACCCTTTGTTAGATCTAGAATGTACCTTAAGGATTGGGCCAATTGTGAAAACCCCCATAACTTCCTTGTTGGAAACAAGACAGAGAAGGGGAATAAGAGCAAAAGGGGATCTGGATTGACTGAAGAATATTGAGCCACTCATTAAGGATGTCGAGCGAATCCTCGGATCTGTCGAAAGTAAGCGCAACGATTAGGGTTGGGATGATGGCGCAGGTTCTTGTGATCATCGCCCTCTGCCACTTCTTCAGCTTCATGTGCAGGAAGCCTCCCATGATAAACTGGCCGGCGTACGTGCCGGTGATGGTGCTGCTCTGACCGGCGGCCAGAACGCCGATGGCCCATATGTAAAGAATCGGGAACAACCCCCCGCCGTACTTTTCTTGAAGAGCATTCCCCGCGTTTACGAGACCTATGTTCTTGGCAACCTCGGTGCCGTAAAAAGACTTAGCGAACACCGTTGTAACGCACACGTTGATGACGAAGGAAATCGCCAGCGCCGCCGAGGACTCGATGGTGTAATACTTGATCGCTTCCCGGACTTTGCCGATCTTGCGGGTGTCAATGTCGCGCGATTGGACCAAAGCGGAATGGAGAAATACGTTGTGAGGCATTATACTGCACCCCACTACTGCCACTGCCTGTTTTACAGTTTTTGAGCTGATTTTTGGAACCACAATACCTTCAATATTTAAACCAACTTTTTTAGTTTAATTGTAACATAAATTCCAACAAAAGATCACAAGTAAATCATCATAAGTTGCTGATAAGTAAATCAAAATCAAAAGACCAACCTAGATTGGCATTATCAGTTTACACTAAACAGACCAATAGATTGCTCTCATTGAGAATCTGTTTGTCCGGTTACCAAATCAATAATCTTACCGAGAAGAAGTTCAACACCGCTGGGCTTGGTCTGTACGAACATCCATGCAAATGAGAGTGCCATGACTGAGATAAGGAAGGCAAAGAGTGCTTCTAGCTTCCTCACTCCATAGTTCTCAAGAAACAGAAATATGAAACTGTATGTGATGACACAAGAATTGAATTTTAGTGAAAAAGATCACAACTTTGGAGGATTTAGGTACCAATTTTGTGGGTGGAGAAATTACCAATCAAAAGCAGTAATGAAGACGCCAGCCCAGAGAGGCAAATAGCCTCTACTAAGAATCTTGATGGCAATGGCGCTGCCGATCACCTCCTGAATATCCGCTCCAATTAGGGCAAACTCCGCCATAACCCACAGCAGCAGCCTGGCCCACTTAGGGTACTCACTCCGGCACGCCTCCGCCAGGTGCCGCCCGGTCGCCACCCCAAGCCGCGCCGATAAGAGCTGCACCAGCAACCCAATCCCGGTCGCCCACAACAGCAGCCATAGCAACGAGTACCCGGCAATAGCGCCGGACTGCAACCCGCCCTCCAGGTTCCCCGGATCCAAAAACGCTATGCTCATCAAGAACCCCGGCCCGGTGAACAGCCACAGCTTCTTCCACGAAAACGGCGGCGTTCCCGTGAATTCCTCCCCCTCCGTTTCATCGGCGCCGTGGATGTGAACTCTCTGGGAGTAATCAAAGGCCCCCTCTCCCTCTCGCTCTCCCTCGTCACGCAGTAACGGAAGCTTTTGTTTTTCGTGGTACGAAGACATATCAAACCCAATTCCAAATATGGTGAGATATTGAGTTTTGATGTGACAGAAGAGCAGTGATACATACACTCATTATTCATCATATATATATAAGAAAGCATAGATTCATAGTCGATTATACGAGGATAATGATTACATTTACGAGGTTTCCTTACTGGACGAGGAATTCTATCCATTTTTGACGAGGTGTTTGCTATTATAGGATTGCCACAAAATTGAATGTGGCAAGGAAACTCAAGCGCGTGGCGAGGAAACCCTAGCGTAGGAAATCGTGTGCCGCTCCGGTGGAAATCCTCGGCTGCCTTAAGTAATTATCACAAACCGCAGTGACAGTGGTGTGGCATCACAGTTACCTGTAAAATAATATATGGAAATTACTTATAAGACCTCTAATTTGAAATTTTAATATATAAAAATGGAATTCGTATTTTTGTAAAAATTATAGTCCTTAACTGATGTATGGATTAAAGGTCAGGGTCACAGATCACTACACCAAGAGGGAGGTTGAGAAGTTAGGGATGGTTTTTAAAGGGAGACAATACACCCTATTTATATTGTTGAGGAACCCACAGATAGTTGACAAATGTATGGCATCGAGCAACCTTCATTCTTGGCCACACACGTGTCTCCCATTATTTTACTTCCAGCACACCTTTCATACATAAGTAGAGTTTCCTGCCATTTGATATATAAGATTTTGAGTGGCTTGGGTGGTTAGTGTTTATATTGTTATTGTTATGTTTGATTTGAAGTCATGGGTTCAATACTCCTTGGTTACACAACTTTTAACATTTTGCTCCATGATTCCAGGCAAATTTTAATGTATTTTATGAGTTAGAATAATGTACATTATTAGTTATAAAAATGTATGTTGCAATGGGTCACGTGAAAAAAAAAAATTACACGAAACAAGAGCAGAGAGTTCTTAAATCCAGGATGATGTCCCTTCATTTTATTCTATCATTTCTATGCAACATATAAAAGTTGATGTTCTAACAACCCCTACCAAAGTACCTATATGGTTGCTGGAAACACATATATAATCCAGTAAAACTAGAAAATCCGAGTTATCAAAATAAATAAATAATGTTACATGCACATACAGCCCAAATACATAATACAACATGATTGTTTTCCATAAAAATTGGGATCTGTCATGACCCACTTGGCTTGTGTAAATGTGTGGGCCAATATGGACAGCAGGCCTATTATGGGCCTACAAATTTACACAACATGTCAAGTGACTTAATGAACACGCCCCAATTGCCAATTCCATATTCAATTATTTCGAAAATTTTAACACTCAACCCTCCAACAATATAATAAGTAAATATATAAATTAAATAGTTAAAATGTTACAATCAATGAGATTTTGTCCTTAAAAGACAGCAAATTGCATGCTTAAACCAAATGAACCTTATGTTCAAATGTCCCTATTAGAGAAATGAATTCCCTAACATCAAATTAATTAGTCATATTAACAAAATTAGAACATAACATTGGTGTTAATTAACCCAACTATCTCAATATAAATTATTAAATTTTAACTTAAAGGTGATCAATGGAAATATGAATAAACAATAAGAAGTAACGAATGGGCTTGGGTCTATTATAATAGCAGTGATGGAACATGGACTACTACGGGTAATCAACCAAGCAGTCAGTCTGACATTAGATGGTAGTCGGACGGGCACTCACACAGTCACACTCAACACTCGGCTCAGAACTTGACCAGTCAATTGCGACAAAAAGGGAAGAAATTATATGGCAACTACCAATTATTGAAGAACAATCAAGGTCAATCTAAATTAGCTCTAACCCCCTAAATTATTATTCTTTTCCTAAAATCACTTTTCAACCCATTAATCACCCTACCTCACCATAAATACCGAATTACCATATAGATCCCAATTACCATATACTCTACCTATTTCTCCACTATAAAATGCCTTAGTCAATTACAAAGAGGGGGCATCGAAATCCTCTCTAGACATCCCACATCTCTCTAGAGAGCACCCTACCATGCATGTACCAAACTATCAAAATGTTATGGATTTCAGCTTGGCATCGCCTAAAAAGGCCCGTGATTTTCAACTTTCGATTTCCACATAAAAATTATCGTGTTCCTTTATTTTTCTCTCAATTATTTATACTTATTCAATAAGTAATGTTGGCATTGCCGACTGACTACCCCCAGTGCCAGTAAACCAACAAGTAGATTGTCAACCTCCTTCTCGTGCATAGAAGTTGTAACTATAGATAAACAAGGAATATAGACGTTTCTAAGTGCCTAACACCATGCTAACACATGTATAAGAGTAATTGGCATGGTCTCTTGAGAGATGTTTGTTAGTGAAAGATATGGTGCGTCTCAAAGGTAACAACAAGATTAATCGTGATTGAATGAACAAAAAAACCGTGAGTCAGGATTCAAAAACCTTATTCGACACGATTTTGTTTATGGACATTATTTGCTCTTTCATTATTATAGGTCGGACTTATCTTCTAGACCAAATGACCATGATTGGATAATAATATATGAAAGTGGCGTAGGGGACGCATACAATCGTTCATAAGGAAATCGATGAAGTGTGTCAATCGAATTTGTGAAGTCTAACCTAAGCATACGTTAACACTGGCGTGGCACAGGAAAATGAAACAAACTAATAATTAACCCAAAAATTGAAAGAAAAAAAACAAAAATACCACGTAAGAGTAGAGCCGACGGCAATTGCCATCGACATTTGGTAAAAGATGAAAACCTACTTGATTGATTTTGTTTTAGAAGGAAAAATCTTAGAGCTTCCAAAAATTAAATTTAGAATTGAAATTTTTGTCTGACCTAACAAAAAAGATAAAAATAAATAAAGAAAAACATGTGAGCAGTGATGACATGCCCATTGGATACGTGTATCGCGGTTCTTTGACCGAACAACACTTGTGCCTCCATCCCACTTTAAATTTTTTATTTTTTTTTATAAATTCGTGCAACCACAATCCACATGTATAACATTGTCCACACCATATGAATTGCCACAAATCATTGGAGATAGTTTTTCTTTCCCTTTGTCTCTCTCCGCATCATATGAATTACCCAAAATAATATTTTAAAAAAAATCGCCAATGGAATGCTCTTAGACGATGACGTTTACTTTAATTTTTTTATTTGTTTTCATCTCTCATTATTTATTTTTAAATTTTTTAAAAAAAAAAGTATTTTTTTTTGTTTTGTTTTAGTTTCTCCACTTTTTTTCTTAGAAATGGCAATTTTCTTTTGTTAGTAGATGCACTATAGTTGTATTCAAAAAAAAAAGATGCACTATAGTTATGTGACATAACAAGCATCCAAATAGGGATCAGTTGAAGTTTTTCTCAAATTGAAACTCATCATGATACATTAATTGAATTGAGTAGCTAATTTATAAGGACCAAAGAAGATTTGCAACGCAACATAATATGGAGGAAGAACGTAACAAGAAATGTCAACATACACTGATACACATATAATTTATATGGTAAGTGCAATTTATATGTAAAGACAAATCATGAGTAATTTCATTACTATAACAATAGAATGCAAAACATAAATGTTGAAATCCTCTAAAACTCCAAGAGTCTTGTTTAAATAAAGTAGTAAATTCCAAGGGCCCCAAAAAAGAGTTAAGTGGGTCAAACATGACTTTCATACTTGAAGATTACGTGTTCAATTCTTATAAACACACTCTCGATCAAGTCTGTCGCATAGGGTCTTTCGAGTGTAATTTACTTTATTTTTTGTATTTTGTAGATTATTACACATCAGTGAATTTACAAGATTACATATTTTTAAGTTGTGAATGCGAATTTTTTTCATCACCCAAAAAGAAAAGTATTTTACTTCAGGTAAAATAGTAAAACTAAAAAAGGTGGTGTGTCGGTGTAAAATAGGGGGTAACCCATTCTCACCAGTTCCGGTAGTGTCTCTACTGGACAGTTACATAAACCAAATCACAAGTATTGTCCGCAGTCTTCTCCTTCCTTCATTCCCTCTCCTCCCTCTTTTCTATCATTCACTTCTTTCTACGGCGACTCGATTTCTCAGTCGGGGCAGCCCTAAAATGCTGTCAGATTTTCGTTCCAATTCTCCTTCAGATCATCATCTTCAACCCTCGCCAAAACCCAAATCTTCCTATCACTTCTTCAGGAACTCCTACAATTCTTTCCAATCCCAAATCGCTGCCCATCCACGTTTCTGGCTTCTTTCTGGTTTTCTCTTTATCCAGCTTCTTGTCGTTTTCTTTACCCGGAATTCGCCGCTCTCTTTCTCCTCTCATGCGCAGGTTCAGCTCAATGTTCCCCCTCAAACGATTACGCTTCCCGCCGCCGTGGCTCAGCCGCCCAAGGACGGAGGAGGAGAAAGGTGCGAGTACGGTAGGGTTTATGTGTACGATTTGCCGCCGATGTTCAACGAGGATTTGGCTTTGAAGAATTGCACGGATCTGCATCCTTGGCTATGGCAATGCGGGCTGAATACTAACGAGGGGTACGGGATGAGGGCGACGGAGCTGGCCGAGATCTTGCCGAAGAAATTGGCGAAGGCGTGGTATCGGACGAATCAGTTCTCGTCGGAGGTCATATTTCACCACCGGCTCCTGAATTACCGGTGCCGGACGATGGAGCCGGAATCGGCGACGGTGTTCTACATTCCGTTCTACGCCGGACAGGCCGTCGGGAAATATTTGTGGATCGACGATATCGAGAAGCGCGATTTGCGGTGTAATATGATGTTGAAGTGGGTCCAGAATCAGACGTATTGGAGGAAATCCAACGGCTCAGATCATTTCCTAACCATAGGGCGAATCACGTGGGATTTCCGCCGTTTAATGGATGCGGAACAGAAATGGGGCTCTAGCCTCCTCAACCTCCCGGCGATGGCGAAAGTCACGCGCTTCATCATCGAGAGAGCCCCGTGGGACGCGTACGACGTCGGCGTGCCTTACCCCACCGGATTCCACCCCAGCTCCGCGTCACAGCTCCGCCAGTGGCAGCGCTTCGTGCTCACGCGCAACCGCACCAGCCTCTTCACCTTCATCGGCGCCACACGCGCCGACATCGCCGGCGACTTCCGCACCCTCCTCATCCAATACTGCCGCAACGAGTCCGACGCGTGCCGCGTCATCGACTGCGCCGTCACTCAGTGCTCCAACGGCTCCTCCGCGATCCAATCCTCCTTCCTCAGCTCCGACTTCTGCCTTCAGCCCAAAGGCGACAGCATGACCCGCCGGTCCGTCTTCGACTGCATGATTGCCGGTTCAGTCCCGGTTTTTTTCTGGAAAAAAACCGCTTACGATCAGTACCAATGGTTCTTACCGGAGGACCCGGAAACCTACTCGGTTTTCATCGATCACGACGCCGTTAGGAACGGGACGTCCATCCGGGGAATCCTGGAGCAGTACAGCAAGGAAGATATCAGAAAAATGAGGGAAAAAGTGGTGGAAATCATACCCAAATTGGTGTATGCGAGGCCCAAAGAGGGGCTGCCCAAGGTGAAAGATGCGTTTGATATTGCGGTTGAAACTTTTATGAAAAGAATCAAAGAGGAGAAGGATTGGAACGAGTTCGTGAATGACATTGAAGAAAGAAGATGACTGCAATTTTTCTGCAATGTGGAGAGTCATGTATATACTGCTACTCCACTCCCTGTTGTTTGTGCTTCTTACAATTACTTCTGCAATTTCCTTTTTGCTTTTTTTCAGATATTAAATATATATATAAACTATACCCATAACTAGAGTATAATTGAGCAGAAATTATTTTTTCCCAATACAAGTTTGCAGAGACAGTGTAACCAAGCTTATTTGCATTGATTTTGCAAGCTTTGGATTGAATTGATGATTTGTGTTTCAGAATTATGATGAGCAGTGTTGAAGAGAATTATGGTTCTTGTCACCAAGAGCTTTGGTATATCTGGATTGAGATTTGAGAATGTGATTCAACCCCTAATCAGTATAACAAGCAGCTATGCTATCATTGCTATGTACACATTGCAGAGAATCTAACCTTTATTTACAAGCTACTATTATCTAAACATGTGCTATGTCCCTGCTAAAAGAGTGTACTGACCTAAACATGTGTAATATCCCAGCAAAAACTCAAGAAAAATCATTTACGACCAAGAGTAGTCGAGGGCAGGTCAACACAATCAAACCTGTCTTTACTCAGAAAATCGAACTTCGAACACTCCTTTCTTCTTCCAAAAGATTAAATCCCCAATTCCAAGGGCCCCGGCCCAACAAAGCTTCGAGCACTCCTCTCTTAGGAGTTAGGAGTATTTATACACATTCTACTAATAACTGAAATCATAAATTCTATTATTTACATCACATAAATTTAAGTAGGTAACCCCATAATTCAAGTCTCCATTATTAGAAACGAACTCAAGAGCCAAATTGTATTTACTCCATAATTCTCGTGCCATAGATCTATTGGGTTAGGTGGCCGAGCAACCTTTTGGCACCAAGTACAGCCACTTGGCTTGAACGCCTATGCCCAATCTTCCAACCAACTAATATGATTGGGGCAATTTAGTCGAGTTGATTAGACAGTTAATTTTGTTGTAGAAGTGTTAAATAACCATCTCGATTTGAACTAATGAAGACAAAATTCATCAAAACCACACATTCGAGTAGCAGCTGTAACTTTTGAAATATCCAATAGAACATAATTACATAGATAATAATGAGCTGACACCATTGTAGAACAACCTACAAATAAATATGCTGGGGTCTAAGACACATTTCATTGATAACCATTAGCTTTCATTGTACACACACAATCACAACAAACAACATAACCTACACGACATTATAAGTAGAGCATTTGGTGCCACAGATCAGGAATGAGAATGTTGGGATTCCAACTCATATCTAAGTACTAAATATTAAAGCAAATCTCTCACTTTTTATTCACTTTTTTTTTTTCTTAATTTTTTATTCTCTGCTAGATGACACAATAATCTGATTCACCCTAGAGTACACTCATAGCCGGCCGGCGGTCTAGTCACCCTCGCTCCGATTTGGCTTGGAAGAAGAAAACTGAACCTGAGGTTACAAAGATGCAACAAAAACAAAATAAAAAAGTGTATGCTTTAGATCAAATTAAAGTACAAAAAACAACAGCCTTTCCAATTGGAGTATTATAAGCACACCTGATCTTCAACGCTGGGAATCCAATCATTAGTTGCAGGATTAGACTTGAAAACTGCAGCTTTGAATCCATTGCCTCCGTTGTTCAACTGATACCCGTATCCATTTTCATCACCCTCCCTCACCACCTTTATGAACCCAGTTCCCGTCTGTCACAACCGCTAAAATTTACCATTAATTTTCAGTCAAATGTTAACAACATAACATAACATTAGGGGCAATTTCTAAACTATTGGGCAACCACAACGAATTTTGATAAGACTTGCCTTCTTAATTACAAAATTACAAATTCAAACTCTCACCGGAGGGGTCTATTGACCTTCTGGGTTAAATTGATCAGCTATAAACAACCTTGCTAACTAGTGATTTATCTAATCAATTCTAACCAGATTGTTGATTTAGTAATCACAAAATTACAAGCAGTCTACTGAACATTCTTGTTTAAATCGATTAATTAAAGACAATTTAGAGTGATTTAGCTACGATTGGCACTCAAAAATGTTATGTTAACATCTTACTATGAAATGTACAAACCGTATGATGCTGCTTGTCAATAGAAACCAGCTCATCGTAATAGTGAGTCTCTACGAATTCCTCTTGCTCCGCTTTATCAGTTTCTGAAAATACGGCCTGATGATCAAAGAGGTAAGGTCGCATCAAACGTATGAACACAAAACAGTATAAAAAATTATATGCAGATTCGTATACTCATCACAGACTTGCGATTGGAGGGATTGGAGCTTGTCAAGTTCAGGAATAGCGATGTCTCCGGCCGGCATTGGGAGTGTTGAATCGGGCTCGCTCCGGTTAGGTTTGGCGGGTCTTTTGGGGGCAAGGGAGTCGAATTGAGCTCTGACTTGGTCGGCGATCTGAAGCTGCTGATCGGGATCTAAAATCTCGTCGCTCCGGCTGGGTTTGGACACCACCCGTCGTCCCACCATGGCTCACGTATCGATCAAATCACTATGCGGTTACCTGCCGCCGATTTATTTTTCTCCTTCAGCCGTCGCAATGGACAGTTTTAAGATTTCTCGAATTTTCCTGAGTGGACAAAACTGAAACGTATTGCTGCGTAAAATATTAAGAAAATTGAAAACCAGGGGCCGCCAAAAACCGCTTTGGGTTCGGAGCATACCAGGATTCAATCATTATCGTGGAAAAAGATTTATCACTCGTAATTCAGATTATCTATCTACAGTTAATAAATTATGTATGATATTATTGTTGTATATATTTATTATTTGGAATAAACTACAAATAAATCAATGTACTATTTAGTAATAAGCAATTAAGCTATCAAATTCGAATAACATTCAAATAAGTCAATGAATTAAAAAAAAAAATACTAAAACAATTAAGCCATTAAAACTTTTAAAAAAAAAAAAAAAAGAGCAATTAACCTATTTTTAAAATTTCCGGCGATATTTTCCGACACCGGCGAAAAATAGCAATCCTATATATAGCACTTGTAAATATATACATATATATAGAGTACATGTTTAGAGTATAAGTAAAAAAATACATATATAAATATATAAGTAAATGAAAGATGAGTTAGTAAAGTTGGTAAGTCACTCTTCTCTACTTAAGTTAGTGTGTGATTTATAATGTGTTTTTTTTATTTGAATCGTTTTATCAAAATAATTATGTTTCATATTTTGTTATGGATATTTTTATAAAGTGTTGATGTATTTTATTTTCGGTCTATATCCAACAATATTTATGTCTATGCTTCCTAAGGCCCTCCCCAATAGTGAGATTTGGCACAAAGTCTTAGGCATTAAAATTTAAGGAACCAAGTTTTAACAAATGTGGGAAAGCAAAATTTGTGATATTTTTCTCCTGCAAGGAACCAAGTTTTGTCAGCCCATGTGGCCCCCACCTTGTGGCAGCATCACTGCGCCTCACGCAAGTGTGGCGCAGATTTGCACCCAGGCGGGCGCGTTATACCCTTTTTTTTTTTAATTTTTTAATTTTTTAATTTTTTTTCCTGTCAGCTTTGTTTTGTATTTTTTTTTTCTTCCACCTCATTTTCTCTTTCCTAATCACACTTACAAAAAATCTCCTCAAAATCTACACTAAAATTCTAACTATTGGAGAAGGCCTAAGAGCATGCACATCAAATCATTTTCACGGTTTTTGAGGGAGAGAGTGCCAACATGGAGGGAAGAGAGAAAGGGGGGGGGGGGGGAGGTGCTCCTCCAAGAGAAGGATTCTTTTGCAGAAAAGTGGGACCCATTGCTCACTACATCTATCCTGATGCGCAGCAGAGCGTCATTGTCACAGCTACGCCCAGCGGGCGCATTACAGACGCTGTTTTATTTATTTATTTATTTATTTTTTTGTTAAAATCATATTTTTCCTAATCACACTTATAAAAACTACTCAAATTTTTTTGTTAAAAAAAAAAAAACTATTATGGATGCTCTAAGTGATTTTTTTTATTTAAGAAAATAACCATTTTTGGTCAATCCATTATTTTTCAACTGTCAATGTAGTCTATAATTTTCAATATCAACTAATTTGATTCTCGAATTATTTAAAATATTGTTAATTAAATCATTTCGAGGGATTAAAATGATAATTTCCCAATTTTTTAAAATTTCGTAAGTTTTGTCCTAGAGCGTGTGCTCATAATCTTTGATATATATAACTCGCTAGGCGTGTTAATTGGAGTTTTTTTTTTGTCTCAATTCTTTTTCATCCCTTTTAACTTTTTCTTTTTATTGGACAAAAAATCTAACAAAAAAGTCAACCATTATTGATGATGCTCTTAGGCCCTCCCCATTAGTGTTGTTGGACACAAATTTTAAAAAACAAAATTTGGTTATGGTGTTTTTAAACAATTGGGGGGTGTGCATTTTGGAGAAACTTTTCTCCTGCAACAACCCCCCATATGTCAGGGTTTTTATAAAAAAAAATAAAAAATTCAAAAGTGAGACGCGTGTCGCGTCTCACAGGCGCTGGGCGCGGGAACATGAATGGCAACGAGGGTCGTTGCCATTTTGTTTGTGATTTTTTTTTTAATTTTTTTTAAGCTGGCCAACAGCCAGCTGATAATTGTTTTTTTTTAATAATATTTTTTAGTTGGCTGTTGCAGCCAACTTTTTAAACTTTTTTTTTTTACTTTTATAATTAAATTTATTATTATTTTGATATGTGTAATTTAAATAATAATAATAATAATTGTAATTATAATTTTTATAATGAAAATAAATAAAGAAATAATTAAAATATAGTGATAAAATGGTGAGTCCAAAAAAAAAGAGAAAAAACTTAAAACTAATGGGAAAAAGAGATTTTGGGTTTGAGTAAGATAGTGGATGATGATGTGGATGCTTGGGCCCACAAAAATCTTGAGAAAAAGCTCAAACTATTGAGGGAGGCAAATTATTGCATGGACCATGGTCTACACAGCTGTGTGGACCAAAAATAAAAAGTACATTATTTTTGTACTGAAGGTACATTATTTTTGTACTGTAAATACATTATTTAATAGTATATATCAAATAATGTACCTTTAGTACAAAAATAATGTACCCTAAAATAATGTACCTATAGTACAAAAATAATGTACCTTCAGTACAAAAATAATGTAGTTTTTATTTTTGGTCCACACTGCTGTGTGGACCATGGTCCATGCAATAATGATTGTTGAGGGAGGCCTTACAAGAAGTTAAAAGAAGATGGTTGCAACTTTTAAAGCGTCTCAAGTTGGTTGTTAATATAATTTTTTTATATTAAAATATGTCTAGTATGTCCCATTATTATTTCCCTCACTAATGAAAAAAGAAAAAGTACATTTTTTTCTTTTTAGTATTACTGACTCGATTATAATGGTAGTATTTGTTCATAAACTACTTTCTCAACCTATTGAAGCACAAAGAGTCAGCATCGCTTTCACTGAGGCTCGAACATGCCCCCTCCAACATGGGGTGCAACCGGATGCTACTAGACCACAATATCATTTTAAAAAAAAAAAAGTACATTAAAAGAACTTGGGAGTTGCTTTCATATTCGACAATCATTTAATATAACAACAAAAAATGGACTCACGCACTAGAGATATTTCTTGTCAACTTGTTGATATCGGCTATGTTTCCTGGTCCTTTGATTTTTTTTTTTTTTTTATTATGATGAGGGAAATTCAATAACTATTTGAAGATGCGTATGGAAAAATTTAGTTTCAGACCAATCCATTTCGTGTGCTCCTAATTTTTGTGGACAAAATTATTGGTTTTTTCCAAACCTTAACAACACGACAGACGACCTCAAAACACATAACAGATGATTGTTATTGAATAGATGGATTGATTTCCAGTTAAGTGGACTTGATTCAATGTTATTCTTTCTGTGTGTCGTAGTGAGATGATTGCCAGGCAACGTTGTTCAATTTTATCTTGATTTAAGGTTGCTAGGCTGTTGTGTTAGACTGTTAGCTCCAGAAAATGGATATGGAAGCCACTGTGCTAACCGGGATTTTGATAATTTCCCTATCCATCTTCTTTAAAATTCTCCGATCACCCCAGCGTCGCCGTCTTCCGCCGTTTCCGGGGATACCCTTTCCTATAATCGGCCACCTCCACCTCCTAAAGCCGCCGCTACACCGCACTCTCTACCGCCTCTCCCAAATTCACGGCCCAATCATCTCTCTCAAGCTGGGGAGCTGCCTTGTCGTGGTCGTCTCATCGCCGTCGCTAGCGGAGGAATGCTTCACTACCCACGACGCCGTTTTCGCCAATCGGCCCCACACGCTCGCCGGGAAGTACATAGGCTACAACGACACCACCTTGGTGGGGCTCCCTTATTCCGACCAGTGGCGACACCTCCGCCGCCTCAGCGCCCAGGAAATCTTCTCCGCCGCCCGCCTCAACTCCTTCCTCTCCATCCGACAAGACGAAGTCAAGCATCTTTTGCAGAGCATCTACCGAGATTCAAAGACTTCGTTTGCCAAGGTGGAGCTTAAGCCGAAATTAGGCCAAGTGGCATTTAATGTAATCATGAGGATGATTGCTGGGAAGAGATATTTTGGGGAAAACGACAACCAGGAAACCAAGAATGTTCCGGAGCTGATTAACGAGGTTCTGGAAACCGCGGAAGCTTCGAATCCAGAGGATTTCTTCCCGCTGCTTAGGTGGTTGGATTGCAGAGGTCTGAAGAAGAAGCTGGCGAGGCTTGGCGACAGAATGGACGCTTTCCAGCAATCGCTGATCGATGAACACCGGCGTGAAAAGAGGACGAGTACGATGATTGGGCATTTACTGTCCCTGCAAGAATCGCAGCCGCTGTTCTACACCGATCTCACCATTAAAGGCCTTATTAATGTACGAATCTTTAACTCTAATCTTCTATTAAATACCCTGCTTTCAACTTCACATATGCTAGAGTCTGATTTTAAGCGCATAATCTTTGAATCTTTGACCTATTCTAGGTTAAAGTTTGGATCTTTAAGGCATTTTCTGTGTGCCATGGCTATGAAATTTTAGGTTGAAGTTTGAATCTTCCGAAAGCTTTTGATTATGCTGTTTGTTGGTCTGTGCCACAGTGCTAGATTAGTAACATGACACTACTGACAGACAACTGGAAATACCTAACTGGAAAAATCTGAGGCCAGCAATTTCATTTGAATTAAGTTGTTGATTTAAAGATCCCCTGTTCCTGTAAAGCCTTATTCTTTTGGTGACAAGAGAAACTCGTAGCCGTTTTCCGAAAGTGTACAATAAATCTCGATTTCTTACCCTGATCAACAAAGACTATAAAGAGGTAAACCAATTTAGGTTATCTATACACGATGAACTCAAACCAGGAAGGTCAATAGGTCATTCCATCTGAAGTCAAATTTGTAACTTTGTAGTTAGAACTTACAAGTCAATAGTCTAACCAACTTAGGGAGTTGCTCCTTATATTATATTACCTTATTCTTGCCATTCTAGTGGGTGGGTGGTATTATTAGCTTCTTGGAACATATTTAAAAAAAAAAAAAAAAAAAACATTTTTAACAAGGTTTTTGTGTGCAGAACATGATAGTTGCTGGTACAGATACATCAGCGGTGACGATGGAATGGGCGATGTCAGCATTGCTCAACCATCCTGTGGTGATGAAGAAGGCAAGAGCTGAGCTTGACAGAGTTGTTGGATTTGGTCGATTGGTTGATGAACCAGATTTGTCTGAATTACCTTATCTTCAGTGCATCATATCTGAAACATTTCGTTTGTTTCCAGCAGGACCAATGTTATTGCCACATTATTCATCTCAACCCTGCAAGGTTGGTGGCTATGAGATTCCTAGCGACACAATGTTGTTGGTTAATGCTTGGGCTGTCCATAGGGATCCCGGCCTTTGGGACGATCCAATGAGGTTCGTGCCCGAGAGGTTTGAAGGCAGAGAAGGGGAATCTTCGCATCTGCTAATGCCCTTCGGGATGGGGAGGAGGTCGTGCCCTGGTGCTGGACTTGCGCGACGAATGGTAGGTCTGGTCTTAGCCTCTCTAATACAGTGTTTCGACTGGGAGAGGGTCACTAAAGATCAGGTTGATATGACTGAGGGCAAAGGGCTAACCATGCCCAAAGCTAAGCCATTGGAAGCCATGTGCAAAGCGCGCGAAGAAATGCATAAGGTTCTTGCATTGTCCTGATTGGCTTATGCAGAACTTTCAATTTTTCAGGTTTTAATCCTCTCAAGATTCACACTTATTCCCACAGCCTGTTATTGCTGTTTATATCAGTCTCTGCAAAACTATAGTGAGTTGGTGTTTGTAGAGTAATATCACCAGAAGGCTTAAAACATCTTTCTTGCATATGTTTTTGATTTTTTGAATTGTCAATTCTGTCTGTTTGTTATGCTCCTCTAGTCTCTACTAATTGAACAAAGGAAATCACCAACTTGTCTACATTGGCAACTCATCGGGGAAAGACCATGGATCGAGTCTCACTTTTTTTTTTTTTGAGTGTATCTGTTCGTAGACCCTACTCCACTGAGACTCGAACCACTCCCATCATTCATGTGAGAGTATTAATCGGGACACCGGGTGCCACTTGACCACAAGGTCTTTGGCTCAATTAAGTTACATAGATTGATGTAGAGGCAAAATCTTAATTGTCTAGAGTGATGAGTTTGAATACAAATGTTAATTACCAAATTAACAACGAAAATTTATATTATAGACCATAGGCTACATTGTAAGGTGCGCCACCAACAAATATTAATTTTTAGTATACTAAATGCTTGTTTTTAATATATTAAAAATTTAATTTTTTTATTAAAAATGAACATTTAAAAAATAAATTTATAGTAAACAAAAAATGAACCTTTAATATACTAAAAATAAACATGTATATTAGTGGTGGAATCATATAGTTCACAATATAATACTTGTTTAATAGCCTAATTACTTGGGTTGCTATCATGATGGTGGAAAATTTTACTGTGGATCACAATCCAAAAAGATGCCATTTCTTTTAATGAAAATAAACAATACTTGTTCCGCGTAATTAGCTTTACTTGTATAACATATTCAGTTTCATTTTATATACATTGTAGTTTCATTTCAACTCAACTACAATTATATTCGACATTATACATACAATAGTCTTATTACAATGAGACATGTTATTAAATTTCATTTTATAAACACTGTATTCTTATTACAACACCACTAAATTATAATTCTAATTCAACTACGGTTTCATTGGGTGAAACTGTTAGTCAGTTTCATTTTATATACACTGTAGTTTCATTACAACACAACTACAATATCATTTTGATATAACTACAGTTTTATTTGACAATATACACTCAATATGTGAGGCATGTTATTCAATTTCTTTTATACATACTATAGTTTCATTTCAGCGAAACTAAAGTATCATTTCTATTCAACTGTACTTTTATTTGACAATATACACTCAATATGTGAGTCATGTTATTTAGTTTCATTTTATATATACTACAATTTCATTTCAACACAACTAAAGTATCATTTCAATTCAATTATACTTTCATTTGATAATATAAACACAATATGTGACACAGTTTCATTGTAGATACATTGTAATTTTATTTTGTTATGAGCGCACAAAAAATACAAAATTTGTTAAAATATAATGGCCGCTGTTTCTTTACTTGAAAAAAAAAAAAACATCGTCGTTTTCGGATCATGGTCTATAACAACCGCATGATGGCTATGTTTCGTTGATTTTTATGTTTTGCACACATAAATGTGGTGTTAAATGCCGGCTGTTACTTGTTAACAATGCTGCCAAACCAATCCATTTCTAATGCTCCTAATTTTTGTAGACCCAAATTATTGGCTTTGTCCAAACCTTAACAATACGACAGACCTAAAAAAAAAAAAATCCATTGCGAGTTTTCAAATTGACATTTTATAAGTTGTTTATTAATTTTTTAATTCGTAGGTACGTTTTGTGATTCTTTTATAAGTTACAATCATAAAATAAACTTTATTTTAAACTTTTTGAAGATGATTTTTATTGTATGGGTGGATAGGTTTTCAGTTGAGTTGACTTGTATCAACGTTTTTCATGCTGTGTTGTGGACTCGCGGTGAGACGATTGCCAGAAACATAACTACTTCATCTGCCAACATTGTCCAATTTTATATTAATTTAAGGTTAGTCTGTTGTGTAACTTGTGTTAGCTCCACGGAAAAAAATGGATATGGAAACCACTGTGCTAACCGGGATTTTGATAATTTCCCTATATATCTTCCTTAAAATTTTCCGAACAGCAAGGCGTAACCGTCTTCCGCCGTTTCCGGGGATACCCATTCCTATCATCGGCCACCTCCACCTCCTGAAGCCGCCGCTTCACCGCACTCTATACCGCCTCTCTCAGAATCACGGCCCAATCTTCTCTCTCAGGCTGGGGAGCCGCCTTGTCGTGGTCGTCTCATCGCCGTCGCTGGCGGAGGAATGCTTCACTACCCACGACGCCGTTTTGGCCAATCGGCCTCGCAATCTCGCCGGGAAGTATATAGGCTACAACAACGGCACCATGGCGGGACTCCCTTATTCCGACCAGTGGCGCCACCTCCGCCGCCTCAGCGCCCAGGAAATCTTCTCCGCCGCCCGCCTCAACTCCTTCCTCTCCATCCGACAAGACGAAGTGAAGCATCTTTTGCAGAGCCTCTACCGAGATTCGAAGACTTCGTTTGCCAAGGTGGAGCTTAAGCCGAAATTAGGCCAAGCGGCGTTCAATATAATCATGAGGATGATTGCCGGGAAGAGATATTTTGGGGAGAACGACAACCAGGAAACCAAGAATAATGTTCCGGAGCTGATCAACGAGGTTATGGAAACCGCGGAAGCTTCGAATCCCGAGGATTTCTTCCCACTGCTGAGGTGGTTGGATTTCAGAGGTCTGAAGAAGAAACTGGCGAGGCTTGGCGACAGAATGGACGCTTTCCAGCAATCGCTGATCGATGAACACCGCCGTGAAAAGAGGTCGAGTACGATGATTGGGCATTTACTGTCCCTGCAAGAATCGCAGCCGCTGTACTACACCGATCTCACCATTAAAGGCCTTATTAATGTACGAATCTTTAACTCTAATCTTCTACGGAGTATTACTAATTACCCTGCTTTCAACTTCACATATGCTAGAGTCTGTCTGATTTTAAGAGCATAATCTTTAACCCATTCTAGGTTAAAGTTTGGATCTTTAAGAAATTTTCTGTGTCCCATGTCTATGAAATTTTAGGTTAAAGTTTGAATCTTCCGAAAGCTTTTGATTATGCTGTTTGTTGGCCTGTGACAGATTAGTAACATGACATTACTGACAGACAACTGGAAATACCTAACCGGAAGAATTGAGGCCAGAAATTTCATTTGAATTAGGGAAAATAGCGCTTTTGGCCCCTCAATTGTTTTACTTTTGGAAATTTAGTCCCTCTCAATTGATTTGAACAATTCTAGTCCTTTAATTATTCATAATATGACACATTTGGTCCCTCATCTATATAATTAGATTTTTGTTTAAATAGTTTAGTTTTTCATAAGGTTATAATTGTCCATTACTTTCAACTATTTAACTTTATTCTCCTTCTTCTTAACATATGCCTTTGCAATTAAATATATGAGATCGCATTATACTAAGATTGGAGATTTCATAAAAACAATAAAAAAAAGTACAAATAAGTTGTAAAAATAACAAATAATGGACAATTTTTTTTTATTGTTTTTATGAAATCTCCAATATTAGTATAATGCGATCTCATATATTTAATTGCAAAGGCATATGTTAAGAAGAATGAGAATAAAGTTAAATAGTTGAAAGTAATGGACAATTATAACCTTATGAAAAACTAAACTATTTAAACAAAAATGTAATTATATAGATGAGGGACCAAATGTGTCATATTATGAATAATTAAAGGACTAGAATTGTTCAAATCAATTGAGAGGGACTAAATTTCCAAAAGTAAAACAATTGAGGGGCCAAAAGCGTTATTTTCCCTTTGAATTAAGTTGTTGATTTAAAAATCCCCTGTTCTTATAATACC
The DNA here is from genome assembly GCA_003576665.1 of Ipomoea trifida. Lineage (NCBI taxonomy): Eukaryota > Viridiplantae > Streptophyta > Magnoliopsida > Solanales > Convolvulaceae > Ipomoea > Ipomoea trifida. The sequence goes on along the minus strand of CP025648.1, from coordinate 20,342,272 downwards.
TTATTCTTGGGTAACAAAGAGAAAAATATAGCCATTCTCTAAAGGTGTGCAGTAAATTCCGCTTTGTTACCCTAGTCAATAAAAAATTACAACAGGGTAAACAAGACTAGGTTATCCATACTTGATGAACTCAAACTGGGAAGGTCAATAGGTTGTTTCCTCTGAAATCAAACTTGTAACCTTGTAATTTCAAGTGAATAGTCTGACCAATTTAATGAGTTGCCCCTTATATTATACTCTGTATTACCTTATTCTTACCATTCTAGTAGTTGGTATTATTAGCTTCTCAGAACATATTTAATTGTTAACAAGGTTTTTGTGTGCAGAACATGATAGTTGCTGGTACAGATACATCTGCAGTGACAATGGAGTGGGCGATGTCAGCATTGCTCAACCATCCTGAGGTGATGAAGAAGGCAAGAGCTGAGCTTGACAGAGTTGTTGGTTGTGGGCGCTTGGTTGATGAACCAGATTTGTCTGAACTACCCTATCTTCAATGCATCATATCTGAAACCTTTCGTCTGTTTCCAGCAGGACCAATGTTATTGCCACATTATTCATCTCAACCCTGCAAGGTTGGTGGCTACGAGATTCCTAGCGACACAATGTTGTTGGTTAATGCTTGGGCTATCCATAGGGATCCCGGCCTTTGGGACGATCCAATGAGGTTCGTGCCCGAGAGGTTTGAAGGCAGAGAAGGGGAGTCTTCGCATCTGCTAATGCCCTTCGGGATGGGGAGGAGGTCGTGCCCTGGTGCTGGACTTGCGCGACGAATGGTAGGTCTGGTCTTAGCCTCTCTAATACAGTGTTTCGACTGGGAGAGAGTCACCAAAGATCAGGTCGATATGACCGAGGGCAAAGGGCTAACCATGCCCAAAGCTAAGCCATTGGAAGCCATGTGCAAAGCGCGCGAAGAAATGCATAAGGTTCTTGCATTGCCCTGATTGGCTTATACAGAACTTGTAATTTTCCAAGTTTTAATCCTCTCAAGATTCACACTTATTCCCACAGCCTGTTATTGTTGTTTATATCAGTCTCTGCAAAACTATAGTGAGTTGGTGTTTATCATTAGCTGCAGATTTGCAGAGTAATATCACCAAAAAGCTTGAAACATCAAAGCCATATGGCAGTTGGAATAGCTTTAATTCAGTGACAATGATGTTTAGCTCCTTTAACATTCATTGTCAGGAAATATATATCACATCTACATTCTGATCTTCTTGCATATGTTTTTTTTTTTTTTTTTGAGAACAATTCTTGCATATGTTTTTGATTTTTGAATTGGCAATTCTGTCTGTTTGTTATGCTCTACTAATTGAACAATAATAAATTTTGTGTGAGACTGTCTTATGTGAAACATGGTACACTTTTTAATTAAAATGTAATACTAAGCACATAGAAAAAAGTGACATTTTAAAAAGTATTACTCGACTTATGTGAGACACTCTCATATCATTGAACAAAGGAAATAGCTGACTCCTTAAATCATTAGTTTTAATGTTAGGATAAGGTTAAAACGAATTGGCTCTAAATTGACCCGATGCTCAAATAGTCATCTCTAACCATAGGTAGTGTAATACTCCCTAATTTACATTTTACCTTTGTAAGATTCTCTGTCTATTTACATAAGTGAATATAGTGGTAAAATCTTATTTACATAAGTGGATATAGTGGTAAAAATACTATATTCAAAAACAAAAATTATATAATTTATTCAAACTGAATAGGTCTTAAAATGTAATACTAAGCACATAGAAAAAGTGACATTTTAAAAAGTATTACTCGACTTATGTGAGACACTCTCATATCATTGAAGAAAGGAAATAGCTGACTCGTTAAATCATTAGTTTTAATGTTAGGATAAGGTTAAGGGTGTGTTTGGTAACCCGTAAAATGACTTCCGGAAAATGTTTTCCGAGTTTTCTGTGTTTGGCAACGTCCGGAAAATGTGGTCAACGGAAAACATTTTCCGTTGACCAAGGAAAATCAGTTCATTTTTCTGGAAAGACGGGAATTTTTTTCCGTAAGTCATTTTACGGAATCGTCAGAATAGATGTTTTGCATGTTTTCAACCAAATCCAAGTCATATCACCCATAACCATGGACTAAGGAGGTGTGAAAACCGCCGGAAACCTTTGCTACATTTTTTTTAAAAATTTATTTTTATTTTTTTATATAAATTCTATTATTTTTATTAAATACCATTATTTTAATAATTATTATAATTTTTTATATTTTAAATAAAACAATTACAATGTTTAATTATACAATTCTATCCATTTTCCAGAAAATGAACCAAACACACAAAGACAATTTTCCATAATACATCCAAACACTGGAAATGAAGCTGTTTTTCGGAAAATGACTCATTTTCCATAAAACATTTTCCAGAAGTCATTTTCCTGCTTTCCAAACGGACCCTAAAACGAATTGGCTCTAAATTGACCCGATGCTCAAATAGTCATCTCTAACCATAGGTAGTGTAATACTCCCTAATTTACATTTTACCTTTTGTAAGATTCTCTGTCTATTTACATAAGTGAATATAGTGGTAAAATCTTATTTGTTTAGAGTGATAGGTTGAATTGTACAAAATATATAAACTGAATATGTCTAACTTATGTAAATAGATTCTCTGTCTATTTACATAAGTGGATATAGTGGTAAAATCTTATTTACATAAGTGGATATAGTGGTAAAAATACTATATTCAAAAAAAAAATTTATATAATTTATTCAAACTGAATAGGTCTAAAAATATTTTAAATATCACGTTTAAATAAGCACTCAAAAATTTATTATTCTTTTAAAATTGTTGAGATTAGATTAGTCGTAACTTTTTGGCAAAAACTTGTGTGAGACCGTCTCACTTTGAGACGGGTCGGGTCGGGTCAAGATGTAAATGTAACACTTATACGCACAAATGTCATACTTATATGCTCAAATGTAATACTAATCAGGAATAAAAATTTTGTTATTTATAATGGTAAATGTAATACTTTTAAGGGAAAATACAATACTTTTACTTTTTGATATTATATTTTCCCTTATAAGGAAAACTTGTAAACATTACTTATTATGGAAAATGTAATACTATTTCTCTTATAAGTAACAAAAATTGTATTCCTGATTAGTATTATATTTGAGCATATAAGTATGACATTTGCACATATAAGTGCGACATTTGCATGGTGCTTCGACTCGACCCGACCCGTCTCACGAATAAGGATCCGTGAGACGGTCTCACACAAGTGTGACCCTAACTTTTCACTTAAAAGTTTGTTCTCACATACCTAATATATATATATATATATATATATATATATATATATATATATATATATATATATATATATATATATATATATATATATATTAATTTGCATGAATTTGAAGCAACTTGAGTTCAACCTCCAAGTCAGATTTGGTCATTGACCATGACTTCCTATATGCAAACAATAAAGGGAACCGAAAATATGTTTTTTTTTTTTTTTTTTAAAGAAAGAAAATTTGTATTTTTCATTTAATAATGGTAGAATTCGTCTATAAGTGGCTCACTTTTTGTATTTAAGCTATTATTAGTGTTGCACTTTCGTTCCTTTACTAACAAAAGATTAGGGACAAAAAGTGAACATGAGAAGTTAACTTAGGGACGAAAAGTACAAGATCAATTATAGTTTAGGATCGAAAAGTGAGCAATCAATACTTAGGCACGAATTCTACCATTATCTTATAATTTAGGAATGAAATTAAAATGCAATTTTTCTAAGAAAAAGAAAAACCATGTTAGAATGTAGACTAATCCAACCACATGCGATCATCAATTCTCCAATTCTGTGGTTGTTGGCTGTACGATTCTCATGCTTAAGACTTGCAGTTAAAGATTCTTAATCTTTTTTAAGCTTCCATTTTCTTTGCTGGGAACAGAGACGTAAGATGTTGGAACAGAGATTTCTAGTGTCAAAGTTCAACATTTGACTCGTCAAACCATGAGAATTGTACATTCACAATGTGCGTGGTTGTGGAAACCAGGCATTATGTACTGTACGTGTGCCACATGTTCGGGCTAACAATTACTCCGTATTTTGAATCGCCTCTGCTATTGAAAAATTAATATCCTCAAAATTTTGTCCTTTAATTAGACCGTAATGATGCGAATAAGAATTAGTTAGATTATAGTACAGGCTTAAATGTGTCTTATATAATTTGAGTATACTCATGACACATTGAAGTTTAACAAAAAAAAAAGAAAACAATTATTTTGAATGGGATCAGATAAATTAATTTGGTCAAAGTGAATTTAAATTCTTTTATGATCTGTTTGATTCGTGAAAAGTTGAATTTAAATTTCATAGAAAAATTACTTGGAACATTGATTCCAGTGTTGGGTTAATAATAAGAAATAAATTGTTGAAAATAATTAGTATAAAGATTTAAATGTACTTACGTAGTAAAAATAAATATCGATAATATAGGAAATGGTGTTGTAACATTTTCCCCAAAATGGTGTGAAAATAAAATGCCAAAGTAGAGCAATAAATTATTTTTCCTCAAACATGAAGAATTCATTTTCCATTAAGGGTGTGTCTGGTTATGGAAAATGTTTTCAGGAAAATGAGTCATTTTCCATAAAATATTTCTATTTTCCGTTTTTGAAATTTGCATTGGAGAAATTTATTTTGGTGTGTTTGGTTCATTTTCTAAAAAATGAGCAGAATTGTATAATTAAACATTTTAATTGTTTTGTTTAGAATATAATAATAATAATAATAATAATAATAATAATAATAATAATAATAATAATAATAATAATAATAAGTGGTGCTAGTGCGGTGATGGTGGTGGGCGGTGGTTGTGGTTGTGGTGGTGGTGGTGGTGGTAGTGGTGACAATGACGTGAGTGGTAGTGTGCGGATGAAGAAGGTCGCAACAACTGTGTGTTGATAATGGAAAATGACTTTCCTAAAAGAGATGAGAAGTTATTTTTCAAGAAAATAAAAGTAATTTCTCTTTAAACATAAATCATTTTTTAGTTTTCTAAACACACCTTACAGTAAATTTTCCACCAATCAAAGTAAAATTCTTTTTTTTTTCCCCTCAAATTCGAAGAAAAGAGTTCTTCTATACAAATATTTTCATATGAACCAAAAAAAAAAAGAAGTGTAAATTAGTATATATGGTGACGGATATATTCGAAGAAATAGATGAACATGTGGACGGTAGGTATGGATGCCTTTCAGAAGTTTCAATGCAATGCTTGACAATACATAAAACAATTGCCCAAAAATCGTTGGCAGTGACAATGCATCATATTACATATCACCTGTTGGCAGTTAGAATTCAAACGAATTGTTTCCCAATTCCAATTTTAGTTTAGTTTCATGAGTATATATAATGTTATTTTTACTTTTAATTTTTAAGGCTTTAAAAAAAAAATTATAACTTATGATTCTTCCGGTAAAAATTACAGTGAACATGTGAAAGAAAGATAAATGATAAATTTTTTTTATTTACATTATTAATCTTTGTTCTCCAAGATTTATTTTATTTTATTAATCAAAAGTATTACATTTTTTCATATAAGTAATATAAACATTTTATTCATGATTTAATATTATATTTGCTAGTATAATAAGTATTACATTTCATTTTGACCCGACCCATTTTATGAACAAAGATTCGTGAGACGATCTCACACAAATTTTTACCTAGTTTTGAATTTTGATAGGTGAAGCTATGCATGTTTGGTAACTGAAAATTTATTCAATTTAGAAAATAGTTATTATTATTATTATTTTGGAAAATCTTGCTAAGCTAATACCAAAGTTAGACTCGAACTATGACTTGATTAACACACGTTTCTTGCTTATAACTTTTCCTCAGTCAAAAATTGAAAAATAAATAAATATAATAATGGGATTTCTCCATCTCCATAGTATAAATTGGCCATGCCTCGAGCTCTTGCCAATACTACAAGCCAAGCCCTCTAGCTAACTTGAGATTTGAGGAAACTATTTCTTTCATACATATATGGCTAATTATCTTAGATCTCTTCGTTTCATTTTATTTGTAATATTATTGGCTAGTATATCAATTGTTCTAAATACTGCAGAAGCTCGTTCCTTGGGTATTTTGAAGCTTCAAGACTCAATCACGGCAGACGTTAGAAAAAATGAATGGACGTACAGTCTGGATCAATTCACTATCGGTGCAGTCAAGGACGGTCCTGCTCCTGGTATAGGTCATAAATTTACTTATGGAGACATTAAGGATTCTGGTCCTAGTCCTGGAGAAGGACATCGTTAGTGTTGCATGCTATCACTTTAGGCAAGTATCATGGAAAAATCGACAGAATGACATTAATAAAGTTGCAATGGCCTCAGAGAGTAGGACAAAGATTATGAAATTAATTGTTTTATTTGATTCATTATTGTTTTACATATATGTCATCTTTGTGAAATATTATGTAATATAATCAGAAAGTTTTATTTTTATTATTATTATCTTTTGGGGGTGGGGGTGGGGGTGGGGGTGGGGGGTCGATATACATTTGCATGGATTTGATGCAACTTTAGTTCAACTTCAAAGCCAGATTTGCTTATTGGCTATGACTTTCAGAATGGAAAAATAAAATGGTTACATTTAACAATTTTGTACCGTTAACTACATCAAATTTATTGATGATAGAATATATGTCACCAATCTAATCTAATAAAGCCTAATCTAGCAACTAACAAAAGAATGAAAAATGTTATTGAGGAGATCAAGTCCATACCCGAGTGAGAAGTCAACTATGTACACTATGCGCAGTCTAGTAATCGGCATAAATGACTGCAAACACTCTTTGTGACCATGAACCCACCAACAATGGTTAGTCGACAGTCAAGTATTAGACCATAATTACACTACTTTAAAAAAAATATGTATTACACTACCTTAAAAAAAATTATGTATTACTTTGTATTATACTTATAGTGATTCGAATGTCAATCACTTATAATAACTTGTGATAATTGTTCTCCCAAATACACTTTTAAGTAGTCAATCCAACTTATTAAAAAAAAAGTACTGTTCTTCAAAAAAAAAAAAAAAAAGTACACAATATTATCTCTATTATTCCGGTATTAAAAAAAAAAAGTTTTTTTGGCCCAATTGAGGAAAAAAAAAGAGTTTATTACCAAAATGGTCCCTCGACTATTGCGAAATTACCAATTTGGTCCTCAACAATTTTTCTTGACCAATTTAGTCCCTCGACTTTGAAAAATTTAACCAATTTAGTCCTCCGTTTATTTTTCCGTTAATATCCGTTAAATCATGACCAAATTGGTAATTTTCCTATAGTCAGGGGACCATTTAAGTGAAAAATTAAGGGATAAACTACAATAAAGCCATCGTACTATTTGAGAACAAGTAATTAGGTCATCCAACTCAAATAACCCCCGAATAATGCATTGAACTCAGGAAAATAAAGCAATTGAGCCACTGCAACCGGAAAAAAAAAACAATTAACCCATTTTTAAAATTTTCGGTGACAAAGTATAAAATTCTCCTAGGGAAGGCGACCTCGCCTTCCCGGCGACCACTGGAAATGATTGTCGGTGCCGAAATTCGTCGCCGGAAATTTTTAAAATGGGTTAATTGCTCTTTCTTTTTTTTCTCGGTTTTAGTCGCTCAATTGCTTTATTTTGTTGAGTTCAATGGTTTATTTGGAGTAATTTGAGTTGGATGACCTAATTGTTTGTTTCCAAATAGTACGATGACTTATTTGTATTTTATCCCAAAAATTAATTACCAATTTGGTCCCTTGACTATTGCAAAATTACCAATTTGGTCCTGATTTAACGGATTTTTAACAGAAAAATTAACGGAGGACCAAATTGGTTAAATTTTTCAAAGTCGAGGGACTAAATTGGTCAAAAAAAATTATTGAGGACCAAATTGGTAATTTCGCAATAGTCGAGGGACCATTTTGGTAATAAACTCAAAAAAAAAACATAAAAGAATAATACGGAGTAGTACTGTAATAAAAAATAAAAATAAAAAATTGAAGAAGAGAGCGGGCACGAGCGCACACCGCACAGTTGTTCAGTGTTCACTCACATGCACAGATCCACTTGGATCCGGCCTCATATAATTCGAACCGGCGATAAGAAGCCGACACTCGGCGGCGACTTTCGCCGGAGATTAGCTCAACAACGCAAATCAAGAGCAAGCAGCGGAGCAAGTAGATTTCAGTTTCTCTACAACCGTTTAACAGCAAAATCAGTTGAAGAATCTCTGAAATTTGGAAAAGAAAACAAAAATGGTGAGCTCCAAGGACGAATCAGCTACGGACAGCGACAAGTCGTCCGGCGAAGTTCCGGACTCGAATTCCAGCCTCTACTCTGAAGGAGAGAAGGTCCTAGCTTACCATGGCCCTCGCATCTATGAAGCTAAGGCAAGTCTCTCTTCTCTGTCAGTAACCAAGATATTAGCTAATTTTTCTCAAGCAAATTCTGAATTAACAGCTACTTATCTTCATAATTTCATTTCTTTTCACTGCTTAAATTGAATGTATTAGTGCAGAGCATCTCTCGAAGCTTAAAGAATACTGCAATTGCTTGAATTTTCACTGCTATTCTTGGTTGTGCTGCAGTTTAGGTTAATTATGTCGTAATTACTGTCCCCAAGTTGTTCAGTTGAAATGTTATAATTACAGTCCCCAAGTGTCATATTTCAATACACACCACATGAGAGACAATATGCCCATATAAATATTGCGAGAATACATGCTGAAATAGGGAAAATGCTTATCGGGAAAGAGCTTAGCAAAAGCAAAGTTCAATTTTTAAAAATTTTGAAACTCATGAAGTATTAATGATCTCCATTCTCAGTCACCCATGGTTGAAAGTTGAAACATGTGTTGGGGAAATATGCTTATTTGGAGCTGACTGTTTAAACCAAACCTCCTTAATGAATTTAGAATACAGGCATGCATATTTACTGATAGGCATTGTGTTACAGAAAATCAAGTTTTCATAGACAATTGATCTACTGAACTTGTGGAATTGTTTACATCCTGCATGCTTCTGTTTCCCTGTACATTTTCTATCTTGTAATGATTTTTTTTCTTTCTTTTCTGATGCAATCCAAATTATTCTGAAGGTCCAAAAAGCTGAGCTTAGAGAGAATGAATGGAGATATTTTGTTCATTACTTGGTGAGTGTTGTTAACTTCTGCAAACCACCACCCCTACCCTTCTTACCCCTAAGCCAGCCTAGTCAGGAAATTTATAAAGTGATTGTCTTAAATCAAACTAGTCAATGACTCAATGTTATTGTATTTTAATCTATAACCTTGTTGTACATACTTTTAATCCAAGTGGCATCACGTAATAATAATTTTTTTTTTTTCATTCATGCAGGGTTGGAACAAGAAGTAAGTATATCTCATGTGATTTCGAAGGTTCTTGAGCCTTTGATTATGCAACAGTTACTAGCCTACCATTCTGGTTCTGATTTTCAAGATTGCAATGAATCTGGAGTATGTGCAAAAGGTACTATATGATATTAGATATTGAAGTATAATTATCTTGCAACAGTTGGGATGAATGGGTAGGCACTCAACGCTTGATGAAACTTACTGATGACAATATCATAAAGCAGCAGGCCCTTGACAAGAAATTGGGAGTGGAGAAGAATACAAAATTAGGGCGTTCAGCACAAGCTAAACCCAAAGCCTCAGTTGGTATGTTAAATGTGAAGGAATTGCTGTATTTTTGTGTGGCATATGACGTAATTTTAGAACACACGCTCATTTATTTATCTAGTTAAATGTGAAGGCATTGCTGTACTGGTGTAGCTTTTCAGTGGCATTAATTGGTAGAATTACTTACAAGCTTTATATTGTTGTTGTGCTTGAATTTGACAGATCCGAAAATTGAAAAAGATGATACAAAAAACAGTGGTATGTCTTCTCTTTTAATATTTTTCTAGCTCTTCTCTTGACTTTATGCGGTATCCTTTTTGATATCCTGGGTGAAAATAAATTTTGATAGATTTGAATGCGGATAAAGAGGAAACGAAAACGAACGGTATGTCATTTACTGTTTGTAGGTGATAATTGTCTATTCAATGTGGAAATAAACAAAATATTTTAAGGCACTCTATCAATTGTTTTACTTCTGCTGCAGTTCCCAAAGGGAAAAAACGCAAGGGTGACTCAACAACAGAGGTTTGCTTCTATTTTAATTTTTTATCTATTGAAGTTAATTCTTAATATATAGTTCTCATTTTATGTGCTTACCCCTATAGGTCAGTCCCATGTTTTACTACCTCCAATATTAAAATAAATTGAATGATTTGCTGCCTCAATATGATTCATTCCTCTGGCTGCCCTATTTTCTGATCTTTATGAGAGTGCCTTTCCAAAATCAATGTCACAAATTTCACATATCTAATGTAATTGTAAAAGATTTTCCACTGAACAGGCTAAATGAGTTCTTATTTTTATTTTTTAAATTTTTGGTCAGGTGTAGTTCATAACTTGGCTTTGATAATACTAAACCTTTGATATTTGGAGCTTTTCATAAACAGAAAGACAATGTGTCCGCTGAGAAGCTCATCAAGATTCAAATTCCATCGACTTTAAAGAAGCAACTTGTTGATGATTGGGAGTTCATCACTCAGCAGAATATGGTATGTGGAGATATGTCTTTGTTTTTAATCACCAACAGTACTCCATATAAAAGTAGAAAGAAGTAGTGGTTACAAATATTCTTTCACATAAAGGAATGAATCAGCTGCCTATGCTGTTTTAGTGATGAGTTCTTTTTGGAGTTCATTGTCTTTAATGGATTTGTAAAAGTGTCCAAAATCCAAACGAGTTTTTAATCTTTTTAAGAGACTTATTCAGAATCTAAACTGAAATATTCATTCTCCTATGGACTTAAACTTTCGAATTGTTTTCTCACAGCTTGTAAAACTTCCACGATCTCCCAGTGTTGATGATATACTGACGAATTACCTTGAACACTGGTCAAAAAAGGATGGCATGTGAGTGTATCTTTCTATTGCTTTCAAAGAATGGACACATATTCTTTAAATGGCATTGATGGATATCTTTTTGTGTTAATTTAGTAATATGGTTTCTACTTAATATTTGGATATTCTGGCATGTTGCTTGGTAAGTTAATGAATACCAAGCAAGGTCCATGATGGGGGGTGGAAATGCTAAAAAATTGAAGACCAAAGACATGCTATTGGAGCTCAATAGTTCCCTTTCTAAGTAGAATAGGTGGTTTGAACACTAGCCCGTTGTTTACCATGCATGGTTAGGGAACTTTTAGATTGCTAGAGGCACATGATTTATCCACAATGTCGTGACTTCTGATTTTTTTTTTTTCCTTGTATTAACTGTTACACTCGGGGCACAAACTATTCTGTTTAGCTGAAGTATAAAAGAAAAGAGAATGATTAAAGCGATGTGATTTGCACGGTTTGCTGATTTCCCCTTTACGTTTCATGTATACAGGATGGCTGAATCAGTTGGAGAAATTCTTAATGGCTTAAGATCGTATTTTGACAAATCATTGCCAGTTATACTTTTGTACAAAAAGGAGCGCCAACAATATCATGACACAGTTTCAGATAATGTCTCTCCGTCTAGTGTATATGGAGCTGAACATCTGTTGCGCCTATTTGGTATGCATGCTTTACGTTTCCAAAGTTGATGAAACTATTCCTTGTCATAACACGGGGGAAACTAGTTTTACATTCACGATGTTGATGAATTCATGCATCATTGATGGGATGGCAACATTGTGAAGAACACCTGTTTATGAAAATCTTTATGTAGTATATTATATTTTCATGGGCCTATGGGAGTATGAAACCCATTCCATGAAGTTCGGAAAATTTTAAGGGTGGGTAGTAGCTTTGTTCAGAAGTAAAAATATGTTATCTCATAGTTTGCTCGCAAATTTATGAACTCCCTCCCTAAGCTCTGTTGGTTGCTGATGTTTGCAGTCAAGTTGCCTGAGCTACTGGCTTGTGTGAAAATTGAAGAGGAGACATTAACTAGTTTGCAGCAGAAATTGCTGGATTTCCTCAAGTATCTATTCCTCACCCGTGTTATAACCAACACATTTTATCTACTAAGTACATGCTTTAACCAGGCATCGCTAATTTCAAACATTGCATTCGGCTGTTTGTTGCAGATTTCTGCAGAAAAATCAGGGCACATACTTCCTTTCTTCTTACGAAGCGTCAAAAGCTTCTGAAGGAAGCAACAAGGCGAAAGATAGTTGACCAGCGAACCATTCTTCTGTGCCTAATGTGACTTAGTTTCAGCAACTTTCACTAGGTATTTGACTTACCATGTCTTTACTAATATTAATAGCTGACGTCGAAAACAACCCAATCCCCATTTGTAGTTTTGTGTTGTCACTTATCGCACGAGATGACTAGATCAGTGTTTGGAGAGGAAGGTACAATCCTTCTTTAGTGTAGCAATTAGCTTTAGTAAATGATGTCTACATCTTTGTTGTAGCTTATGATTCTTAGTGTCCATGTTGTACCAAATACTGTACAATTTATAATCAATTGACAAATTTCTATTCTTTTTCACCGAGTATTTTTGTCATAAACTTGTAGATTTGAACATATTTTCTATGTATATCATTCACACAGAAGCATTCCCAATCAATTTTAGTTGTGAGCTTATGTTGACTAGCTGAATAAACTTCCCGGGATGTTGGAATTTTTTTTAACTACAATCTAACCTATCTATAGTATCTGCTTCTGCATATATATACAGGGAAAACGACAACCATCAACCTGAAGAAACCTTTGAGGGGTTAAATCTTCGATGATTTTAAGGTTTAATTACTAATGATTGTTATTCACATTAAACTTTCTGGACTAGACAAGCTATGGCTTTCCTCGTTCACACTTCACACTCACAGGTCGAAGCTAAAAAGTGCTCCAATCCCGTGTTTCCAGCCCACAGTTGCTTTCGAGGATTCCCTTTGCTTACCTAAAAAGTTTTCATTAAACAATTATTATTAATAATTATAAGCTTATAATCATGCGAAGGCAGAACCACGTGAACCACAAAACTTTATTGACCATGCCCAGATTTGGACTATACTTTTCATGAGTGCACATAATAATTAATCTCATTGAAAGTTGGTCTTGCGAGAGACTAAAGCATCTGCAACCTGTGATAATGGAAACGCAGCCACATTTAATGCAGAATAATTTTTTTTTAGACGATAAGAAAAACGTATAACAACAATTTGAGAATATGCATTGGATAATTTTTAATGTTGTGTAATAGCCTGTAGATCTCTGATGCGAGAATCATATTATACCCACCCAACCACCTTTTCGGACAAATATACAATAATTTAGTGACATGAAAAGTTGATGGAGCAAAAGTCACAGAAAGCTTGTTAAATAATGAGACTAGCTAATCACTAGTCTTGTAGGAGTCTCCCATTGGTTGGACTATGTTGTGGTAGAAGTAAAAAATATCAAATTGATCTCCTAAGTCTATCGAATAGTGCAATTAAGTCCCTTAACTAAAAAAAATACTCCAATGAAGTTCCCTAAACCGGCAAAACGAGTGATGCACTTGGCTCGCCGCTTTAGAGGACTGTATTGAAACTTTTTTCAGTTAAGGGTCAATTGCACTATCTATTAGATTTAGGGAGCCAATTTAACAATTTTTTCATGATATTAGGAGGTTGTCTAACATATTACATGTCTTTTCATCTATCTAGATCTAACCACCTTATTCGACTTGTTATATATGTTCAAACCTTATCATATTAAGTCACTCTAAACTGAGTTTAGATGGAGATCACATGTTTTACATGACTCACCTAGACTGCACATACATCATAATTTGATCTCAAATTCATTCTCATGTTTTATACATGATTCTAATCTAACTAACAGAACATAAAATATAATGAATATGAAGTATGTATCTTTGTATTTATTGGTGATTGAATCTTGCAGCCTTTGAACAACTAACCACTAATGAAGTGGTCATGTTTTATGAAGCTCATAAATCATAACCATCAAATCCAATCCATCATGTCTGTGGATTGCACTTTGCATTGTTATTTTTATGCCCTTTAATTTGATCATATAATATTGTCTCTCTTTTGCAGAATCCATCTGTACTGTCCAATATGCTAGCATCCAAGAATCAGATTCCAAATTAAATGCTTCATTATATTCCACTCTTCTTTTTCTTATTTTTCTTTTCTGATCAATAATATGATTCCCCAATCTTTTTGCATCATCAAACATTCTTGATGAGCATGATTTTTCTTTAACTTTTTTTTTTTCATTGTTGAGAAAAAACGAGGGCAAAGAGATAAAAAATAAAGACAGGAAAACAAAGAAGAACAAAATTTTATGTGGTTCGACGATTTGTCTGCTTTCACAAAAGCTAAGTTCTTTTTATTAATTGCGATGACGATACATTATTCAGAGATATAATCATCATATTTATAAGTAATCCTAAAAGTATTTATAATGAAAAAATCGCTCCATTCCGCTTTGTTCCACTCACTTCGCTCTAACACCTATTTTTCAGCAACATATGTTACGTACACAATATTTGTTTTTATTTTATGTATCATAATTGGAAATCCAACTCTTAGGTCTATCTTTTTCATGTATTTATAACTTTCTCTTTTTATTCTTGAACTTTTGTCACTTTTTCAATTCCTTTATGAGAGATTAGATGTAAGACCAGTTGAGTGTTGAATCTGGCAACCCACAAAGCTAACAAATGGTCCACCTAGTAAATTAATGAGTACGGTTGATAATAAATAAAGTTAATTAAAGATGGACTAATTAAATAGTGTAATAGGGGGTTTGCCTTGTTTTTTTAAAGTAGCTAGTGGATACAACTGCCATTCCCCCAAAAACAATTTGGAAATTGCAAATACATTAGTGTGGTGAACTAATCAAAAACTTATTGGTTAGTTACTTAGCCAACTAATAAATTAGATACAACAAACAAAAACATTCTCAAAATTTAGACTACGTTTTCTTGTTTAACCGCTTGGAGTTGTATTAACAGTCCACTTATTATCGACTGCCCTAGGTTGCATTTACACACCCTTAATGTTATTATCAAACTATAACTCTATAAGGTTTCAATTTGGAAAGTGATGAGAATGAAACAGTTTGAGTCGTAACAGTGAGATTGGAACAGTTATAGTCGTGATAAGAATACTGAACCTATCATTATATTGTTCTAATCGCAATTTATTCAAGTGAAATAACAATTAAAGCCATAGACAATCCCATTCATTTCAATTGTTCTCTCAAACTCAACCTCACAAATTTGGTGAATAGGATTACTAAATTGAGGTATATTATGACCACCATGCCATTGATAAGAAAGAGACAAGACTGGGTTTCAGCAGTGGAGACCAATGCCACAGAGGGACTAAAAACCAAAGACTTAGCTGGTAAGGTACTCAAGTGTGGCCTGCTCTAAGAAGCCAATTAAGAACCAATGTGGAAATGACATTTTTTGCTAAATTCCAAACTCTTTTTTGGTGGTCCAATTTTACTCCAAAATGAAATACTTTTACACAAATGGAAGGATTATGTAATTGCCAACTCCAAGTGCATTTCCTTGAAAGGAAAATGCTGCCAATTCATTACCTCTCACAAGGACAAGCATATATGGTTGTAATGTTTGTTTGTTGTGTATTTATACTTCTATTAATGTAAAAGTATATCAGCTTATCAATGCAATTTCTATGGTACACTACTTACCAACACCTATTTCACCAATACAGCATTTATATTCACCAACCATTCCCATCCGTGCTAAATTCATCATACATCATACATGGACTTTAATTACCATGATTTAAGGTTTTACTACCCACTTTTACTTCAGTCGTAACAAAATTCTATATATACCAACCAATATATCAATTTAAACTTATTGTTCGCCTTAATTAACTCACCATAGAAAAGATTGCATCCTAATTTCAAGGGTCTCATTTGGTTTTTGCTTTTTTTGGGAACCCGCAGCCGATGTGCGTTCTGGGTAAAGCTCACTTTGGGACCCTCACCAGCAAAGAACCACAAGGATGTAATCCAACTTAAATTGTCTATAGCTGACTTGCTCAAACTAAGAAAGTTAATAGGTACTCATATGAAGAGTCGAATTTATAATTGTATAGTTATACCAACTTAGTTGAGATTGCTTAATTCATCTTTTTTTTTTAGTACTACTAACTCTGTTACAGTGTAGTATCTGTTCATAGTTACTTTCTCAACCAAATGAAACATAAAGAGTCAATATTACTTCGAGACTTGAATCCACCCCTCCCATGTGAAGTGCAATCGGGTGCCACTAGACTATAAGGTCCTTGCATGAAATTCATCTTAATCTCAATCACAATCAATTTGCCTTTCAAATATGGATCTCGTGAAACATTGATTATGAGACCCTGAAACTCAACCAAACGAAGTCCCATCATCTCCAGTCTCCAGAAATTCATAAATGCTACACAAGACAACAAATACAAGCAGCCAATCTGCACAATAAAATGACCTTGTTGTCCACATGACATGCAGGCGCCCATCAATAATGCCAATAGTTTAATCAAGGGTTCCAAAGTCAAATGTTGATAGACTCACTTGTGTTAGCATCTTAACCTCACCTTTATGTCACCTAGCTTACCAAAGATTCTATTCCCTACTACCCCTTTTTTGGCTTTCTTTAAAGAGATATCACTACTCCTCTTTCATTCCCACTAACAAATTTCTTCATGCTTAATCAAATACAACTTGAAGAATTTATGGGTTTCAGCTACATAAAAATAATATAATAAATACATAAAAATAATATTGTAAAAGTATATAAAAATATTTGGTATTAACAGTAGTGAATTTATGTGATTATTGTAGTGATTTTTATAAATCAAATTTACATGATGAGTCGAACTTATAACTTTGTCATTACGAAACCAATTGCACAATCAACTTGGCTAAGGTTGCTCTTTAATTTTATACACGAATTGTATTTGTACAAAAAAGAAAAACTTTGAAAAAATATTAATGATGTAAAATTTATAGACCAAGCCCACCCTCCGATCCCCATAGTCCAGGATATAACTACTGTTAAATAAGAGTGATTTAATTAATTGGTAACTAAATTTTCTTTTTAATTTGTAGTGGGGTTAGCTAATTCATACGCACCAAATGGATGGAAGTTGCATCAGGAGAAACAAAATTAGAGGAAAAGAAAACATTTTTATTTTTATAAATAATAATATAATTGTATTTTCATTAGTCGTAAAGCACCTCTATATATAGTAGTTGTTATTCTTAGTATGAGTATTTTATTCGAATATCAAATCAAAAATCATAATTATATATAGGAAAATTTTAAGGTGTTAATTGACCCATGCGATGACCATATCATGTATCTCATATATATTTGATTGTAACAACTATTATTAGAAATTAATGACAATAGCATATATAATACAATCATGTATAATATACATGTTGTATTGATACATGTCTTGAATAACATTATAGTAAAAGTTTTGTTAATATATATATAAGGAGAATACATTTTTTTTTCTTCATTTTCTTCATCATCTTAATTAGTCTTAGAAAACAAAAGTGAGATTCCATATGAAAATGACTTTTCTAGTTCGTATATAATTTAAATCCCATCCGAAACCAATAAAATGAAGGGAATTAAATGTAATAGTAGAGTTTAATACTCAACGCCCCCTGTTATATTTTTCATAGTTCCAATGTTAGACGACATTGTAGAAAAGGAAAGCGCACAGAGAGACAACGTTGAAAGCAAATAAATATATGATGTTTTGGAAGTACTATACGCCATCTTATTACTTTAAGCCATCAACATGGTCTCAACAGTGCACATACTGGTAGTAGAGGGGAAGTTTGGTTTATCGGTGAGCTCCGTGTTTCGCTTTCCCTCCATATCCTTCAATTTTTTAATTTTTTTGGGTTACACGAAAAATACGCAATTACTAAAAAATTATGTGCACTGAATAAATTTCACAGTGTTATTTTATGTAAATGATCACAAATTAAAATAAAAATTATCTATAATTGATTGAGTCAATCTAAGAGAACTAAAGAAGGCTAAGAGCATTCCAATAGTTATAGTTTTTTTTTTTTGAAGATCCAATAGTTATAGTTTTTTAAGTTGTGACTATAAAAGAGAAGATTAGAGGGGGCAGAGGGGTGAGAAAAATGGAAAAAGAAAGAGAGAGAGAGAGAGGCTTCATTAACGCACTTGGTTGGGCGCTGTGGTTGTGCTTCACACGACCAAAAAAATGTGTTTACTTTTTCTTGGTGGGTCCTACAATTTTGATAAAAACCATATCTTTACCGGGAGACATGATTTATTCTCTTTTCCTCCACATAGACTATGTTTGGCAAACCTAGTTGAAAGTTGAAAAACTATAAGCTCGAAGCTGAAATCTAAATAGTTTAAATAACTTTATCAAACATTTTAAGCATAGCAACTAGCTAAACTGCTCTTCAAATTTCAGCTTCGAGCTTATAGCTTTTTAGTTTTCAGCTTTCAACTACCTTTTCAGCTATGTATGCCAAACATAGCCATAACTTTTCAAAATAAGCTCTTATTTTAAGCTACTAACTTATTTTAGAAACATTACCAAATAGAGCTTATAGCTTATTAGTAGCTTAAAATAAGTTATAAAATATACTCTCTCAAAAATCACACAAAAAATTAATATTATGACTATCCAATCAACAGTTATTAGCTTGATTGTGATTGCACTATTTTTTTACACTTGTCTTCACATGGTCTCCTTCACGACACCACTGTCATAAATCTCACTTAACCTTCTCTTCTTTATCTTATCTCCTTCCTTAGTCTTCTGGAGAATCAGAGATGCGGGAGCGGTTTCAGACGCCATGATTTTCCAGGGCTTTGGTCTCCATTTATGCTGGAGAGTTCTTGCGGTGTTGCTTCTCTTTGCTGTTCAGTCGCTTGGGCTCAACACTGATGGAGTTCTGCTCATGAGTTTCAAGTACAGTATTGTTAGTGATCCGTTTGGTGTTTTGGGAGGCTGGAATGCCGGAGATGAGGTTCCCTGTTCTTGGAAAGGCGTTGATTGTGAGGTGGTGGTGGCTAATGTTTCCGGCGACGGCCGTCGTGTCACCGGTTTGGCTCTTCCTGGTTTTCAGCTTCTTGGGTCTATCCCTTCTAGTCTTGGTATGATTCAGCATCTCAGAAATCTTGATCTTTCTAATAATTCGATCAATGGGTCTATTCCTTTGACGCTGTTTAATGCTTCTGAGCTTGAAAGACTTGATTTTTCTGAAAATCGGATGTCCGGTGAGTTGCCGGAGGTTGTTGGGTGTCTCAAGAGTCTCCGGTCTCTTAATCTCTCCGGGAATTCCTTCACCGGGGTGGTGCCGGAAAATTTGACGAGTTTGAGGAATCTGACGGGCATTTCTCTGAAAGATAATTACTTTTCCGGGAGACTACCGGGCGGATTCGAAAACGTCGAGGTTTTAGATCTGTCTTCTAATTTGATAAACGGATCTCTGCCTCCCAATTTCGGAGGGAGCCGTCTTGGCTATTTCAACGTTTCATTCAACAGACTTTCCGGCGAAATCCCGCCTGAATTTTCCAGCAAAATTCCCCTAAATGCAACGTTAGATCTCTCCTTCAACAACTTAACCGGCGAAATCCCAGACCACGCTCTGTTCTTAAACCAGGACGGCGGAGCATTTTCTGGAAACCGGAATTTATGCGGCATGCCGCTGAAAATTCTGTGTCCGATTCCTTCCGCAATCTCAACTCCGCCGAACGCGACGGAGCCAATAACATCCCCGCCGGCAATTGCAGCCATTCCCAAAACCGTAGACTCAACTACCGGAGCAGACTCGCCCCCGGGGCGTTCACGCAGCGGCCTCAAAACCGGTACGATCATCGGTATCGTGGCGGGCGACATGGCGGCGCTGGGAGCTCTGGCCCTGATTTTCGTGTACATTTATCGGGCAAAGAAAAAGAAACGTACAGAAGAAACCATAAAGAAAGAGGCAGAAAGCGCTAAAGATTTCGACTGGGGATCATCCTCGGAGGAATACAATTGGTTAAGGTCCTGGACGTGTCTGAAAAAACAGAGACGCGCCGGCGCCGGCGCCGGCGACGACTCATCGGAAAATACGAACTCCGAGAGCGACCGCAGCGAGGAGGCGGAGAAGGGTCACGCGCCGGCGGCGGGCCAGAAAACAGGGGAGTTGGTGATTGTGGACGGCGAGAAAGAGCTGGAATTAGAGACTCTGTTCAAAGCGTCGGCGTACATTCTGGGCGCTAGCGGCTCCAGCATAATGTACAAGACGGTGTTGGACGACGGCACCGCCTTGGCCGTCCGCCGCATCGGCGAGAGCGGTCTGTACCGGTTCAGGGAATTCGAGAACCAGATCCGGGTTATCAGCAAGCTGGTTCACCCGAATCTGGTTCGGATTCGTGGCTTTTACTGGGGCGCCGATGAAAAACTTGTCATCTACGACTTCGTTCCCAATGGCAGCCTCGCCAATGCATGTCACAGTAAGTCTTCTCCTTCCCTCCATTCTTACATTAACTGTTTCACCCTTCTCCCCTCTGACAGTAAAATGTTCTACAAAAAGTCAATTTTCTGTAATTTTTCAATGTGAAATTCTGAAGTGGGGACCTGATGATCAATGAAATAGTTAATCGTAGTGATGATGGAAAACGACTGAGCTTTTTTTTGTAAAAACGAAAACGACTGAGCTTCGGTGATGGTTTTCGCAATTGCCAAAACCGTTACCACGTATGCAGTCTAGTCAATTTAAGCTCATTAGTTGAGTAGGTAGTATTTTGGAAAAAATATAAAGTTTGAATTTAGGCTGTGATAATTTGGGAATTATGTTTAAAGTGAGCAAATTCTTTGTGTACACTAGTATTTGGTCATGTTTGTTGTGACAGCGAGGCCATGATTTACATTTTTCTAAATGTTCTGTCCAACTAGAGTGTGACCAGAGTGTGAAGGTCCTGGGGTTGAAGATTTACCATTTTAAGAAAAAATTAATTGGTTTCTAAGTAATAAATTTGTTAAGATTAATGAGTACAAGAATTAATACCAATCACAAAAAAATAAACTAATTATTTGCGGAGAGCAAAGATATTTATTTATTGTGATGGGAATATGTGTAGGTGTTATACTGTTATATATAAATATGATACGATGCTAGTAACCTATATGTATCGCCATCATGATTAATTTAGGAAAAGTTTTGTTCTAAGGGAAGTAAGTACATTGTGGAATCAGATAAATCTTGTTTTTTTTATTTTTCATTAATCTCAAGATTGTGGATAAAATTGAATCGTGTTGTTTGTATTTAGGGAAAGGAGGGTCTTCCCACCGCCATCTTCCGTGGGAGGTGCGGCTGAGGATAGCAAGAGGGGTGGCGCGTGGGCTGAGCTACATTCACGAGAAGAAGCACGTGCATGGGAATCTGAAGCCCAGCAACATCCTCCTGGACGCCGATCTGGAGCCCAAGGTCGGGGATTTCGGGCTCGAACGCCTCGTCGTCGCCGGCGAGAGCAGCCGGAAGGTGTACGGCTCCTCCCGGAACTTCGGCAGCAAGAGATCCACGGCGTCCCGCGACAGCTTCCCGGATTCCGCAGTTTCCGGCGGCCCGACGCCCAGCCCGAGCCCGAGCGCGTTAGGAATATCGCCCTACCTCGCACCCGAATCGCTCCGGAGTCTCAAGCCCAACCCGAAGTGGGACGTTTTCTCCTTCGGAGTCGTGCTGCTGGAGCTGCTGACCGGAAAAATCATCGTTTCCGACGAGATGGTCCCCGGGCCGCCGGTGATGGGAGTTGAGGAGAAGAGCAAGGTACTGAGAATGGCTGACGTGGCGATCCGTGCTGACATGGAAGGGAAAGAGGAAGCCCTGTTGGCAATTCTAAAATTAGGTTATAATTGTATATCTCCAGTCCCTCAAAAGAGACCTACCATGAAAGAGGTAGTTCAAGCACTTGACAACATTCCAACATCTTCTTCTTCTTCATCGTACTTTTACAGTGTTTAACAATATAAAAAATGTACCCATTTGTAATCACAACGCCACATGTACGTAAGGTTGATTAACATCTCCATCTGCTAGATAATAATTTTTTTAATAATATTACACGTATTATTCCTACCTTTTACTTCCAGCACTTCTTGATTTGAGTCCGTCTATAAGTGTTGGTTTATCTCATTGCAATTCTTATTGGCTAAGGTCAAAAAGTATGTTTCACTCAAATTGCATGTTCAGATAGCCATAAATCATCAGTCGTTATACTATGGACTATGGTCCACAATGCATTGTGAACCATGGGTCATGGTTGATACTGCATTTGTGTTAAAGGATACTACAATTGTGTTGAAAGGAAACTGCAGTTGCGCGGAACAGAGACCGTGTCATCTATTTGGAACTGTAGTTGTGTTGAAAGGATACTGCTATGTTAAACAGATACTGCAGTTATGTTGAACGGATGAATGGCCTCTGTTCCGTGCAACTGCAGTTTCCTTTCAACACAACTGCAGTATCTGTTCAACATAATTGCAGTATGAGCTATGATCATGGTCTACAATGCATTGTGGACCATGATCCACAATATAATTTGCGATAAATCATAGCTTGTGTTTAGATCATAACTAGTATTTTCGCCCGTGCGTTGCACGGAATGGATTTGTTATAATATTTAAAGAATATTTGGATCAATATACAATTATATATATTATAACATCGAATATTATATAGCGCAATTGATGAAATTGATTGGATCGATTATGTTTTATGATGTTTTCCTTTGAATTAGAACAAATAATTGTCCAATTACCCGGGCGTGGATAATTTTTTTTAATTATATATTGATATAATAAAAATAAAGATGAAATTATAAAAATTCTAATATTGAACGTGTACATTTATTTGATTATAAGATTAGTACAAAAATATTACTCAATTAATTG
Source organism: Ipomoea trifida (assembly GCA_003576665.1). Taxonomy (NCBI): domain Eukaryota; kingdom Viridiplantae; phylum Streptophyta; class Magnoliopsida; order Solanales; family Convolvulaceae; genus Ipomoea; species Ipomoea trifida. The sequence continues at coordinate 20,319,238 of CP025648.1, read as the reverse complement.
AATAATATATGACTTGTTTGTCTAAAATTATCTTAAAAAGATCTATAAGTAATATGGCTTATATAATTATATTATTACTAAAATAAATATGAGAAAATGAGAAATAAATTAATTGTAATTATTATAAAAATAAATTCAACGACCAATGCTTAACTTAATTATCATAATAATTATTAGGCAATTATTATTAGTCAATTACACTAATATATGTGTAATTATACTTTTATACTTTAAGTATATTCATTTTCCCCATATTGCATTTAGTTTTATCTTCCTCCTCTATATTTGAATGAATTAATTTTGATTATTATAAAAATCTAACAACCCATGTTCAATTAATTTTTTTAAAGTTTAAATAACTTAGAGTTTTCAAAAGGAAAGTATAATTAATTATTAAAGTTTTTAAATAATTTTCAGTCAATTAGTAATATCCTTTTCTTTTCCCGATAAATGATTTTACTTTTATTAATAGTGTTGATACGTGAGTATACATATTATCAATTTATAGATATTAGTTAATTTCTATTTTACATTTTCTTAACAAATAAGCTTTATTAATTATTTGACCAATAAAATATTTCATTAATAGATTACAAAAGTTTAGGCAGGGAATGAAATAGGAGGATTTTACTTTCATATATAGTATAGAATATAGATTACGATCTTTTTATATTTTAAATCAATTAGTAATATCATTTTTCTCGGAATAATGGTCAAATAAACCACTGAACTACACACAAAACTGCAATTAGGCCATCGAACTCAAAAAGAATGCAATTGGATTCCTGAACTATATAAACTCATGCAATTAAGTACAAATTGACATGTTTTCAAAAAAAAAAAAAAAGAGTCCAAATTGACCTGTTTACCTACAATTGTGATGACAGGGTGGTTACTAATTTTAAAATAAACTTTTTAAATAATTTTAATTAAAATAATTAAATAATAATAATAATAATAAAATTAAAACAAAAACAGACGTCTCCGACAGTTCTTCTGTTTTTTTTTTTAATTATTAGTGCCGATTGTTATGTGTAAATTAATATTAGGCAACCTTATCTAGGAAAAATGAAAAGAATTACGTAGTAATATTTACTTAATTTTCGTTCCATTTTTAATTGATGATGTAGAATAATTATTATTGAAATATTTTCGTTTCATTTTTAATTTCCGTTCTTTTTTTATTTTATCTTTAATATTGTTTATAATATGCCTTTATTATTTATGATGTAGAATGTTTTCCTTTTTTAATTAAATTGCAATGATATGACCATTTCCTTTTTCATTGTAGTTAATTATGGATACTTTTTTTTTTATTTACAGTCAATTATTAATATTCATTTCCTTTTATATATTCAATCAATTAGTAACATCAGATTCATTTTTAGTCGATTTTTTTTTATTTTCAGTTAATTAGTCAATTAGAATAATAGATCCACTGGTATTTTTACCTAATTTCTGTTCTATTTTTAATTAATGATGTAGAATATTATTATTGAAATATTTTCATTCTATTTTTAATTTACCTTTACTATTGTTTAAAATTTAAAATATGTCTGTACTATTCTTATGTTTTTATATATAGTATAGATTAATATTATGATAATTATGGCGTCCATGTATTATGAATAAGTATGGTAATTAAGGAGTATATATTATTATTAAAAAATAATGTACATTTTAATTTCGTTTAATTATGGACGTAATATGTGTATGTTTAATTTTCTTTAATTTTATCTGTAATATATATGTGTATGTTTAATTTTATTTAATTATGTCCGTAATATGTGTACCATTAATTTCTTTAATTGATTAGATAAAATTACGGCAAGTATAAAAAAAACCGTTTAATAAAAGTATAATGTTTGAACTAATTTCTCAATGACCATAATTATTAAGATTTTATTCCAAAGTAACCATTAGCATAATTTTATATGTGTAATAATTTGTGAATTGAAATAATTTACATAATTGTATGGACGTAATAATATGTGAATTAGCATAATAATACATGAATTGAAATAATTATCATAATTTTGTTAATCTCCTCTAATTATGGATGTAATATGTGTATTATCAATTTCGTTAACTGATTTGATAAAATTTATATTACGAACAACAATATTAATTCATTAGTTGTCATAATTTTTAAGATTTTATTCAAAAGTAATCAAATGAAACGCACGGGTAATTGACATTATCTGAAGTAAAAATATATAAAATTATCATAAGAATGAAATCTCTATGTTTAATGACCATAATAAATTTAGATCTTAAATACAGTTGGTAATTACCACGGGTTATTTAGATGGTAAATAGTATATGGTAATTACATATATAGATTAGCATATTAAACGGATTAACATATGGAACAATGTTATAAAAAATGAAGGAAGCCTTTTAGATAAAATATATTAGGAATAATATCAATTAAATAAAATATCATAGGAATTTGTCAATTCTATATTTATAATTACCTTTATAAACAGATTTAATAGGAAATTTTAGTTACAAACTTATATTAAGAGTTATGGATTATTATTATATTATTATTATTATTAATATTAGGAAAATTATATTAAGAATTTTAGATTATTATTACTACGGAGTATTATATTATTATTATTATTATTATTATTATTATTATTATTATTATTATATTAACAAAATAGATTTTAAATCGAGGCTAAAAAATTTAATATTATTATTTCATTTATTCAAGTATAGTAATCACCATTTTTTAACTAATAAGTGTGAATTAGTATTGTGCAATTAATGATAAAGATTAGTAATAATTGGAATCAAAAATCAATGATACAATGACCCATGTTTAGCTTCACATACACCATTTTTTATAAAATGAAGAATTGGAATGATAAAACGAACAATTGGAATGAATAATTGAGGATTTATTCAAGTATAGTAACCACCATTTTTACCGAATTACATGAGTATCCGTAAATGGGGAAGATCAAGATTGCAAATTCTACAATATATAGATGAGCATCCGTAGATTGCTAGTTATTTTGCACAGTACAACTAAAAAGATGGATAGTTAAATAAGGTATTGTCATTCAAAATCTTGTAATACAAAGTTACAATACAATGTTTTTCCATTAGAAATTACCAATCAAAGTAATGTGATTAAAATATAATATTATAGAAAACATTTGATTGTTCACTACAATCACTCTGAAAATTGTAATTTTACATACGTGATACGCCCATGGCAAAATTGACCTAGCTACTTGAAACCTTATCAGCAAAAATTAAAGCATATTGAGCTGTTAAAATCAAACTAAATCACAGTACTACAAAATACTCTATGGAATGCAGACTACACCATAAGGATCTCCAACATGCAGAATGAATCAACTAAAAATTAAATCATACCGCATACCATAACAATTCTACGCGTGTTAAAGTTCGATCTTCGACTTCGTAGAATTACAAATTATAGATATCTAACTAATAGTGAGAGCACAGATATTGGTACGTTGTGAGAGAAGAGTCATTTCTCATCATTATATAGTGGAGGATAAACATAATATGGAAGATTTTTCAAAAGGAAAGTATAATTAATTTTAATTTTATGTAAATATAGATGATTGACATGTAAAAATTTTACTACAATATTATATAATCTTTTCATTCTAATATAGTTAATTACATGTCAATTATATAGATATATATAGATATATAGATATAGATATAGATTATCATATCACTAATCACCAATCACCAATTAATTAATTAATATCAATATCAATCAATATAAATATTAATATATAACAATATTACCATATCACTAATCACCAATCACCAATTAATTATTCTTTTTTAAAATAATCACCAATTAATTAATTAATATTAGTATATATTAATATATTATATATTAATATATTATATATTAATATTAAGAATAATACCATATACCATATTATCAATTATCAATTATATATCACCAATCACCCATCACCCATTAATATTAACAATATTACCATATTATCATATTATCATTATCATATTACCATAATAATATTATAGGATGGATAATTAATAAAATAATAAAATAATAAATAAATAAAATAAATGATTTTACCAAAATACCCCTAAGTTTTGGGGGGAAAATTTGGGAGGAGGAAATTGTTTTTATATATAGTATAGAAGTATAGATTGGATATTGTTCTCTGACACCTCTCATGACATTCCCTAATTTTCAGCTGGTATCTTAGTTCAACAACTGGACTAACTTACAAATATAAAATTAATTGTTTTTAAAGGAGAAAAATGTATTCATGTTGTATGCATGTCTTCAAGAAAATGGATTATATATATATACTATTTAATTTTGAATACTAACTGTCAGCATTTGTTATTTTGGTGGGGTTGACAGCCCACCAAACGTTTTAATTCGCCGAAAATATTGTCAATTTGTCATGATGACACGGATCAATAATAGAGTTTGATGGTTTTATTTGTCCCAACAAAAATTAAAGTTTTGTTATTGGGTAAGAAACGTAACATATAATGATAAAAATGTGTGGTTTGTTTGTTTTTTTGTTTTGTAACTTTATTTTTTTTTTAATTCACCAAAAATACTGCAGCTGCAATTTAAATATGTATTTTCAGTGAATCTCATTTTGTAAACATGAAAAAACACTACAATGAGATAAATCCGTCTAAGTTGTTTATAATTGACCTTGATCAACAAAACACCACAAATAGGTAGACCAGTTAGGTTGCCCATAAATAACCATATAGCTGACAAAGGATCACAATAAGATAAAATAACTTAAATTGTTCATAACTTACCCTAAATTTTGTTGGATAAAACATAAAGAACTTAAAATAAGAACTTATTTTAAAACGCTACTATAAGTAGTGTTCCAAAATAAGTTTGTAGCTACTAACTTTTAAATTTTTAGTTTTAAGCTAACTTATAAGTGAGATATGTTAAACAGAGTCTTGATCGAACCTATCCATAAGATTTGTGAGGGTTTTCATTATAACCTAAAAAAGAAAAACAATTGCTTAGAGAGCTTTGAAGTGTTATTACATGGCAAACATGTTATTTACAGGGAACGTAATAAATAAAATGGGCCGAATCTTAATGGGTTTCATCTTCGTAAGCCGATGAAAGGACCAAGTAGAAGCCCAACCCAATACTCTTTTCACTTCCGAATATCAGAGCGGTGTATAGAGCTCCCGCTCCACCATCATTTCAAATCCTCTCTCTCTCTCTCTCTCTCTCTCTCTCTCTCTGCAATTAGCATTAAAGAGTGAACACAAGAAACGCACAGAGAGAATAAACGGAAAAATTCGAAATGTCGTCGAACATCGCAACGATGGATTCGGCGTACTTTGTTGGCAGATCGGAGATCCTTGCCTGGATCAACTCTACTCTTCATCTCAATCTATCAAAAGTCGAAGAGGTATGTCTCTAGATCCTCCTTTATCGAGAAATTGATGTTCAGATTTTTCAATGCGTTTCCTAATTCAGACGCCAGAGTAACCGGAGGTTCTGATCTCTTTGCAGGCGTGTACTGGTGCGGTTCAGTGCCAGCTGATGGACGCCGTGCACCCAGGGATGGTGCCAATGCACAAAGTTAACTTCGATGCGAAGAATGAGTACGAGATGATCCAGAACTACAAGGTCCTTCAAGACGTCTTCAATAAGCTCAAAATCACCAAGGTTTCTCTGTGTTTTCCTAGTAATTTGTGTTTTTCTAGGGTTTAACAGTTTCTATTAGGATCAATGCGGTGTTGGAAGTAAAATCTACACCAAGTTGAGTTTATTAACAATTGCAGCTATTTGAAGGTTTGAGCGCTTATAGGAATCTTGATTTTGTGTTTTTATTAGCACCTCGAGGTTAACAAACTAGTAAAAGGGCGGGCACTGGATAATCTGGAGTTCATGCAGTGGATGAAGCGCTATTGTGATGTAAATGGAGGCATTATACAGAAGTAATTTCAAAAACTCGACTCCATTGCTTCCTCTTTTTTTTCTTTTTTTTTGTATACTAATCTTTCCTCTGTGTATATATATCTCAATGTCATTTTGTCAATTGATATGGTCAACATATGCTACTGTTTGTGCTATACTGCTATGGTTGGTAACTGGTTGTTCCATTGTGCTTTGAGTTATGTTAGCTAGGAAAATTATAGAGCCATTGTTATAGAATTTTGAAGACATCCTAGTGATGCTAGATTGTAATGATGAGTTGGTGTTTGACAAATGAGAATTGGTGTATGCTTCTTTCTTGAAATTTTGTATTTCACCATGTAGTGAAAAGTTGTGTGCTTTCGGGTATGTGATAATTGGAAATTGTTGAGATTTTAGTTTACAACTACTTGTAGCATAGTATAGTTGGGAGCTTCATATATCCAGATGTAATGTGTTAATGAAGTTTCTTGTGGTTTGATTCCCAATTCTCAATTTTAGTTACAATGCTTTGGAAAGAAGAGAGGCCAGCAAGAGTTGCAAAGATGTAAGCAAGAAATCTGCACCATCACAACCTTCAGCCAAGAATCCAACTGCTGCCTCCAAGCATCCGCCTCATAATGGTCGAAGAAATGATGTTCTCAGTACTAACAGCATGAATCCTTCTGGTAAGACCTCCAGGCCATCCTCAAGTGGAGGTCCCCCTGGCTACTCTGAAGCGGAACGAACTGCGAATGAACAACAGGTTAAAGGCTTTGTGAATTATGGTGATATTGAAGTTAACTTTGTTAGTCTTGAAATGCTAACTTGAGCATTAAAATGCAGATTACAGAGTTGAAACTGTCTGTTGATAGTCTTGAGAAGGAGAGAGACTTCTACTTCTCAAAGCTGAGGGATATTGAAATCCTTTGCCAGTGCCCGGAGATAGAAAACATTCCTGTAATGCTCTAATGTTTTCACCATATCTTTTGAAAAACCGGAGAAATTTACAGACTTGAAAATGAAGTTTAACTCTCATTTCCATGTTCTCGCATGCTGCAGGTGGTTCAAGCAATGAAGCGGATTTTATATGCTGCAGACGATGATGAATCGCTGTTGACAGAAGCTCAAGCCATGATCTCTGAGCATCATCAAGTTGAGCCACTGGGTTTCATATCTGAATCAGCAGAAGACAGGCTACAAATTGATAGCCAGAAGAGGAAGAACATTACTAATGATGATCTTGATGCTGCTGCCATCAGCACTTTGTCTCCCAGACAAAGGGTTAGTGATGTTTCTGATGTTCATTGCAGCGGATCACCCCTTGTGACTTTCTGATCATCTCCTCCCAAGGATGAATCTCTTTCCCATCTATCATTTTTTATTTCCCAGGCAGTGCGACCGCCTGGAAATCAGCTTTAGCACTGTAAGAATGAGGGATTATTCTGCACCCAACTTGTACTTTACTGTATTGTATGTTCCTATTGTATTGCAGTATGTGATATATGATCACTCTGGGGGTTACTGCTGATTGTTTAATGTGGATGATAAATTCAGCAATTACATTTTAAAGCTATTTTGGAAATTCATATTCCAATTTCCTATTTCCTCTACCCTACCAAAAACCATAGATGCTTTCAAACCATAGTGTGCCCTTTATTCTTCCCTCTCCTAATCAGAATCTGATTCGTCTGAAAAAGAGAATCCAATTCCATTTCCCCTATACGCGATTAGAAATGGTCATTGTTTTCCCCAGTCGTTTAATTTCTTGCCTGTGGTTTCTATCCTAAGGATTTGCAAGTGTCTGTTTACAAATTTTTGTTGAAATTTCTTGTTTTTTTGGCATTGTTTGCTTAGTATAGCAATGGGTTTAGCGATATCCCGGCTAGTGAGAATGATGTTCGCCAAGAAAGAGATGAGGATTTTGATGGTTGGTCTTGATGCCGCTGGGAAAACTACCATCTTATACAAGTTAAAGCTTGGAGAGATCGTTACCACCATCCCCACCATAGGTAACTACTTATATTAATCACACCTATTTAATTCACAGCTTAAACTAACCAGGCAGGATTAAATCCTTAATCTGATAGGATTTAACGTGGAGACTGTGGAATACAAAAACGTGAGCTTCACGGTATGGGATGTGGGTGGACAAGATAAGGTATGCTATTATTATCCATCTTGATTTACAATGTTTTGGACCATGCAGGCATGAAAAAATAAATAAATATGTTCGTGTTTGTGATGGTACAAATTGAACTAGTTAATCGATTCGATTTGATCTTTTAAGTCAATCTAAATACATTACGATTCAATTTGTTTATACACACAATTCTAAAAAAGATTGCATCTCAATTTTAAGAGTTGTCGTATGTCTTTAACTTTTTAATTGATCAATCAATTAAGCTATGTTTCGACATTGTGGGTTAATGATGAATGTGCAGATCCGGCCTCTGTGGAGGCACTACTTTCAGAACACGCAGGGCCTAATATTTGTGGTGGATAGTAATGACAGGGATAGAATTGGAGAAGCCAGAGATGAGCTCCATCGCATGCTTAACGAGGTTCATCCTTAGCCTGATTATCGTTAAGTGTTTTTTTTTTTTGTTTTAAAAGTTTATGAATTTGGTAATGAATAGAAATTTTGTATTTGTTTAAATATTTGCAGGAAGAACTACGTGATGCAACTGTTCTTGTTTTCGCGAATAAGCAAGATCTTCCAAATGCCATGCTCGTCGCAGAAATCACCGATAAACTTGGCCTCCATTCCCTCCGACTACGCCGATGGTATTTTTTACTCTATATTTGCGTAAAGAGAAAAGTTATGTCAAAATATAAACGGTCGAAATGATCACTTTTAACTAGGAAACATTTAAAAATGTATGATTTAACTAATTGAGTAAGTAATGGGTATAGATATGATGCATGCAGGTATATACAGAGTACTTGTGCAACCTCAGGGCAGGGGCTTTATGAAGGTCTTGATTGGTTATCCAATAATATCTCAACCAAGGCAAGATTATCATTAATTCATCATGTTCTAAAACATTTATGTCACTTCTACTTATCCTTAAACAGAAACAATATAGTACAACTGAACAATTTGTTTTAACATTTAGGGGTAGAGATGGATGGTCAACAACTGTTCTATTCGACCTAATGCAAGCCCCACCTTCCTATCATGGCTCTATCAAAGTTATGCTCACTACAAGGATTGTTTATCACAAAAAAAAAAAAAAAAATGTGTTTTCATTGGTGCAAAAGAACACGGGTGTCAATCTTTAAGTGTAAAGTTTCAATTAGGTTGTTTGCAAGATTTGCTGTTTGTAAGAGTTCAAGTTGCGATAAAAAAAACTCTTTTTTATTAAATTACAAATTACAATAAAATAATTATCTGTAATATTTTTGAGACAAACTATTATCGAAAATAATAAGTTAAAAATGAAAAGTTATGAGTTCAAATTTGAGTCATGTGGCACTCACATATTCCTTAAAACCTTATTTGCAAAACAATTTTTCGATTTAAAGTTTGAGCACACAAATAGTAAATCCAGCAACAGGAACAGTGGTAGAACACAATTTTTGAAGGAATACAAAGTTTATAGAGAGGAAACAATAAACTAAGGGTGTGGTTAAGTGAAAAGAACTCATCCACCCTTAACTAAGCATCAAGGGATCTGTTATTAATTATGATGATAATACATTTATTATTAATTGTAATTATAATACATTCAAGATTACAAGCATATATGTAACTCTAGCATACAATATAGTTTTGCTCTTCTACATTTCAACATCTGTCATCTCCCAATAATGTATGTGACCTATAGACCGAGTACCGACAATATAAAAATATAATGTCAATGCTTCATACCCTATGGAGTAAAAGTAAATAAATATAGATTAGGAGTACGTCCAGCAAAACTCGAATAAGAAGTGATAACTCAATTGCATTTATATGCATTGTGGACCAACATTTAAGACAACACAGATAAAAAAGGGATATAGATGGGAAAATAAGAAAACAGGAAAACAAGCAAACAAAAAAAGTCAAGACAATCGAGTTGGAAAGCATTAATATCTGTCTCATATTAATATAAGCTGATGAATCCTCCAACTTTTCTGCTTTTTCAGAAATGGGAATTTATAGTCAATAACTTTTCAAATGCACAAATTTCACATTGCACCATTTAATTATTATTTCTCTTCTTTTTCTTTTTTTTCATATTTAATTCTACAATTCTACTTACTTTATTATATTTAATCTTAGTCTCCTCTTACAAAAGTCTGAATTATTTCCCTATAGTTTTAAACTTTTCATCTTATTAGCATAACAACATTTGTCACTTATTATTTTTATGCTATCATTGTCACATCATATGCGATGTCATATCATTATTAACTTGTCATTTACCAACTATAGCATCATATAAGCCAAGCACCTTGTGCTCAAATGGCATGTAGTGGCCTCTTTCAAATGAAAGGTCATGAGTTCGAACCTCAGTGGAGGAGATATCGAAATTGACTCTTTGTGCTTCAACAGGTCATATAATATGATATGTGATTAGGCATTCCAATATTAATGTCACCACATCATATATCTTTACAAAAGATAAAAGATTTTAAAATGTCATCCATAAGAATTGAATTTTCGAGTTTAATCTAAACTTATTTTTTCACTACTCATCTTTTCTACATTCTCATTGTCATATCATGGAACTTTGTAGGGTCATTATTGCCACGTTATTTACCCAACATCATAATGTAATTTACCATATTATTATGTCGTGTTAACATTAATAGCACATCATGGTACCAAATCATGAGACTAATAAATGTGACCAAATTAAAACTTAAAGAAATGAATGTAACAATATCATAACACTATAATACTCTGCGAAGTCAATGGTCCGTATAATTCAAGTTTTGTAACATTACATACATAACGTAACATGAGTATGATAATGTGATTACTATAGTAATGTTATATTACTCTCACATGAAATTTTGAGGTAATGTTAAATGTAATATGATTACATCTATGTTCTTAAGTAATTTTACATTCCTTTTCAATATTACATTCATCCCTTATTAATCAACCCTTAATAGTTAATAATAATAATAATAAGCCCTTGGGACTTAGCATGGGAAAAAAGGCCCAGGGATGCTAGAAGGTATGGATTAGATATCTTGTGCGCACAAAAAAATCAAGATCTAACCAGTAACCGCCAAAGAATGCTAGAATGTCTGGATTTGGTCCCTTGTGGGCACATGAAAACTAATATTTGACCATTGACCGCAGTGATTCTAAGGGGTGGGGCTAAGTTCTGTGGACCTAAGATTAGTCAAGCGAAGTTAGGATCACCTAAATAAACTAATATTCAATAAGTATATACATAATTTTTGTTTATTTATTTACTTTAATTTTATTAAGAACATTTAAGTTAATGTTATATTGTGAAAATCCCAATTAAACACACCGTTACATTACCTCTCATGAGGTGGCCGGAACCTAATGAGCACACACATAGTCTAATCCAAACTCAAACCTATAATGTTTGTTATCCCAAAAAGTCCAATCCAGACTCAAATCTCTCATGTTTGTGAGCCAATTCAAATCCAAACTACCAAAGTTTATAGAAAGAATCAAAGCCTCACAATGCCACTGAAAGCAAATCTTGAGTGAAACTTCTCGTGAATGCCCAAAAATTGTTGTTTTGATCTTTACAAAAGATAAAAGATTTTAAAGCAAATATGATTTGTCTATTCTCAAAAAAAAAAAAGAAAAGCAAGTGAAGTTGGTGTCGAAATGAATAAGGATGCAGACTAGTCTGAGTCGCTTGGAGTAACCCAAGGACAAATGTTTCCGACAGTAATAAATCCTAGGGTTCGGTTCTGTCATTCTGGCTCAGAGGATAGCTAAGCTTGGTACAACACCTTAGCTTATTAGCAATGGCATCTCCAAGTAGCATTAAATAACACAGCAATGGCAGATTACCACAGCAACGTACGTGATGGGACATCCTCTCTATCGATCTCTATCTCTCTCTCTATATATATATATATATAATATATAGGGACACGTTCAAGTGAGTCGCATAGAAGAGAAATAAAAATCATTAACAATGGTCCACCTGTCCTGAATCAGATGTAATGTTAAAGAAACGAGGTGGTAGTATTTTAGTAAATAACTCAAACTTTAGTGTAATCAATTGTGTTATAAGTGCAAGTAGTTTGTGCACATTTGCAAGTAAAAAGTACAAATAAAACTTACAAATGCACATATTTTCACTTATAAGTGCAAGTAATTTACATTGTTAACATTCGTAATTATAATGTTAGGTGCAACTAGTTATAACGTTAGGTGCATTTAGAATTGATGCTGAGTATACATTTACTTGCACATGTATTACATTTTACTTGCAATTGTAATACAATTTATTTGCACTTAAGTTCACTATATGAAACTGCTACTAGCACTTGAAATACATTTTACTTGCACTTCAATGTTCAATTATTTACAAAAATGCCACCACATTTTTTTTAAATCAGTGTTTCTAACCTGTTAGATCTGGACACATGGATAGATGACATGGGTTCTCACTTCTTTCCTGGACAAGTAGTTCACACTTGAAAGCGATCTTATATATTCAGTCCAGTCATGTCTTAACGGCGGCCGCACCATTAGTTATGCAAAAAAAAAAAGCACAAATAGTGTACCTAATGTTGCGTTTTGTGCTGATGCATACCTAATGGTGCGTTTGTTTGGTACATTGCTACATTTCGTTGTTATGTGTTTCCTAAAACTATTGGTGTTTTTCTGCATAACTAATGGTGCAGTCACATCAGCAGCACGTTAAGATATGACCGCATTTGAACATATATATATATATATATATATATATATATATATATATATGCTAGCTTGCCCATCACCCTCTTGGCTATATCAATACAGACCAAACAAGTACCATTGTACTACGAAAGCTGGAGCATTTCCTCTTGTTGGTATAAGACACAACCTTCAACCTAACATTTTTCAACTTCATTTACCAACTCTCTGTCTCTCTTCTGCTCGCTTGCATGAACATTTCTTTGCCCTTTTCCTCACTAATCATTTTATGTAAAAAAGTGTGTGTGAACAAATTTTAGTTTATATAGCCTTGCCTATTTTCTTACTTTTATTTGTGGCTCAACTTTTACGACACTTTGATGTAAAATCAAGATGGACAAAAGGCTTTAAATTTGAATGCATTTTGAAAATAACAAAGTAAAAAACTAACAATGATTTGACCTCACCGAACATTAGCAACTCTTGTTTGCCTACCTAGTGGCTAGTTTTATATTGAAAATGTTGGTGGGACGTTATGACTTTAGCTAAAAAAAAACCGACCAACATTTTTTTTTTTAATACTACTAACTCTATTATAATGTAATATCTGTTCATAACTACTTTCTCAACCTATTGAAGCACAAGAATTCGTACCCACCACCTCCCATATAAAGGGAAGGGTTTGATGCCACTAGACCACAAGGTCCTTGGCAAAAAACCGACCAACATAATAAACCTTAGACAAATTCGTAAGGAATGCTAAGGAACAAGAATGGAAAATAGTGTATGATTTTGTTAAAGTGTCGAACCATTTTGCTCTCCATTTTCTAGGGGTGTTATATAGACCTAGCGTTAATTGCTAATTACAAATCATATATATTCATCCCAATTTGGTGCATAATTCAGGCAAACCAATGTTGCGTGGACAATAACAAAAAGTACATTTTTAATATATTAAGAGTAAATTATTCGTGTACGGAATATACTTTCGGTACTCAAATAATATATTTTTTAAAAATATAATGTACAATTTTAATATATTAATAATACATTATTTATATAGTAAATGTACATTATTTGATAATATAGTCTACGCAGCTGTGTGGACCATAATAATTGTCCACAAACCAACCCAACTAGCAAGCAAACTGTGGATGAGTAGGATAAGTCCTTTTCAACACAAATCATCTATTGTTCGATATCGTAAAACTTGCAAAAAAATCTTGCCTTTTTCTCTTGCTAGGACCATGTATAGTTTAATGCACTATAAGTAGTACGTTAATACTCCGTAATGGTCTTGCCGAATCGCGGTCCAAAAAGGAGGTCAAACAGCAAGATTTGGATAGCCGGACCACATACGGAGTTTTATTATTTATTATTCAATCACACATCCGTGGGGCCCAATTGAATATTTGAATTAGATGTACCGTTGAAAACACTCTTCTTTCCCACTCTCCTTCTCAATACTTATAGCATTAAAACTAGACTCATCTTGTAAGATGTATCTGATACAATTTATTTACTAAATGTTCATAATTTAAATTGTGAACATTTAATTGAAAACATTCAGTATATAAATTATAAACATTCAATATGTAAATTGTATATTTTAAAAGATAGATCAGAATTCACAGAATAATTTGCTCTTCTCTCTTGAATCATTTCAAATGCATATAATTAACTGATAGCGTATAGGTTTAACTAATAAATGATTGTGTAATGTTTATGAAAATCCACATTGAGAATATCTCGATAAAACTCAATCAAGACTCGTTTAAATTAATTTTGTTTTACCAAGTATCGGTGTCAGGAGACTAAAAATGTATACATAAGGGTTTACTAATATCATGATTTGGGTTAGATTTAAACCTAATGTGCACATTGAATAGAAAAAGGGAGGCAACGACTAGATACCACTGGCCGACAATGCATTCATGCACTCGAGAAATCTCACCACAATTTAAGGTTATAAAACCAGTCAATATAAATATAATCACAAAGCCCAGTGCCAGCCTGTCCTACATTGAAAACACTTTCTTAAAACCATAAACTCATTACGAGGAAACTTGGGACACCACACCACACCACACCCCCACCCCAATCTCCCCACCATATATGGTTCCACATGATACCCAGAAATGGCTACAGTACTCTATGCATTAATGCAGGGTGGCATAATGGCATGCAGATTCAAAGGAATTCTCATCCCTTCACATTCAAAGACAAATAATGTTCATATTCCAAGTTATGGACAGCATAGAGGGAAGAAAAAAAGGGCTCTGCCAAATCTCTCTTTTTTCCAAACAAACTCCTCATGGGGAGATGGAGTCAAATTTTAGCATATCCATGGAAGACATCACATGGGTTTGGTCAGAAATCAAGTGAAACATAATGGAATGAATGTCATACAGCTGCCATTGCATTTGATGAGAAAGATTAGCAGAGAATTTAGTACCATGATTGTAGCCATTAAGACAAATATGCAAGAAATGGACTGCTGACACAGTTTAGTGAATTCTGGTTCTCTTGTGGGGGGAGAAACAAACTGCCCACGAATCATTGGAGCTATCAGAGGTGAAATATGCATCAATTACGCCGTTTGGACTCCCCGGTTCGTGTTCATATTTGCGCTTAAGGTGTTGGCAATGCTGCTTGTTCCTTTTGCCACCAGTTAGCTCTATGATGAGATCATAGCACTCATCTACCTTTTCCTGTTATCATTTTTTATTCAAACAATGAATACCCAGGCAGGAAAAACATAAAATTTAACAGTAAAAATGTAAAATCATTGAGGATTTGAGGAAGAATGCATGCCTTGCTGATCTGGAGCAAACAGACAAGCTCATTCTTGTATTCCATGGCATTGCAGGGCTCAATCTCTTTGATAACAGTAAACATTATTGCAGTGGCAACAACAGAGGGGAGATACTGAAGTAATCTGGAATCTGCAACAATGTATAGTATATGTGAATAATATAAACTCATAAAGGAATCACATTTTACAAACTCCAAAAAAAAAAAAAGTAAATCCCTTACCAGCAATTACAGAGAGAATTAAGCGTTCACAGAGGCCTAAAAACTCCCAATGCAGATTGGTCATCAATTTGAATCTCCTTATAATATGGTCAATGAAGGAGATTGGAGTGACAAGATTCATCCTCCATTGTAGGGTAGAAAGCACCAAGAGTTCCATTCTCTGAATAGTCTTTGCCTCGAATAAAAACTTCGCCTCTGCAACCTAAAGAATGAGAACAGATCATCATTGCGGCATTTATTCAAACACCCTAACTGCAATGTACAACGAAATGAAATTACATACTTGGAGGTCTAAAAGAAGAGGCACTTGAATCTCCTCCACCTTTGCGGCTATAGATACACAGGCCACTGCTGCAAGCTGGCTCATCCATGGCTTATCTCTCTGAAAGCAAACTCCAGATATGAACCTATCGAAATAATTCACAGCCAGAACAGCGGTCAAAGCATTAAAGCCATAGTGCCTAATGACCTTCAAAATCCAATCCACAGCTTCGTTTCTGGCCAACATTAAAGACTGGTCCAGATCAACACACCCGATCTCTTTTTCCTTAGATAACAAAGCCAGAAGCTCATCATCTTCCCAGAAAAGGTCAGATTCGAAGAAAGTTAATAAGGGCTTTTTTAACACACTTGTCTCAGCATAATCGTGAGTCTGGAAACAAGACCATCCGCCCACATCTTCCTCAAACCTCTCATCCTCGCAGAAGAGAGCATCAGGGGAAAAGATTGGGTTTCGGGACTCAAAGGCTTGGTCTTTCTGAGAATGGGTAAGGGGAAACATCTCCTCGTCGTTGTTCTTCTTCTAAGAAGAAGACACTAAAGCCTCTGCTCATTATCTTCAAGAAAAAATGGAAGTCCACAACCCCTGACCCGTCATTATATCCGGCGGGGCAAGTGGTTGTTTCTCTCTCTACAGTGGTGGAAGAGAGCAGAGAGCAGGAAGTTGACAGGGAAGAGTGTGGAGTGGAGTAGCAGAAGAGAAGTGAAGAAGAAAAGGAGAGATTTTATTTGAGAGATTGGTTTCATTTCACGCTTGCCTGTCGCTTTCTTTTCCCCATATTTTGTCTCTCTTTTCCATGAAAATCATTTTCATTTTAGTTTTCAAATCTGGGGGTGGCCGTGGGGGGAGGGGTTGTGTGCTTGTGTTTGGCGCGCAAGGAAATCTTGAATATGCAGCATTCATTAAAAAGGATTTAAAGTATCATATCATAGCTTCAATCATAAACTCTATAGAACAATCAATATACTTTTTTTTTTTTCAAGTATTAAGGAAGTAGCATGACTAGCATATGAATAAGTTCGGTGTAACAATTAAATAATTATGATCCAGGAGTGAAAGATAATAATAAATGTAATCAATTGGTTCAACACACTCTGAGAGTTAAAGTATATTTCATGTTTAATTAACGATAAGGTTTACTAGCACAAATGAAAGAGGTTGATCTTTAGGCTGTTATGGGACTAATACACAATTATGAAGTGTAATTATGGTCTGCATAACTTAAGTGTCTATTGTCCCTACTAGAAGGTACGTGATCTTGATGAGTGGGTATGACCACCCATACATGCTGTCAAACCGTACATAGTTGACTTCCCTTTCAAATAAGAGTATAATCGATCACTTGAGAAACATTCTCTATTTTCTTCAATTGTTGAGTTGGGCCTTGTTAGATTGCGTTGGTGACATATATGTTATCAATGAATATTGGAATAAGGTTCAAATTAGCCACTTAACGTAACCTGAAAGTGCAATTAGGCCACTGAACGAAAAAAAAAATGTGCAATTAGACCACTGTACACTTAAAATACATGCAATTTCACCTGATAGCAGGTTACCTTCCATTTCATCATGTTTCCTGTTTATGTGGATGCTGAGTTGACATCTTAAAATAACTTTTTAATAATAATCATTAAAAATAAAAAATAAAAAATAAATTTTTTAAAAAAATGGTGGCCACCCCTCCCACTCCCCCCTCCGACTCCAACCAGAAAGGACTCATAAATTTTATCTATAATACCATGAAAATAAAACTCTAATAAACACTGCATTTTGGCGTTTGTTTATTTTTTTTAATAAAAATTTTAAATTTTTATTTATTTTATTTTTATTTTTAAAGTTTATTATTAAAAAAATATTTTAAAATGCCAACTCATCATCCAGGTAAGTAGACAACCTGATGAAATGAAAGGTAACCTGCTATCAGGTGAAATTGCATGCATTTTGAGTGTTCAGTGGCCTAATTGAACTTTTTATTCGTTCAATAACCTAATTGCACTTTCAGGTTACGTTCAATGGCTAATTTGAACCTTATTCCATGAATATTTGAGAAAGATCTAAGAAATAAAGTTAAATTTTTTTAAACCTTCCATGTAAAAAATGTGAATGCATCAATACCTTTCATATTGAGAAATCACAAGCTAGAATATTATTATTACTAAGCTTTCAGAGTTGGTTTACTAACTGGAGAATTTTTGCAGTTTTCTTTAAAAAATGGAGAATAAAAACAATAAACATGTTCACTAACACAATTTTTCATTTTGAAAATTGAAAACATTTTACAGTTTTATAGAAAACTATATAAGTTGTAAAAATTATTTTTGTAAATATAAAACAGAATCATCTATCATTTATTTGCCTATCACTGTAACCACATTCCACCATTATTTACTTAAATATAAAGGGTCAAATAGGCATTCGGATTAACCCATCAACCATTTATTTTGATGCAATAAAGTAATAAAAAAAAAAAAAACCATTTAATGACATGCTAAGTGACCGGCTAACTGTCAACGGAACAACTCTCCACCACAAGACAACAATCTCCAATTTCAACTTGGTTGGTTTGGGAAAAAGAATTAAGAATAAATTAAATTAATATTTCATAGACAATAATTACTTGAAATATTGATTATTTCAATTTTATTGTTTGATCGATAGAATAATTAATATAAAGATTGTCAAGTAACAGATAACAAATTAATCACCAAAAGCACTAGGGACCTATCCAAAATATGGTGGAGTGTTAGCAGGAGTTAAAGGAAGCCATGGAGAGTCAAGTTGAAACATGTCTGCAGAGAACCGAACATACAAACAAATGCACTAACTAGTCATTCTCTTCGGTTTGACCAGGATTGAAAATTCGTGAAACTCCCCTTAGACCTTCCTCAATAGTGATTGATTTTTGAGTAGATTTTCAGGTGTAATTATTAAAGAGAAAATGAGAGTGGAGGAACAAACAAATAAAAAAAAAACTGAAAAAAATAAATTTTAAAAAATGTATTTACGCACCCAGGCTTGCGCCTCAGGCACGTGAAGCGCAATTCTTCTCCCCAGTATGCCCCACTCTCCACTGCCAAGAACCCCAAAATTGCATGAGAAAATTTTCTAAAGAAACCCCCTATCACATTTGTTAAAAACTCACCCCTAAAAATTTTATTATTCCAATATCCCAATAAATCCACAAATGGAGAAGACCTTAGTGTAGCTTGTCAATGTCTATGGATGATAGCATGAGTGTTCCTCAAACTATACAGTTCTTATATCGTGGACCGCGGTCCACAATGCATTGTGGACCGCGATCCCCAAAACGACGTCGTTTTGATTAATGAAACAGACGGATGAATTCGCGTCACTCAGTTTCTTTTCATATATACTGCAGTTTCTTTTCATGTATACTGCAGCTTCTTTTCATATATACTGCAGTTTCTTTTCATATATACTGCACTTTCTTTTCAACATAACTGCAGTTTCCTTTCAACACAACTGCAGTTACTTTTGGATATAACTATAGTTTCATTCGATAATATACAACTGTAGTTATATCAAAAAGTAACTGCAGTTGTGTTGAAATGAAATTGCAGTTGTGTTGAAAAGAAACTGCAGTATATATGAAAAGAAACTGCAGTATATATGAAAAGAAAGTGAGTGACGCGAATTCATCCGTCTATTTCATTAATCAAAACGACGTCGTTTGGGACCGCGGTCCACAATGCATTGTGGACCACGGTCCACGATATAATTTGCCCAAACCATAGTGGTGCCAATGTCAACTACTCAACTAGTCATATATTTTTCTTTTGGATTTACCACCCTCCTACCAATTAAAAAAAATCATCAATATTAATCGTCATAAATTATAAATTATGACGAGAGTATTATTATTCAATCATTATAGCATAGAAAATAATTAATTAAAGGCTGCCTTCTTTTTAATCATATTTCTCTAATTTAATCCTCTTGGAGAATATTTTATAATCCTGCATGCTAGCTGTTTGGCATGAAGGTTAAGAAAAAAATATACATACCAGATTTCTCCTACCAAACATGTTGCCAATTATTTATTTATTTTGTGGAATTGTTTTTAGGAATTTATTCTGTTTGGATCAGTACGTACGTATGGTGTTGTCATCTGGGCTGCTCGATCCAGTCGATGGAAGCGCAGGATGCCCACTGTTGCTGTCGCCTGTTGCGATCTGTAATTCTGTCATTAATGCAAGAGACTATATTTAAATTATAAAAATATTATACGAACTCTCACTTTTTAATCTCAACTTCTACTCATTCTCACAAATTAGACACTTTTTATGAAATTCACGTGATAAAAATATTATATTTCTTTCTATGTCAGGTTGTAAGGGAATGGTTTACCATTCTATCGTATCTTGTTGTATCGTTTCGCTTTGTGCTTTAATGAATTAATCTCGTTAGCCTTCAAAAAATATATATATATATATATATTTGTATTTGTCAAATCATGGAATAAAATTGAGAGAATATAATTTGAAAGTACATGTAGTAAAACTTTTTAAATTAATTAATGTCATTAATTAAGACCTCTAAACTCCGTTAAGAAATAAAAAGATATATTATTTTCATAGGTATTTTTAAATTAGCGGATCCAAACTACAGATCCATTCAAAATGCAGGATTTTTAATGTGATTTGATCATATGCTATGTTGGTTTTTAGATAGTATAACAATAAAAAGGCATGGAAATGGCAGCCATTGAGGAGTGTTTAAGTGAAATTAAATATTTTTGTGTTTCAGTAAGTTGAGAAAGTATTAGCTATGAACTGTATTGTAATAGAGTTAGTAATACTAAAAAAAATAGTATCATCCATCTCAATCAAACTAGTCGCTGTATTCCTGAAAATGTTGCCAAGAACATGAAAATGTCAAACGAAGAAGGAGAGAAGAGGGTGCAACGCTAAATTATTCTATGGACCTGGTCCACCTTAGGTCTATGTTCACAAATTTAGAACTCTATATTCACAATGTTATAACTCTATATTCACAATTTTAGATCTCAATATACAAAATTACATTACTCAATATTCACAATTTTTTAACTCTATATTCACAATTTTGTTATATAGATTTAAAAATTGTGTTATACTGTTGAACATAGAGTTATGAAATTGTTAACGTAGAGCCATAAAAATTATGAACATGGGGTTATGAAATTATGAACATAGAATTATGAAATTGTGAATATAGACCCGGATCCACATTGCAATATAGACTCGGGTCCATGGCATAACAACCGGGGTGCATCTGCATGGACTAATGAAGTATTGAAGTGTAGAAAGATAAAAGGTCTTTGAATTTGCCATTCAATCAGAGAATTGGGCTTTTATTAAAAATTGGGTGGCCCAAAACTCAAAAGTTTTATTTGGATGGTCGTTTTTTTTTTTTTTTTTTGGTTTTGTTTTTTAATGTGAAATTTTCAAATAATGAAAAGTTGGATAATGAAAATATAAATGGATGAACCCCTCCCAGCTCTAGGCTTACCCATTAATCTAATGTGGAGTTTTTTAGAAGTAGAATTTGGTTGTACTATACAATCATTGATTATATATATAAACTATTCCAACATTTTTTTCAATATATTATATCGTGTTTAGTTACCCGAATTCTATAGTTATTAGCAAAACAAAAAATTTTTAATTTATTTTAAATTTGTTGATCAATTACAGTACATTTCAAGACAAAACATATCATTTATTCAATTTAGGAATTAGTTTGAATAGTTATAAAATCATTATATTCAAGTTTGAACTGAATGGTTGCCACTTGCCATCATGTTATGTTAAAATTAGGTTGAACTCTCTTTGCAATCTTATCCTATGAGTGTAAAGACAAAAATTTTATCTTTTTTTTTTTATATAGTGAGTTAAAGTTGAAGAATGCGGTCAATCCGGTTTTTGTGGATGGATGAGTGGAATTGGTTGCAATAAATGACCGACTTTCCTGATATTATGCTTCGCTTATAATTACAATTGTTAGCCAGATTTTCTATAATCTTATATGTTGGTTTAATGGTTTAACTTCGATTCTGCAACCCTTTTTTTTTTTTTTTACTGCATTGACTTTTACCCATCTTTTACCATGCATTCATCCAACAAAACCATCTGATACTGCAAATCCTCTGCCATGCCACCATATATCACCAAAAGCCACAGACAACTGAGGAGCGTTTGTTTTTCAAAAAAAAAAAAAACTGAGGAGCGTTTGGAATCTTCTGCAAATGATTGCCAATTCCTACGAGACACCCGGAAACGGTCCTAGAAACCATTCTCTGTTTGCCAGGGAATTTTTTTATTCCTTGTCATTCTTTCGCTTTGAATCTGGATCATGATTACGATTGATTATTGGATAATAAATGTAGGTTTATAGATATGTACTTTTAAGTTTAAGGTCACGGGCTCCATTTGTCTAAAGAACAAAAATCCCAGAATGGAGCATACACTGCAGGCCTACATGCCATATTTCTTTTTAAGGAAAATATACAAACAAAATGCCCATACTATGTTGCAATTGCAGCTAGCTAGCTGCCACATTGACGGTTTCATGGAGTAAACAGTCTTCTTATCCTCTGAATACTCGTTCGGCAAAACGGACATATCTTCCCTTCCCTTCACTAATCCTGCGTGCACAAATCAATAATTCAAACCTATAACCTTTTGCACAAATTTTACCACAATCCTAAACTTATCATTGCCTACAAAAGGCAAAATTGCCCTGACAGGATAGTAAATAGTTAAATCACAACAACTAAACTGTCTATTGGGTATGAGGACAGTGTTTGTTGTTACAAAGAGTCCACCACATTAAGTGTAACTCTCACACTGTGACTGTCAATTTCAGCTGTCACAGTTCTAAAGTCTAAACTAATAGTCGGATTAGAGATTAGTGATTGAAACTTACCTCTTGGCGCATTGGTAACAAGTGGCGCAGTGACCGCAAGGAACAAAGAAACAGCAGCGTTTACGGTCGTAGCAAATCACGCAGATCTTTCCGTCGTAGAAGTCCTCCGACGAGCTGCTCCGGCTGCAATTCCCGGACTCCTCGTCGTCCTCCTCCTCCTCACACGCTCCGTAAATGACCGCCGGAGCCGCCTCTTTCGGCAGCAGCAGGCTAGTCTCCGTCGAATTCTCCCCGTCTCCGGCCGGCATCACCGCCGCGTCATCGTCGAAGCAGGCAATTAGTTTGACTACAAGCGCTAACACCATCACGAATATCACTGAAGCCCACATAAAGCAGTTTGAGTCAGAAAACATTTACAGATGCACCGGAAAACGTATACGCAGGCACTCAAGAGACTAACCGACCAAGAACAGAGATGTAAACGAACACGCGAACCAGAAATTCAAATCCAGCCATCCGTTCATCATCCTGTGATCATGATCAAGACTAACAAGATTATTACCGACTATTGGTGCCTGAAAGTAACGGTTAATTTAGTTAATTCATAGTTACCTCGTCGAAGTTGATCTGAGGAGAAGCAGGAACGCCTAGTGTGAACGCCATTTTCGGACTTGATAAGAAAATGGGGAAAACGAGGATGTCTGGGTTTTAGTATCGGACAGAAAAAGAAAACATTAACATTAGTTTTTATTGAAATCATCAATTCAAAGGTGGACTCTGTTCCAAAATTAAAGCAGTGCTCTCCCTTTCCGAGTAAAGACACAAAGTTTTAAAGAAAACAATTAACGATTTTAGTCCAATAAATGTATAAAAATAATAATATGTAGTCCACCAATAGTAATAACATGAACTTAGGTAAGGTGTACAGGATAATTTGTTGTAGTTCACTAGGCAAGCTCCACTTTGCTATTAAATATTACGGAGTATTAATTTGATGTTTTAACAATTACGATTATTTATTACTCCCTCCGTCCCTAATTATTTGTCTCATTTACTTTTTGCACGGTTTTTAATACAACATAACAAATGATACTAACTTTCCAGTTTTGCCCTTCAAAAGTAGGTGTTCTTTGTACAAAGTACAATTGTACTTGCCTCATTAATGATCTAAAAAGTTGAAAAGTCAAAAGGGTAATTTGGGAAATGTAGAATGATAGTTATGTTCAATTTTAGAAAGAGGACACTATTTTGGGACAAACTAAAAAGGAAAGTAAGACACATAAAATGGGACGGAGGGAGTATTTTTTTTTGAATGCTACCAACCCACCACCTCCCGTATACAGGGAAGTGTTTGATGCCACTGGACCACAAGTATAGATACAAGCTGTGAAAGTAATATTTAAACCAAAAAAAAAAACTCTTATTTATACTATAGTTCTCATAAAATTCAAAGCACTATATATAGGCAATCCTGCGTTAAAGATTTTGTATATGTGCCTATTGCAATGTCATCATGAAGAGCATTAAATGTTGCTAAATAATTCGATAATCAGTAACGAGACATTCAAATTATATCTTGAATTGTGCTTATTAGACATATCTAATATTTCATTAATAATAAATAAAAGACATAAATAGCAAAAATATCGCAATCGATGTCCTCTTATTTATAATAATCTATATTTTTACTATTAATTTAATTCATAACATGCATGAACCTGTATTAACTCACTCATATACGAAATTTTTTAGTAAAAGTCAATATTTTATAAATGATCTTGAAATCAAACTTTTTACTAACAATATCATTTATACTTCACCAATAACCACGGGTGAATCCAAGGGAGATAATGAGAGCAATTGTGCATTCGCCCCACCCATTCTCAACGCACTTAAAATATATAATTATATTTTCATTTCTATCGCATTTTAAAATTGTTTAATTCTTGGTCCAGTATATGCAATTTCTGGCCCGGCCAACCAATAACGAATAATTACAGTTATGATGATAAAAGAAAAAGTAAAATAAATAAATAAATGTAAGATTTTTTCTAATAATATATAATATGTATTATATATTATGATTTTAATTAAGTGGTGCAACTAGGCTTATTAAATAGTTTGGTTAGATCGAATAACTAACTAGTAGTTATTATTAACCATATACTCTGTACCTATATAAATTCGGATTGACATTACATAGCACATCGATATACGATACTCATACTGTTCAGTAGACACAAATACACCATTTATGATTCTGAGTCTAACTGAACGATCGATCGGGGCGTCGCTTGACGCCGTCGATCAAGAAGAAGAGGCGGAAGGATTGTCAGTTAGTCCGGGGTGAGGGTAGGAAGAAGAAGATAAGTATGAGTCAAATATAACTAAAGGTCTACTGTTCACACATCAATTGACGCCGTCGATCTTTAGAGGCGGAAGGATTGTCAATTAGTCCAGGTCGAGGGTATGAAGAAAAAGATAAGTATGAGTCAAATATGATTAAGGGTCTATCATTCACGCATCAAGTGTTTGGCTCTATGGTTAAATTATTTATATATAACTATAAATAAATTTTGTTTTCTATGAATTTGTTGGTATAAGTATTGCCGTCAATAGCAAGTTAACTGGAAGCTAGTAGTCAAAACTCTACAGTAAAACCACAAAGTCGGAAAAGAAAAAGTCAAGGTAACCACCGCCCCTGCCGTCTCCTCCAACCAAACGCCGTAGCCCGCACGTCATCGCCGGCGGCGGCCAGGAGAGAAAGGAAGACGCGACAAAAAATAAATAAAAAAGGAGTTGAGATCACATTACATACCTAAACAGAGCTTCCGAAAATTTTGCAGAGTCACCGCGCCGTTTCTCTGGCCTAGAACGGAGACGTGATCGGAGATTCGAAGAATATCCGGAATCACTGCGTTCGTTAGGATAAGTTAAGAAAACCGCTTCCTTCCTTCCTCGCAGGTGAAGATCTGTGTTGGCGTTAAAACATTGAACTCTGCAACTGTCTGCAAAAACAACCTTTGAGAATTGAGACTTGAGTGTGGCCTGGGAGGGAGTGGGAGTGGTAGATTGAGTAGAGTGTAACGTCGTAGTCGGTGTGGTGTGACAGTTATCTTTATTTGGCTACTTCTGAAACAGACAACGCAACAGTTTTGACGTTCCTTGGAAGGTTTGTTTTTGGACATCACCCCCACACCCCACCGGCACCCCACATCAAAAAAAAATATATATATATATATAAAAGAAAAATAATAAAATAAGATAACAAATTCTATTTTTTGTAACCAAATAAACTCAGTCATTATCTGCTAAGACATGTGTCACCCGGTTACACTCTCATATGTAATGGATAAGTTTGACTTTCAGTGAGGTGATATTGACTCTTTGTGCTTCAGGTTGAGATAGTAGTTATGAACAGTGGTACTAAAAAAAGGTTAGGAAAATTAAATATCAAAGTAAGATGTTTGAAATTATATATTAATCTTTTGTTAGTTGTAGAATGATTATTTATAACTAATAAATAAAAAGTAATAATGTAATGATACAAAATTAAAAGAAGTTCAAATAAAATATAAAAGTATCATTTTTTTTTCAGTGACATGAATGCTTATCTCAAATGGGAGGTCATGACTCATGAGTATGAGTTCTGTAGTACTAAAGGAAAATATAAAAGTGTCACAATAATTAAAAATTAAAAAGAATTTTATTTAAAATAAAATAATGGCAAATGTATATTTCTACATATAGTAAGGAATTATTAAAAGATATTTTAAAATTATTCCGATTATGGGCCCGGGAATATTATGGGCCCATTTGTTTTCTTTTATTTGCCAGCGAATGTCTTTAGTTGCATCATTTTCCTGTAATAAAATATCAAAAAATCGAATTCCATGCAGTGATGTTTTTTACTGCATATACACAATCATTTATACAATGGATCGCTAATATACCGTTTATTTTTAATACATTAAAAAATTATTTTTAATGTATTATAATTTTTTTAAAAAAATTTATTTATAATTTATTATATATTCATTTTTAATTTATTACTTAAAAATAAATTAATAGTACATTAAAAATAAATTTTGGATGTAATAAAATTTAATATTTATACGTGATTCATCTTGTAACATAGATCATAGTCCATAATATAACTTGCCACTATACAGTATTGGGCTAAGGTTTACTAAGGGACAAAACGTCAACTAGCCCAAACTAAATAGGTAACATGGTCCAGTCCAACTTTTCTTTTGGATAAATGTTTGTGAAGATAAAATTGTCCTCGTTGTTTGGGAGCCATTATTGGGTGGAGTGGTGGACTAAATCTTAGAGCATCCTTATTAGTGGGGGAACTTGTGTGAGACCGTCTCACCATGAGACGAGTCGAGTCGGATCGGGTCAAGATACAAATATAATACTTATATGCACAAATGTCATACTTATATGCTCAAATGTAATACTAATCAGGAATAAAATTTTTGTTACTTATAAGGGTAAATGTAATACTTTTAAGGGAAAATACAATACTTTTACATTTCGATTTAAAAGTATTATATTTTTCCACAAAAGTATTATATTTGCCCTTATAAGTGAGGGGCATTTGTTAACTTTACTTATTATGAAAAATGTATTACTTTTTCTCTAATAAGTTTTGTATTTTTGATTAGTGTTATATTTGAGCATATAAGTATGACATTTGCACATATAAGTGTGACATTTGCATGGTGCCTTGACCCGACCCGACTCACGAATAAGGATCCGTGAGACGATCTCACTTAAGTGTGACCCTTAGTGGGGATATTTCACGGTTAGTGAGGAGTTTTTGTAAGTGTGATTTGAAAAGAGAAAGTGAGATGAGAGGAAAAAAAAAACAAATTTGATTTTAAAAAAAAAATTTAAATAGCATTGTCAGGCGCGCCCGCTAGGCGCATAAAGTGACAGCCACGCGTGGTGTTAATTGGAGTGGGTCCCACTCCTCTGCATCATCTCTTCATTTGTAGGAGTAACTCTTTTCTTCTCTCTCCCTCACCTCACTCCTCCATGTGGCATTGATGCCTGACATTATCCCCTCAATATGCACCAATGTAGATGCTCTAGCATAACATATTATGTACTACGTATTTTTTCCCTTATATGAAAGTACATAATATATTAAATATATATACATAATTTGTAGTTTTGTACCGTGGTTCATAGTATAACAATTTATAAAAAATATAGCAAGTTCCACCGTTATAGAAAAAATACTATTTGCATTAGAAATGTAAAATGTCAATATTTATAAACAATGCGCGGCTCAAGTTTTAGCTCTACTCATGAGAGGTGACAATGTAGACGCAACTAGTATTATTTTACAACACACATTGTTTTCACTTTTCACAATCTCTACTTAAGCTAACTACTTCTCTGTGTGGCGCGTGTTTGGGATCACACATTTTTTATTTTGATTCCTCATCGATCAGGTTATCGAGGCCTTAACCTCTCTTTGCATGATAAACTATTTAATAATATATGACATGTTGCATAAGAATTAGTACTTAAGTATATTAATATTTTTAATTTATTTTTATAAAGATGTTCTATAATATTTTATAAGTCGTTTATTATAAAGATATTTTGTATTATCTTTTACCTAAATAATTTCTTATAAAGATATTTTGTAGTATCTTATAAGTCGTTTCTCGATTACAATATGGTAAGTGTTTGCGGGACTCTTTTTCTCTTTAAATGCTTACAATATGGTAAGTATTTACGGGACTCTTTTTTTCTTTAAATGCTTACAATATAGTAAGTATTTACGGGACTGTTTTCCACTTTAAGATTCGATAACGATAATTAAAATCTATAAATAGTGTTCATAAATCATAACATTTTGTTGTACTCATTCTCTATTGCAACCATCATCAAATCTCTTAATACCCAACGGATAGTTTTTCAAGCTGATTATGGAATCGGACAAAGAGAATTGCTTCATCGTGATTCCCGACGAATGCTTACCCATAATTTTCCAATTCCTAGGATCCAACGACCGCAAAAACTGCTCCCTTGTCTGTCGGAGATGGTACGACGTGGAATCCCTCAGCCGCCACCAGCTCACTGTCGACGTCAGCGTCGGAGTGGGAGCTGACGTCACCCCGCACATTCCCGCCATATTTTCCCGCTACCCTTCCGTCACGGATCTCTACGTCCGTTCCAGAAGAGAATCGCAGAGGGTTAGCGACGTAACTCTGTTCCGCATAGCCTCTCGCTGCCGCAACATCACGCGCCTGAAAGTCCGTCGCTGTCACGGCGTGACCGGCCTCGGGCTGGCGGCGCTGGTGCGCGGCTGCGAGCGGCTGAGGAAATTCTCGTGCGATATTGTCTCGTTCGGGTCCAGAGGCATGGACGTTTTCCTCAACCACTGCTCTTCCCTGGAGAAGCTGACGGTTAGGTCTCTCTGCGGCACCAATCTCAATGACGGCGGCGTCGTTCCTGAGCTGGTCGGCGCGGCTTCGTCGTTGAAATCCGTTTCTCTCAAGTACCTTTACTACGGCCAGCGATTCGCGCTGTTAATCGCGGAGTCAAAGAATCTGAAAACCCTGAAGGTTTTGCGTTGTTTTGGGCCTTGGGATACCTGTCTAGAGATTATTACTAATCTAAACAAAAGTTTAGTTTCAATCCATCTGGAATCGCTTGAGGTGACCAATGTTGGCCTTGCTGCCGTGTCAAAATGTCCCAACTTGGAGACTCTGCATTTGAGGATGACGCCCGATTGGGAAATGCAAGTTGGAGAAGAAGGCTTGATCGCCATTGCTAAGAACAGTAAGAATCTCAAGGAACTGGTGCTTGACGGTATGGAGACTAGTATTACTAGTCTGTCTGCAATTGCTTCTGGTTGTGTGAAACTGGAAAGATTGGTTCTTGCTCATAGCGAGAGAATTGGAGATCCTGAAGTTTGTTGCATTGCCAAGAAATGTGTGGGTTTGAAGAAGCTGTGTATCAATGGATGCTTGAGGGTGAGTGATGAGGGGATTGAAGCGTTTGGTTCGGGGTGTCCGAATTTGGTGGAGCTTAGCATCAAGAACTGCAGAGATGTGAGTGGGGAAGTTGCAGATTGGTTGATTGAGATGAGGCCTTCATTAGCAGTGAAGTTGGATATTGAAGCAGATGAAATTGAGAATGAAGAAGAGTAGGACTGGGTTTTTAGTGATTGAGGGTGGTGGCAATGGATCAAATGGTGATGGATGGTATTTCCAATGATGGCGCATCAACAATACAATCTTTATTTATTTATTTTTACTGTTTTCAATTATTTATATTGCATTATATTGCTCTAGTTCAAAGCTCTTTCCTTTGAGTCTTGAGATGTTTTCTTTTAGTTTCCATAGGTTAAACACCATACCTATCTCCCGTTTCTTTGTAGCTTCATATACCCAGATTGAAGTTTGCCTTGTTGCATTACTATGAGAATTCTTTAGCTTAAATGCCATAGATATCTTCAATATCTTCTTTGATTTTGGCTTTATATTGTGGTGCATTGTTTTTATAAATCCTATGTTATTATACATTATGAGGTAAAAGATCCTGACTTGTTTCTAGTAACTTAGAGCGTTTTTTAGTTTATTAAAAAAAAAAAAAAAAGACTAACAAAGCTAGTTGGTGTGCAGTCAACAGCGGGCGTGCGCCCACCCCTGCTGGGCGCATCTATTCAGTGCGTCAGGGTTTCTTTCTTTCTTTATACAGTATCAGAGTAAAAAAAAGATCTCAACTTGTTTGTAGTAACTTAGAGCAACTCCAATATCCATATTTGTTGGATTTTCCGTGAAGTTTGTAGTGAAATGGAAAGAGAAAATATGTTCTTACAAAAGATGTTTTTTTGTAGGCCCATCTATTTAAAAAACTAACTCTCGAATGCACTAGCAGCGCCTTACTACACTCGCATACTGGGGGGTGACCCTTTTTTTTTTTTTTTTTTTTTTTTTTTTTTTTTTTTTTTTTTTTTTTTCTTTAAATTTTATTTTTTTCCTTCGCCTTTTTGTTGGAATTGCAAAAAACTCAATTGTTGGGCTTGCTCTTATAAGTAGTGAATCTGGAAAATGAATACTTGTCTCCATGTACTAGAAATAAAGATTAAAGATTTTAAAGAATTCCCCAGGACTATCACAGAAATGTGTATGGAATGTTCAATGTATGGAGAAAAGATTAAGGTAAAGATGTCTATAAGTATGATATTGAGCTTCTTTACACCAGAGCTTTAGGTAAATGAAAAAATAAATAAATAAAATTGAAAAGTGAAAAACAGAAAGAAAACAAAAGAGATAAGACAAAAAAGAGTGGATGATGAATAACCTATCTGAGCTTCATTCTTTCAAGACAGTCAGTTCATTGCTCATTCACTCTCATAATCTTCATCGTCATCTCCGAAACTGAAGACAGAAGCATCTGCTGCTATGGCTTTAAAATCAGTTGATCCCAGATTGGGAATGCTGGCAGTCCTATTGTCTGCATCAATTTTTATTTCACTGGAGGTATCAGTCTTCAAGTCTGTGGGCTCCTGGCCTCCAATGGTGAGTTGCTCGGTTTGGCATGTGACTTGGGTTATTTGCTCCTCGCTAGTGCTGGAATCAATAACTCCAACAGATGGCGCTGCAGAGGAGCTGCGAGCACTGGTTTTTGTCGATTCCTCTCCCTCGCTATCAGAAAACACATCATCATTCTGATCTCGGCTTCCAGACCCCATACATTGGTCAGAATTAGCTTGGGTACCATCAGTTGAGGAATTGGTTCCTGACATCTCATCACTTTTCTTGCTTGCATCTTCGGACTTAAATTTTGCTGGGATGGTTCCATCATAGTCTATCATAACGATCTCGACTTGAAATCCTGGAGAAGGAAATTTCCTCTGCAAATGTTTCAGTCATAAGCTAGGATAATGATAACAGAGGTCAGATGCAAACTTATAAGGAATAGCAGTTTACAGAAATAAATGATCTTCAAAATGACTAAGTCATGGCATAGATAATCAGACAGACAATATATAGGTTACCTTATCAAATCCATCGAGTTGTGAACCATCTAAAATAATTCTATTTTCCATCACCGATGTGTTTAACCAACTGAAAAGGAGAAGAACAGACAAGATATGAACAAACTAACTTTTTACACTTCAAAAAAGGGAAGAAACGGTTTTTTGTTGGATTGATTTAATTTGGTAGGGAGGGATTGTTGTTGGGGCCATGCAGAGTGGAAATCCATGAAGATAATATGCTTTACTTGTTTACATGACATGGAATGATTCAATCTCATATATAAAGCAATGTTACTGGTGAAGTGATGGGTGACAAACAGAATTAGGGATATCGTTCACAGACCAGTAAAAATCTCCATGACGGTCATGAAAATATATTTTGAAGTCTCCCGCCAGCTCAGTTAGGCCAGGTTCCCCTGGCAGGGCAAAAACCACAATTCCTTTTCTTGGTGCACGAATCCAAAAATCTTCAGGCTGCATCAAATTATGCCAATGTAAGTTTGGTATATAGCCAAAAACAATATGCATTTTTGTTCATACAAGCAACTAAAATAATCCATTTATGGGGCAGGCAGGGGAGAGAGGTGGGGATTGGATTTCAATACTGAAATCTACAGAGTATAGGAGATTACCATCAAATCCTTGGTTTTTGGGTGCTTTTTAGTTGTGAACAAGACTCCTGTGAGAATGTGAACATGAATAAGATGTGTTGAAAAGGCCAATTTGTTGAAATTGTATGTATAAATATACATGAGATTATCATGACCATCGACGAGCATATACGTAGCCTAGTTATTGGTAAATTTGATGAGCATATATGTAGCCTAGTAGTGGGTCAAGGTTTTCCACATTCGTTCTTCAAAAAACAAGAAACCTTGTATTTCTAGAATAACATCAAATTAAGTAGTTAGCAAGTAAATCTAGATAGCATACCATTGTGATTAGATATGGTAATTGAAGGCCTAATCCAGTACGGACACTTGTGTAATCGAAATCCCCTTAGCATGCACCTGCAGCATGTAATAAATGAAATAAATACCCTACTGAGGTTTAAACAATGTTCTGACAATGCATTATTAAAAGAGTACCTACGTCCAGACGGCGGTTCACCATTGAAGTGTGTCAAGATGCGTTCAAAGTATTTCACATACCTCTAGAAAACACAAATAATTGTCAACCAGAAGCATAGTTGCACATAAACAGCATTATATCAATGTTTTATCAAAGCATTGACTAACAATCTGGCTTGGAAGAATGAGACCCTTGCTATCTACGCATCTTTTTTGATTATAGTAATCAATGCATTCCTCAGCTGTTGGGAAAAACTATAAAAAGAAAAAGTGAAATAGCTAAGCAACTAATTCAACCATAGCAATGAACACAAGCATTTCACGGTATTAATACCTTACCTTCAAGAAAAGAAGTAGGCTACAAATCATTAATCCTGTCCTTGCTTTACCAGCTTTACAGTGAACAACTACCACATTGACAATGTCCTCCTTCAGCCATGAGTAAGCACTTTGGCAGAACAGTTTAATAAGATGAATAGGGGGGCAGTTGTGGTCATCAAATGGGAAAGATGCAACCTGTTCATAATTAAAGTTAAATCAATCAAAAAGTAAGCCAATATTAAGTATTAACTGCAGAAAATGCATTGTGAAGGTGATGTATCTCCTTTGATGCAAGCCCCTTTTTAAGAAAAAAATGAAAGATGTCCTCAAAGAGAGGAAATATTCCTTTTTGAGCATATATTCAATAATGCGACTGCACCTACAATTTTTTAGCATACTTGTTGGAATCAGATGTCCAGACTTATCTCCTAGAATTCAAATTTATATCTTTGCTGAGTGGGACAGACTCCTGTACCAAGCATATTGGGGAGAAGAAAGATGCACATTACCTCACCTCTATCACAGAATCTAGGGCACAAGCCCATGAATTTAGTCAATGCATTCAACTTCACAAAAAGTAGTATAAATTTTCCATCTAATTAGACTCAAAGTCTCAAACACAAACTCAAAATCTCTAATATCACTTTCAACAACAACAAATTATTAGATGGATGTTGTAAGCTCTTGGATGAGCTATTGACCGTGATTTTTTTGGGGGGGTTTATCATCTCATAATCCATGTCAGTTTGGAAGGAAAACTCAGAATGTCATCTGATCATGCTAGGTATCTCTTCTGTTTAAACTTAAGACTGGAAGATTGCAAAGACAGTAAAATAACATAAATTCTGATGAAAGAAGTAACTTGTACCTTTCCCTCAAACAGTGAAGCGTTGTACAACCTCTCTGAGCACAGATTATAAACTTTGTACTTTCCCTGCATTAATTAATAGATTTAACATTTAACAAGAAAAAGCAGCAGACTGACTGAAACCAGTAATTAATGCAACAAAGATTTGAAAGATACATGATAAATAATGATTTTAAACTCAAAAGGTAAAAGATTTTGAAGTTTTCCATCACAAAGGCTATACTTCATGCAAATAAAATAACAATATTTGAATACTCTTCACTCAAATTTGCCCCATGAATTCTACTTTCCATAGTCACATTTCTATCAGGCAACAGTGGAATGCATCCTCCCCATAAATGGTGAGCACCACCTTTAAAAGAAGAGGTCAATTGTTTAGGTTGCAATTTGTGAGTTCCTTGTTTAACAATGTTATGCACTTTACCTGCCTTCCCTCTTGCCAAACATTGCCTATAACCATGCTGTAGATAAAACCAAATTTCTTCTGGATGTAGAGCAAAGAGAAAGAAGGGGGAGGGCAGAGGGGAAGAAATCCTCAAATTTTTAAAATTTTTTTTTTGTTTGGGAGGGGGGAAGGTAAATATCAATTTTAAGTTTGAAAGTACCTTATGGTGTGTCTCAAAAAAATTGATCACTTCCTCCATGTGATTTCGATAGAACCCCTGCAGCATATTTCCAAGACCCAGAGAGAAATTGGCAATTTGGACCATGAGAAATGGCATTGAAATATAAGCTTAATGATTTACCTCAACATATCCGAAAAAGCCAGAGCTCATATCACCCGCGGGAAACCCCATAGCAATGATATTCTCAGTTATATAAGTCATATCCAAATCAAATCCACCCTCCTAAATTTATGTACAAGCACTCACATTAATTACCATCACACCCAATATATCAACAGTTTTTATCTCATGCAGTCACAATGAGCTCCATGTGGAAAAAAGAAAAAAAAATCCAATTAATATAACTAGAAAGTAAATGGTTTAGCTCAATTAAACAAACTATTTTTTATATGGTCAGCATATATTAACCAGGATTATAGATTACACAACAATTTCTAGTTCATTTAAACCAATAATCAATAACTTTTGTGTAAATCCAAAGTCATTATCCATAACTTTGAGTTTTTCCAAACATTCATAGTACCACACTACCACACGAGTAAGAGTTGCCAGTTAAATGTTAATGACTTCCAGCAACTTCTTATCAGTAAAATGCTGGCTGTGTCAGGGTATGCGTTTCTCCATGACTACTAGTGACTTGAGAAATTATATCTACTCGTAATCTGACTAAAGAAATTTTGCAGTAAAACTAAAGTAATATATTTGCAAACCTGGTATCTCCTCTTATTCTGGGAGACAATATGGCGTGCCTTAACCTGCAAAGCCTTCACTGCAGTCATAGATGAGTCAGCCAGTCCTTTAGTAAGTGATTCAATAACACTTGACTGAGCATTAGCTGAGTTGTCTCCAGCGCTCTCATTCATTAAGGAGGCTTTTGAGGTGAACTGCAATCCAAATCCACTCGCAAGGCGTGAAAGGGATGGCCAACTGACACTCCCAGTCTCTGAATTCTGTTGTCCTTGTTGCACAGGTTGTGGAGCTGTTAGATTTTTGGCCCAAGAAGGTAGGAGTGGTGTACTTAATACTGAAGGCATGCTGTCTGAAGGGCTATCTTTCTCAGAGACAATGGATTCCGAAGCCGAAGGTTCGACTTCAGAAGCTCTATTAGAGGGTGGCGGAGATGGATTGGTGGTTCCAGAATCCATAATGGAAATAATCTGCAATGTTCAAATGATAAACCCACATAAATTTAAAAATTTATGTAAAAATTTATGAAAAGAACAGTTTGAACTCATGCCAATGTTGAAAGCATAATAGAAATTTTGAGTCCACCAACATTGAGTAAAACATCAAAGAATAAAAAAAATTATAGATGAATGCACATTATCCTAAATAAAAGTATCTCAATTATGCTGCCAAAGTTATAAGCAACAAAAAGCAAAAGATAACCGCATTACAACTTCATCATTTATGCTATTCCAGTCTTTATGAGCAAGAAAACTCAAGTTTTAGTTTCTGATTCTTTATATTCCCGAAAGAGCACGCAGCAACAAGTCAGTCCCAACTATTCATCATTTCTACTCATCAAACAATTTTGGTCCACTTAACCTTCTCGGAAGCTTTGGCCTTGAGATTCTTAATTTCGTCCTGAACAATGTGATTATAAAACGGCAATAACAATTCATATGCGTGCAATGACACTGTGATCCGAATTGAACGCAGAACGAATCCATAACAAATTTAGCAAACTAACGAAACGCAATGCCAATGCAAGCTAATGTAGTTGAATCACTCACGGAAATCGTAGCAACCTCTGTGTAATCTCGGATTGGGAGCTTGCTCGGATCCTCGGAAGCTTTTCTATGGATCTAATTCGCAAATGGCAAATAAACAATGCCGGGAACGAAATGTGATTGAGTCCAGTTCGAAGTACAGGGGGCGCTAACGGCGGTGGCAGTGGCAGTGGCCGTGGTTTCTGAATCTACGACTAGGATCCACTTTTTGGTGGATCTATATTCTATGATGAAGTAACATTTTTCCAGATCAGGATCTTACCGGTCAAAATCGGAATTTCATTTTCCAGAATTTCTGTGATGATTGCACCTTACCGGTTTATCTCGTTATTTATATGCTTCGCATTTCGGATTATTATTACCATTTTATGATAGGAAAAAAATCAAATTAGATACCAAATTACGTGCAAAAAAATATAAGGGAAAAGGGTCAAATTAGCCCCTGAACAATAGCTGAAAAGTCAATTAGGCCCCCGAACATTTAAAAAGTGCAATTAGGCCCTTTAACATATAAAATTTGGGCAAAAAACCCCAAAAACCGGTAAATGACCTGCAATTGCAGGTCATTTAGGGTTCAAGACAAAATCCGGCGACCGGCGACGGCGCCGGTCGCCGGACTCCGGCGGAAGGCAACCAAAATGGTTGCCTTCCGCCGTGGAAGGGTCGCCTTCCACCAGAGGAAGGCGACCACTGTCGCCCTCCTCTGGTGGAAGGCGACGGTCGCCTTCCTCCAGGAGGAAGGCGACCAGATCTGGTCGCCTTCCCAGGAGGAGAGCGACAGTGGCAGTCGCCTTCCTCCTGGGAAGGCGACCACTGGTCGCCTTCTCCATGGAAGGCGGAGAAGGCGACCAGTGGTCGCCTTCCTCCTGGGAAGGCGACTGCCACTGTCGCCCTCCTCCTGGGAAGGCGACCGTCGCCTTCCACCAGAGGAGGGCGATAGTGGTCGCCTTCCTCTGGTGGAAGGCGACCAAGGATCGCCTTCCATGGCGGAAGGCAACCTTTTGGTTGCCTTCCGCCGAAGTCCGGCGACCGGCGCCGTCGCCGGTCGCCGGATTTTGTCCTGAACCCTAAATGACCTGCAATTGCAGGTCATTTACCGGTTTTTGGGGTTTTTTGCCCAAATTTTACATGTTAAAGGGTCTAATTGCACTTTTTAAATGTTCGGGGGCCTAATTGACTTTTCAGCTATTGTTCAGGGGCTAATTTGACCCTTTTCCCAAAATATAATGGGTCATTCAACTAAAAAACTATAAAAAATGGTGAAATCCGCACTCAAATTTTACTTGAAAAGTCGTATCTAAATTTTTAAAATTGTAATTAAATTCGTTAACATTTTATTTTTGTGTAATGAAGCCAAAAAAATAGATTAGTTACCAGTGATAACATATCACTAAGGTACATGCATAATTTCTAACAAAAAATTGATTGTCAGCGAACGGTACCAATCGTCTCTTAGGAGAAATGCGACCAGTTCTGATCGTTAGAAGAGAGGACACCAAAACTTCTCCGGAGGAGGCGACTAGAACCATTTATAGTCACCTTCTTCGAGAAGGCGATCATTTTTTGGCTACCTTCCCAGAGAACACGACCACACTGATCGTCTCCTCCGAGAAGGCGATCAGGAGAGGTGATCAGAGACTCCGAATAACTATAACTGGTTGCTTTTTCAGAGAGGCGACCACAAATGGTGTCGACGGTCGATTTTTGGTCGAAAATGATACATGAACCCTAGTAACTTGTGATCTATCGCAGATCACTAACATGTTTTTGGGTTTCATTGTAAAAAAAAATAAAGTGTTAATGGGTTTAATTGTAACTTTAAAAAGTTCAAGTGCCTTATAAGTGATTAATATTTGAAGCACAAAAAGTCAATATTATCTCCACCGAAGCTCAAATCCATCCCTCCCATATAAGAGTGCAATCGAGTGCCACTAAACCACAAGATCATCCACTTTGAATACATTTGCATGCTTATGTCTTTGATTAAGTTCATTCTAAAAGAATATATTCACAGACAAATCCTGAGAAGTGGATATGGCCCAATACACAAAGTACTTGGACTTGATTGTCATGGGCTATGCCTCAATATGTTCATACAATTTAGCTAGCCCAAGGCTTGCACTATGCATCATAATTGATGTCATATCTAAACCAAATGAAACCCAAGAGCTTACATCCAAGTTTTAAAAACAAACTAAATCTTGGACCAATTTTTAATGGGAAATGTTCATTTCCACCATACCACATATTGACTAATTATTATATATTTATATTCACGACTCGGATTCACATTACAATAGGAATTTGAATACCACTTTATTGTTAGCATACTACATATTATTTTTTGTATGTCATATGTTCACTTAACAATTTATATATGTTCATGTATGTTTCATGTTCATTATATTTTGATACATATTATTTCTATGCTATGTATATTTATTTATTGGATTAGGCTTATATAATTTGCCCATGTTAACATGATTGGGCACTAAATAATTTTTTCTAGGAAAAAGTGTCAAATAGGCCACTGAACTTATTGCTTTTGTGCAATTGAGCCATTGAACTTAAAAAGTGTGCAATTCAACCATCAAACAAGCAAAATTTGTGCAAATGGACAATTTTTACAAAAATTTTATGGTGAAATCCAATTATATTACTAACATATATGTATTAAGAGTGACATTTTCTTCTACTA
Source organism: Ipomoea trifida (assembly GCA_003576665.1). Lineage (NCBI taxonomy): Eukaryota > Viridiplantae > Streptophyta > Magnoliopsida > Solanales > Convolvulaceae > Ipomoea > Ipomoea trifida. The sequence continues at coordinate 20,279,974 of CP025648.1, read as the reverse complement.
TACTAGTTGGGAGTCAATATTGAAATGTTTTTAACTCAAATTGAATTAAAAAATTTTGTAAAAATGGTCCAATTGAACAAATTTTGCTTGTTTGATGGTTCAATTGCACAATTTTTAAGTTCAATGGCCCAATTGCACAAAAGCTACAAGTTCAGTGGCCTATTTGACACTTTTTCCCTTTTTCTATATATATATTTTGAAATTTGAAAAGTTGAATTTGTCAAGTATCAATTAGTACTTCTGTGACTTTCCTTGAGAGAAGGTCACAAGATCGAATACCCGATGGTGCGGTATTGACTCTTTGATTTACAGCAGATGGAGAAAGTATATTAAACAGATACTACTTTATAATAAGGTGATTGAAAGGTAATATGTACTAGTACGGAGTAATATTTTGTGTGACGAACTCGATCGAAATGGTATTAGCAAAAATTTGGTGTGATCCTTTAATACGAGACTCATGCTCTACCCACTTGACCATTGTTTTATAGCTATACTGAAACGTGTAATTTGAGCAAAGCTAAGTCGAAACAACAAATGTGGCTGGCGTTAATTCGTCAAATAACTCATAAGCCGCGTGCAGTATTCATCGACATTTTTGTATGATTAATTCTTCAAGTCTTTGTCATTGACGAGATTCTTAATCTGACTGCAGCGTAGCTACCGCGAAACAACGCAGTATTCATCCAACAAAAAGACAAGAGACAAAGGACTAAGAATAGTACCAGAATTTGACGGACCGGAGAGGAAATTTCGCGCCCAACTTCTGTCGGGACTCTCAAGTCAAAGCGAAATTGGAAACTAACAGGAGACTAGGAGAGCTACGCTCGAATCTGCTAGGTGCATATAATTGTCAGATAAAAAGTAATTATTCATTATTTAAAAATAAATTTTATTTTTTTAGTACTAATAACTCTATTAGAATACAATATCTCTTCATAACTACTTTTTCTACTGAGGCGAGAACTCATCCCTTTCATATAGGAGTGTAACCAAGTTCACTAGACTACAAGATTTTGGCAAAAAATAAAAGTCATTAAATATTAATGTATTTATTTTTGGTTAAATAACATGCATAATACTACCAATCTCTTTTTTTTTTTTTAACATAATACTATGAATCTTGATTGGTGCATATGCAATTGTAGATTGAAGTCCTTGTTGTATTACAAACATTATAAGTTTCAAATGGGTTATCTCTTTTGTGCTATTTATAAATTATTATACGTTCATGATAAAAGCATGATTTATCCAATATATACTCTCAGGCAAAAGTTGTGAGTTTCTATTATCATTAAAATTAAAATAATAATAAAAAAAAACATAACCAATTTCGTTTAGGAAGCCAATTTCGATTTAATAAGTTTCATCCTCACACGGGTTTAAAGAATCACGATGCTTGGTTTGATAGAAATAAACATATAAATGTGTTGCATAATCAAGTACACTCTCGGCATGGGCATAATCATATCCATGTTTTTTTCGCATGAGCAGCTCAACTGTCACAAAGGTCAAATTTGTCATAAGAGATTAAAAATCGAATCTCACAAGCGGTAGTAATGTAGCTAGGAGCAACCTCTCAAAATAGTCGGACTCTGATCTTTGTGCGTAATAAGCAAAAGTACAACCTTTATTGATTAGTTGACTCACTATCTATGACTTATCCCGGCCCTCCATATTTTTGTAACAGGTGTACACCGGCCCTCAATTATAACATAATCAAACAACCATAAGTTACTGAAGAAAAATTGTTTCTCACATAATTGTAGGTAAATGGTGTAGAAATAATGACTTATTTAACTTACATGTTATTAATATAACCACTATGTATTCAAAAATATATATATATATATAACCACTATTGTAACGAATTGAAAATGGTTCGTTATTTTTTGTTACAAATCACAACATAATTGTCATAATTTGTCTATTAAATTTGCTTTAAAAAGCCAAGGGCCTTGTAGTCCAGTGGTATCAAACCCTTCCCTTTATACGGGAGGTGGTGGGTTCGAGCCTCAGTGGAGGTGTTGCTATAGATACTACTTTGTAATAGAGTCAGTAGCATTCAAAAAAAAAAAATTTGCTTTAAAAAAAGATATACTAAGAGCTTAGTGTGAGGATGAATAAGTCAATATATCAAAATTTATTTATATAAATAAATAATGAGATTTAATTTTTAGAAAGTAATCTTTAAAATTGATTCACTCCTCCTGATAGTGCTATGAGCATTGTAGCGTCACTCTCCAAGGATAAAATGTGAACATTCAAGTTTCTTTAAAATTGATTCACTGCCTCCTGATAGTGCTATGAGCATTGTAACGTCACTCTCCAAGGATAAAATGGATTACAGTATAATAGTTGAACATTCAAGCTATATTACTCTCGGTGAACTAGAACAACAGTAGAGTACTTCAAATTTTTTTTTGGAAGTGTTGGTAGAAATTCAAGAGAGAGAGAGAGAGAGAGAAAATCAAAAGTTGAATGTTAAATTCGTTTATTTAAATCCGTACAAAATGCAAAAAATGCAAAAAAAAATAAAAAATAAAAATTTCAAGGTTCCTTATTTATAATCTTTGATGCTCAACTTTGAATACTATGTATTTAGTTGGACTAATTATTTAACCAAAATTTATGTTAAATTTTATATTGTATTTTTTAATATACTCTAACATATTCGTAGTATATGTTCAGCAATTATGTCAACTCTGATTGGAATGCGATTCGAAACTCAGACCTTTCTTATATGAATCAATGAGTAAATTAAAGAATAATAAATGCCTAACTTTATTAAATTTTAGTATAGTAGATATCTTGAGTGAAAGTAGAGCATTTTTAAATATATTTTTCTCATTCACTATTTCTTTAAATATGACTTTCTTTGTACTTAATAAATAAATAAATAAATAAAAATAAAAAAGAAGGAAAAAGCGAAGAAGAAGAAGTCAAAATTGACATGATATCTAACTGGAAATTAACAATGCATTTTGATTTGAAGAAGTAAAATTTTCTTTATATTTGTCTAACTTGTACTACAACTTACTCCATACTTCAACGAAAGACCAATGAGGTAAGTATGATTCAAACTCAAAATTATTATTTTAAAAGTATAATTTAAAAGCATGAAACACCAATGAAGTAAGAATGATTCAAACTCAAAAGTATCATTTTAAAAGTATAGTTTAAGAATAATACTATTTTACTTTATGATTTTATCTCTTAATATTCACATCTTGATGGAACAATAAATTTTTGTTTATTTATTTATTACTGTAAAATTGACCAATCCCACATTAAAAAATTATTATTTAATAATTAAATATAAAAGGAACTTATCAAATATTGTCACATAATGATATAAAAATTAAGATGTGAAATCAGGAGGAGATTATAATATTACTCATAATTTAGTATTGTATTATTACATATTAAACTATAATTTACTTTCAAACACATTTATAGAGAACAGAATGTGGTGGATGGCAGATATCTTGGCTAAAGTTTCTTGGGTCTCTAACACCATGTGGGTTAATTGGGAGGAACCCTCTTCAGTGTTAAAGATGCGTTATTAGTTGATTTAAATGTTGTGCCTTGTGAGTGAATTATTCGCGGGGGTGTCAATTGTTAGACGCCGGACTTGGCCCTCCCTCGGATAAAAAAAAAAAAAAAAACTCTAATTTACTTACAAAATATTTTAGATACATTTATGGATAAGGTAAATGAGGTTCAAATTCAAAATATTTGTTTAAACAAGTGTAATTTACCTAAGGATGACATGCATTTGTTCGTGAACTCAATGGGCAACCCAATTTCCTTCCATGATGGGGCTAGGACAAAAGTTGGTGAACGGGAATAGGGTTGCAAACACCCTACGTACCAACCCCAAATATATATATAACATTTAACTCTTTAGTTGATTCAAACCTTTTTTTAATACTATCGACCAGTATCCGGAGCACAAAGAGTCAATATTACTTCCATTGAGACTCGAACTCACAACCTTTCATATGAGAGTGTAACTTGTTGTCACTATACCACAAGGGAAAATAATATATTAAAAGGAAAAATTATATTTTCACATCTAAACTTTTTTCCTAATATTTTATCCATGATGTGTCTTATAATAATCGGTGTCATGAATTAATAACTGACTTCACGTACTTTTAATTAAATACTAAAGCACCCAATTAGATAGTGTAACGCCAAGAGACCGGAAAATAAGGATTTTTTTTTTTTAAAAGTGTGTAATATTACATACTCGTATTAAAATTATAATTATGGACTAGAATTGATGTGAAATTGTATCAGAAATCATTTAACCAACCAGACAACTCATAACAGTTACAAATACTTTTATTTTTAAGAAACCACGTGTTAAAAAACGGACATTGTAATTTTTTAGAAAATAAATGTAAATTATTTCAAAAATTTTGAACAATCTAGTTTGTTTCAGAATTGGTTGGTGGTGTGGTCAATAAAGGGGCCAAAATCCCAAAAGACTGAGTAGTAGACAAACAACCAAAACCAATCCGCCAAACCAACACGATTCTCTCGTGAATCAGACGGCGTTAAGACGTTTCTGTAATCTGATTTCCCAACGCTCATGCTTCTCTCGCATCCCAGCCCCACCCCTCCGCAGAAAAGGTCAATGTCCTTGACCCTTCCGTTCAAACTAGAACTTTCATACAATTTTTTAATGTGTTCTTAATACATTCAATTTCCCCGTCAAACTAATCCTAAGTCTCTGAAATCCTTATTCAAGAGTTGTTCGAGAATGTAAATCGTAAGTTATCTCATCAATTTTCAATTTTTACCATTTCTTTATATTCTGTACGTACAAAGAATTTTCATCATCTCTGATCAGCCCCAATGACTCATAGTTCCCTGCTCAATTCTAACCAATTCACATGAAAAAAAAAAAATTCCAGTCACATGAGAGTAAAATTTAAGAGTACATATAGTAGAACTATTTTTAATAATGTTTGTTTCGTAGTACTAATATTTTCAGAGAAAAGAAAAAAGGAAAAAAAAAATAGAACCTAATCTAGCATGCAAATAAGCGGTCAAACAAAAAAAATTAACGACTCAGATTTAACAACCGAGTGACAGGTCAGTCACCTACTGTCTACTTTATCATCAACCCCTCGCCCCTTTTTCTTTTCTTTAGCCTCGCCTATGGCATCATTTTGACTCTTGTTCCAAATCACATTTTCTCTGTTTCTCTGATTGGGGCGGCCATGGCAGTGGACCTTATGATGGATTACCGACACGGCGGAAACGGCAGGAGTGTTGATCTCACCTTCGCGAAGAAGCTGGAGGAGAGCGCGGTGGTGCAGGAGGCGGCGTCAGGGCTTGAAAGCGTTCATACGTTCATCAGATTGTTGTCTCAGCAGAAGCATAAGGCGGCGGAGAGCCGGGAGAAATCGACGGTGGAGATTGAAATGGTGGCGGATGTGGCGGTTAATAAGTTTCAGAAGGTGATTAATCTTCTCGGTCGGACCCGGACGGGTCACGCCCGGTTCCGGCGAGCCCCCGTCGTTTCTTCTTTGCCGGTTCAGGCGAAGGTCGACACCAAGGTTTATAACCCTACGCCGATTCAGCAAGTTCCGCCGCCGGTTACCGCCGCCGCCGCCGGGAAGACGATTAGTTTCTCGTACTCGCCGGACGTTTCGCGGGCAAACTCTTTCAATATATCGTCGTTGACCGGGGAGACGGAGAGCAAACAGGCGTCTTCTTCCTCTGCTTTTCAAATTACCAATCTGTCCCTGGCCTCCTCCGGCGGAAAACCGCCTCTTTCTTCGTCTTCGTTGAAGAGGAAGTGCAGCTCCTCCGAGAATAACCTCTCCGGCAAGTGCAGCGGCGGCTCCTCCGGGCGATGCCACTGTTCCAAGAGAAAGTAAGCACCTTAAACCCTAACCCCTTCATCTTCCCCATCATAAAAACTGAAAAGATATAACTGTTATCTAACCACACATCTTCCCCAATTGATACAGGAAGTTAAGACAGAAGACGGTGACCAGAGTGCCGGCAATAAGCATGAAGATGGCCGACATCCCACCTGACGATTTCTCATGGAGGAAATATGGACAGAAACCCATTAAAGGCTCTCCACACCCTAGGTAAACATTCTTAATCTTATTTTAACCATAACAAAATCATTCTCGAAAACTCCACTCATATCGGTCAAGTTCAACTTCTAGCAAAATCAATTTATTGATTTTCTTGATTTGAACTGTACAATTATAAGCAATTTAATTTAGTTTCCTGGATCGGACTAGGACAATCTAAGCTGGTTTGCCTTATTATCTGGTTAGGATAACTTAAACTGATTTATCTCTTGTGATTCTTGCTGGTTAAGGTTAGAATGAAGAATTCATCAAATATATACAAATTACAAGTTTTCCTCGTTAATAAAAAAATCTCATAACTCTGAGGTTTCATTGTGATATGATTATTGACATTATTGTTTTTGATGTTGCAGGGGATATTACAAGTGCAGCAGCGTGAGAGGGTGTCCGGCACGTAAACATGTGGAGAGGGCTGTGGATGATCCGGCGATGCTGATCGTCACATATGAAGGAGAGCACAATCATTCCCTCTCTGTAGCTGAAACAAACAGTTTAATCTTAGAGTCTTCTTAGATTATTATGATCAATCAGTTCATTCATGGTGAGGCTAGCTAGATCCAGATCTCAGTTTGCCCTGTAAAAATTTGTGCAGGCTGCAGGCTCACAGTGTAACCCTAGTATCTTCTGCTGTAGTGTTAGGGTGTGTGTCGGGTTTTAGTTCGGGTGATACTCGAATTTTATTTTGGATATCTGGAAATTTCGTGTAGGTTACTTTAGCTCTAGTTTGTGTTAATTAAATGCCTCAGGTGTTCATCTCAGAAGAGATTGGCAATTGGTTAGACCATGTCTTTAGTCTTGCTTTATTTTGTTCACATCTATTATACTTTTTCCTTTCTCAAGCTAAGTAATACCAAAAAACAAAAAAAAAAAAAAAACAAAAAAAAAAAACTTCATAAGTTGAATGATGAGGTATATTTATATTATCATACGACGGAACATAAAAAAAAAATTAAACAAAACATGACTGAATCAAATTCAAGCTCTATCAGTAAGCGATGGAACTAACATGACTGAATTAAATTCAGACTCTATCAGTAAGCGATGGAACTTCCATGAGTCATAGGCGCAAATAGTCCGTCTCCAATCATGTACGTTTTCATCTAGTCTCTAGTGAGAAATAACCTCTAGATGAATATGATGTGGCACTCTATTTTCTTTGTACGATTTTCACGAATTGCTAAGTCGTAGATGCAAATATGTCTCGCTAACTCCACATAAACACTCTTAACGACAACTCAATTTAAGAATCACTTTCAAGTTCCTCACTCTTTAATTAAAACCTCTGTTACAATATAACAATAGACTAGGATATATAAATAGATCAAAACCCCGCTTACAAACCACCTCGAAACTGGATTTGACAAATCCATATACCTTGATTTAATGGTACTATAATGTCTTAAACCTTAAATTAGATCTTCAGCAACAATCTGAATGCTTCATTTTTAGTTGCATCTTGCCTTTACAGTTTTCTATCATTATTATATTGCAGAAATAAATAAATAAATGGAAGTAGGGCTAAAGTGAAGTTAAAGTGGGGATAATGGATTTGGTATGTGTCTTATTGACAGACTGTCAGTGGGAATTGGGATCAGCAAGGGATTACATTCTAATCTTATCCTTAATTTATTCCAACAATAATTAATTCAAGATATTTTTTCACAATATTAATAACATTAATATCAATTGGTGTAATATATATTATTTTGATTTACTGAAAAGTCCACAATCATTATCCAAAGTGTGCTTTAGTTAGAATCCATTTTACAACACTAACCAGTAAATGATTAGAATGAAGTAAACTAATAAAGATTTTCTATAGCTCACATGATTAAACCGTGAAAGTTAATAAACAATTCTTGAACTTGTAACAAGTGGTATTAGGGAACTATATAGTGAATATATTGTTCAAAGTTTAAAGGGGAAAAAAAATCTTAAAAGGAATGATTCAGTCAAAAATGATGATGCAAGTTGAGGAACATGTCGTGTGGGCAACGGTTGAGGGTTGACCATAAAAAGGGAAGACGAAATGGAAGGTGGCAGTTGGGACGGCTGATTTACTCTTAAAGTTTTCCACAAGATGAAGTGAAGCCAATTAATTGTCACCACCCATTTTTGTTGCTCAATCAATGTTTCAATGTACAATTTCAGATTTCTCGACCGACTCAAGCAAATCCGATCCATCTAGAATCTTGGTTTTGATCAGGGTGCTGATTATCGTGATTTTTTTGGGATAAAAATCATATTTCATTTGCTCAGTCGTTTATTTTGGAATAAATATTGATGTCAGTATTACAAATTCAATGGATATATTATTTAAATTATTTGAATAAACATATATCGATTCAGAATAAGATTTTCCTCATTTTATCAAAAATATTTTTTTATCTAATTTTATAATGAGTCTGATTTCAACCGTCAATAATTCAACATTAAACATCTTCCAAAATATATTATAAAATTAGAACTTTGAGACGATTTTTCTAATCTTTGAAATATATGTATTCTAGAGGGATGGGAAGTTTGATTTGAATTGTTAAAGATTGATAAAATATGGTCAAACATTGGTGCACATTTCTAACACGTAAATTGAAATTGTGTTCTGATACTGAGTGATGGGGAGGGTTTTGAAGTTGCATTGGTTGAATGGTTTTAAAATTCTGCAAAGTTGGTGAATTGGTCCACAGTAGACTCAAGTAGAAGAGCCAGCATCCTCAAATTCTCCATTTCATAATAAATTAAAGAAACTGTACAGTACATGACATTATGGAATATGGATAGTATGCTTCAACACATCATATTCTATTCCTATCCTAGATGGTATTATATTGTTCTCATCATATGAATCTTGAGAGAGCCACTCTGATTAAATTAATCTAAAATATAATCAAGTCTATGTGAGTACCACTTGGCGAAGACGTCGCCAAGTTAAATCTATGTGAGTATCACTTAGTAAAGATCGACGTTGTGTATAGTGACCGTGCACGTATTAGCTCCTAACTATGTGAATATGTTTAAGAGAACATACCCAATAATTATGTTGGGTGTAATGTTAATAGCTAGCTAGCCTCCATTAAGTGATAATGCAGAACGCTTGAATTTTTTCCATTACTATTTTTTGGACAGACACATGAGAATCACTCTCAAATTAAACTCAATTTGTGCCAAGACGTACACTTTTAGATCATAGTATGTATATCTCCATATATATAGCGAATCACTCCATCAGTTAGAAATATACAAATTAAAAAATGCCTTAAGCTTGTACATACATGCAAAAGCACTATAATATATATCTAATATTTAGTCGAAGCATTATAGTCTATAGAATTGAGCAACCTCCAGGGATAGTTGCTTTTTGAATCACCATAATCCTTAGATTGCAATAGAGAGATTATCATTCACTTAATCTCAAATAAAGTAGATGTTCATATGCAATAATTTGAGTAGTGTCTTTCAAAAAAAAAAAAAAACTTGAGTAGTGAGATGACTACTAAAGAATAAAGATGATTATATATATCTGACTTGTTATCATTATAAGCTATGTAACTGATGGCCCCATGAGTACAACCTAAATAATAATTAAAGTAAGAGGTGGATTTGACCAAGGCGATCCAATTAGGAAAGTGGGGCAGGCCGGGTGCCTATTTTTTCTGGAAAGAGGACTAAGGGTGCGTTTGACAACGCGATATGGAGCACAATCCGAGAAAACAAGCGGTAGGAAAGAGTGGTTGGCCAAGGTTGAGGGAGCGTCAGCCGGTGATCCAAACACCAGATATCAGTTCACTGGCGAGTGACAGACTCTTGGGGGTCAAGCAAACCGCTCCTAGGCCCGTGGCCTTAGCGCTTTTTAGTCCATTGTTGGAGCACCTTAGTTGTCCGTTGGTGGTTGGAGAGCCTCAACTTGGTTCACTCGGCTATGATGGATCACCTATGTGAGTAGCGGGCTGATTAGGGGAGGGGCGGACCGCTCAGACGAATCACTCGAACATATTGTTCGAGCGGGATTGCTCTGGCAGTTAGCGATGCAATTGGCGATGTATGTCCAGAATGTGACCATAAATCTAAGATCAAGAATAGAATTAACTTCCATTAATACACATCATGTGATGAAAATAATACTCTATAAAATAGACAACATTTTGTTGAATTAAGGAAGTCAAAATCTGCAGCTGGGCTATTGAATATTGATCAAAGTTTGGACACACAATGGGGGCCCTAGAAGTTCTTGGGTAGTTTTTTGGCTTGGCTGATAGCTCAAAGTCAACAGAGGATGCATGCATGGGGATTCCATTGTGGTCTGTCTTCTTTTAATGCCTGACGACTGCCATGTGACAACGCATCTTTAAAAGTCTCCTCTTTTTATCCTTTTGGTTTAAGTGAGACGACATGACAGCTATGAGCTCCCATTTCTGTACTACTTTATAAAATGTCTTTCACTCTTATGAATTGCAATGGAATGCCTCGAAATTGATATTCAATCTGTATCATTTTACTTTAGAATAAGGATGAAATAGATTATTCAATTAAATTAATTATTTTATTAATTTTTTTTAAATTATTTTTAAAATTAGTAATCGCCATGTCAGCACACTTTAAGGGGCAAATTATACTGTGCACCGTGGTGCACATAGCAATGTGCACCACGTATCTAAACGACGTCGTTTTGAGCATTGTAAACTAATTGTCCGTTTTTTTTGGAAATCACGTTTCCCGTTTTGGCTGATCTTTGTATTTATGTTAATATTCTGTGTATTCCATGCAATCATTCTGTGTATTATAGACAACCGTTCTGTGTATTATAGGCAACCGTTATGTGTATTCATGTTAGTAACACATGTTGTGATGTGTTTTTGCATTCGAATGTTTAGAAGAATGAGTTCTGTGTATTTTGTGTAAATATTATGTGTATTCATGTTATTAACACAAGTTGTGATGTGTTTGTGCATTTAAATGTTAGGAGGATAAGTTCTGTGTATTTTGCGTCAATATTCTGTGTATTATGGGCAAACATTCTGTGTATTCTAGGCAAACGTTCTGTGTATTCTATATAATGATTATGTGTATTATAGATAATGAATTCCCTGGAGTCATTCGCGTCCACAAAAATCTGTGTATTTTGTGTCAATATTCTGTGTATTCTGGGCAAACATTCTGTGTATTCTAGGCAAACGTTCTGTGTATTATAGATAATGATTATGTGAATTATAGATAATGAATTTCCTGAGTCATTCGCGTCCGCGTCTACTAACACCGAAACGACGTCGTTTTAAGTACGTGGTGCACATTGTTATGTGCACCATGGTGCAGGGTATAACGATTGACTTTAAGGTAAACAAGTCATTTTGGGTTTAATTACATGAGTTTGTGTTGTTCAGAGACTCAATTATATATTTTTTGAATTTGATTGTCTAATTTCAGTTTGGTGTGTACTTGGGTGGCTTATTTGACCCTTATTATTATTAATTAAATTAATTTTTCTTCTTTATTTATTTGTTAAATATATTTTTAATTATTGACAAATATATATTTTTTTAATATTTTATAATATTTTTAATATAGTTTCTAAATATTTAAATTATATATGTTAATACTAAACTTAATATTATAAACAAATAAAATTCAAAATAACATCAATAAAGTTTTTTTTTTTTTAAACATCAATTAAGTATTGTTAACCGAACTAAATACATAACTTGAGATGGATGGAGAAGTAGTTTTCAAGGAATGGGTTGTTGAGTGGGTAATGTATAATTATTATATTAAAAATGTACGAGTTTAATTATTATTAACATTTTATAGTTGAATCTATTACACAGATTTTTCCTTGTATGGTTTATCCCATATCGTGTGTTGTTTGCAAGTTACTATACAAGAGTGAGATTATTCAATGTACACCATCTCATAATGATTGTGGATTTCTCGGTGGGATTATCCAATTTACACCATTGATAATGATGATTGTGAATTTATCTCATCATCTAAAAAAAATAGAGTAGTTTTTGAAACTACGCGTTATTCGCTGTCTCACCAAAAAAAAAAAAAACTTTGTTTCCATTCTTTTGGATAATATGCCAGAAGCCCAGATACTGATTTGTATGGGCCCAAAATACTATTTATAATTTATAAAGGTATAGCCAAGATACAAAACAATTGGACTAAAGCCCACCTTGTATCTTTCATTTGGACCAAAGCCCAAATTCTTCGTGTTTAACTCGAGAAAAACCGCCGCGACTAGCAGTTGCAAATCTTTCCTTACAGAACTTTTCATGGCAACCCAAAACCCAACTGTCTCTGCACAAAACCTCCGCGATGCCGACGACGTAGATGACCTTCTCTGCGCAGGAATCGCCGCCGCCGTAGCCGACGGAGAGGCGAATCACAGTCATTCCTTAGAAGAAGAAGAACAACAAGTTCAGTCCTCTAGTTTGGTTCGTCCGAATGGGTACTTGCGTGGAGAGGCGTGGATTGAGAGAGCGTGGACTCACTGGAAAAAAATTGGACAACCGAAACTCATCGTTGCACCTATGGTCGACAACTCGGAGCTTCCTTTTCGTATGCTCTGTCGTAAGTACGGTGCTGAAGCTGCTTATACCCCTATGCTACACTCGCGAATTTTCAACGAAGACGAGAAGTATCGCTCTGTAGAATTTACTACCTGCAAGGTAATCTACTTTAAGCTCAAAGAGTTTTCAGAAACTTTGAAAATTTTCCCCGCTTGGATTATATTCTTAAAATTTGCTTTGTACATTGCCCGTATGCATTTCTGCAACTAGATATTTCAGTTTGTATCCTCAATTGTTACTTCTTTGGCGCATTTTGACATATGATTATATGAATTCTAGGCGTATCGCTTTTGCATGTTTTATTGTTTAATGCAGGTTTTAAAATTTCTTCTGTAGAATGTTAATGTTTCCAATTTCATGACGAGTGTTATTCTTTTCTGATTTGGACTTTGGAGTGCTTGATATCGACTATTGTTTAATGTGTGTTTTAAAATTTCTTGATTAGAATGCTGATATCCAATTTCAGGATGGGTTTCTTTTTTCCTGATATGGATTGATTGCTTTCTGCTTCAATGATTCATCTATGTATTTGTTCCAGATTTGTGTTACTGGGCATTCTAATGTTTCAGTTTGGTATTCATCTTACTGTGTTCTCTAAATTGCAGGAGGATCGCCCACTTTTTGTTCAATTCTGTGCGAATGACCCAGACACTTTGCTGGAAGCAGCCCGGAGAGTAGAACCTTATTGTGATTATGTGGATATCAACTTAGGGTAGCATCCTCCTTCCTTGAAGTGTTATCTATTATTCTAACATTTATACTAAAATAATGTCTGAAGATAATTTGCTTACACTTAGGCAATTAGAGGTAGTCCTGTTGTCATGGATACTGATTATTTGCTACTAGAAAACAATTGGCATTTGATTATAAGTTTTTTTGTCTTGGTGTTTAGACGGACACTCCTCATTTTGGACCTTAATCACTACATTTTTTTGTCTGGTTATTTAATTTTCAAATTCTACAACCAGTACTTCTGTTTAAATGAATTTTCTTTTGTGATTTTCTTTCAATTTAGTCTACAACCATAATCCATCATTTTTCAGTCAATTCTGGTTTAACTACATTTCCCAGTTGATTGATCTGTTCACATACTATAGAATATGGTTTTATTGGCTCTTAGATAAATTGTTTTATTTCCCAGGTGTCCCCAGCGTATTGCAAAGCGGGGGAACTATGGAGCTTTCCTCATGGATAATCTTTCAGTTGTCAGGGCTCTGGTAGAAAAATTGGCTCAAAATCTTAGCGTTCCTGTTTCATGCAAAATCCGTGTCTTCCCTGATTTGCAAGATACCATCAATTATGCCAAGATGTTGGAGGAAGCTGGTTGTGCTCTTTTAGCAGTGCATGGACGAACAAGAGATGAAAAAGATGGGAAGAAATTTCGAGCCAACTGGCCTTTCATCAAGGCTGTTAGAGATTCAGTGAGAATTCCTGTCCTTGCTAATGGGAATATACGTCATATGGATGACGTACAAAATTGTTTGGAAGAGACTGGTGCAGTTGGGGTACTTTCAGCTGAGACTCTTCTTGAGAATCCAGCCCTTTTTGCTGGATATTTGACTACTGAATGGGCATCTGGCAGTAATGGAACCATGGAAGATGGACAGTTAGATCAGGCTGAGTTATTAGTGGAGTATTTGAAGTTTTGCGAGAGATATCCTGTGCCATGGAGAATTATTCGGTCTCATGTGCACAAGATGTTGGGAGAGTGGTTCAGAATCCATCCAGATGTAAGAGAGGATCTAAATAAACAATCAAAACTGACATTTGAGTTTCTACATGGCTTGGTAAATCGACTAAGGGAACTCGGCGTGAGGATACCCCTGTTTTTGAAGAAACCCCACAAAGAATGCTTACAAGTGGAGTAGAGACACGAAAAAACTGGTTTTCTACATGCCTTGTTCCATGACCCATTTTTTCTTGATGTCAACAATATAGAAGCTGGAATCTGCAGCACCAGATTACAGCAAGGTTTGATCTAATTATCAAATTCACTACTTGGTTACTCGATTTGAACTTGTTCATTCATTCTGAGAATTGTACGGTTGATGCTGTTTAAAACATTGTGAAATTACACATTTGGAGAATATACATACATCCATGGGTAAGAAGCAAGCTTTCTCAAGTATACTATGTCAAGAAAGTTTACATTGCACTACTAGATTTGAAATTAATTATTTGTCTTGTAACCCATATATTTTGTTGTAACATTTGCTTCTTTGTAACCCCAAGAAACACTGCAATCTTGATAATTTCAGCCCGTAATACACTGTTCAGAGAGCTCTGAATTGGGATAATGAATTGAAGTGTGTGGTGGAACTTAGTCTGAGTGGCATGAATGCGTCCAAGAGTGCTTTGTCTTGGGATCTTATGGCGCCATATTGCCATCATCAGTACGCATAAAAGAGATCATGATGTGATGGGGGTCCTTCGCAGTCTCTCCTGCGTCCTACCTCCATGTGAGGATGTGGAGCCTCCCTCCTCTCCCTGTTATACAGCTCTAAAGGTCAGGTGCTTCCAAATTCTTGTGTGTGATGCTGGAAAGATTTGGGGTAACTTAGCTCTGCCTCTGGATACTGCAGATAATATCCATAGGATTGCTTTCTGCTAATTTTACGGATCTCATTCTTAGTTCTTAACTAATTATATAGTATTTGCTGCAATGGGACAGGTTAACTACT
>CP025648.1:20088637-20258871 GCA_003576665.1 Ipomoea trifida | reverse complement strand
AGTCTACTACTACTACAATGGGACAATATATATTTATTGATGTAACAT
The DNA here is from genome assembly GCA_003576665.1 of Ipomoea trifida. NCBI lineage: Eukaryota > Viridiplantae > Streptophyta > Magnoliopsida > Solanales > Convolvulaceae > Ipomoea > Ipomoea trifida. The sequence goes on along the minus strand of CP025648.1, from coordinate 20,258,823 downwards.
GTGTTGTATTTGAAACAAATACTCATTGGTCTCGCTAGAGTTACACGTGAATTGGTGGTACTAATGCTTCAGTTTGTTTGTTTTTTTTTTTTTTTTTTTTTTTTTTTTTTTTTTTTTTTGTGATGAAAGAAACCTGTAGCCACTATCCGAGAGGAGAGTGTTGTTTCCACAATAAATACGAGGAGATTGGGAGTTGGATCTTCCGGCAGGCTTCTGAAACACTGCATTAAATTAATGTAGTACGTCTTTCTAGGCATAGCCGTAGAATGACCCATTCTCCGGGAGCAACCTCAACTGTTTCGAGGCATACTGTATTGTACGGACTTAAGTACATTTGAAAATTTCATATTCAACATGTAATCATGGTAATCAATTGTGAGGGCATTCCATCTATGATTTTTATTTGTTTTTTTTAAAAGTCCGTTATTATGGAGAGGAAAGAGAAGTCAAGACAGGGAAAATTAGGCATGCCATACAAGTGAGGATTTTTGTGAGGCCCGTCAGGAGAGAGAAATACCATAGGACAATGCATATTTGGCGCATAATCAACACTCAGTTGAACCTCCTCTTTGTATAAAAAAAATCAATCTGGTCAATACTTTACCTTTTAATTGGCTGGCCCAATATGAGCAGAGATTAGTCTGAATATAGTACGAGCTTAAATATGTCTCCTACAATTAGAACCTACTCAGGACATCTCGTGACCTGACAACAAAATATTATTTTAAAAAATTACGCATACATAAAACAATTACTCCATCTGTCTCATTTTATCTGTCATACTTATTATTCATTTGTCAAACTAACTCTTTCTTCTTTGTTTATTTTCTTTATTATTTTTTTTTATTTTTAAATTTAACTTTTTTGTGTTTAATAGTACTTTTAATGTAGTTTCTAAATATATAACTTTTGTATATTAATACTAAATTTAATATTTTAAAAAATTGAATGCACCCCATGTGAAAGGAGGTGGGTTCGAGCCTCAGTGGATGCAATGCTGACTCTTTGTACTTCAGTAAGTTGAGAAAGTAGTTATGAACAAATACTACATTGTAACAAAGTCAATAATACTCAAAAAAAATTAAATTAAAAATCATTTCAGTCAAGTCTCGTTAACCGAACTCAACACATAAATAAAACGGATGGAATATATTCTAATTAAAAAATATTACACATTTTTACAATAAGACAATCTCACACAATATTTTCACGTACATTGTTGGGATAGATAAAATCCCAAAACAAAAACGTGGTGGAATGATTGACACCCGACAAGAGGTAAAACCCATTCAAAAATTTGAAAATTCCTATGGAACGGCTGACTTTGTTTACAGTTACACGTCCAAATGCAACTAACCGAGCAATGGATATGCTGCGCCGACAAATTTATAATTAGGGTCCGCTGTTAACATGTGAACGTATGATTAGAAAAGTATCTTCTTTGCTTCCACCTCACAATTCACAAAATCCCCTAATCATTATTCATTAGTAGAGGATATTTTGGGAAACAATTTATGAATCAAAAATAAATAAATAATGGATTTTAATAGTTTAGAGTCAGACAAACGCGTAAACCAATTTGGGTTTGACTTTTTCTTTATCTCCGTAGAGAAATATTTCATCCGTAGAATTTAACAATCAATCAATATATTGTGGATTAGGGTGGAACCTTAATAAAAAATATGTATATAAAATTAAAATATTATATATTTTTAGTTAATAAATTATGTATATTCAGTTATTTTGTGTATATTCAATTATAATGGATTGTATATATTTGTTTAACAAATTATTTACGTGTAGTTATATTATAATTGAATATATATATATATATATATATATATATATATATATATATAAAAGATGTTAACTTTATGTACATAATATGGACTATGGTCCACAAAGCGCATGGTAAACTATGTGATATAATTTGAGTTTATTTTGTGTCTGGTTTAATTAACGGAGTTTTGATCTATAAATAATTTACTTTATTTTTTGTGTCTAGTTCAGTTAACGAGAAATTATTTACAATGTATTTTTCATATTATTAATTTTTTTTTTTGAAAATCATATTATTAAGTTTAGTATTAATATATGAAATTTATATATTTAGAAATTAAATTTAAAATATTACTACCTCCGTCCCATTTTGTTTGTCTGATTCGGTTAACGAGGCTTGACTGAAATTATTTTTAATTCAAATTTTCATAATATTAAGTTTAGTATTAGCATATAAAATTTATATATTTAGAAACTACATCAAAAGTACTATTAAACACAACAAATCAAATTTAAAAATAATTAAAAATTATTAAAGAGAATAATCATGAAGAAAGAGTTGGTTTGACCAATGAATAGTAAACAGGACAGGTAAAATGGGACAGAGGTAGTATTAAATATAATAAAAAATATATATAACTAATATAAAATAAACAAAACAAAAAAAAAAAAGAGAAAGAATTAATTTTATCAATGAATAATGAATATAATAAGTAAAATAGGACAATATAAATAAAATGTGAAAGATTGAGTACGTACTTTGTCACAAATGTATAGATGTAGACACGTATGTAGTCGTGTAGCCAGCAACGAATTATTTTATATTTTATATTTTTATTCTTCCAACAAATATAATTAATTCTCGTTCTCTCTCTCTCTTTGTTGGCTTTTCTCTTTTGTTAGCTAATCATACTTTTTGCATTTGATCATGTTGTGTCTTGTATAGTTGTATCACTCTATTATTTCTTTTGAAGGTTATTTATCTACGTATGTTAAGATTTATAATAATTTAATGGGTTAATCTCATTTTTAATTCATTAATTATACTTTCTTTTGTACTTTGAGTTTTTAAATTTAAAATCGATCTGTTTTTAAAATTTTATTATTTGAATTTGAGTATTAAATGCCCTAATTAATTTTGATCAATGTAATCAAAAGCATCACACATTTTTTAGAACATCATAAAGGAATTGCTCTCAACACCCGCTATTCAAAACCCGCTGTCCATCGCCATACACAATCTATCACAAATAGCCCACAATTCAACAATGAATCTCGCATCAAATTTATTATTATTATTTTATTTAAAACAAAGATGAAATTTCATTAAGAAGAGTTAAGTTCTAAAGCAGAAACAACAAAAGGAAACGGAACTACAAAACAATCCAAACATTCAAACTTAAACAAGGCTTCCCGAGCAAGAAGGTGGGCAACCTTGTTCGCGGACCGCTTAGCGAACACAAAGCTAATATTAGACAAGTCATTAGCTATTTTTCTAATGTCATTAATAATAAGATTGAATGAAGAGAAAAGTTGAGCATTCGTGATACTCTCAACAATAGTAAGGCAGTCAGCTCAGTCTCAATTTGAATAATATAGATGACAGATTGAGTTCCTTGATCCACTTTAATGCTTCTCTCACACTAACTGCTTCAGCCTCCATTGGTTTGAATAATCCAGGTCAGGGAACCTGCTTCGCTGCCATGAACGCCCCTTCACAGTCACGGAGAACAAAACCCAACCCCATTTTCCGGTGACTATTGTCGAAAGCTACATCAACATTGAGTTTGAATGTAAACTTATAAACAAAGTCATTGAGTCATTCACCATATTCATCTTGTATAACACCTCTTCTCATGAAATCACTTAGTTGTCCAAAAGTACTACCATTCACATTAATTTTAACTTACGTAGGTGAATATTTTCGATCACCAATCAATCAAAACCAATAATTTATGTTGTAAGTAATAAATGAATAAAAAATATATATCTTAAATTTGTCGATTACATTCCTCTATTTACGTAGCTCGAACCAAATATTTTGTTCTAGTTTAAAAAATAACAACAATATTATCATTAAATGAAACCCAAAAAAAATAAAAAATAAAATATTTAGAGATTGAAAAAAAAAAAAAAAAAAAAAGGAGAAAAGAAATTGAGAGCAATGGAATACAAACAGAAGATAATGAAGAAGAAGTATATATACATCTCAATCCTTAATTGATTACAAATTTGAAAGTTTCAAAATTGTGAACATATATGTGGGCGTGTCTGCATGACTGAGTATAACCAATAAGCAGTTCCAAATAGTAAATAGGACATGGCAACAATTATGCAAAATCGTGTAAGAAATCTATGTGTCGGTCCATCCGGAGACCGCTATCCGCCCACTCTCCCCGCCTTCATTTACTTACATTTCAAAACAAACAAAAAAGGCAAGATTGCAATTAATTATCATAATCCACATTGGGTATAGTGTATACATGAAGATAATATATGTGTATATATATATATATATATATATGGAGGGTTTAGGTGATTAACACAAAAAGACGCACATTAAACATTAAAAATGATGAATTTTAAGTACACAAATCACACATATTAAACACATAAACAAAGCATCTTAAGAACACAAATCACGCACCTAAAGTTTTAAAATGGTGCACCTTAAAGACAAACCACACACCTTAAGCACACAAACAAAGCACCTTAAGAATACAAACCACGCACCTAAAGTTTTAAAATGACGCACCTTAAGTGTCAACACTGGCGCACCTTAAGCATACAAATCACACACATTAAGAAGGGAAAAAACAACGCACCTTAATTAAGAAGGAAAACCACGCACCTAAAATTTTAGGTCGATGCACCTTAATTTTAACACCGACGCACCTTAAACACACAAGCCACACACTTTAAGAAGAGAAACCACGCACCTTAAGAAAGAAAAACACGCACCTAAGCAACCACACAACCGCGCATGAGAAGACTTACCACGCGCGCGCGCACATACATATATGATTTGAATTAAATAAAAATATTGTCGCAAAGAGAACTAATAATTACTCATAATCGTTGATCTATGAAGATCTAAATGCTTTAAAGTAAATAAAAATAGATCATAAAGTGATTTGTGTAAATAACTCAAACTTTAAAGTACAATCAATAACATTATAGATTGCAACTAATAATAGAGCGCATCTTGAATATGTACAAGTGAAGTAAACATAGTACTCTATAGTGTTTACAATTGTACTTTATAGTGTTACTAATTACACTTTAAGGTTCAAGTTATTTGTAAAATTGTCACTACATTTTTCAACAAATGCTTCTATAGCTTTGCTCGATTGGATTCCATCGTGTTATTAGTTGCACTTTAAAATTTGAGTTGTTTATATAAATCTCATCATATTTTTTTTAATCTAATTGTTACAAATCCATTAGATATTTTCAAACTGACGACTCTGATCGATTCATAGTTATCTTATAAGGAGTGATTTTTTACAATAGTACGCATATGTATGTGTGGGCAACTTTTGTAACATCGCAAGTGTAATTTCACATAACACCGAGTACACTCTGTAGACTGTAGTGTTGCTAAATGCAATTTAAAATTTAAATTATTTATTAAAACACCACTACAATATTACTTTTGATTGCTTCAAACTCATTAGGTATTTCCAAATAAACAAATGAGATTGATTTTATTTATTTAATTTTTTGAGAACAAGTTCTTAGGTATGTATGGGCAATTCTATCATGCCGATTGGAGCAATGTCGACTAAAGCGTAATAACATTTCTGTAATACAATACATAATCGTATATGGTACCATTGAAAACCATTTCCAATAATAACAAGTGCAATCGGTGATTACACTTCGGCATTATAGAAAACTATTTTATTAATATTGAGTACAACATATTTTTCTACCTAGTACTAATAGAAAATATTTCAATCATATTCATATTGTACCCGGTATTATTAAAAATTGTCTCGAATAATGTTTGGTATTATTGAAAACTATTTCAATCATGACTTTCTAATTTATTATATGAGTGAAAGTGTTACTGATACTATAAAATTTGTAAAATAATAAAAAACACAGAACAATTTAATGTGATTCGTTATGTGTCATTAATTGTCACGATTGCACATACGTTAGGCCATTAGTTAATTTCAAATGTAATTATCGACTAATAATTTGATTATATTTTATCTTCGACTTTAATAACACTACTAATTTTAGCCCTTAAATACTAATTTCATATCATATTCGTGAATTTTGGAGTGGGGTTAAAAAGTACATTAATGCATTATTAGCGACTAGCGTCTTCAATTCCAATTTTGTTTTTGTAATCAGATTTGGACATGATGCTCACCAAACAATTTATATAGAATTGAAGAACAAATTAATACCATAATAAATCTACCACGAGAGTATAGTTGAACTTTTGGCATTTCGCTTTTTCAAAAATTATATAAAATTAATAGCGAATAACTAAATTTGAAATTGTCATTAATAATTGAAAATAAAATTTGATCGAGCTATTATTCAAGGATTAAATGTAGAAATGTTATTCTATTAACAAAACAAAAAAGGGAAATAATTTTTCTATACAAATGGAAAATTTTAAAAAAATGAAAAATCAACCAAACTTGTTTAATAAAAATTATTTTTTAAAATTAAAAAATTTTAGAATTGGAAGAATTTATTTTATTAATTCTCCAAATTTTGAGAAATGGAGAAAGACATGGATGAATAGTACGCTTCAAATAAAAATTGGAGAATGTAAACCAAAAATCATTAACAATAGGTTGGAAATTATAAAATCCTTTTTTTTTTTAGTGTGAAGAAAGCTCGCACCCACTTCTTAAGGGTGTGCATTGTATAAATCTCACATTGCAATCCTAACTAGCCATGAGGAGGTAAACTAACTTATATTACAGTTGACCGACTCAATTTAAAAAGGTTGAAATTTGAACTTATGATCTTGTGATTATAAGTTTGTATCCTTAGTGCCTACATGGACAACTCAGTTGGTCACAAAGATAAAGTTTGGGAAGAAAATTTGTGTCATTAGTCAATTTTTTACTGGAGTTATCCTATAAAATCCTTTTTCATTACCCAAAAAGAGGCGGATTTAAGAAAATTCAAAATAAAATTATTGCAGAGGGAGAAAACTAGAAAAGGAATTATTTTTGTCTAGGTGCTCTTTATTTTCATTTTTATTTTATTTTATTTTTCATTCTCCGCATATAAAACCTGAGTAGCTTAACAAAGAAATGCGTTAGGGAGCGACAGAAACACTCGAGTAGCTTAACAAAGCCAAAATTTCATGGGTGTTCTTTCTCTCTCTAAAATTCCCCCAATCGTGGCTTTAGATTACAGGGAAAGATAGGATTGAGATACAATCAGTGGATATATATACGCAGATTCACAGCGCAGAAGTATGAATTTGAAGGGCGAGAAGATGGAGATGGAAGGGGAAGTTGTGGGGCCGTGTTGTTCAGAGAAGAGGAAGAACGAGAGACCTTACAAAGGAATCAGGATGAGGAAGTGGGGAAAATGGGTGGCCGAGATCCGAGAGCCGAATAAACGGTCGAGGATATGGTTAGGATCCTATTCGACGCCGGTCGCGGCGGCGAGAGCCTACGACACCGCCGTGTACTACCTCCGCGGGCCATCGGCGCGGCTGAACTTCCCGGAGCTGCTGGTTAGCGACGGCGCCGGGCTCAGCGACTTGTCCGCCGCTTCGATTCGGAAGAGAGCGGTTGAAGTCGGCGCTAGAGTGGACGCAATCCAAACCTCGCTCGGCGGCCACGACCGCCGCCCCTACAAGCCGCGCGACGGCGAGCGGGCTAGCCCTTGCGCGACTCAATTGAAGCCGTGTTGGTTTCAGGAGAAGCCCGACTTGAACGAGAAACCCGAACCCGAAGACCCGGATAGCGGAGATTACTGGTAACGACTGGTGAGCAATAAATAAATAAATAACAAAAAAAAAAAAGTAATTGTACTTTTGCTCAGTAGTTTCGCCTAAATTAAACTAGCTAGCTAAGCTACCTTGTTTTAATCTTCTCCATTTTATAAATATTATTTACCCTAGTTTTTTACTGTTATAATCTCTTTTTTTTCTTTAATTTCCTATATTTATTTTCGTAAAATCCATGTAAATAGAACTGGAATAATTGTTTGCATTAATTTTGATACGAGTGGTTGCCGGACGGTTATTTAGCAGGTCCTCCGTTGTGTACCCGGCGAGGTGGCGGACCCGCCGGAGGGGATGAGGACAACAATGGTGTGCCGCTAAAGTAGGCGAAAGTGGTTTTTTTTTTTTTTTTTTAATAATATTTTAATGAGTGCAAGTGGGATAGTTTTTGCGTTTGGAGGGCAAAAACGTATATTAGGTTGATAGGATAATTTTGATTAATTGGGGAGAGTTATTTAGAATCTATTATTATATCGTTCCAATTATTTCAATCTCCACAAAAAAATCTATTTGGTGACGATTATTTCAATCTCGAAAGAGAGTTTTAATCTCTATTTGGTGACGATTCAGTGAGTCAATGGAACTGCGACTGCAGCAAAGAATTCTATCATTTTGAGAGTATGTAGATCATAGAGACGCGTTTTGTGATTTTTTTTTATTATTATAAAATTTTAGAATAAGAATATATCATCATACTCTTAAAATTGGGGTGTAAATTTTTTGTCAACGACGAGAAATATTTGTAATTATTAGCGAGAGTATATATTGAATAAATTTTGCCAAGGGCCTTGTAGTCTAGTGGCATCAAACCCTTCCCTGTATACGGGAGGTGGTGGGTTCGAGCCGCCTCAGTGGAGGCGTTGCTGTCTCTTTGTCTCTTTGTTATTAGTAGGTTGAGAAAGTAGTTTATGAGCAGATACTACACTGTAATAGAGTCAGTAGCATTAAAAAAAAAAATTATATTGAATAAATTTTAATTGCGTGAGAGGGTGTCAAATCAAGACAAAGTCCTTATGATAGTAGAAAACGAAGGGCGTATTATTTAAACAGAAAGGCAGGCTGAGGCAAATTATAATGTAGATTCGAATTTATTTTGAGTTTAAAATACACAATTTACATATTGAATGTTCATAATCTATATATTAATTATTCATAATTTATATATTGAATTGTGAACTTTCAATATGTAAATTGTGACGATTTCACCTTGTAATATGAAATCGGATATACTATACGGTATAACTATTCGGCAGGCACTGAGCAGGCCTGCAGGCGTTACGGCGGTTTAACAATCTGGGCTAGTGGATAGTGGATTGGATCTGTATGTACCCCGACTAATTACTCTCTATTTATTAGAGTTTACTCATCTTATTTACTTTTAAAATTAATTAATTATTTTTTCTGTTCTGTATGCATTTTTATGAAGTGTTCTGCGTAACAAAAATGTAATTTTCATTACTTAAAATAATTATGTTCTTTTAGTTAAAGATTTTTTTAATAGTTTCATTGTTTACATATAATTTTTTTTTTTTGTAATTAAACAATTTACATAATAATTAAATTCAACAAAAATTGATATGGGGATAGAGGAAGTAGCTTTACTCTTCATGTTATTTTTTTGGATTGTGCCAAAGACCTTGTGGTTTACCCGGTTTACACTCCCACATGGAAGGGAGTGAGTTTGAGTCTACTGTTAAGTAGTACTAAAAAAATAGTATATGGAGGTATATCAACCTTATTTTTAAAAAATCATATTGAATCTTAATTTGGAGGGTTATGATTGTTTTTTTTTTTAATTTCTTTAAAAAGATAATAAGTTTTTAGATATTCATGATTGTCTTTATCAGATAGTCGTGGTTGTATAAAAACGTGAAAGTTATGTCAGTGATATTTTTTTTTTTTTTGAAAACCTATGTCAGTGATAATTAGTTGGTTATATGTTGAGAACTCAATTGTATTTAATTTGTTTGCTAGTTTATGATTTTTTTTTTAGTTAATACTTAATTATGTCAATTTAAAAGTTTATTTTAGTCTATTGTTCTTATTTTGATTTAAATTGCGCTGCATATTATTTGAAGGTGTCTTTGATGAACGTTCATATACACATAGAGTTATAGACCAAAAGAGATGTCTACGGTTCAGCGAGGGGACTAGTCACTGTGCTTGACAGTGAAAACTCTGAATACAAAAAAATAAAAAAATAAAAAAAATCACATAGAGTCATAGACAGTAGTAAATCAGGAACTGATCCTTCCATCATTTGGCACACTATATATGCAACTTAAATCAACTAATAATTTAAAAGGATTAGTTAGTTGACAAGCGTTTGGTGGTTCGCTCAGTTGTTCCACTGGATGATGTATTATTAAACAATTAATTATTCCAAAAAAAGAACATTAGTTTTTCATCAGTCATCCACTAAAGGTTGTTCAACCATAATTATAAATACATAGAGTAAATGCTCCAAGAAAGAGTGATTAAGGGGTATAGTATGATTCTCGTACCTAAAATAATGAGTTCGATTCTTGCTAGCACACAAGTTGATTGATCAATCTGATAATTAGGAGAAACATACGAGCATTACTCTTTTATTATATTTGGTGGGACGAAACTTATGAAAAGTTAGAAAAATGTAAAGGAATGCCATGTTTCATACAAGCATTTATGAAAAACTAATTAAGACTAAAGTTGACAAATGAGACAGACAGATCAAAGTTAATGAATTAATCCTAGACTTAATTGTGATTCTTTGGTTGGTAATTACCTCTCAGATTCACAGAATCAAGAAGCTCATGAGCTCCCTTCACTGTAAGGGGAATCAAGTTGCCGACAGACAGGCAAATCTGGGAATTCAAATGCCACAACATTTGATGGAGTACTATAATTCCATGACATTATAATTACCCCACAATTTATGTTAATGGCTTTCTTCAGCTTAATGAACAACCTACGGCAGAAGATAGATGGCGCAGGTTTGCCGCCAAACAAATGTGTTCTATTATACTCCGTGCATATTCTCAAATAGTAACGACTGGTTTTTCTTATCAACAAAAAAACAATTGTTATATGTAATGCTATGAAATGCCTAAATTTATCCAAGTTGACTGGATAATTTGACCAATTCGGGTCATCACCAGTCAGCACACCTAATAGGACCAAAAATAAGGCAAAAATTCATTAATTGCAAAACGATTGCACCCTAATATCGAGAGTCCCATCATATCTGTCTTTCACGGATGTAAATTGCTAAACATGTCTCAACAGTTTACATACACGTTTCTTAAAATATGCGCTTACTCTTGCAACTGTCAGCTAAACAAAACTATATAAACGTACTCTTTTAATTTTAGATTGATCAACCAGTTGAGCTGTTCTCGGGACAACAGTGCATTAATCACATAGGCCGGCAAAGAGATTGGGCGATTGGCAGCAGTTGGCTGACTAAGACAGGAGGTTGAGGGTATACAGGATACCCAAATTTTTTCCAAAGATGGGTAACCAACCTCCACGACAAAATGGATAAATCAAGTGACTTTGTTGTTTAACAACCTGGTGCAGACAGCGTTAAATATCCGAGAATTTACACAGATTCATGTGAGCAACAATGTCTACGCAATGGGTTCCACAACATTATTAACATATTAATGGGAATTAATTAAAAAGCAAAGAAACAACAGTAGACCAGACCAACATAATCTCAGTATCCCACACCACATGTTCATTCCAATAATTATTGTCAAAAAGTTGGACTTTTTTCTCATTTTAGGTCCTCTAATTATTCGTTAGTCTTTAGATATTATCTCCCCCTGTGTCAATGGATGATGTAAGTTCCACCAAATGCTTAGCATATGAGTTGATTAAGTGTAAGTAACAATCCACTACTTGTATCAACTTATTTAACCAAACACATGATAAGAGCTTATGGGACCCACCCCTTCCATATGGGAGTACAACCGGGTAACACTAGACCAGAAGATCTTGGCACAAGTAAGAAGTGTTTAATCTTGATTAAATTTTACTATAAGCATTTAATTTTAATTTAGCAATCAAACTTAAGATTTTGAATGCTCAATATGATTAATTTAGTCTTGATTCATTTGGTGTTAACCTTTTTGTTTGCACTTTGCAATCCTCAATCTGTTTTACATTAATGCTAATGCTCATGGAGTTGTTTAACTACACACAGACAACACATGTGATTTTAGGATCCAACAAGGATTGGACTGGCCCTCTTTCTCGGATAAAACATCAGGGCTTATGGGTCGGATCCGGTTCAATAGGCCCATATGGTAAAAATAATGGCCAATTAGTGAATTAGTCAATTATTCAATTGTTATGCCATGGACCCGAGTTCACATTGCATGGGTCAATATTTATAATTTCACAATTCCATGTTCATAATTTCATAGCTTCATGTTCATAATTTCATAGCTCCATGTTCGCAGTTTGATAATTTCATAGCTCTACGTTCACAATTTCATAATTCTATGTTCACAATTTTATAACTCTATGTTCAACCGTATCAAAACTCTATGTTCAACAGTATAAAACAGTTTTTGAATCTATATAGCAAAATTGTGAATATTGAGTAATGTAATTTTGTATATTGAAATCTGAAATTGTGCACATAGAATTCTAAATTTTTTTGAGTACTACTAACAGACAGTTGCCTCCACTGAGGCTCAAACTCACTCCCATCATCTATGTGGGAGGGTTAACCGGGACAACGGGTACCACTTAACCACAAGGTGGATTCTAAATTTGTAAACATTAAATTCTAAATTTGTGAATATAGATCCGAGTCCACCTTGCAATGTGGACTCAGATCAATGGCATAATTTGCCTCAATTATTATAGCAGTTTAATTTATATTCACCTATAACTTTTATCTTGTTGGGTGAAAGTGGTTACAGCTGGGACATTGGACCAGAATGGACATAAAACTCATATTAATTATCTAACGTTATTATTTGTCGCAGTAAAAACATTAACTATGTTCAGAACAATTTTACCAACTATTTGGAGCTATGATATATAGAGAAGTACTATTTTATATTTGTATCATTACCCTGCCGTATTACTTTCAATCGTAATATTTGTATTCCAAAAGAGCAAACTAGTATTCACATATAATATAATGATTGGTTAGTCTCATATAAAACTGTATTACTTTTTGTGAAATGTATATATTTTTTAGTGTGTTTAATAAGTGTTACGTTTTTGCTAATATTTTTAAAGTGTTCTGTATGTCTTATATGCGTAATGAAGGATGACATGTATTGTCACTCTGCTACGTTTCAGTACTTGTCTTGAGGGTTTGATGAGTGGGTTGGGGTTCGGGGGTAGCGCCCCATAGTATAGTACATGAGTAATTTCGTAAATATACCGTATGTTAGGGTTACATAAAAATATAATATTTGTAACTTGAATGAAATATCATCATAATTAATAAAAAAAATTATTTTGCTTTATTGGATGTAAGTACATTATTGAATCACATCAATCTTATGTTATGTTCTTTCGTTTTCTGAATATTACGAAATAATTAATATTTCTCCAATGAAAATATAACACTTAATAACTCACAAAATATTATTAAAAATGACATATTTGATATTTTTTTAACGTAAACCAGTATCACACTAAGTTTTGATATGTATAAATAGCTGCTAACCATTATTATGTCTCAATTGTTTAATACTGCATTTAATACGCTTTTAATGAATCAAATCGAGTAAGTGCTTAACACCCGAGTATCAATTGCCCAACAACTCAATTCCACATTATAGGTAAAAAAAAATTGAAAAAATAATATTAATTTCTGGCATAACATGAATTTTATTATGTTAAATCATTTAATATTGGGATTAAAAAATTGGTAAAATGGAGCTAGCAGACAAAGACACTTCACTCGACTTCGCAATTCACACACGAACCGTGACCTGTCGACGCTGACACTCCCACTCACACTGTCCGTCGGGTCAAAGCAACCCGGGATTCCTTTTCCCGGTTTTACCATTTTATAAGCTTTTCAAAAAATTCGTAATCACTATTTAAAAATATAAACACGTAAATTATATATATGTAAAAAGTGAATTAAATCAGTTTAAATTATACTCCATCTGTCCCATTTTACCTGTCTTATTTATTATTCATTGGTCAAACCAACTCTTCCTTCTTTACTTATTTTCTTTAGTAATGTTTTATTATTTTTAAATTTAATTTTTTGTGTCTAATAGTACTTTTAATGTAGTTTCTAAATATATAAATTTTATATATTAATGCTAAACTAAAAATATGAAAAATTAAATTAAAAATTACTTCAATCGTTAAACGAATCAGACAACCATTTTGGGACGGAGGTAGTATATAATTAATTGATTCAAATTAAGAAATTTAATAAATCATTTCGATTAGAGTGAAACTTATAACATAATCCCGGGTCATCACGACCCGTGTTGGTTTCAGATCCAGACCCGTTTTTTCTCTCTCCTGACAGTCTACCACTTTTTACTCTCCCTCCTTCCCCCGTATGCAACTCCCTTCAGCAGTGGGCAAAGCTCAAAGCTTTTTAATTTTTTCCTCACTCTCTCTCTCTCTATCTTCATTCATAGTGGAGAGAAATTCCGCAACTGATCATTCTGTGCTCATCTTCACCTTCAGCTAAAACTTGCTTTGCCAAATGCTTGTAAGTTGAATCCTATAATGGCAGTATTAAGATATATTTATGTAATGTGTGTTTTTTTTTTTTTTTTTTTTTTTTTTTTTTTTCTTTTGTGTGTGTTTAAAATTTGAAATTACAATATCATTACAATGTTTGCCTTCCTTGGTTTCACCAGCAGTTCTCCATCTCTGCATTTAATAGTTTTTTTTTAAAATTATTTAAATTTTTAGAATCTTAATATCTGTTTCTTTCCACTGATTTCCCCCCTTCAGTTTATGTGTATTTCATTATAGATCGATTTTGTTTAACTTATTTTTTGGTGTGGATTTATATTCGATTGTGGAGTCCAGATAGTGAGCTAACGTGCGAGGTTTTGGTGAAATGAGAGCGAGAGCGTGTTTTTGAAGTTATCCAGGGGCGGAAATGGATCACAAGTCGTGGCTATGGAAGAAGAAATCTTCAGAAAAGAATAATGTAGTTGATGGTGAGACCAGAAGGCTATCCTTTAGCAGGAATGAAGAAGAGGTAAGCCAGGGAGGTATCCTTTTCCTGGTTACTATTCACTTCAATAATAATCTTTTTTCAACTGCCAGCTCTGTAGGGTTTTTGCTTTGTTTTATGTCATTGTCATGAATCTAAAGCGCAATGGATGCATTTCACATGTTTTTTCATGTTTCTGGTCCCATAGGTTAATGCTTTAATGGGTCCTTGTCATGTTTCCAACCTATCCAAATTGGGGCTATATCCAATCTGGGAGTGGCATTGGAACTATACCCAAACATGGAAAGAAAGAAACTAGTTAGATTAATGGATGCTGAAGCTTTTAGGGGCCATGAGACATTATTGGTTTATTGGATGGTAATCATTAATGTGTGTGGTGTTGCCTCTAATAGAAAGAAGTTGTAGTGTATATATTTCCCGCTTCAATTGACAGATCTGTGCGTTTAAAATTCTGAGTTTTTTGAAAATGCGGATCTGTTTTGGCACCTATTAACCATTCCGACAGGACTAACTGTTTATCCTTTGATTGAGTTGGAAGAGAATTTTCTTTTAAAAAAATTGCACCTGTGGATGGGGATGGGATCAGGTCGGGGTATACTCGTTTTTCATGATAGTAAACCTTGCATGTCTGTAAACCGTTCTTATCTTCTGTTTCCATAGGTACATATGCTTTTGAATGGAAAAGCAGAATTGGAGAGAGAGATAAAGGATTTGAACGATAAACTTTCTTCTGCTCTCTCCGAGTGTAATGCGAAAGATGATTTTGCACAGAGACAAGCAAACATTGCCCAGGAAGCAATTGCAGGTAACAACGGCTCACCTATTTTTAAATTTGTGCATGTGACTTTTTTTTTTTGGTCAGATGCATCTTCTTGCACTTGTCTTGCTCAAAAATGATTTATATAGGTTGGGAGAAGGCAGAGGCAGAAGCAATATTCGTGAAACAAGAACTTGAAAAAGCTCTTTATGAGATAGAAGCTGGTGATGAGAGATTAGTTAATTTGGATGCAGCGCTAAAGGAATGTATGCAGCAGTTGCGTTCTGTGAGAGGAGAGCAGGAGAAGAGGATCCATGATGCAGTGTTTGAAACATCCAAAGAATTTGAGAAAACGAGGATTGTGTTGGAGGAAAAATTAGCAGAGGCCGGCAACAGGCTTGCAAAATTAGGGGCTGAAAATAATCAACTCAGTAAGGCTCTCTTGGCGAAGGAAAAGGTTATTGAAAATTTAAGTGCTCAAAGGGCTCAGGCAGAAAGAGAATTCAATTCTCTGATGACTAGACTTGACACTTTAGAGAAGGAGAATGCTTCTCTAAAGTATGAGGTCCGTGTCATTGAGAAGGATCTTGAGATCCGAAATGAGGAGCGAGAATTTAATCGTAGAACAGCCGATGCTTCACACAAGCAACACCTGGAGAGTGTAAAAAGAATTGCAAAATTGGAATCTGAATGCCAAAGGCTGCGGCTTCTTGTTAGGAAGAGGTTGCCAGGCCCTGCTGCCATGGCCAAAATGAAGAATGAAGTTGAAATGCTGGGAAGAGATCAAGGTGAAACAAGGAGAAGGAAGTCAAATCCTTCTCCATTTGGTTCAATGGACTCCACAGGGGATGTGGCTCCTGATACACCCAACAAAAAAATTGACTTGCTGACTGAGCAATTGTGCATGATGGAAGAAGAAAATAGGCATCTCAGAGAAGCCCTTGATAGAAAGGCAAATGAATTCCAACTTTCCAAAGATATGTATGCTCATGCTGTTTCCAAATCATCACAGGCTGAAGGGCAGTTCAATAAAATCCCAACAAATTGCTTAGCTGTGGAAGCAGAGAAACATCTACAATCTGCCCAAGAACACTCTGTTATGTCATTGTCTGATATCGGCAGTGATGATAAAGCAAGTTGTGCCGAGTCCTGGGCCTCTGCTTTGATATCAGAGCTGGAGCATTTTAAGAATGAAAAGCAGACAGGAACTCCGTCTTATAAAAACATTGGAGCTTCTGACATGAATCTGATGGATGACTTTGTAGAGATGGAAAAGTTAGCTGTGGAGATCGTAGATAACTCTACTGCAACTCATTCTTACACTTTACATAAAGATTGTGCAGTTGACGGAGTCCAATCCCAGCCTAGTGGACATTCTGTAGATGCAGCTGACAGAGAGCAAGCTCCAGTGAGTGACTGTCTATTAGAGCATTCGGCATCTACCCAGAATTTTCAGTCTGAAGACATATCAAATAATCATGTTTCTAGTTTACTTGAAGTGCTCCTTGAGCAATCCCGCACAATGCAAAGAAATCCCAATGATATACTAGAAGACATCAAAACTGCTTTGGCACATAAATCTCCTTCAGATCTGAAGTTTGTAGGTGCCAAGGAAAGCTCAATTTATTGTGATACACCGTATGCTCCTCCTAAAGTTGGCGAGTTCGTTTCTTTGGGATCTCCAGATGAGTCTAGAAGGGGGGATTCACCACATAAAGCAACCAGGGATAATTTGTCTGCAGCAAATAAGAGCAACCATGAGATCCAGTCACATATAGGTCCATCCATTACCAAAGTAATTGAAATCATAGAAGGGGTTTTACCGTATAGGGATTCAGACACACAAACTGGCTTCACAGTTCGTCATTTCCAGTGGAAAACTTCTGAGCTCTCTGTGATTTTGCGGGAATTTGTCCAAATTTGCCACAACTTATTGGATGGGAATGCTGACTTTGAGAAATTTGCCGAGCAGTTAACTTGTACCTTGGAATGGATTGTCAACCATTGTTTTTCCCTTCAGGATGTTTCAAGCATGAAAGATGCAATCAAAAATCATTTTGACTGGGATGACTTGCAAAGCGAGTGTGAGGTGGAACCTGGGATGATTAGTCACATATCAGAAGTAAAGAAAGTTCATGTCTGTGGAGAACCATCATCAGACTTGATAGTTGCTTCTTGTGACCATGAAGGATCTTCGGAAGTGAAAGAAATTCCACTAGTTGTAAATGATGGATGTAGAATATATAATAATGAATTTGCACAAGAGGAAACCATGAAGGAGGATCTAGATTGGAAACTGCAATCAAAGACTGTTGAGACTGATTCGTTGATGATTCAGCTTCAAGAATCAGAAAGCATAATCAAGAGCTTGCGACTAGAAGTAGAAAACCTTAGGGATTTAAAGTTGATGATTGAGGAACAAGCTGAAAAAGACAAGCTTATGAAAGAAGACCTTGAGATGGAGCTCACAGCAACCAAACTGGAATTAAATGAAGCTTACCAGAAATATTCTCATCTAGAAAAGGAAATGGAGAGCAGAAAAAGCTCATCTAGAGAGCCTGGGTCTGCACATGATAAACTTCTGTTCTATGAAGAAAGGTATGCTCTTGCTATTATCAAGTTTGAATGCTAATATCCAGGGGCCTTCATTTTTTCTAAAGCACATAATATTTTCAGCATCTCAAACAAAGAAATTCCTCAGCATGATGTGGACAATGAAGAAAAGCTACTCCAACATGTAAGTTCCTCAAGTATCCTGTTGAATTCAAGTTGCAATGCTAGAGAGGCCATTGAATTTCATTCATAAGTGATAGATGATATATTCTATACGATTCTCAATCTGTTACAGATTAAATCTTACACAGACTAAAATACATCTTAAAACAGAATCTATCCTCACTCTTTGCTTCAATTTTCACTCAAATTCCTCACAGAGAATGCCTGGACATTGTGATAAGAGACTCATTTTTTAGAACAAGCTATCAGATGTCTTGTGATGAACCTGTCATTCTGTATAACATTTTGACATGACGTATTTGTGTATCTAGATTGTAATGTGTTCTGACAATGCATAACTATTGGTTAACTTGGTAGGACCGGGATATCACAGCAGCTTCGGAAAAGTTGGCAGAGTGCCAGGAAACTATTTTAAACCTGGGAAAGCAGTTGAAGGCATTGGCTACACCGAGGGATGCAGCCCTTTTTGACAGTGTCATCCCTGTCACCGCCTATAGCAGCACTGATACAGTGACAAATCCTAACAAGAACCTGGGGCGTCGCACATCTCTTCTCGACAAAATGATAGATGAGGACAATGATAGTCGAGGTCGTAAGGCTCCTAGTACCAAGGAACTTATTTTGAATGGCAATCCCCATCGTGCTTCTGGTGCCAACAATGCAATAGAACATCCAGAAGAGGTTAGATCTCCAAATGTGAACCGAAACGCAGCAGATGAAGATCTTGTTGCTGTTGGCTCCTTAGCTATTGTTCCCAGTAAGAAAAAGAATGGAGGATTGTTGAAAAAGATATTTTCCAGGAAGAAACATTGTTGCAAAACGACCCTCTCATAAGCCTCGAAATGGTAAGACCAATCTTCGGAATGAATCTGAGTGTGCTGACAGAAAATTTGTTTGACTTTCACTCCTATCTTGCTTGTGGGGAGTAAATTTTGTGTGCCCTTTTTCAGCTTTTCCCCCCATAATATTTTGTAAAGTATCTTTATTCTGCTTGTAGCAGTTTCTGCACTCCTTTTGTGTGCATATATGCAGAAACATGTACAAAGATAACTACATTCAGAACCACGCTTGATAATGAAGTTCCATTGCTCAGAGTTCAGCTAGTCGCCGTTACTTAAACTGTTGTCCAAATGTCCACTGCTAAATGTTACTCTATCATGTAATCATGCACTATCGTGCAGTTTAGTAATCCATTTGTTAAATTATGGGAAAATCACTATTTTGGTCCCTATAGGGACTAATTGAACATTGAAAAATAATTGAGAGACTAAAATAGTGATTTCTCCTTAAATTATCATATTCTTAATTATGAAATTCAAAATGAAGTTAGGATCCATGAACGATCCTCTTATTTTCGAGATTTGTGCGTGGCATTTTAGGTTATAACTTCTATGTGTTCTTTTTTTAGTTGACCAGAAAATTTTACAATGTTATCTAAGAGTATTTATTAGGTAAACCTCGTAGATCTTAATAGGCAAGAATAAATCTCGTAGATTTTAATAGGCAATAAATCTTAATAAGGTTAATAGACCGTCTCGTTTCTACATGCTCATTTGATTTACAGAGAAGTCCGCAATTGTTAGGATCTATTGGCGTACATGTAAATTTGCTTTATAACTATAGCCAATAAAAAATAAAAGTCAAGAACTTGTGGTCTAGTGGCGTTTGGTATACAGAAAAGGGGATGGATTTGAAGCTCCGTGGCGATATTGATTTTGTATGCTTCAGTATTTGAGGAAATAATAGAGCCAGTAGTACTAAATAAAAAAAAAAAAAAAAGAAGAAAAAAACAAAAGAAAAAAAGCAAATAGATTACCTTAAGTTTTGATCCGCTCAAACAAAAAAAAAAAAAAAAAATTGATACTCAGTAAATTATTTATAACTTAAGTTGTAACGAACTCAAATTAAAAAGTTTGAGAAGAGCTCAAATTGAAAAGGTAAATTTCAGTTACCCCCGGCAGCCGCAGAAACACCCAATCTAGTGTCTCGACTCTACTCCGTAACATCAAATTTCACTTTATAACTGTGTTCGTTGATGAGTACTTCAATATTCCGAGCTTCACTGCCGGAACGGTCTTCACGCCGCAGCTCAATATTAGCCACCGGCGATGTGGCATCTTCTTCTGGTTCCCAACCGGACACTCCCCCATTGGTAACGGGTTTAATTATGCCTAATATTTATCGTTTACAACTGCATTTTCATTTTTGATTGTCGTTGTTCTAACGTATATTGCTTAAGAATTTTTTTTATGTTCTTTTACAGTAGGTTTACACAAAAAAGCTTTTATTATTATTATTATTTTTTTTTTCTATTATTATTATTATTATTATTATTATTATTTTTTTTTTTTAAAGCTGATTTGAACTTTTGCAATATTTACACAAGCCATTTCAGTATTTGACCGAGCTTACCGGAATAAGGAGAAGAACAGAGTTCCAATGTTGGTCCGGGATGACAAACTCACAAAGCTCTTGGTGGTAAAGGTTGAATTCCGCCAATCCCAAGCGGGCATGCCACCTGGACATGTAAATCTCGGTACCTAGAGTTGGGGAGTTCCCAGAAGCAGCTGGGAGTGACAAACTCACAAAGCTCTTTTATCCCAAGTTTGGAGGTAAGTTTTCTTAAAAATAATTGAAAATCTTTAAAGTTGGCAATAGATATGTCATTGTTGGTTGTCATGAGTCTAGAGAGTTAACAGGCACTTGCATTGTGTTCTGAAAATCATAATATGGGCCATGGTGATAAGCCCATAGGAATCTATAATTAATTCTTTCATGGCACTCAGTGAGTCGGTGTGCCCCAAAAGATAGTAGTTATCACAGTTATGTTGAATATTCATAGCAAATGTAATGAATCTTTCATTGCAATTGTGAAATTATTTTTCATGATTAAAAGTATTTCTTTTCATTCTTGATGAACAAATAAATATTAATAATGCAATACTCCATAATAAATGTCTTTCAACTAAGTTGAATCAAACCAAGCTTTGAGAACGAGAGCCCATTGTAAAAGAAAGGATTATCTGTGTTCCTAGGCAAATCACTTTGTAGTGACTTGGGATAAACCCCCTCAAGTTTGGCTTAAGCTTAATGTGGACGCAGCTATTGACAATAATTCTGGACAGGCTGGTTTTGGTTTCATACCGCGGGATGCTGCAGGGTCCTTCATTGCAGCCAGGGAGGAAAGTTGGAAGGGATTACTCACTCCAAAGTTGGCAGAAGCTCTGGCTATCTGATCATCGATTACTTGGCTAAAGTCGAGGAGGTGCGATGCAGTGCAGATCGAAACGGACGCTCTCCTTGTTTTCCAGGGCCTGCATAGTGATAGCTTGGCTTCATCTTTTGATTTGGTTCTTGAAGATGTTAGGAAAATAGCTAAGGACTTCTCCAATATTAGCTTTCAATTTGTCAAGCGATCAGCAAATATGGAAGCCCATAAGTTAGCCCGGGAAGCCGTATTCATAGCTGGTTGCAGGGAGTGGAATTCGTTCCCCCCTAGCATTATTTCTGATGTTTTCTCCTCTGTTTTAAGTTAATGAAGTTGGTGTTTGCTTTCAAAAAAATGTTTAAAGTGACATTTAGGGTACAAGTTTGAATTTTCTCTCATTTTTTCAGATCCATCAAAGTTTCTGAAGTTATTAAACAGTTGTATTATTCTTTTACTATCCCAGCTGGCATTTAGTTTTTGCCATATAGATCCTGCACTTTCTTTCTCAAATGGCAGTTATCTAAAATCATCTGCCCTGCCCTGAAGGACTGTTGTTTGATTAGGGTAATCATAATTTTTTGAATGGTGAATAAAAAATTCATGCACAAAATTATATCTAAACTACTAAATACATCCTAAATTTGAAAATAAATAATGTATTTAAAGACATGTAAGAATTACCATGAAAAATGACCTTGATGTATTCTATGTCAGACATTGAAACTGAGTGGGGTTGTTCTGAAGTGTCGCTGTTTAGGATATTGCAATAGTTCAAGGAAAAAGTATTTTATGCTAGTTGTAGTGTGGAAAAAGGAGATAAAAAGTCTAAGATGGAATTGGTGGTAAACTAAGCAAATAATTGATGGCTTCCAACTACGGAATATATTTAGGGTTCCCTGTTGTGTTTCTGGAGTGGGACCTGACGAACTTGAATGTTTCTTTTTTTGTGACAGAGAGTATATGTTGTTTTTAACAGATGAAACATAAATTGATACCTTCCTATGCCCATTTCACACTTCAATTTGATACCTAAATGGTAAAATTATTCCATTTTTGCTTTCTATTGATACTGAATGTAAAGTGATAGTCTAATTTGCTTAATCTTTTTTATACCCCCCCCAAAAAAAATTTGTGCACTGGCCACAAAGAAAAATAAAAGGTACATCTCATTCTCCTTTAGCCTCTCTATCTCGCGCCGCCACACCAAAAAGTCCAATATAGGGTTTCGTCGCCTCATTTAATTTCTCTCAGAAATTCTTTATTGGATTGAATTTTATATGACTTGATATTTAATTCCTTATTCAGAGCATTGTTGCCAGATTGAACTTTACACAATTACAGCACAGCACATGCTCCATTACTGGCATGTCAAAGCTGGAGGCGCCTCCTTCAAATCCCCACTTGGACCCTTCCAGTGGCCCTCCGGTAACGGATTTAGTTTGGATACTGTCTTTACCTCTTGTGTATAGTTGTTGATCAATGATTTTTAGAAAAATTGAGAAGTAACAAATGGCTGAATTCTGTTTCTCTACTGCTTACAGTAGTTGATATTTACTTTGGAAGTGATAATTAGGCTCAGATGTAGGCCTTGATAAACCAGATTTGCCTTTTATCTTTTCTGAAAAGAATTAGAGAAGTTATATGTACTGTTTTACATCCAGTTTATTTTTGAAGCCATTTACAAGTTGCATTATTTTTGTACTTCCCAATTTGCCAAGTACTGAAATTAGTGATGCATTGGCAACTAATCAACTAGGTGACTGGAATAGCTCCAGTGTATTCTTTTTATCTTCCTTTACTATATACTTTAACTTATTGCTCATTCGCACTGTGGAAGGCTCTTAATTAAAAATTGGTGGACTCATGGTGGAAAAGTTTGTTTTGTTTGTATTTTTTTTTCCATGTCAGTGTGAGATATAAGACCTACATCTCTACAATGCTACATATATTGTTTTGTTAATATGTCATTCTGGAATGTTTACAGTTTATTTATATTGAATGTTGACCATATGCTTATGCTTCATATTGTAGATTGTGGTACCCCAAGAAACATGTCTTACACCCAGTGAAATATCTTCTATAATTGATTCTTTCAAGGACAAGTTTGTCTTGGAGCGCCATTCTTATATTAAGGTGCATTTTAATTTCCTATTGAGTGATCCTGGTTGCTGATTCATGTAGTTGTACAAAAGCATAATAGACTATTATGTATATTATTCTTCTCTCAGAAAAAGATTGCGGACAATACACAGGAGTTGGCTGGTGTAACTAGAGATCTTTATAAATTGTCAATAGAAAGGAGAAATCTTAAGATTCTTGTTGGTGATGGAAGTTCAGATCTGCCCTCAAAGAGGCAGAAGGGTGCTGTTGATTTGCAAAACAGCAATGGTACTGGCAGCGGAAATAACATCTGTAGCTCTCAAGAAAATGGTTATGCATCCTCAGATCTACGATCCAGCATTGTTCTCAAGATTGCTGTTTGCCCCATTAAACTCCCAAAATTGGAAAAACTACCTCCATACACTACATGGGTTTTTCTACATAGGTGTGTTATGCGGTGCTTTTTTTGTGTTTCAATCTGAACACCTATACCTTGAATGTATTTAGCTCCACTGAAAGAGATATATCCCCTTGCTAAAACAAATATATTCTTTTTAACTGTAGATGTAATTTAGTAGTAGTCATTCATTACTAGGCTTGCTTGAGTTAGAAGAGATGGTATAATGCCTGTCTATATTGGTTGTGTACTTAGAGTTTTTCAGTCAAGGCCTTAAACTGGTTAGCTTTTAGCCTTGGATCCTTCCCAATAGGTTTGTAACTTGCATACATGTTTGTTTAAAACATAGTTGAACCATGATTGCACTCTATACCCCTTATTGTTATTGCATGAAAAGCACATGAGAGAGTCTGGTTTTTTATTGAATAATTTGTTATTGACTTCCATTTTGGACTGAGAAATAATACCTCTCTTACTGGGAATTTTTCAGAAACCAAAAGATGACTGAGGATCAATCAGTGATAGGTCGCAGAAGAATCTATTATGACAAGAATAGTGGTGAAACCCTAATTTGCAGTGATAGTGATGAAGAAATAATTGAAGAAGGAGAAAAGGAGTTTGCAGAGTCTGAAGACTATATTCTGCGGTTTGTTTAATTATGTGCTTGAAATGTTACAGAACTCTATACCCCCTTGATATATTTTCTGCTTCTGCCTTAGCAAATACTTTGTATGGTATTTTCTTCACATTAAAGACTTTGTATGGAACTTTCTCCATGTAAAAAACAACAGCATTGTGCTTGACATAAACAAACATCTAAGCATGCTTTATTGCCATGCCAAGAGTAGACATGCAGCACCATGTATCATACATTAAACAGTGTCATTATAATTATTTCTTGCTCTTATCTTTTTGATTCACTAGGATGACTATTGAAAAGGTTGGATTGTATGATACGGTGTTGGATTTGTTGGCCAATCATTTCTCTAGAAAACCTAGTGAAGTAAAGGTATAAACTTTTTCTTCTTGATTTTGTAATGTTTTCTTACTCTGTAGTCCTTGTCTAATAAAAACTGGTCACATTGAGAACTTTAGTCGTCCTGTTTTTTCCATTTGATTTATTGCCAGAATTACAGATATAAACCAGATCAAACATCTTGTACAGGCAAGATATAAAGATCTCATCAAGGAAGGGGCTACTTCTAAGAATGTCACCACAAATTCATATTTAGACAAAGATCTTGTTGCAGCTCTGAGTTCAAAGGTTGGATTGTATGATACGCTGTTGGATTTGTTGACCAATCATTTCTCTAGAAAACCTAGTGGAGTAAAGGTATAAACTTTTTCTTCTTGATTTTGTAATGTTTTCTTACTCTGTAGTCCTTGTCTAATAAAAACTGGTCATGTTGAGAACTTTAGTCCTCCTGTTTTTTTCCATTTGATTTATTGCCAGAATTACAGATATAAACCACATCAAACATCTTATACAGGCAAGACATAAAGATCTCATCAAGGAAGGGGCTACTTCTAAGAATGAAAACACTGAAGTCACCATAAATTCATATTTAGGCAAAGATCTTGATGCAGCTCTGAGTTCATTTAACAATTTATTTTGCCGGCGATGTTTTGTAAGCAACAAATATTGATGATTTCTTTACTTGCATAGTGGAAAGTTCAAATTTGAAGGTTGGGAATAGTATAGTAGCCATGTTCCCATCTGTTTGCAAGTAGGTCATGGATTCTAGTGTACTAGGCCTGGCTTTGGTTATTTGATCTATTATGCTTTATCCTAAATGTAGTTCTTTTCCCATCTGGTTGCAGGTCTTTAATTGTCAATTGCATGGATGCTCACAGGATCTTATTCTTCCGAAGCAAATACTTGTGGAGGAGGAACTTTGGGCACACTATACTCCGTGTAATTGTAAACCTTACTGTGGAAAGAAGTGTCCTTGTGTTGTAAAATCCATCTACTGTGAAAAATTCTGTGGGTAGGTGACTGCTCATTTTTTTAAAAAATTTGAACAATTATTGGAATCTGAGTTGGATTAATCCTTTAAATCCATAAACCAAGCAACACATTTTTTGTTCTCCTGTCCCCCATCCGCTTTTGCTTCCTTTTGTGTTTGTGTTTCTTTTCAAGTTCATCCAGTATCTTTATTAGTGTTAATTGACGCTGTGCAATTGCTTTCTTTTTCTATTGCCTAGATGCCCATTGAAATGCAAGATACGATTTCAAGGTTGTCACTGTACCAAAAATGAGTGTGCAACTGATTTTTGTCCATGCTATGCATCTGGAAGAGAATGTGATCCTGATGTTTGTTGTTTTTGCTGGGTCAGGTGAGCTTTCATGGTGATATTTGTTGTTTTACATGAATTTAAATGTGTAAACAACTATTTTTAAAATAATATTTTCCAAACATACGTAGAGTGGGTTATTTAATATATAATCTCAAGAATATTTTTAAAATTCCAGTTCAGCATGCACATATAAATTTATATTGCTTCCATTTAATTACAAGAAACTTTATTTATTAGAAACAAGCAAGTATTATATAATCATTCAAGTTTCATCAAATTAGTTTTTGTATGAATTTCAATGCATAAATAGCTGAATGCCTAAATTAGAGTTTATTCTACTTTTGGTCTATCAACAATGATAACATTTCCAATTATGGTATTCGGCTTTTGATTTTTTCCACTTTTAATGTTTGACTTCAAAAAATGGAACACATTTTAAAATCAAGTACAAAAAGTAAAATAAAAATTGAATACAGTAGGCAGGGATGCCACTATAGTGATGGACTAAAATTGGAATAAATTTGCCTAATACTCCTTTCATCCCATAAATTAATACATCCCAAAAGTATAACTCTGGTATTGCACGTCTCTTCAGATTTCTGTTTCAAACTATTTATGCTGGTTTATTTGGCTTTGCAGTTGCGGTGATGGTTCTATTGGGATTCCTCCTGGCAAAGTCTCCAATCACAAATGCCAGAATATGAAGTTACTTCTTGGAAAACGGCAAAATGTAATTATGCTTGATATATCTTTTAAATTTGTGAAGGCTTAACTAAGCTATTCAAATTAGTATAATGTCATAGTAAACACATTATTTACCAATTACCACAAATGAACTTAAATGAAGTCCATTATGAAGGCCTTACTGAGATATTTTGAGCACTCTGCTAAGCAAAATGCCCTTTCAAATGACTAAGGTCCTTGGAAGTTAGCTGACATCTCAGTATGTTGCTGTGGGTGTTGAAGCTGCTTCTTATGTACTTAGGACACTGACCATAGGTTGAATAGCTAGTAATTGCAGATCAGCAAGTCGCAGTTAATAGGACCTTCCTCTGCCCACCACCTTATGCCGATGAATACAATTGGAATAGCATGCTGGACTTTCACTACCAAATCTCTAGCTCATTCATGACCTCAGAAGATTCATTTTTTTTTCACTATTAGAAAACAGCTCTGCATTCTTCCTAGTACAGAGTATTCTCACTATCTCACAAAAGTTGTCCTCTTTACTCCAGGCACAAATTTTAAGGATAGTGAAGAAAAGTATTTTTTGCTCTGTCCATAAAACAACCTTTTGACTTTTCTTAGTAGGCTAATAGTTGAAGGTAGAATTGTTTGTGGTGTTTATTTTAGGAAAGTGAAGCATTTTGGGACATACTAAAATGGAATGGTGAAATAACTTTTTGCGGATGTAGAAGTAATATATAGTATTTGGTTGGAAGACAATTGGATACTCTGTATTCACTTTCTATACTGGAGTTTTTTTTTTATTTTTGGAGTACTATCGACTCTATTACAATGTAGTATCTGTTCAATATATTTTCTCAATTTTCTATACTGGAGTATATTTGTTATGTTTCTCTTTGTTTTGTTTCCCTTTTCTCTCAGCCTATTTGCTAGTGTAGTAATCAAGTGAAAAGTTTTCACAATATTTCTTGCATGTTACATTTTGCAGCCTTTTGTCTTCAATTTGTTTATTTTCTGGTAATATAAATGCAATTTTCATAGTTTCCCACATTTTCTATCCTACGCTCAGGTTCTTCTTGGAAGATCTGATATTGCTGGATGGGGAGTTTTCCTAAAGGTAATAAGTGATTCTCCTGCTTTTTAAATCAAATAGTTGTAATCTTAGATGTGTTTTTGGATGCACATTCAGAATTGTGTCTCAAAGAATGAATTCATTGGGGAGTACACTGGTGAATTAATCTCACACATTGAAGCTGATAAGCGTGGCAAGGTCTATGATCGTCAAAACTGTTCATTCCTCTACACTCTAAATGATCAGGTAGGACAAACAACTTGCACCCCACCCACTATATATATATATATATCGACCCCATTCTTTTGGTTAAATTGCTCTACTTTTGTTTGTATATAGCTCGTGATTGATGCTTATAGAATGGGTAGCAAACTGAAGTTTATCAATCATTCTCCCGATCCTAATTGCTGTGCAAAGGTAAACTGCTGAAATCTTAATGTTTAAGTGCTCCCTTTCTCCGTGTCTGCTTACCCGGTGGGTCGTTTTTGATAGATCATCGTAGTGGGTGGAGAACACAGGCTGGGCATATTTGCATTAAAAGATATCAATGCTGGAGATGAACTGTTGTATGATTATCAATATGACCCAGACACTTGTCCTGCCTGGGCAAAGGATCTGCAATCAAGTTCTAAGATGGATGATTGCTGAACCAACCTTCAAGCTCCTCTTGCTAAGAAGCTTACATAACTACACATTCTTTCTATCATTTTTTTTTCCCTGGACAGAAACATCATTTTCAAAGGAAAATTAGGAGGGACTGTCTCATCTTTACCAGGCACTATTGTTAGTCAGATTGGTAATTCATTAAGATCTGTAGTAAGAGCCCAGGACTACCTTTCTAGAATCTCAAAGGTCTAGTTAGCATGCACTATATCAATAGTTATACTGTGAACTATAGTCCTCACTGCAAGGTGGACCACTAATATACATCGATACATGTTCATTTTTAATAGGTTCATTATATTTTGATACCTGTCTAATTTTAATTTATCGTTTGTGTATTACTTAAAATGAATATGTAATGTACTAAAAATGAATTTTTATTAGGAGTCAATCTTGAAATGGATCATTGTTCATGATATAATTTGTCGCATTATATTATATGATGGATTAAGATTCATTTGTGTTTAGGTGACATGATATGTCATTATTTGTTAATAGATATAATATAGTCACATGTGAAGTGTGATAGTTTGTTAAAGAGTATTTGTTACTTTAAGTTTACGTAGTGTGGCGTGTTGAACATTGTAATATAAGAATTAGTTGTAGCTGCATAACCTATAATTGGATGTTGGTTTGATAGGCTTAAGGTGCATGTTAGGTTGGGAATTTGACACTTAGCCTAAGAGGTAAAATGTTGCATTTTGGAGAGACAAATATGATATATTTACAAGAAAGTGTCTTTAACCTGATAGTGTTGAGAATTTCACTCACACAATTACCTTTTCTAAGACTATCAAGGTGTGGTTTAGTTGTAAAAAAAAATGAGTGTATATTCATGTTACACATCCATCATCAATTGACATTAAGACTGTGTTTGGAAACTCAGAAAATAATTTTCGAAAATCCTTTTTCGGGTTCCTTGTGTTTGGTAAGCAAAGGAAAATTTGAGTCAATGAAAAATAAGGCTTGGTCAAAGGAAGATGAGCCTACTTTTTTGGAAAACGACTTCCATATTTTTGTGGAAGTCATTTTCCGCCTTCAGCAGCTCAAGGAGTCACAGACTAAGTCTTCAGCACAAGTTTCTTCATCTTCAACAACTTTATTCATCTTCAGAACACCTTGCACTCTAGTCCGCCGGAAACGAGATGGAAAATGCTAAAAGGGCCATCTGGTTTCCGCGCAGAAACCAGACATGGTTTCCACCGGAAACCAATGAAATTTTTGATTTTTTTTTTAAGTTTCTTTTTTTTTTTCTTCTGTTTTTGGCAGTGTGCAGAATCTTGTCAAAATGAAAGAAAGACAAAAAAGAAAAACTTATATTTAATATTGTTGGATTATATTAAAAAGTGTTTTATTATTATTATAAATATTGTTATATTATAAATAAAATATATAATTATACAATTTTGTTTATTTTTCAGAAAATGGACCAAACATAGGAAAAGAAAATATTTTCTAGAAAATGATTCATTTTTCGGAAAATATTTTCCTGAAGTCATTTTCCTACTTTTCAAACGGATCCTAAGGGGAATTTTAAAAAAATAACGATTTATTCATTACCACTATTTTTTAAACGACATTAAAAAAATAGAGAATAAAATGAGACTTAAAAGTTTGCCATAATTTGCTATAAAAATTTATGGAATTAAATTATTGCATTCTTCGCCTGAGAATCTACCCATAATGGAATCTCATAATTGTTAAGGAAATATTGTACGTTGTATACTACAATGTTTGAAAACAATAAAACAATAAGCATTAACCAATTTAGTTAGCGTGAGTTGTCGTGTATTAACCAACTTAATTGGTTGGTGTGAATAGTCATATTTTAGTTTTAAACTTATGTTAATATGAATAGAACCTGATGGCTTCAATAATATTTAAATATTTTAACTATTCTACTGACAATTTGTTAATTTTACAATTATTTTATTTAATTAACAACCATTAGCAATAAGCTCTTAAAATATATAAATAAATCTAAAATTTTATATTTATATATATAGTAATAATCTTTTCTGAAGCAAATATAGTAATAATCTTGTGTGCGTTATTGTTGCAATACAAATAACTGAAATTATACTCGGTACTTCCCAAAAAGATAAAGAATGCATTATACCAATCATAATTCAACTTTTTTATACATATAATATCCAATATCACTTTCAACCAAATAGGTGTATTAGTTGTTCGCTTACCTGCTTCAAGTTGCCAGGTTTTCTTGCATTTCATTAACTAATTGTCAAAGCAAATATTATTTTATTATAGTTGTTATTTAGTTTCTACTCACTCTATTAAAAAAGAAGTAAAAAATAAAAAAGAGTTTGTGACCAATAAAATAAGCAAAATGAAAAATGCAATTTATTCACAAAAGTCAACAATTTTATGGGCTGTGTTTTTTCAGAACCCCCTCCTCCCTCTAACCAAACTTTAAAATATTGAGAATTACACTCGGAAATTCATAAAAACGTTCAAAAAAAAAAAAAAAAACGAAAAACAGAAGGGAAATTGTGGTCATCGGCATTGGGCAAGAATGTGTGTATATATTTAGCAGACACGGCGGCAGAGGGTGATTCCGTCGCCGACCGGGAGCTGGCAAATCTCAATCCGGTCGTCGGCGGCCAAGGCCTTGTTGAGCTCCAACACGAAATCCCGGTAGTACCTGACGTACTTCCTGAGCGGCGCGTCCGGTGGGGCCACCACGGATCCGTTCCAGAGGGTGTTGTCGTAGCCGATGAGTCCCCCAACCTTAATCAAATCAATCAACCGCTTGTGGTAGTTAAGGTAGTTGTCCTTGTCGGCGTCCACGAAAATGAAATCAAATGACCCATGATACTTCCCGTCCTCGATCATCTGGTCAAGAACCGGGAGCGCCGGCCCTTCTCTGAAATCAATCTTGTGTGCAACGCCCGCCTTCTCGATCACCGGGAGACCCAAATCGTAGTTTTCGCGGTTGATGTCCATCGCCAAAATCTGCAGATAGAAACATATATACATTTATTACCCGAGTTTGTTGTATGGTTTCGAGGCGGAAGGAAAAGATTGAATTTTGATTTGATTAATTAATAATTACCTTGCCGTCTTCTGGAAGAGCCAGGGCGGTGGCGAGGAGAGAGTAGCCGGTGAAAACGCCAATCTCCATGGTGTTCTTGGCATTGATTAGCTTGAGAAGCATGTTCAAGAATTGCCCTTCATCAGCTGAGGTTGTCATGATGTTCCTGAAATTCATTAATTTATCACAAACTATAAGATTACAAATTTTGACGGGCAGTTTATTGGTCTTCTTGATTTGAAATTTCTTTGTCAGCTAGAGTCAGGTTTACTCAGTGTTAGTTTATCTTTTTGTGGTTAGAGCCACCAGGTGAGGTTTAGCTGATATACACATTTGGATAGTGGCTGCGAGTTTTCTTGATCACTCAAATTTGAAAAAAAAAAAAAAAATAGTGATATGATGATTACTATACCATGGGTGTTTTGCTGTAATCTCTCTGAGCTCCTTCATGGCTTCTGGCTCTCTTGGGTACACACTTGTTTCAAGAATATACTGCAACAAAACAAACACACATTCATTCATTCATCCATTAATACAAATTAATTAAATTAAACTAGCATATATAAACCAAATATATATAATATATAGATAGATTATTACCTGGTAAAGAGCATCACTCTGCAAGAGACTCTTGTGGCCAACTTCTTGGTGTCTGCCAGCATCTCCATCGCTTGCCATTTGGATTGTTTGTGAAGTGTGAAGGGCGGGAAATGGGGGAGTGTTAATTAGTTAGATTGAAGTGATAGATGATGGAAGATAACTACTGCTTTAGCACTATATATAATAGGCAAGGGAAGGGAAGGTGGGAGGAATATAGATGAGTAGTAGTACTTCTCTGTTCAAAAGTTGGTGACCTGACCTTTTTCCTTCATATACAAAAAATAAACAGGGGGGAAACGTGCAAACTTCGCTTGCGTCAAACTTAGCACAATCACCAAACTCCAATTTTGACTCTCTTTTTTCCCACCAACTCTTTTAAAAACAAAGCAAAAATTGTAATTTATACACCATGTCAATATCAATGTGATTCATGAATTATTACAAGTGTAAATATTACCCGTTTTAAACACCATGTCTATGATAGGAGGGACAATATATGATAATTGACATATTATGGAAATGTATAAATTACAATTTTTCCGAAAACAAATTACAGAAAGCCTGTGGCGGCTACCTAAAAATGCATTTGAGGTGAAGTCTGCTTTGTAACCTTAGCTAGCAAAGAATTATAAGAAGATAAATCAACCTAAATTGCATGTCAAACTTGAAACCTCCAAATCAAATACTCGAGCAATTTTGTTTGAATTGTCCCTTTACCCACCAACTCTCACTCTTTTGGATGATATTGTATGGTTTTGGTAGTTTAAGTTCATGGACAATTTTATTTATTTGTTTGTTTAATAAAATGTACTTTATTTAGTTTGCGTGCATGGACAATTTTATTTCTTTGTTTATTTAATAAAATTTCATCTCTGTTTGTCAAAAAAAAATTATTTCTTTGTTGGTTTCAAAAAATAAAATGTACTTTATTTTGCCAAAAATAGTCACCAAATTTCATTAGGAAATGGTAGAAATAATTTATCTCCAACAGTCTTAATTAACTCTTAATACAAGTAGAATTTGTTTGCTTATATTGATTGTAACCATGTAACCCCGTGTTCTTGTTAAGGCTATGGACTCTCAATTTGGTAAGGCAGTTTGAAACCGTTTTTCCTCTTTATATTTGTGATTTGTTCTTTTACTAATTAAGTAATGGTATTTGATGTTTTTTTTTTAATATTAGTTTTGTATGCGGCAATTTGGTATTAAAAAAAAGTGATGGAATTTATCTTTTATTATGAAACACTAATTATCTGTTGAGGGATTGATTGAATTAAGACATTCTAATGTTAATAATTAACGGAATAGTTGTTCAGAGGAATCTAAAGACAATAATTAGCTGGGGCCTGGGGGTTGGTGGCATGATAAAATTATGGTAATATTATTGGTGAAGCTGGCCCACAAAAGACAAAATTCTTAGTGCAAAGGGTGTCACATTCCGACTAAACATGATAATGAAAGGGTAAATTATAATAATTTCTTTTAGGTTGGAGAACTAGTATCTTGATGCTCACAAAGAGCTTAATCACCACATTAAGTATAACTTTTACACTATAATTGTCGAGTCTCGATCATATGTTAGCCTAACAACTACCATATTATTGGTATTGGTATAACTATAAGTATATGATTAAGACATAAGAGGAAGATTCATAAGCACATGCTGCTGCCAAAGGCATATTTGAGAAGGAAGGTCAGGGTTGGTGTGCCAGCGAGACTTTTTGAGGATACAAATGCATGCATGTTAGTTGACCAGACTCCGCGCTACGTAAAGTGACAAACTAACAACAGTTAATAATAAATTTATTTATTAGGAGCCCATAATAAAAACAATATTTAAAAATTTACTCCACCTTCTCAGTTGAATTTCAAATCAATGTTTATACCTAATACTAGTACAGAAAGCAAGATGAGTCCACCGGAGTAAGGTAATTTTAAAAAAAATACAATTCTTATGATTAGTTTTTGTTGAGCCAAGGTAACCATTTAATATGGAGCTGTGTTACAAACGTCAATATGTATATATACATGCACACTGTCTATACAGATCAAATATCCACCGTCAAGCTCTTCAACTGCACCCATCCATAAGCGCACCTGTCGCGCAACTTCTCCACTGTAGATGCTGCTACCTCAACCAGAGCCCGGATTTTACCTACTTCCTTCTCCACTTGCATTTTCATGTTAATATCCACCACCTGCATCTCCGTATACCATCCACATTAATGTTTTATTATATAAAATAATAAAATTAATTCAATATTTAATCATATCTGACTATCACTCATTTTCAATTCGTCATCAACTTTTAAAGCTACAAAATTTAGTCTTTTAAGTATTAAATCATTTCTAATTGTACTATTTATAACACGCGGGAAACAAATTCTTAATTGTCTTATTCTATACTCTTAATTTCAACCGTTCACACAAGAAAAAGTTTATAGTGGATTAATAAAATTTAAAAAGATTAAATTTGGTAACTTAAAAAGTTGAAGACTAAAATTAGAAAGGAGTGATAGTAGAGATAATAATAATAATAATAAAGCGAGAAAAAGATGAGTGAAGACCTTATTGATGCATCGTTCAGTGTCCAAAATGTGGCAGAAATATGAAAGCTGTTTGTACAGATCACCTTCTGTATACTGGCAGGCAATGCATTTTACATATTTCATCAGTAAACAGTAATGGTAGGCATTCAAAATGAAACCTTGATAGTAAATAAGGTTTCCAAGAATACCTTTCTTTGGAGATGTCCTTCGCAACGAGGATAGTTTGGACAAACAGTTCCAGGCTCGGAGCCGCCAATTACACGAAGGTTCAGGCTGCGGCTAGTGTAGTTGCAGGTTTCATCGTCGCACTGATATAATTCAGTGTTAGGATTGCTACCTTCAAATGGCAATTTTAATATAAAGATTGAAGTTTTTAAGGTAGAAAGTGCATACCAACATTAGTCCTTTGTAATATGTTGAAACAAACATCTCAGCTTGCCTCTTCACCTGCCAGAATCAAGTAAATAAAGAAACTCATGCCCACATTTCTTAGCAGTGGAGTAGTGTAGTCCAGTGTATGTCCGTTTCTGAGTTTTTCTTATAGGGGACGGAGTGCAGTAAAAGATTTTTACCTGGTTTGCTAATAAAGCAGGCGACAGTTTACCCACAGCAGCCTCCTCTGGGCATTTAGGGCAGGTTAATTTGTGCCAAAACTCAATAGCGGGTCTTTCTGCTTGGTCTGTTGGCTTCTGACTTATGGACGAACATATGGAGTTAAATATGGGCGGACATTCAAGGGAAGCAGAGCAGCCAGGGCATGCCAAGACCAATGGTTCACAACCTCGATATCTGCAAGTTTGATCATGAAAGGCATACCAAAACAATTTTCTTTGTTCAAATAAAAAATCGTATAGAAATGTTCATGCTGTCTGTTGAGTTGCATAAAATACTTTGTAGGCAATAAATTGATTACCTTTCCTCATCATCTACTGCACTCAAGAGTGAACTTGAAGGATCATCTTTGACATCATTGCTTGATTTGTTTTGGAACTGAAAAAGATACCACAAGTTTTATATAAGTGGAAAACAAAGACAAATGATAGCAACCCATAAACCAATGGTTTTGGAAGAAAAATAGTGTTTTACCTTGGATGGATCAAGACCTAAGCAATCAGCCAAATGAGCAGGGCTGGTTCCCTGAACTGATGCACAGAGACGTGATACCACAGGATGTATCTGTAACATTGACTGTTTCAGTATGGAAACCAGGAGAATGCATTATGTAAAAGAACCAAGTGCAATGCCTCATTAGTATAAACACCTGTTGTGCAAGGTAATAATCAATGTCAACTATCCATTTCTCATTGTCATTCTTCAGCTCATCAGGATGCCTTGCCCGCTGAGCAATCCCCATAGAGCTACCCGATTGATTTCCCTATTGACATCAAGTAGAAGCCAACAGTCAAGAATTGTACATAACAGGAATCCAACAAAGCTGGAGTTCACTGTAAATGGCATTGACAAGAAACAATGTAGGAAAAAAGGATAACAGCATTTGCATGTGGCAAACCTGCTCACAGCAGATGATATATGGTACAGTATCTCCAGCAGAGCAGCCAGTAATATAACCACTTTTCTTCAACCTAAGTGCTACCTATAGACAATACAAGAAAGAAAATGCATAAAATTGAAAGTCAGAAAACATTAGGTTGATTCTTTGCATCAGGATAGGCATTAATAGACTTACTTCAACATGAGGTTGATTCTTTGCATCAGGATATGCTTCAGGTGGTTTAGTTAATGATTTGGTGATTATATACTTCTCCAGTTCTATTTGCCCATTCCTCATATCCTCTTGTACCTGAAATGCAAGTACTGAATCTATTAGATTTAATATTACAAAGCCTGGGCATTACGCCCAAAATAGAAATGTATAAAACCAAGTGGACTATAGGCCTCCCTGATACTGGAATTTGGTTAAGTGACCTATTAAAACAGTTAAATGGGACAAATAAAATGGGTGGAGTAAAAGTTTCCACTCATCATTGCCATATTCATCTTCTCTGAGATTTAGTTTGTTGGAACTAGATTTAGACCAAATAATGCAAAGGCTTGTAATTACAGCTTAGAGAATCCCCATGTTTAATTCTGATATTTCACATAGCATACAACATTACCTTCATTAAAGCATTATGAATTGACTCAACAACATCGTCACAAGATCTGCAAACAGTAAATCACCAGATCATCTTTTGTAACTGAAGACTGAAAGACAGAAGAGTTCAGTAGTTCACAAAGATATGTACCCTCCAGATAGTATTTGGCTGAGACAGAAGTCTCCCAATTCCTTTGATAGCAAGCTCCAGTCACGACGAACCATATCAAGACCTTTCTTTTCAATTACCTGGATGGCATAGCAATATAGTGACAAGCTGGTAGTTGTAACTAATTCCAACATAGTGTTAACTTAATAAAAATGTATTTAAGTATAATTGCTACCTCATAAGGTGTTCCATCCTTAAATTGTACTTTTACAGCAGCATATTTCTTTTTCTTGAGTAGCAGCATTCTTTTGTACAAGCCATCAAGATCAATTTCCAAACATTTATATTTCTTGTTAACCTACAAAAGAAAAGTGATTCACCTATCACAGAAAGGCTGAGAACAAATGTAAACAAAAGCCCGAATTTACCAAGAAAATGAATGTCATTCAAAAATCAAGACTAACAGTACATGCCTTTTCAATGACTTTCCTTGCTATTGATTTTGCTTTTGGAATATCATCAAGCCCACTATTAATCATAATTGAATCTGTATCACCGTAAATAACCTGAACAATTGAAAAAAGAAACAAGATGTTCAGGGAATACTGCTAACAGAATCAGAATTATAAAAAATAAAAAACACAAAATGCTACCTCTAAGTTTAGTATATTCTGGACAAGGTCAACCGTACTCTGCAGAATCTCTCTTCCCTACACAAAAGCAGGGTCAGTCAACCTCACAGACAGCAATAATTTTACTACTAGAAGATATAAGCAAATAGAAGGTTGGCAAAGCACATATTTCTTGCCTGTTGTGTTATCATCTCTGCTAGAGGCTTAGCATAAAATCTAGAATTGGAGAACCCAAGGCAACCATACATGCTGCATCAGAAATGGTTAAGTCAGAGAACTGAAACTCCAAGACAACTATGATGGCAAGTGAACTAAGAATTAAACAAATAATTCATAAGGACACTAAGGATAAATTTCAATTTGGTTCGTTGAGCATGATTTGTGTTAGGGTTGTGAGATTAGGCTTGGAAAGTCTTGGTCTCAAATTCATAGGGAAGGTTTGGCTTAAATGTAGAGTTAGTTTACATACTTGCATAGGTAGAATTGGGTTGTTTTTTATTTCTTAAAACTAGAAGGAATTTCAGATAATTTATTAATCCAGTTCCCAAATCATACTGAGTAAATCATACTGAATTACTCTCTCATCTTATGGCATTGGACTCCTGCTCAAAATTTGAGCTCGAATGAAAACGCAGCTCAAATAAGCCTAAAGATGAGAGATTAACCTTCAGGAAAAATGACCAGACAAATACCTGTTTGCTGTCAATTTGAGTGCTTGTTGTTGTATGTCAAACCGCTGGGCTTGAAGGCCTGATGCTGTTTTCAGTGATGCTTTTGCCTGTCTTCTCCTCTCAACTAAGTTTTTAAGCAACTATAATACATGCAGAAAAAAGGTTCAAAAAGAGAAAGCAGGAAACCTTTTTTTTTTCAACAAAATACTCAAGAATGAAGTAGAACAGGGTTTTCTTTAATATTTTGGTGGGATGGTACATTATCCAAATCACAGGTTATACACATTACAAGATATGACCAAATCTACACCAAAATCAGTAGATCACCCCTAAGGTTTCCTTTAGGTGCAGCAAAAATAAAGACAATCTTGAAATGCATGTTTATTGCAAAAAATTCAATAATATTTAGTCCTTGCTCACACACTAGTTTAGAGTTTCCAGTATTACATATGATATCAGACGGTGCACATACACATCACATCATTAGACTCCATAAAAGAAATAACTCAAATCACACAGATATCTTCAATAAAGGACTTTGGTATCATATTTTCAGATTCAAATCTCCATTTCTCAAGTATAAATACCAGCAATACCAGGTGATTTACCTTTGGTAGGACTCCAGTTTCTTTACTGGATGGTAAAGAAGGAACCAATCCATCATGAGATCTTTCAACAGTGGTGAAACAAATATTGTATTCCTGAAAGAAAAGAGAGTGAGATTCTTACACCATCTTTTTAACCAGGGACTGGAAATCCAGGAGTAATTATCTTTTCAGAAGAAAAGAGATTAGGGATTAAATAGAGAAATGAGATGGGGGAGACCAATGAATATAAGGTTACCTGAATAATAGATGGGTACAGACTGTTGAAGTCCAGTAACAATATGTATTTATCATATAACCCTCGTTTTGGCTCCAAAACCAAACCTCCTGAGTAGGCAGGTCCCTTTTTGGTTTTCCCAGTCTCAATCTCTGGGGGCTCATTTCCAAAACTTGGGTCTTCAATGTTGTTTTCATCAGTTTCTTTTCCATCACTACCATGGTTTTGTTTACGCTTTGTCAACTTTAATTCCTTTGTTTTAGAATAAAACTTGTCTGGCACTATGAATTTCTTACTGTGGAATTCATGCAACAATAAATATTCCACTCTTTGGGCCCTAGCCCCCTGAAATTTTATAAATATTTGTTAATTAACTATGATGTATACATGGATGTTCATTTGAGAAGAGCTACAGTTGAAAGGGTTATACAATGATTCACCTGGAGAGTTTTACACCAAAGGTTACCACTAATATTAGTTAGCTGACGAGTGAGTGGAAGAACACTCAAATGAAACATGAGTTCCATTGACAGCCATGCATCTGTTTCTCCATATTCAATCTGCAAAATCACATAAGCTGTAAGACACAATGAAATTCTCAGCAGAAAGTTGTATTATTATGACAAAATTGAACATTCTCAATAGAAAACATCCGGCTCATCCCTGTGGCATGAAACTAGATACCTACTCTATCACCATTCACCAGGGACCTCATACAATCCATTTTAGGTCATGCAATGGTGAGCAACATTGAAAGCTGGCCTACAAATTATGCAATCAAGAGATGATCCAAGTAGGCTCACTTTTCTCTCTTGATAATGCAGTCAAACATAATCTCTGATGCTGATTCAGAAAGATAACCACAAATGCATCAAACAGAAATGAGAACTCACTAGTTTCATAAGCGAGTCAGAAGCCTGAAACATTTGAGGAACATCATGTGGAGAAATTTCCTTGCGATCTTTATTTAGCAGATTCTTTGTGAGTTGTGTCAAGGAATAGCTAACCTGAAAGCAAGTATTATATAATAGTTACACACTAATAAATATCAAAACATAGCAAGTAACAAATAATTTAGATTATAGAGATCCTACCTCTCTTAACAAGTCACGAGAACATAAATATGTATCACACAGGATACGCCCTGAAATACAAGATATGATCCCTGGACTTGCTCCAGAGCCAAAAATGTTACTTCCTTTAGTAAGCTTAGGCATGGCAGAACGTTTAAGACGTCCAACTTTTGACCACATGTTGCTTGGTACTCTGCATGCCTGCATGATAAAGTAAGAAATTCTGAGCATCCTAGCATAATGCTTTGGAAAGATCCATAAATATACAATGGTAAAAATATGTCTGCAATATCATCAGCCCCTTTAATTAGATAACATCAGACTTTGGAAAAGGTCTAAAGTGTGTCAAAGCATTTTTGTCATGGGTGACAGACAATGCACCAATGGCCCCATGCATCAATAAACAATTTGGAACAGAATCCTTTTAGTGAGTAAAAAGGAAATTTTTTTGAAAATGAAATACTCTTGTTTTTTCTTGCAATCAAACCTTCTCTATTTATAACAGGAATCAGTATGCAGTAAATTTGAGCATTAAAGGCATGCACAAACCTGAACTCTATGAAGCAGTACATCCAGATCAAACCCAGATATATTGTGCCCAACAAGCACATCACTATCCAATTTGTGTAACTCAATCATCAAACGGTTCAACAAAGCTCTTTCACTGGTATTTCAAAGAGAATCCATAGTCAAGAACTTAAATTACAACAGCGGGAAAGACAAGACTAGAGAGAATATGGAAGCAAAGATATTAAAGCTTGTCAATTGAAAATAATTCTATCTGTAGGCTGAACTTGCCTGCTTTCAAAACTAATAATATTAGTTCCAGCTTTTGTATTTCTATCTGTTGCTTCCTTGGTAAATCCCATTGGAAATATGCTTCCCTCAAGCTTCCGCACAACAGTAAAATGAGAAAGCATCCCCAGCCTTGTTAATTCAGAGGTTAAAGTCGGAGCATCAATCTGAAAGAGATAAGTTGAATGCATTCAGTTGCCTTTAGCAAAATTCAACATAATTCTTACAGTTTGCAGTAAACCGCAGAAGTGGTTATGACCTATGTACTAGCACTACTAAGCAAACATAAATTATAAGTGGGGAAAAAACAACAACTATGTAGCTAGTTTGATTCATCATAATCAGAAGAAGCAAGTAACAAGTAAAATAGATTGTACCTTGGCCTTGTGACAACAGACAACAGATGCAGATACAATTTCATTGACATTTTGTTTTTCATTGATAATAGTCTTCACATTTATTGCGGCAACAACCACTGGAGGAATCTCTGGAATGTTCTCTTTGAGGACTTGGATGTCCTTTGGACTATCCACAGTAACCTCAAATTTACACCAGCTTACCTGTGCAGATTGTAAAACAGATATTTACTTATATAGCCTATGAAACTACAATTCAATATCATAAAAGGGGGATAAGTAGCTTTTGAGGCCTCACACGTTGAGGGGTTGGACAGCTAGCAAACTTTGAAATTGATAACCAGGAAGGACCCTTGATTTCACTCTTCACAAGAAAGAGCTCAAGTGCACTGCAAATAGTGAAAATACATTGGAGTCAGTTCAAATAACACAGGTGATCTAAAGCAGCAGAGGATAGTAGACACACATACAGAACATTTTACAGATACAGGCATTCATTCCTAATCTGGAAGCAGATAAACAATCCAAATTTCAGGGCAAGAAATTTTTCTAGCATACTCTGCATATGCATGAGATGCTAGAATAAAGAGAGATGCTGATAGAAAAGTTTCAATCTTTGGCATATTTGCACAAACCAAGTACCTGCTATGGGTGCCAAGTAAAGCACAAAAGTTTTCTCCCTTGAGATCTGGTGGAAGTGGTGGGTCCTGGAATAAGAAAGTTCAAATATGGTAATGCATACCCAAACATAACTACTGCTAACTACTAGAAAAGCCAGACTTTGTCAATTTCTTTTGAGATTTGTCAGAACTAAGAGCAGGCTTCATTGTTTTAAATCAAGCCAAGTTCTGCTCTGATAACTACTTAAAAATAGCAAATATGAGACTTTAATTTTGTAAGGAGTTAGCTAAACAGTATATATATACCTTGAATGGATAGTTAATCTTAATGACATAATTCTCCCCATGAGGTATGTCAGACCTTTCAAATGCATAATTTCGCTGCAAAATGATAGAAGTAGAACAAAGTAAATAGCCAGCAAAACACTACAACAGGATGAGGATATTCTAATTGTCAGGTGTGTAATTTAAAGTATCAGATTTGCAAGTTGTGTCCTCAAAAACCTTAACAGGTGCCATGCTAAAACTCGAGACATTGCGTTCCACCAACTGTTTCGTCAATTCTGTTTTCAGTTCTGATGCCATCTCCTAACAGCAAGAAAATATACAATTAGCAAGAAGTACAAGAACTGAGCATACAAGGAAAAGCATGTCATTTAATGTAATTACATGAAGCTGGCTATGAAAAGCAGCAGCAGAAATTTGAGACTCTTTAACATCGCTCTCTAGCTTCAAGATTGCATCTTTGGGAAATAAAGTGCTACTTGGGATTGCATAAACACATCTCTGCATGTTCCTTACAATCACACAACAACTATGATATCTGCCTCCAGCTTTAACCTGAAAAACAATGACAGAGTTCAGATGTCAGCTACCAAGATATTAAGTTTGAATGGAAAATATCATAACCTAATTTAGTACAAGAATAATATAGCCATCAATTATTCAGGAGTAAACCACTGCAAAATGTGGAGTTGCATCCAAAGCAAAAAGGAAGTCTCAAATGTACCTTCCCAAATAGATAAAGAATGCCTGAATTGGCTCCATAAAGCTCCTCATAAGCATCAAGTATGAAGAAAGGAAATGATCCATCAGATTCCAATTCCAAGTCTGAGTTTTCTTCAGCATTGGCATGATTTAATCCAGAGCACTTTCCGGAACTCCTCACTGCTTGCCACTCTACGTTTGCACTTAAAGCAGAATCATTTTCCGCTTTAATTTTTGCATTGAGTGTAAACACCTTATCCTCCTGCATTGGATCTACCTTCACTTCAGC
Organism: Ipomoea trifida; assembly: GCA_003576665.1. Lineage (NCBI taxonomy): Eukaryota > Viridiplantae > Streptophyta > Magnoliopsida > Solanales > Convolvulaceae > Ipomoea > Ipomoea trifida. Next base: position 20,215,319 of record CP025648.1, on the reverse strand, counting down.
TTCATTTAGCACATTCTCATTGTCCCCAATTCCATTCACTGCAAAGTCACAAGTTTCTACTCCTTTCTTCTCTTTCAAGTCAACATCGGAAGTGCTTACATTCTCAATTTTCTCCGGCAGAGTTTTTGGGTCACCCAAATCAGTGTTTTGCACATCATTCACCATAGACTCGCCAATTCTAACGCTCTCAACAATTGGCTGAACTTTCCTAGCTTCATCATTCACAATCAAATTTACACTGTCTATGATCGGCTTCTCAGTTTTGGTAGGCATAGGGTTTGTATTCACTTTAATTGAACCAGCCGAATTCAAAGATAAAATAGAAGTTCCCCTTCGTCTTTTTTCCCTATCAGCCTCGTCAGGAGCAAATTCAGCTATTACATCATCTACAATGCTATCACATGACAAATTTTTCGATGCATCATCCCTACTTTTCTTAAAAACTGAAGAAGTAAACATATTCGAAATCCGTTGCCTACCCATCAACGCTGCGGCAGCTGACAGTGCGGCCGACGGCTTTTTCGTAGGTTGCTCCTTCTTCTCTGATGTCTTCTTCTTCTTCCGCCTTTCTGTCTCTCCTTCGGACTCATCAGAAGATTCAGGGAGTCCAGCAATAGACCAGTCCTCTTCCTGGCCTTCATCTCCGTACCCTAGGCCATTGTCATCGACGATGAACCCTCGAGCCTCTTCGCCCCGCTTCGCAACTAGGGCTTTGTACTCGTCGTCATCAACTACGTCGTAGATCGGGTCGTCCATTTTGACTTGGAGCGCGCCGGCCTCTCGGGAGCAGCGTTCGCCATTGCGGATTGCTCTGAGACGCTCCAGCGCGCTAGCCCTCGCCGTCGCATTGCTTCCCCGGCTCCTCCGCCTTCCGGCTACAGCTGAAGGATCGTCCGACATTCTCTCTCCCTCTCTCTAAACGCTTTGGCGCAATTTTCCACCTAGCTATTCTCGAAGCTCAGTCTCCAGATCTGAGTAGTAGAAATGTGGAATTGGCGGGCAAATGTAATGGCGGGAAGAAGTATTTTGGCGCCAAATGACGCAGCCCTAGCCCCCGCGTCGTAGTTCAAATTATTGAGCTGAACTATAAAAATGGTTTATCAATTAAATTGCACTCAATTTTATTTTCTTATTTTTTTTTAGAAAACTTTTTATTTTTAGTTGTTTACTACATACTACTGTAAAATCAAAATTAAGGGTGTTTTTAGAAATTCATAAAATGATTTCTGAAAATTATTTCTTGGGTTTTTCATATTTGGCAATACTTGAAAAATTAAAGTCATAAAACATTACTTCGGGTCAAAATGAGAAAATCACCTTGTTTTTCTTGAAAACAACTTCCCGATGAGGTCATTTTCTAGGCATCTTCTATTTGACTTCCGGACATCTTTCTTCCTCAACCATCCCTGACCTATCTCCTCATCAACCAATTGGTCACCTTCCATCTATGGTAGAATGCGACTAACAACGGTTCAACCATCACCCATCGTTGATTTTGTCTTCAGAATTTACTAGATAAAGTTTATAGTGTTTTGTCCCTCTTCTTTTTTATTCATTTTCTGAAAAATGATCTAAACACACCAATATAGTTTTCTAAAATGCAACTAAACACTCAAAATGAAGAATATTTGAAAAAAAAAAATCGTTTTCCTGTTTTCAAATACATTTTAAAGGAAAGTTGGCCCCGCATAATTCAAATATATATATTCATCTCACATTGGCAGGAAAATATAAAATGTTTTACACAAGAATTAAAGAAAATGTTCTACACACAAATTAAAGGAAAACTCGAGTTTATAATTCATAAATAAATTAAATTTCAATATCCAACTAAGAAATCATATGAAGCTGAAAAGAAAAACAAAATATGAGGCGCAGTCATTTTTTCAGGTAGGGGGCCCACCAAATGCAGCAGGAGTACCAATCCACCATCTCTCTTCCACCCTGTCAAAAAGTTCATTAAAACCTTGCAAAACTAACTAATGGGAACAGCCTAACGGATCTACAAATGCATTTTTCGATTGATAAATGCTATCGCTTGAATGGTTGTTACCTCGCCTTTAGAGCAACTACAATATGAAGGTTTCTTGTGAGGTGGAAGTTTATGGTGTGCCTTTTGCACATTAGTGAGCACATAAAAATAAATGGTGCGCATCTTGCCCTATATATAGAAGACATCTTTAAACCCGTACTATACTCAGACTAATCCCCATTCGCACCGGACCGGCCTAATGAAGGGACAAGGTGCGATTGATTTTTCCATACAAGAGGGGGTTCAAACTCCCGACATCTCTTAACGGATAAGAGTGCACGGCCACTAATGCCAACCAAGCTGGTTTCTTCTCCTCATATTTAATACCACTTTTGACGTAGTTTGAACTAAATAAATTATAGTCCATATACTAACACTAAATTAAATATTACTCAAAAAAATATAATTATGAAAAACTTAATCACGTATGGTTAAACAAACCCAACATATAAAATGGATCAGAAGGCCGGAAAGACAATGTCACAACGAGATCTCGAACAGTTATCACTTACATTATCAATACTTAATATGCACTGTTTCTCCTTATCTTCAATACATTACACAGGCCATAAACATACAACAGTGGAGTTTGAGAGAACAGCAAAAATCTAACAAGTGAATATCAAAGAATGAGTGACTTTCCTGCTCTGATGCAGCTCAACGTGTATAACTGTATAGACATCCATGGTTGGTGGCAAGTAAAACCACTGCAATTTATGACCTCAGTAAGAGAACAGCGAAAATCGTCACAATCAACCACTGAAGTTGCAGCGATCTGCATATTCGAGAATCGTTGCTGGGATTTGCCGATGTTAATTCAGGCGTTAACTGTCCCGGTGGGGGAGGAGAGAGCTTAGGCATTTCACATTTGGTAGATGAACCATTTGGCTGTTTACAATGGACAAAATTCAGGTCAATGTATAAATGTTGGTACTGTACTGAATGATGTGTTTCGTTTCAACTAAAAGTTTAAGCTGATAGTAGAACTGTAGATCTGCACATTTATTAGTAGTATTATTATTATATATATTATGCTCAACGAGGTGTATTAACAAACCTTGCAATATGCAATACTCTGGCAGTTACAAGCCAAACGGCCATTTGCTCGATCCACAGCTTCTGGCGCACCGCCACCATCACTCCTCTGCAAAAGTATGGATATGACATTAGGGATTTTTTTTTATTTTTTATTTTTAAATTTTTTTCCGGGTTTCTTCTTACCCTTAATAGCCACAATTAACATCATACTCGTTCCCGAAAAAGTGGCAAAAAAAAAAAATGTAGAGCATGCACTTCTATCGGCTTCTATACCTTGTAAAAATCGACTGCAATGAAATTTGGCCAACGTTTTCCAGCTGCTTCATAACAGGTATTCATCATACTAAGTAGTGCAGCAGAATTGTCAACACATGATGCTGTCTCATTGGGATTCTCTGGAAAATAGTTCTGCAGAACCAATGATATTGTGTCTGTATCCAGAGGAGACGATTCGGAACGGCTTGGACAGGAACCGGGTCGCATTCCATCGTTTCCATCTGCAATGCATACAAATGTGGTGTTAAAACGTCAAATAACCAATAGAAATTAGCATTAGAAACTCAATCTGGATCATATAAAAAGAGAGTTCAAACTAGCTGTGGGATGCAATCCATGGACAATGTTTGCCCACGTTCCAGCAAAGAATTTGCCCAAAGGAGCATATGAGTAACTAGCGGAATGTTATATTAGCGTATGTCATGTAAGAACACATAGGTGAATTGGATTGGATAGATGAAACTCACACTGGTTTTCCACTACGTATCTCCACTCGTAAGCAATCCCCTCAGAAGCCTCCTTAGCCTCTTTAGATGTAAAGACCACCAGCCGCTGATTCTGCTTGACCATATCATCCACCGAAGGCCAATCCTCACCCTTTTTGGGCATTCGAGACAGTGGAAACCAGTACTTGCTAAGACCAGACGCATTAAAAACCTTCGTCAATCCTTGTGGAGATGTCACATAGTCCTCAACGAAGATAGTGACAATTTCAGAGGGGTTTTCTTCAAGAAATACTTGAATTTCTTTCAGCACGTTAATAGCAGGTTGCTGGAATGCACAACATAAGAAAGAAAGAAAAGGAAAAGGCGATGAGAAAAACATTTGTTCATTTGTATTTCGGTAAATAATTGCTACTAAGATCATCAACACACTTACAAATGATGTAACATTGAGGCATTTCCCTCCAAATGAGTGACACAACCAGATGTCATCGTTGAAGTCATACATATCAAGCATAAGTCCTCGAACCCCATTCTACAAACGCAATAAAATGGAGTACTTTAGTAAAGCGGCATTTTTATTAAAGACTGAAATTCTGAAAAGCTTTTTACAACATTTAACAGTAACTAATTTAATATAATTTAGGTTTGTTCAACTGAGTGAATAAATCATTGGCAATGAAAACAAAAAATAACAACTTTTAAATGGTCAGAATCCAGTTTTACCACATATTATGTAGATCAATTAAATTGTTCAAGCTAAACGTGGTGATTGAAGTAAAATGTCACCATCAGCTTGTTGAACCAACAAGGGGAAGGGGGAGGAAGACAGCTCAACTACTAAATTTATCCTTTCGAAGTTTGATGACCTAAATAAAATATGATAGAATAGTATAATTTAGATGTTAGATAACAATATAACGTAAACAAATTTGAAACAACCCCCTCCCCTTCCCCCCTCCTTATATCCCACAAACACTAGATAAACTAATTGCAGAAGAGGGTTTAGCTTATCCAGTAGAATGATAGATAAGGTAAAAGCTCTCAACTTTCCCTCGATATGTCACTTGAAAACGATACTCGGTTCAACTGAAGCAACCATGCAGATTATAAGATATACTGATATAGCACACCTTATCCAAATGCTCTAATCAATCAAATATTCCGAGAGATATGATTTTACTTATTGGACATAACAATATCCTGACAGTCAATTGCAAATGCTGTGAAATGTAAAGCTCCTAGTATATTTCTAAGGAAAGTAGGAGCTTTAGAGGCTAGGTAAGACTCCCAAACGTTTATCTGGTTTGGTGTGGCCTTCAGATATAGAACTCTAGACCTAACCTATAAATAGAATAGACACTTCCTTATCAGTTCGCCAAACCCTTAGGGGGTTAAGATTATCCCCCAAGGTATAAACCACATTTCATCGCAAACTGCTGCTATACATTGTTTTCACTTCCTTTAGTCTTATCTAGTGGTGCAAAGACAATAAGGGAATGTTTGAACTGGTTAGATAACCATAATGTGACATTCCTTAAACCAAACCACCCTCTCAAAAAGTCAAAGGTCATCCATTATATCCTAAGATAGCTTGTTTCCAAATTCTCATATTTTCAGTTTCTTAAGAGGAGTATAGGGGGTGTTTGATAAATAGTTGATAGCTGTTAGCTGATTGGTTAGTTAGTTTGACTAGTTGATAGCATTAGCTAATTGTAGAAAGATGTCTGGTAAATTAGCTGTTAGCTTATAGCTGATTACGTGCAAAATGACTTTCTCAAGAAGCTGGTCGAAAAAATTACTTTTGAACAACTTTTTGAATTTTAGTGTTTTGGATAAATAAACAGCTACAAAGAAACTAATTAATCAAGCACTCGTATTAACTTTAACCCAGTAAAATCAGGGGAATGCCCTTAAAATATTGTGGAGTATCTATCAATATTCCTACTTTCTTATCAACAATTACTAACTATTCTCGATTTCTTCACAGAATGTGAAAAAGTTGATGAGAAAGAAAACAAGAATATATGACAACTGTGTTGGGCCAAATACAAATCTCATCAAATCCAAGTAAACACCTTAAATAAGATATTATAACGAATTAAATTAAATATTGACGGACCTTGAGCTGAGCGGTGACGGTGTCCTCTTGGTTGGTCGGAGCAATAATGTTAGACCCGAGGGCTGACTTCGTCCCAGACATCGCGAACGAATTATGAGTCGTCAGCCATGAATACTTGTTGAATGGCAGCCCTTTGACCTTTTCAACCCAAACCGAGAAGAAAAATCAAATCAAAATCCCAGAAAATGGAAGAAATTTAACAGAAAAAACTACCTTTGATGTGGGGTTGGTGGGTTGAACGCGAGAGCATCTGGGTCGGGTATTTCCATTTGCAGGGCAGGTGGAACAGAGCAACCCTTCATCGCAGTTATTGCTTGAAGTCGAACACGTTTCTCCAATCTAGTATAAAAATAAAAAAAATAAAATAAAATAAAAAAACAATAATCTCGCCTCAATTTCGGCAGGAATTGCATAAAAACAGAAAGATAGGAAATTTAAAGGGAGAGGTTGGAGGGACCGTGAGAGAAGAAGATGATCGGACTAAAGAAACGGCGATGAAGATGAGAAGCTTTATAAGAACAGAAATGGCGGCCTGCCCCTGCAAATAATTTTGTAATGAGCTGAGAGGAAAGAAAAGAAACGGAGAGAAAGACGGGAAGGATGAAAGAGAATTGCATGCCTGCATAACTTATTACGCTCTCTTGCACGAATGAAGAGAGAAAGATACGTAAATGCGCCTTTCGGTTCCTGTCCCTGTTTTCGCCTAAAATTTGGATTCTCTTGCCTCTCAAGTCTCATCTAGAAAATATATACTTTTGGGATGAAATTTATGACTATGTATGGGGAAGGATGTTTGAATGAAACTACTCACTACTTTTGGGTTTCACACCTTCTCTTACACAATAAACTTATAGAATTTAAAACATAATTATTGTATTAAAAAGTTACGAATTTGATTCTTGTCATATTCTCTCAATTGATCTTGTTACACATTGACAAATTTTCTGTATGAAGAGCATTACACATGGTATATCTCCTGTGTGAAATATATGATTAGTGTATACGGAATACCATTGAATAATGACAGTATCTATATTATATGAGAAACGTTTCACATGGGTACCTCTCTTATGTTGGGAGCGAGGCCTATGCCACATAGATAGTAGATTGGGTTTACCATGCTATAAATGAACCAAACTAAGAGTCGGCTAAATCCAACCAAAGTTTGACTAAATAAATCTTACCTCACCAAATATAATACCAATATAATATTTTTAAAAATGATAATTAAAGTTATCTTTGTTCTTCAATTTCTAAAATATAACACTATGAGAACATTAAAAATTGTATAATATGTCATATTTATTGTTTGAAATAGTAATGGTTAGGATTGGTGAACATTCAAGAATTATAATTATTTGCCTCTTTTTGAACAGATCAACTCTTCTGTGTTAGTTGTGAATTGAGGCTTCAAAGTTTTACTATTCCACCATTCTCCTTATCTCCATTTCTTATTATTATTTTTGATTATTGGATTATTTGAATCAAGTTACCAAGTCAATATAATCCATCAGTAATAGTTCCTTGTGTAGATCATGGTAAAAGAATACATAAAATACATTATTATAACTCATAAAATACATTATCTTACTCAAAAAAATTATTACTCTAACACATAAAGTACTTTATACATTATTCTAACTCATAAAATATATTATCTTACCCCAGAAATTCCATTATTCTAACACACGAAGAGTAAGAATTTATATTTATATATATATTTTTACATCAAAACGACATCTTTTTGAACAGTAGTGTACACAAATCCACGCAATAATTTGCATAGTAGTTCTTGTTAGGCCATTCCTATGGGCAAATTATGCTATGGAGGTGGACCTGAGTCTATATTCATAAATTTAGAACATTATGTTCACAAATTTAGAACTCTATGTTCACAATTTTAGATCTCAATATACAAAATTACATTACTCAATATTTACAACTTTTGAACTCTATATTCACAATTTTGTTATACAGATTAAAAAATTGTGTTATAATGTTGAACATAGAGCTTTGATACTGTTGAATATAGAGTTATGAAATTGTGAACATAGAGTTACAAATTTATGAATATAGAGTTATGAAATTGTGAACGTAGAGCTATGAAATTATGAACATAAAATTATAAAATTGTGAACATGGAGTCATAAAATTGTGAACATGATGAGTTATAGTAATATGAATGTATAGTTATGAAATTGTGAAATTGTGACTTGTAAAATGGAACCGGTCCATGCATAAGAACTGATTCCTATGTACTATTCTTTCCGGGCTCCATTTCAAACTTTGGCTCCATACTTCGAGCTTCTTTCCGGGCTGCTTGAGATTTTCTTCTACGCCTCAATCCACTCTGATCTAGTAATAGTAGCCCAAGATTGGCCCATACTGAAAATCTTTTCATTGATAATCCATGGCAAATTATACTGTGCACCACGGTGCACATAGCAATGTGCATCACGTACCTAAACGACGTCGTTTTGAGCATTATAAACTAATCGTCCGTTTTTTTTTTTAAATCACGTTTCCCGTTTCGGCCGGTCTCTGTATTTATGTTAATATTCTGTGTATTCCAGGCAATCATTCTGTGTATTCTAGGCAACCGTTCTGTGTATTATAGGCAACCGTTATGTGTATTCATGTTAGTAACACAATGTTGTGATTTCATGTTAGTAACACATGTTGTGATGTGTTTGTGCATTCGAATGTTTAGGAGGATGAGTTCTGTGTATTTTGTGTAAATATTATGTGTATTCATGTTATTAGCACAAGTTGTGATGTGTTTGTGCATTCGAATGTTAGGAGGATGAGTTCTGTGTATTATGGGCATCAATAGTCTGTGTATTATGGGTAAACATTCTGTGTATTCTAGGCAAACCTTCTGTGTATTCTATATAATGATTATGTGTATTATAGATAATGAATTCCCTAGAGTCATTCGCGTCCACTAACATCTGTGTATTTTGTGTCAATATTCTGTGTATTCTGGGCAAACATTCTGTGTATTCTAGGCAAACGTTCTGTGTATTATAGATAATGATTATGTGTATTATAGATAATGAATTCTCTGAGTCATTCGCGTCCGCGTCTACTAACACCAAAACGACGTCGTTTTACGTACGTGGTGCACATTGCTATGTACACCGTGGTGCAGGGTATAACGATTGATAATCCATTCAATAATTTTTTCTTTTTAACTAAATTAAATAGCTAATAGTGACCAAATAAGTTAAAATTGAATGATAGACTAACTATTTTACCAAACAGGCTATAGTCATTTAGTTTGATTACATACACACACGGGCTCCAGCATGGGGGCAGCTGCCCCACTCACCCCACCTCCACCCCTTATATAGTATTTGTATGTATATATGTATCTATAATACATGTTTTAGTATAAATATTTAAAAACAGATGCAATTAACAATGGATCCGCTAGACTAGGTAGTTGATGCATGTATCACTTAACAGAAAGACGTAAATAGATAAATGTAAATAAGAGATTAAGTTGACTAGTTGGTAGATGTGTGTTTGTGCTAAGAAAGATGAGGGACTTAGGGTTCAATTCCTTATTCCTTCAACAATAGGTATATATAAAGTTCCACACACCCCCAATGGGTCGAAATCGGCCACAATGAACTTAACAATAGTTGGTAAGAAAGTGCTATTTGAATGCATGTAAGAGAATTGATAGTAAAGATTAACGTGTGCAAGCCATAAAAGAAAAGATGACTACATAAGATTTGAAGACATGTAAAAGAGTAAATAACCTACAAACTTAATAGTGCTGCTCCTTAATATTCTTGATTTAAGCGAGTTAATTATGATTAATTTAGACTCAAATGTTTCAAATTTCACCAACCGCTCTCCCAAACAATGTCTTTGATCAACTAACATTAACAAAAGAGTAATTTGTGGTGTGTGTTTTTCTTTTGATCGAAGAGGATGGATATAATTCGCTACCAATAACTTGAAGAAACTAAACTAGGATTCATTGAATAGTTATATGTACAGGTGTTGGTAGAGGCGTGTGTTGGGTGAAGAAGACATATGGACAGGTGGAGAGCTTTTGAGAGTGGAGAGTACTCTCCAAAGTAGTACTCACCCTAGGCGGTTTACCTTGTGAATTAATACATTTCGTATCACTTTTTATACAAAATAAATATTTAACTGCAGGTACTAATGTTATTTTAGATCAGGATTTACAATGAATGGTAAATCTTGATTCCTGATATAATTTGCCGCTGATCTTCCCTCATTTCCTCACCCACTAGTCAGTACCAGATTACCTTAATAAATCCCAAATTCAAGACACGATATTCTTGAATTCACTGACACTCAAAGCATTTATACACGGGAAAGATCGAAATTTAATTTGGACTTTCTTTTTTCATGAACGCACCAAACACATTGACATTAATTGTCACATTATCAAGAAAAAACTAAATCAAAGGCGGATCAAGCACTTAAACCTGATAGCAGATAGATTTACAAAGCCGCTACCAAACTCCGAGTTTAGTCAGTTCATATCTAAGCTAGGCATACAAGATTTGCATGCTCTAGCTTAAGGGGCATTGAAGAATAGTAGCTAAGGGCATTCTTGTAACTTCCATATATATCTCATGTTAGTTGCAACCGTCATCTATCCACATTTATATTTGCCATGTATGTACATGTTGTAAGCATGAAAAACACAATACAAACTTTCCCTTTAACTTTCTTCTCTGTTCGCTCCTTCCCAGCTCTCTCCGCATCACTGACCCTCAAAGCATTTATACACGGGAAAGATCGAAACTTGGGCTTTCTTTTTCCAGGAAAAAATGAGTTCATCTGTATTATTGCACACTTCAATTCATACCTCAAGTACAAGAGTGAAGGCTACACTATCATCATCTTCTGGCGGGGACTCAAAGAGGAAGCTGAAGATACTGGTGGCTGGTGGCGGGGTTGGAGGTCTGGTTTTCGCGTTGGCGGCGAGGAAGAAGGGGTTTGAGGTGGTGGTTTTTGAGAAGGATTTGAGTGCTATCAGAGGGGAGGGTCAGTTCCGAGGTCCAATTCAGCTACAGAGCAATGCTTTGGCTGCTTTGGAGGCCATTGATATGGACGTTGCCGAGGAGATCATGACTGCTGGCTGCATCATTGGTGACAGAGTTAATGGTTTGGTTGATGGCGTTTCTGGCAACTGGTGAGCTCATTAGACTCTGTTTATAGGCCTTTGTTTATAGGCCTTGTTACAAAAATCTGGCCTAAATGCTAAATAATCGCGCCGGTCAACCGCCTAGCGTATCATCTTAAATGGTGGTCTAGGAGACCGACTATGCCGCTTAAGTACGGTTTAGGCTGCAAGTGCTGTCTAGGCCGCTTAGGAGCTGACCTCCTAGGTTTCCTAGGCGCTGACTAGACTTCCTAGGCACCGACTAGGCCGCCTAGTCGGCCGATTAGCTATTGTTCTTTTTTAATGGGTTATTTCGCTCAAAACGATCTTGTTTTGAGCTAAACGAAATAACCCTAAATTATACAACCTCTAGATATTTTTTAGGTTAATATTTAATATTTTAGTATTAACTATTAAAGTATTATATAGTTTATAATTATTAGTCTTTAAAAAACTTAAACAAATTTTTAAAAAAAATAAATAAATACAAGGGCCCCTAGGTGCCAATTAATCCCTTCGTACTACATGCGCCCAAGGAGCGTCTAGCGATTTTTTCAACCATGTTTATATCTTTAGATTTTCTGCAACACAAAATCATATAACATTCCCCAGCCAAGTTCCTCGGGCCATATATAAAAGGTTTAACTCTTTGGTTTACTGGTTAGGGTCCAAAGATGGGTAGGTAATGACTGTGGGTTTTTCTCGTGAAATATATTATAATGATTGTTGTTTATCAGGTATGTCAAGCTTGATATATTCACTCCTGCAGCTGAACGGGGACTTCCGGTGACAAGAGTTATCAGCCGCATGGCTTTGCAACAGATCTTGGCATGGGCCATAGGAGAGGATACTATCATGAATAGAAGTAATGTGGTCAACTTCAAGGATGAAGGAAATAAGGTAGCATGAAACTTGAATTTTAGATTATGTTTGGTAGTCGAGAAAGTTTAAATTTTTCTGGAAATTTAAAAGCTAAAAAAACTATTCAAATGTTTGTATTAAAATGGGTCAATGGATCTCGTAGAATTATATTCTTATCAAATACATTCATTAAAAATATTTTTTCTAAAAATTTAATTGATGGAAAAGTACCAAACGCTCTCTTAAAATTTGTCTTTGAGTGAGTTTTCCTGTCTCATGAATTTTTATCCATGAAGCAATGAGATTTTACCTTCTTCTTCACTCATTGGAGTTTAATTTAATTTGTTGTTTAGGTTACCGTTATTCTTGAGAATGGGCAGCAACACGAAGGTGATCTTCTAGTTGGTGCTGATGGAATATGGTCTAAGGTATTTGTCTCTTTCACCGATTTTTTTTTTTTTAAATTTTATTTATGAAAAAACGTACGGTCACTAACTGACCAACTCAAGACAAAAAAGTCAATATACAATTTTCTTATGGAGTCAAACTCGGGAGTGGATTGCCCAACCTTATTGGACAAATTATACTATGGACTATTTTTTAGTACGGAGTGCATTGAATGTTCATTTTTAATGTACTGAAAGCTTTTTTTTTTTTGGTAATATATCTAAAAATAAACTTTCAATACACAAAAAATAAACATTCAATGTACTAATAATAAACCTTGTGTTAGTGAATGGTCCAAAGTATACTGATTGACTTTGTAATTATTAAATCATTTGTCCGGCTAATTCGGTTTGATTATCCCGTTTCACTGAATTTCTTGATTGTAGCTAGTTTCTTCATTCACAATATTTTTACATGGGCTTATGTACAAATACTAGGTGAGAGCTAATCTGTTTGGGCATAAGGACGCCACTTACTCAGGCTATACATGTTACACAGGAATTACAGATTTTGTTCCTGCTGATATTGAAACTGTGGGGTACATTCTCTTCTCATTTCTTTTGTTACTTTTATTTAGTCACCCCGTAACTTTTTTATACAGCATGAAACCAAATATAAAAATAATAGGTTCAAACTGTATCAATTCATGGTGTGCTAATATGTGTACCTCGAGTGGCTCGAGACACGTTAGCTTATCGTGTAGTGTCGTGTCAGGTCAATCTATTACAAATTTGTATTTGTGTTCGTGTCGTGTCTAGTTTCATTAAATTTTTCTGTTGGGCAAAAAAAGGTTAATCTTAAATGTCAAGGACCTTCTGATCCAGTGGCATCAGCAAGTTGCTCTAATCCTGCATTGTAATAGAGTCAGTAATATTCAAAAGAAAAATGTTAATATTAAATTTCTCGGATCTTGTGAAGGTACCGAGTGTTTCTAGGCCACAAACAATATTTTGTTTCTTGCGATATGGGTGGAGGAAAAATGCAGTGGTATGCTTTTCACAACGAACCAGCGGGTGGTGTTGATTTGCCAAATGGTAAAAAAGAAAGATTGCTAAAAATGTTTGGAGGTTGGTGTGACAATGTCATAAACTTATTAGTTGTTACGGATGAAGTTGCTATTTTTCGACGCGATATTTATGATAGAACGCCATCCTTGACTTGGAGCAAGGGTCGCGTTACCTTACTTGGGGACTCGATCCATGCTATGCAGCCAAATTTGGGTCAAGGTGGATGCATGGCCATAGAGGTATAAGTCGATAATTTCGTTTTATCTCATTCTTAGTTCCTTTCTCTCTTTGGGAATTTGGTAAACTCAATCAAGGAGTTTGGACTGTTTTGTATAATGTACATTCAGCACAAGAATAATGTACTTTTAATATATTAAAAATGTATTTTCATTTCTTTTGGGCTAGATTTTGATTAGAGAAGTAGTGAAGGGGTTTTAAACTTGTCTGTATAATTGCAGGATGGGTATCAACTAGCTCTTGAGCTTGACAAAGCTCGGAGGCAAAGTGTTGAGTCAGGAATTCCTATAGATATCACCTCTTCATTAAAAAGGTAAATTAGATTTCCTAATTTTGTTGACTAAAAGTGAAGCCTAGGATGAGTTCAAATGAGAATAATTCTTCATGTAAAAAATAAGATGGATCACAATCCCATATATATAGGAGTATCAATAATTTCAATAATTGAATTTTTAATTAAAAAAATACTGAATAAATTTTCAATTCAAGTCTATAATATTTATAAAATTGACATGCCCTGTATGCTTATTTTTCAGACACTTTAAACTTTTTTCTTTTAAAAAATTATTAAGCATTTAATAATCTAAACAAATTAATAAGTACAAGCTAGGAAAGTAAAAGAAATTAAACTAGTATTTTATTATTTTAGTTTTAGAATTGAATTAAGTTGTTAGTGAGGCTATTATGTAATTAATAGGTTATATCTTTAACCATAATGTATTTTCTTTTCAAATAATAAAAAACTAACCGTATTTTGGTCATTCAAAATTTCAAATGGATTTATATTATTCCAAACACATTTATTTTTCAATGTGGAAAAAAACGTTTTTCAAATTAAAGCATTCTCAAATCTCTTTTTTCCAACCTTATGGCTATATTTTGAAAATCAATTTCCGATCTCCTCCATTTATCAATTTCAAATATATGAATATACAGATTATATTTGATCTCCCCACTTAAAAAGAATCTAATTTTTCTCCTTCTCTTCGTCTTTTCCCCGGCCAGTTATGAAAAAGAGAGAAGAGTGAGAGTTGGAATCATTCATGGGCTGGCTCGAATGGCTGCACTTATGGCAACAACTTACAAGAAATACTTAGATGTAGGACATGGTTCATTATCGGTATGATGAACTCCTCCACATCTCTTCTTCTTTTCTATTCGATCTTACAATTTTTTAATAGGGAGTTTTCATGCACTTATAATAATGAACTATTGTTTGTCTTGCAGTTCTTAACCAACTTTAGAATACCACATCCTGGAACAGTTGGTGGGAGATTTTTTATAGACATTGCGATGCCTTTATTGCTTAATTGGGTCCTAGTAGGCAATGGGTAGGATCTATATATATGAATATCTTGGTATATATTTTAAAGCTAAGTCTCATTTTGCATAGACGACAAAGACAATATAGGGAAAGATACTCTAGTGGCGTGGTCAAGTGGGTGAAATATGATTATCATGTTTGAACGGTCATGAGTTCTATTATTGTCAACATGGACTCTTTCATCTAAATCCATCATATTAAATATGTGGTTTATAGGCTATTAGGCATGAGCAGTTCCCTCATCAACCAAAAATATAGGGAAACATGCTTTTTTTAATCCGATTATTCTATGCTAGTCATTTAAGTTCATTTTTCTTGTTGCTCTAGTATTCCTTCTAACTTTTCAAATAAGTTGCAATTTTAGTCATACCAGCAATAGAGGTGAAAATAGGCCGATCAAGGCTTTGTAGGAATTGTAGCGCTTATAACTTGGCCTGATTTGGGTTCGCCCAATTGTTATATATATATATATATATATATATATATATATATATATATATATATATATATATATATATATATATATGGACTACTCATGTACTAAGTAAAACTTTAAGTTACGTTGTTGATAGCATAAACTGGATCGGGGGTCACGATTACGCTACGAATACGTATAGTATATATAGGGTGAACAAGTAGAAGAGTGTTTAGTCAGTAGGTCGGTCTGCGGGGTGACGACGGAGTAGACCAAGACTATGTTGTATTAATAGAGAAGAAGACGATCACTTGTAGTGTTACAATGTAGAGCATATCACCAGTGGGGTGATGCTGCAATGTAGAGAATATATCACAAGTGGTTTGATTTTACAAGTGACTTTAATTTGTGTAACCATCTGTATGGATATGACAAGTGAGGAGATGACTCTCCTATTTATACTAAGCAAGTCGGCTAAGCATTAAATGCTCCAGATGCAAGTGGCTTAACGTGGCACGCTCTTGTTGGTTTGGTCAGTCGGTCGCTCATCAGCAGCTACACGTAGACTTATTACCTTAGGTGACAGAGCCATCATCCCTACACACTATCAGCTGCCTTCCTTGTAGGCACAAGTGGATCTTCTTTACTAGCTTGTTGTGTAAGCTAAGCTCTCCAACTTGCAAAGCGGATCATGTAGTCGATCAGGTGGCCCTACAGATGGACCGACTGGGTGGCATAATGCCCAAGTGGATCTCCTTTACTTGTAGTGTAAGCTAAGTACTCCAACTTGCAAAGTGGGCCACGTAGCGGACTGACGAGTAGTTTGGCGGACCGACCAAGTGGCTCTGGCAGGCCAAACAGGTGATTGTCAGGCTCTCAACGGACTGACAGGATGGTCCCATGAGTAGTTCTTGTGCGTATTTACCTATCGGTTGTTTAATGATTCTATTGCTTCATAGATTAAATTTGCAACTTATTTAAAAATTTATGGGATATTGCAAATGACAATAAGTGAGAGACTGAAATGATTATCAGAGAATAATAATTGAGAAAACTAAAAATAATTACTTGGATGTGCACCATGCATAGTTGCATACTGTGTGTTACGTTGTTAATTAGCTTTCTCCATACCGTGCCATACTTACACTTCTAGTAGCGAAATTATTGATTCTTTATTTATTATTAGTATCTTTGTCAATCATTATTTGCAGAACAAAACTTGAAGGCAGGACGCTGCATTGCAGGCTGTCTGATAAGGTATGTTGATTAGCAACTAAATACTTTGGTTTACGAAAAAACTGCCTTAGCTATTCAGGGTAGCTCACGCCAACTTAAGTTGCTCATAGACAGTTCCTATGAGAGTCAATTCAACTTAGAAGTTTGTAATTACCAAAACAACTATCTGATAAACTTAGTTGTACTTGCCCCAACAAATTAAATACTTGTCACGTGGTAAAAAACATTGTCTATAAATTTTATGTCTATTAAAAAAGGTTATGATAATAGGGGTACGTATCCCCATCCAAGTTGCTTAGCTGTTGAAAACTTCATGATTTGATCGAGCCTGTCAGCTATGACAACCTAGGCTAGGTAATAGGGCTTATTTGATGTTATGGATTTTGAATTAATGAAGGCTAATGATCAACTGAGACGATGGTTTGATGATGATGATGCATTGGAGCGTGCCATGAATGGAGAGTGAGTAAAACACTGTTATTCTCAATATAACTATTGCCTTGTGGATTTGTATAACCCCTACCTGCATGGCTGCATTTTTTTAGATGGTTTTTATCTCCACTCAAGAATGGAAGTACTGCTTCAGAACCCATTTTCTTAGGCAGAGATGAAAAGATGCCCTGCATTGTTGGGTATGATTTTGCCCCTTTTTTTAGCCCAAATTTTAGTCCTCTAAATCTAACGAATAATAAAGTCACTTGACTAATAAAAACTTTAATGAATTGAAGTACCATAGACTGGGACTTATGAGCTAATTTAATTTAATACTGTTTCAGTGTTTTCTTATGATAATCGAGTGAAATTTTTCCTCCCTTCTTGTTTAGTTCTGTGCCACACCCAAACTTTCTGGGAATATCAGTAGTCATATCTTCAACCGAGGTAAGATCACAGGCTAGCTATTTAGAGTTCAGACATTATTAGTTGATGTGTATAAGAATTTCTTTAATTTGATGGTTTCGTTTTCTCATTGCTTTTAGGTCTCCAAACTTCATGCCCGAATAAGCTATATAGAT
The DNA here is from genome assembly GCA_003576665.1 of Ipomoea trifida. Classification (NCBI taxonomy): domain Eukaryota; kingdom Viridiplantae; phylum Streptophyta; class Magnoliopsida; order Solanales; family Convolvulaceae; genus Ipomoea; species Ipomoea trifida. The sequence continues at coordinate 20,197,716 of CP025648.1, read as the reverse complement.
GGAGCTTTCTTCGTGACTGATTTGCGTAGTAAACATGGTACTTGGATCACCAAGTAAGTTGCGAGCATATAATAATATATAAATAATAAATACGTAATTCAACTATTAGTATACACCGACTTTTCGTTTTAAATCACAATAGCTACCTAGGACAGATCAATATTAACACAATTGTTCCTTTGCAGCAATGAAGGCAGACGTTGTCGGCTGTCTCCAAACGTTCCAACTCGTTTTCATCCTTCATATGTGGTTGAATTTGGGTCTGATGATAAGGTGATATATATATATATATATATCATAGTTATATTATCCTGCAAGCTAAGTAATTCAGTGTTTCTTGTCATTGCATATGATCTGATCTGATCAGCAGTGTGAATATAATACATCCATTTGGGTCAATTCGCAGGCAGCTTTCCGCGTAAAGGTGATGAAATTGGGAATCATTAACTGCCCCGAGACGGCTGTCATCATGGGATCCCAAGTAGGGAATGTTTAAACTAGCCAATATTACGTAATTTTAATCGAGATTAAGTAATAAAACTTTCATCACACACTAAACCAGAAAACTTAACTGGTATGTTGCAACAAAATGCAATAATTGCCTCATAAGTTGATTTTACTATTAAATGTCAATCAATAGTCAAGTATTTTGTGGTTTGATGACACTACTATTACGATTTTAAACAAAAAAGTTACATGTACATATTCTTATTACTCTTGTGAGTGGTAAAAATTAAAAAATATGGAGTATCGATTTACAAATTGGCTGGCTTCAATTCAGTTCAAAAAGGCTCAATCCGGACCGGTTTTTTTATTTGTGGGGTCTTGTGCTAGTAACTAAGTGAGACTCTATCAAAGTATAAATAAACTTCGAATTGAAGAAAAATTGCAAAGAGAAAAATGCAAAAAAACTTAATTTTAGGACTGGACTAGGGACCCCCAAAATTTTGGGGCCCTGTGCAATTGCCCATCTTGCACGCCCCAACAGGGCATTTGGTTGGGATAAGCGAATTAGGGTGGAAAAGAATTGTAATTCGATGAAATTGCAATTCAATGAATATAGTAGGAATTGCAATTACAGTGTTTGGTATGCAGAAATAAGAGTACAGGGAATTGAAAAGTAAGAAGTGACAGAATAACTAAAATGTCCTTATATTGTAGTAGATGTTATAGTTATAGTAGTAGTAGTAGTAGTAATAATAATAATAATTCAAATAATAATAATAATAATAATAATAATAATAATTCTTTCAAAATAATAATAATAATTATTATTTTTAATTCAAATTAAAAAAAAAAAACAAAGGGAATGGGAGAAGGGGCAAAATTGTCTTTACACAAACAAATTGCCCCTCCTTCCCATGAATTGCAATTCATCATTTGGAGGGAATTGCAATTCTGCTGAATTGCAATTCCCTAGCAGAATTGCAATTCCCTCCAACCAAATAGTGTAATTTAGGAATTTACTGAATTGCAATTCCCCTCAAACTACATCCAACCAAACAGGCCATAAAATCCGGCCCTGGGCTCAATAGGGCCCAACATATATGGTAAATGTGATTTCCAGCCCATTAGGCACTTGCAACTTGCACGTTACTGTGTTTTGGTTCTGGAGAGTGGCAATTGGATGACGCATCTGGAACATTCAATGACAGCAACTTTGAGACCAGATCGCAACCTGCGGAATTCCCAAGTTGATCATCAATCAACTTGCTTTGCTATTGGGGTAATAAGTAATAACTCCCCCCTTTTGCAAATTGCAACCTACTTGAACGCCAATTTGTCAACGTTGTTGTTTCTACCCAAACAAGACTTTTACTAGTCTCATTAAGTCATAATTGCTTCCCCACAAGATTGTTTCAAGAAGCTTTTGGTCAAACAACTCAACACCAAATTAGTGAAAACACAATATTACTAACAAAATTTAAGAAATCATAATAACCAAAAAAAAAACAAAAAAAAAAACAAAAAACATTGATGTTTGTCCGGCAACGGTCACACTTGTGTGAGACCGTCTCACAGATCTTTATTCGTGAGACGGGTCGGGTCGGGTTAAGGCATCATGCAAATGTCATACTTATATGCTCAAATATAACACTAATCAAGAATACAATTTTTGTTACTTATTAGAGAAAAAGTAATACATTTTTCAAGGCACTTACTTATAAGGGCAAATATACTACTTTTGTGAAAAAATGTAATACTTTTAAATCGAAATGTAAAAGTATTGTATTTTCCCTTAAAAGTATTACATTTACCCTTATAAGTAAAAAAAATTTTATTTCTGATTAGTATTACATTTGAGCATATAAGTATGTCATTTGTGCATATAAGTGTTACATTTACATCTTGACCCGACCCGACCCGTCGCACGGTGAGATGGTCTCACACAAGTTTTTGCCGTCCGGCAAAACCACAACGAAGTCGATTATATTGTTGACTTGGTAACTAGTTTGACTCTCAATAGGAAATAATTTTTTTGTCAGAAAGTAGAGATCGAATCCCTTATACCCCTCAAAGTGTATTTATTTACATAGGCGACTAGTCTTAGTTTACAAATTTAGACTATGAAACTTTTCTAAACCGGGGTTAGTTTTTCGCCTAAAACGCGAGATCCTCTTTAAAACAACAAAAAAAAAAAAAAGAAAGAGAAAATCAGAATGAATTAGGTAACCAGTCTTCCAAATATCTTCAGAACGTCCATTTTTTTTTTTGGGTTATAGGAGGCATCTTTAAGCCCGTATCATACTCAGACTAATCCCCATTCGCACCAGCTCGATCTAATTACGGGGGAAGTGCTTGCCAGATTGATTTTTTCATACAAGAGAATGTTCGAACTCCCGACCTCTCTTCATAACGTGGTTTTAAATCTTTTTTGTACCCGATAATCCTTTGACATGTCCATATTTTAGAACTCAAAACAAGGTCTGTTCCGTAGTGCTCTGCATAATTCAAAGTACATGCACCCGAAATCTTAAAAAAAAAAAAAAAAAAAAAAAAGAAGAAGAAGACAGCGCCGTTATTTAACGGGAGTTGCAACTTTTACCGAAAGGAAAGTACTTGTTATCTCTTCACTTATCTGCTTACGAGTTGCATCCCTTTGGCCCTTTCCAATGATATTTTTATTGGAGTTTGAGCCGTGATTTTATGGTCGTTGCAACTTGCGAAAGTGGTAACAGAATCGTTCCGCATTATATACATCTTCTTTCTGAATGTCATCCTCACTTCGTCACCCCAACATTATTAAAACCAAAAAAATAAATCATAGAAATTGCCTAAATTGCAAGTCTCATGTTTCCCAAGAATTCGATTCATTCACTTCTGTCATCATTAAACTAACATTGTACAGTTGGAACTTGGGGATTCCCAAGTATATTCCCCTCATATGTACATAAAAGATTTAAAAATTTTTCGAATTAATAAGCAAAATGCTAATACAATTACGAGAGAACTGATTTAAAAAAATTTTAATCTCCACCAATGAGATCACCTAATGATTACCCACTCGTCAGCATCTTCAGACCAATTGGGTGAGTGGTCACTGACTAGTCCCCGCAGTCTTGTCGCCGGCGAAGCCGGCCGGGAGAATTCTGATTCCGGCAAGGATGTAATTGAGCATGTAACGGAGGATTGCCGGGACTCTGTTTCCGATGTCCAATCCGGGAAATCGAACGGGCATCGAGGGGAAGTGGAAGGAACCGGAGATTTATCTTTCAATGTAACAGTGGCGGCGCCGTCATTGTCGTCGGCGGCGGCGACGAAAGGATGATTTAGAAGCATCTCCGCCGTCCATCTTTTTCTCGGGTCCTTAAGAAAACACTTCTCCAGAAAATCTTGACCGTCCGATGACAACTCCCCGGGAATTTCAGGGACTTCTCCCCCGACCCCAATTCTCATCAGAAGCGCCGCCAAATTGGAGCAATTCCACGCCGGAGCTCCGGTAACCATCTCCGCCACCACGCACCCAAGTGCCCATATATCCGCCGCCGGCCCCTGCTCGCCGCCGGCCACCATCTCCGGCGACATGTACATCGGCGTACCCCTCAAATCCCACCCAAAACTCTCCCCTCCCCCAAATCTCTTAGCCAACCCAAAATCCGCAATCCTAATCCGCCCATCCTCGCCCAACAATATATTCTCAAGCTTAACATCACAGTGAACATACCCCGTTTCATGAATAAACCTCAGCCCACGAAGCAGAGCCTTGGTATACCCGCGAATCTCAAATTCCGACAACCTATAATCCCCCGAATCCTTAATCTTATCCGCTAATGATCCCCGAGAAGCAAACTCCAACAACACATTGTACAGCTTCTCGCCCTTCTCGAAACTATAACTGTCTCCAAAACACCGCACAATCTCCGGGCAGCCCTGAAGCTCATCCAGTATCCGTTTCTCGTTCAACAACGACGCCGCCCGCGACGCCGAGCACGACTTGACAACCATTGCCGGCGAAACTCCGGCGACGCTATTTCTTGGATTGGCCAAGCTTACTTTCCCGAAACTCCCATGCCCTACCGTCTCACCGCGAACCCAATCCATGGAAAAAGATGGATTTGTTAAGCCAAAACCCTAACACTTAATGGGTTTAATTTCTTGTGAAGAAAGAATGAGAGAGGCGGGGAAGAAGAAGAAACAGAGAGATTTTTTACTTGTTGAGATCACGACTAACAATGACTTGTGGAACAGAGCCAGAGGGGTATATATATTGGGGTGGAGAATCTAATTTCTAAATTTCTAATTTTTTTTTTAGGAAAGTATTAAAGAAAAAATTGCATACACGGTGACGCTAAGTCGCGAACGTGCGTGTGAGAATATAGCAGCGGTCGTAGGAGCACGTGATATGGAAAGGCATGTTTATTTTGATTTTTTGTTTTCCTAATTTGGAGTCAAATAGCGTAGTCCACCAGTTTTTTTAAAAAACGTGGTGGTGGGTTCATGCCCAAAATCACAAAGATATTTCTTCATAGGGAAAATTGGCAATTAATATCGTGGACCAATTGTTATATTGGAGAAAATGATCAAATACACTATCTAACTTTGTCTAAGAAGTCAATTAGATTTCTAAACTTTTGAAAGTTGCAATTAGACATATTAACATTTTAAATATTAATTTAGTGCATCAAGACCTAAAATATTAATTACACCGATCGCCTCCTGCAGTCGACAGAGACGGAGACCAATTTGGTCGCTTTTTCCTGTGACTTGTTGGTCAATCTTTTGTCGAAATGTCATCAGAGCTCTGCTACCCTGCTATAGCAGGTCACATTTAAAGTTTTGAGTCTTGATGCACTAAGTTAATATGCTAATGTATCTAATTGCAGCTTTTAAAAATTTGGGGGCTTAATTGACTTCTTGCACAAAGTTAGAGGGTGATTGACCTTTTTCCCTTCTTCATATTTCTAGTTTACATCTTTTGTATGATTTACGAGTTATTATATAAAATTTATCAACTCATAATTTATTTTTTTTTGTGACGAGAAAACCTCGCAATTACTACATGAGAGTGTGTGTTTGATAAACCCAATCGTTATGTAATAGCCTATAAACTACATAAAAAATGTAAATCCCACTAAAATGACACGTGTGACTCAACTATTTTTTAAATAGTAGACATGACTTTGACAATTCCTTCAAGCTATCTCCGGCCAAATCGAACGTACCAAATGCTTTCCCATGTTGATAAATAAGGAAGCAAATAATGTTGAACAAATATGAATAAGGAAGCAAATAATGCAAACCATATTTTGCAGATTCTGTTTTTCTTATTATTACTATGTATTCCTTGTATATACTGTTTTAGTTTCCTTTCCAGTAGCCTACCTTAGTTTCTTTGCATGTATTTATATTTTCCATTGTCAGTAATTGGAAGTAACCTTTTCCCTCATCTTCTTTCTCACGACTCATTGATATCCCTTGAGTTTCTCAAACAATTGTTCGCCGTTTTCATCACATGTAAATATATTTTTGAACAGGCCAACAATATTTTGACCCATTGGCTTCAAGGAGTCCCCATCAAAGGAGAAACTAAGGGACCCCCCAAGTTGGAAGGGAAAAAAAAGAGCGGTGATAAATGAATTGTACATAACATAAGCCAATATGTCACCATTAAATATGCAGGCACGGACTACACATAGTTAATAATTAATCATGCGAGTGGAGACTTCGGCTGATGGACCGGTCCAAGAGTCACGGCACTATCATTGGTTTATGCAAAGCCATGAGTTTTAGCCACACGCCCCTCTTCATGGTGGCTGCATATATGCGCCCGCCCGCCCGGTGGATATCATTCGTGGTTTAATTTCATGGTTATCCATTTTGACTTTGCAATTTTGTAATCGAGTATTTTACGCTAATTGATTGCACAAAAAGTGGTGTGCCAACGTAAGACAATAGATTGGATTATTAAATTAAGCTCTGGTCAAACTGGATGGATAAGAAGATGGATAGGTGCATGGAACTTTCTTTAATTTACCTGCAATGGATGGATGTTCATTTGAGCCATTTCACACCTGCAAAGGCCGGGTCACCCTTGATCATGTCAAACGTGTTCTTTGGAGGAGAATTATTGCTTTATAGGAGAGTCTGACAAGTTAAACAAGATAAATTGATAGTTTTGTGGTTTAATTTTAGATTTTTAATTATGGCGCAAATGTAATGATTCCTTAGGCTAGGGCTGCGGTCGTTCAATAACAAAAATAAAATTTAACATTAATAAATAATAATCAATCCATTCATCCTAATTCAATTAAAACTAAAAAATAATTAAATAAAATTTTAAAAAAAAAAAGAATAAAAAGGGCGGGCTGGCGGGCCCCGCCTAGCCAGCCTTAAAATGGGCTTCTAAAATATGTGTTTGCGCCGTCCTTTTGGCTGGACGGGATGAGTTAGCTTGGTGGGCTAAGTCCAATTTGACGGCTCTACACTTAAGTTACCCCATTTGGGTTAATAACTAATGTCTGATAATTAAGATCAATAGATTTAAACAACATACACAATCACATCGACTAAGAAATGACCAAATAAAACCCTCATCTAATTGACCAAGTCATTTGAACACACTCTCTCGAATTAAATTTCTCTAAAATTATACGTAGTAATTCTCTTTTTAAGATTTTTTTAGTCCTTTAACTAATATAGGTTATTTGGTGGTCTATTGCCCTATTGGGGAGTGGATGGATACGCCGTAATCCGTATAAGGAGGGATATGTGTAAGGGGGGGACAAAATCAGTGGATCAAAAGGCAAATTCAGGCACAGAATATGAAAGAGAACATGCATGTAATTGTGTGAAATAAAAGAAATCCCACATTTTACTTTCTTCAAGTAAAAGTAAAGCAATGAAGACCAGGATCTGCCCCACTGTAGCAACGGAGAATGCAATTAAAGAATGATTTTGATTTATTGTAAATGAAACTAAAGAAACTATTACTTAATTAATCGTTTTTTAACCAAAAATATTTCGATTTGGTTAATGGTTAGTGATTTTTGTAAAATTTTAGTTAACGGTTAATTTAGTTCGAAATTATTGATTAACCGACTTAACCGAAACTTTGGGCAACGATCAGTAAAATAGTCTAACACAAGTTTTTGACTTATTATTAAATATATATTGAATAATTGACTTCTATATCTCTGTATCATCAAAACTGAATCCGTGATATTAAACAAATTTGTTAATGTTAAGAATAACTTTATCCTTTCTTGATTATAATATAGTTGTCTAAGGTGTCAAACAAAAGACTAGCACTTATGGATGGAGCAAGTAGATGCATATAATACTAATTTACGGACAAGTTGAAGAGTAGGATACAGTGAAGTTGGAAAAGGTGTTAATGTGAAGAATAAATTAAAGATTCCTCATCTTTGCGGCGCACAGGCAAAGGCAGCTGAACACCCACCAATCTGCCTGCCCTTTCAATCCTTAATTGCGCTGCCGATTTGGGGAAGTGAAATGCAATGCAATATATAATAGATGAAATTAGATTGCACAAAATGCAAGGATTATTTTATATCCCCTCTAGCTGGCCATTAAATAATCACCCAATTTTTTCCCCGTCAAATCATTTGGGTGATGTAATCGCATATATATCAATCACTCATAATATATCGACCAATCAATTTATAAATAATTAATAAATATAAAAATATCATCGTTATTATCATGAATCGAGACATATATATATAAACTACAATAAGTATCCCAACACGACAAGATATAAGGTCAGATCAAATCTAAAAGGGCAAAGAAGATTGAGTTGGGACTTTTGGCTAGACATGTAAGGGAGGCCAACAACTCCACTCCCCTACCATCCCCATTTACCAATCACATGGCTAACTCTTACCTTCTTTCCTACCTAGAAGTAGTAAATTGTGTTATACTAAGGCATTATGTGACAAATTCGATCGAAAGGAAGGAACCCACTTGACCGTCCCTCCACTTTAGAGGTCACATGAGAAGTAAATCACACTAGAAAGACTTTGTGCAATCGGTTCGACCAAGATGGTGACCTTCTGACATGAAAATCATGTCTCACCCACTCAGACACCCTTTAAACACAATCAATGTTCTTACCAATTAAACTACTTTTAACTTCTTTTTTTTAAAAAAAAATTTTTTTTTGTTTGTTTGTAAGGGTTACTATTATTTTGGTTTATGATAAAACTCGTAGCTGCTACTACTTGAATGTGCACTATGTGTTATGCGTGAAACATACATTGTAACTCTTGTCAACAAAATATCACGAGAAGATAAATTAGTCCGAATTGTACATAACTGACCAATTCAAATAAAAAATGTTAATAAGTAATTCTCACATGAATTTGAATTAACTATATATTCAATAGCACCTTTTGCCCCATAGTAATAACACCTTTCATTTTATATCGGGATTTGTCCTATGTGCAACTTGATGCCACTAAACCACAAGGTCTTTGGCATTACTGACTTAGTCATATCTAATTAAATTCATAGAAATAAGCAAATCCATGTTTTTTTTTTCAAGGGAAATTAAAAACAATATATAAGGTAGTAAAGGTACATGCTCATATTTGCATGTGCATTGATTGGTCCAATAATTTGAGTAAAGTTAGTGATGAACTTATTACGTACTGTAAAAAATAAAAATAAAAATTTGAGAAAACATGTAGTCCCAAAATGAACCAAACGTGAACTGCAACCGGGCAAGTGCATTGAAACAATTCAACAGGTAGTTGGTACTGTACAGTGTACAGTTATTTTATTACAACAGAGCCAAAGAGCGGTTTAGATGCTTTGAACCGCCACCACCGGTACCCCACGACAGGTCAAAAACCATCGCCATCACACCACGTGAGATGCAACGGTCCTGGTTTTCTTGATGACCCGTAGGAGCTACCTGGTCCGGTCCAGCCGGGCCGGCCGGCCAGTGCGCGGTCATTACTTGTGTGCGACTCTCACCTTCCTCGAATCTGCAGAGTTTGTTATGTAATTAAAAATGAGTTGGTTGAAGCCTTGAACGGGTTCGTTTGGACCCGGCCTAGACCGGACCTTTTCTGCCTGCCCCACAGGGCCACAGGCCACAGCCACCCTTCTTTGATTGAGCCTTCTCACCATAACCTACCCGTTACACACCTACAATTTGTTTTAAAATGCAATCACATTACATTATTATTATTACAATATAACGGGAATATCTATGGTGTTGTTCCACACCATCAATTTTATATGTGCATTTGATCATCAATCAACTCAATTGACTGAAAAAGTAATAAATTTGTTAGGTAAATTTAGAATGGTTGTAGAAAAGTGTTTATTGCTTTCATAAAAAAATGATATATATACCGTTCAAACTTGATTATAATACTTAAATTATGAAAGTAAATCCCTCAAATCCTCTCTTTAATTGCAATTGCATGTAAAATATATGAAAGTAATATCCTAAACTTACGAATAAATTATCTTGATAGTGGCTTCCAAAAATAGGCTAACGAATCTTAGAATCATGTATTAAAATGGGTTGGGGTCAACCAGGCAGCCACTTAGGTCAAGGCCAAGAAACATGCCACTCGTACCCAACCGATTACTATCAAATATGATTATGCTAATTGTGTTATATTAGGTACTGACCGTATTGCTAACATTTGTTCCTAAAATATATTTTTTTGGGTAAATTTACACGGTCCGGGGTCCACCCATGTTTGCTCTGGGAGGCACGGGAGCTGGCCCAGGAGAAATCGTCACTTGTGGGAATTGAACCCGGGTTATCCCGAAATTCCTCCTCACAAAGAGAGCTCACTTGTCACTTGAGCTACCCCATTGGGTTATTCATACATGTACATGATGCAAAAGATATTGGCACAAATTAACACCAACAAAAAGATCATATAAATATCTTCTAACAATGAAATGTAATAACTTTTAATCTCAATTTTGATAAACAAAAAATGAAAAACAACTCTTTGGAATCCCTTATGTTTTTCGTGTAAGAATCTTGAACCGGCCTTCTAATTTGTATACATCAACAAGCATAGCAGTTTAGGTTGAAAGTTAGAATTAAACTTTGCAAACGTGACAAAATTTAGAATTAAATCTTATTTTTGGTCACAATATGGTCTACAAAATAATAATTTTATATCAGCCATAAATTCAAATATTCAATACTGTTTGACATTCATGCATCCAACATGTTTAAAATGGCCATAGCCATAGTAGAGTTTGTTGAAATTTCTGTATATCAAAAATTAAACGTGTCAAATTAAAAGTCATAAATAAACTTATTAATTGGAACTATGCTAAAAATCCAAATTTAAATGTGTCAAATTGAAATTAGTCAAAAGTAAAAGTCATAAATAAACTTAAAAATTGTCACTATATTCCAAAGACTAAAAGTCAATACAATTCATAAAGTTAAAAAAGAAACTATTAACTATATTACAAGGTAGTATATGTTCAATATTTTCTCTATATGTTTTAACTCAAAGAGCCCTATGAACACAAGGTGCTTGGCACAATTCATGAAGTTTTAAACACCAAATTTCTTACTAGTCTTATGTTTAATATTCTTTACTCAAATCAACTCTCTATTCTTTGCTTGTTTTTGTTAATACTTTTTTAATGATTTTTAATTCTTTTTCTATTTAATAGTACTTTTAATTTTATTTTTAAACATATAAATTTTATATACTAATACTATTTTTGTTGAAAGAGATATACTAAACTTATACTAATACTAATTGAATTGTTAATAGCTTTAATTGAATTTTGTTAATTGAATCAGATACATAAAATGAGAATGGTGAAGTATACGCAAATTTTACTGTGGACCGCGCATCAAAACGACGTCGTTTTGATTAATGAAAACATACGGATGAAACGACATCCATTCCGCGCAACTGCAGTTCCCTTTCAACACAACTGCAGTTCCAGAAGGATGAAACATCTTCCGTTTCGCGCAACTGTAGTTCTCTTTCAACACAACTCCATTATCAATTCAACACAATTGCAATATCAGTAATGACCATGGTCCACGGTATAACAAACTGGTGAAGTATATATATAGACTTTTAAGGGGAATCTTAGATCTTTTTGGGCCTGGCTATTTTTATGGATCTTCATATGGCCTCAATTTCTCCCTCTTAATTCCACTCTAGTTTTTGCGGGCTAAGATCTGTGTCATCTTTCCTTATTTATAATACGGAGTACTCATAGGCTTAATAGCCCAATATTGGCCCGTACTTGATTAACATTTAAAAAAAAAAAAAAGACGATAAAAGTCAAATAAGCCATTGAACTATTCATAAAAGTGAAATTAAGTCTTCGAATTAGATAAAATTCAATTAGATACTTGAACTTAGAAAAAAAATACAATTAACCCCATTTAACCTGTTATTGTAGGTAAGTTCCAAGTTAAATGTGATTGGAATGCTATATCTATATGTTTTGATGACTTTGATGCCCAATAATAATAATAATAATAATAATATTATTATTATTATTATTATTATTATTAGGCATCAAAGTCATCAAAACATATTGATGTGGCTTTCTAATCACATTTAACTTGGAGGTTACCTATAATAACATATCAAATGGTGTTAATTGTACTTTTTTTTCCCAATTCATGTGTCTAATTGGAGTTTTTTTTAATAGTTCAAGGACTTATTTGTAATTTTATGAATAGCTCAAGGGTTTATTTGACCATTATTCAGAAAAAAATACTAGCAAAATTAAAATAGACAATTATAAGTATTGTGACTAATGATGTAAATTAAATTTTGATTTATGAAAAAATTTGCAATTGTCGTTCAAAAATGTGTTAGAGGTAAAACTTATTACCTTGTGAATTTAGTTGTCAAAGGATCTTAAGAAGGTAATAAGTTGCTCACAGTTGAATTGACCGGCTGGATAAGGTCAATAGTGATTTAAATTAAACAATTAATCCCAACATAAATTTATTAGGTTAACATTGGATGGAGCAAGTAAGCAAATAAGCAAGGAATGATGAAGAGTAGAGTTTCGCCTCTTTTACTGTACGTGAAGGCGATATTCATAAGTGAACTAAGAAATTTGACTATCAAAAAGATCTAATACTCCGTAATATACAAGCACATATAGTTGAGCTTATAGCATTATGGATCTCGAACAAAAATATCATGTAATTATAATTGAGTATGCAAGCCTCAAAGAGTAACCATTTGGGCACTCATGCTTTGCTATGAAGTTTGAGTTTTAGTAGGCTAACACCTAAATCATTGATCAAATCCGAGACCGACGGAGGGTGTCTAAGACAGTCGTTATACTGTGGACCATTGGTCATAGCTAATATTTCAGTTGTGTTGAACTGATATTGCAGTTGTGTTTGAACGGATATTGCTTGTGTTGAAAGGGAACTACAGTTATGTAAAAAAGATGCTGTTTCATCCATCTGTAACTGCAGTTGTTTTGCATTGATACAGCAGTTGCGTTGAACGAATACTACAGTTGTGTTGAACGGATGAACGACCTCTGTTCCGCACAGCTACAGTTCCCTTTCAACACAACTGATACCTCAACACAACTGAGTATCAGTCTTGACCATGATCCACAGTATAATTTGCTTGTCTAAGATAACACATTTGTCAATAATTGTATATATATATCTACCATTTGCCATGGCCTACTAAGTGTTTATTTTTCTTTCTTATATCTCCGTACTAAATAAGCTAACATTATTAGCAAGCAACTAAATATTTGCTATAACCCTAGGCAAGTTTATCCATAATTAATTTGATAAACACAAATTCAAAAGGAGTAATAAATCGAATATTAATTAAGAATAATGTTTTAACAGTGGACCATCCTATCAGGCAATGAGTCTGCAAAATTTTAAAAGAAATTAAAAAGCACACAGATTACAGATAGATACAACCCATATAACGTCCTGTAGGTCTGTAGTTATACACTGTCGTACGTGTAGGTGTTCACCTCCGGCAGCGCGTGATGGCGGAGCAACCTCTGAAGTAAGGGCGGACGGGGCCGGTAGCCACGTGGCAGTTGTGGGTGTAGTAAGACCTGCCGGAACGGGGAGGGCAGGGGATCCGGTTCGCCGAGAGCGCGCCGTAGGAGATGTAGTACCTCATTGTGTGCCAGAACAGAGATCTCCGGCTACCCGCCGCGGGAGATTCTTCTCCTTCCAGCTCCTCCTCCTCTTCAGCATCGCCGCCGTACAATGACATCCCCATTGGCATCTCCGCCCTATCGCCGATGACTTTCACGCCGGATTCTTCACCTTGCGCTCCTACGCTTGCGCTGTTTGTGACGAGAAGCAAGAAGACGACGAGGAAGAAGAAGAAGAAGAAGGGTTTTGGAGCGTCCATGGCAGCATGTGATCTGAGAGTGTCTATCAGACTATGAAATTAAAGGGGAGAGAGAATGTAGGAAGGAAGTAATAATAAAAGTGGGTACATATATACTTCAAAGTTCTTTAATGAATCGGAGCTGCCTTTCGTGGATAAGATTTGTTTGATTTAGTCCGCATGAACACCTCAGTTAGTCGTATGAGTAAAATTTGAAAAGAAAAAGTTATTTAATTTATAGTGAAAGTCCGCAATCACCATTCAAATATTATTCTAATTAAGTGAAATTCAATTTATATATAATTTTACTTTAGACAAATAAACATGAATGGACCGTCGTGAACAAATAAATCCCTCTCACACTGCCAGGCATGGTGGTCTATAATAGACCGCGAAGGGACATCAGAAAAGCGTTACAAGAGATTGAGCGCGCGAGGTTGTCAAGATCCGGGGGTTTCCCATGATGAACTGATTAATGTTACAGTAGGGTTTATATGACAAAAAAAACTAATAATAACTAATTATGACCTTAAAGCAATAGATAATGAGAAGCTACAATATACCACCTTTGAATTGGTAATTGCCATCAGTTTTTGTCACTTAGTAAACTCAATTAAGAGTTTAGATTTCATATGAGCTCAGGATTATTAAATGGTTGAACAACTAAGTATACCAAAAACTATTCATTCATGCCAATAAAACATTAATAATAACCCTAACAGTAATTAGTTGTTTAAATTAACATGCATAATTTGTTCAAAAAAAAAAAAAATTAACATGCATAATGGAACTTGTTGTACTCATAACATAAGTACAAGTGGGGACAAAGAGTGAGATGCATGCTGCATAATAAGTGGTAAAAGGTGGTTGGTTTCCAGCTAGGCATGTTATGACACATTGTTTGGTTTGGTGCACTCATTTATATTGGAGTTGCGAACCATTATTGTACCCCCATAGTCATGTCACGCCTCTCTTTTTTTTTTTTTTTTTTTTTTTTTTTTTTTTTTTGGTTTGGGCTTAATAAATCTAGACTCTGCTAGTCTACTCCACTCTCTCTAGAGTTGCCAATATGCGTCAACCTAATCCATACAGATTAACCAGTCTCGAATTTGTTCATAAATGAGCTGGGTTGGCCTTTTTTTTTTTTTTTTACACAAGTAAAGAAATTTTCAATTCAATTCGTGGTTGGACGAGCTAACAGGTTAAATTGAAAAAAAAAAATAAATTGCTTTCCGTTACAAATGTATCATATATATATACTCAATCGAATCATCATATTAAGCTCAAAACATGATTCTCATAACTAAATATTATGAGTTGGTTGAGTCCATTCCACATATCCTTTATTGACTTCTAAAATGAACATAATTAGTCCTTAATTTTAATAGTTTAGGCAATCTCAATCTGGCCCACGGCATAATTTGTCGTCTTGCTTGATGTAGGGCTGGGCTTCGGCTACGACATTGTTGGGCTGGCCTGGTCGAAATTTTAGAGCTGTTATTTTCAAGAGGGACAAAGGCCCACACGCTAACAAATTGTGAGGGTGCTTCGGTTTTGGCAAAAGAATCACGCCCAGTGGGACTCGAACCCACAATCGCTTGATTAGAAGTCAAGCGCCTTATCCATTAGGCCATGGGCGCTGATGAATTATGTTTGCAAAACCTAACATTATATTGCAATTTATTTGGCAGCAAAAACATCAAACACGCCTAGTGGGACTCGAACCCACAATCGCTTGATTAGAAGTCAAGCGCCTTATCCATTAGGCCATGGGCGCTGATTGCTTATATTAGCAAACAAAGATTACTTATATTGTAATACTGTATTAGGTTTGAGAAATTATAAATAAATGATTAATTTAATATTATAAATTTTGTAAATAAAAAATATTATAAGTCATCTCTAATTTTTTTTCCTAATTAAATATATTTCATGTGATGGAGGAATGTGGTATGAGCCTAGAGTTAATAAGGTGAAGAAGTGGAGATTTACAAGTTAATTAGGTACATGCATGGATAATCAAAATACATAGGCAATGTTTTTGGTACCTAAATAGTAAGAGAATAAAGTTAATGTTGCAAATTAGACTACAAAGTAAAATAAAGGGGACCGAGGAGCAAATGCTAGAGGGATGAGGTTCTAAGTGGCACAAAGCAAAAAGTTACAAGGTTACAAGAGTAAAAGTGGAGACTGGAGGGATAAAAGTATAAAGAGAGTGAGTGAAAAATATATAGGGGACAAAGTGCAACAAGATATAAAGTATAGGGTATCAAAGCACAAAGGTGTGAAAAGTGGACTAAATTGGCGTAAGGTACGTTTGGCAAACACAAAAATTTGCAAACTTTGGGGGAAATGAGGGGATGTGGGATTGTTTTGCCCCCCGCATAGCTAACTAAGGGATCAACAAGTAGTTGTCGATCGTGATTTGGGGCGAGATGCCTAGCGTGCCCATAGTCTAATCGACTAGTCACTAGCCAAGCTTGGTGAAACATAGTTGACCTTGATCGATCACAGTTAGTCGTGAGAAAGATGGAGAGGGGACCTTTGGCAATTGATGGGTTTTTGGATTTTGTTTTGTAACGTGGCATGCAATTACTGACTTAAAGAGATACTCTAGCAACTAATAAGGACATGTGTGTGGTTGGAACCCGGTAAGCATCATGGTCCATTAATTAGCCTTGACTTGCTGCCTCACAAACAATATAAAAGGGGTGGTCTTATTAATTTCAGACTCATCACCTTTACTTGTAATAGTCATACACGATTAGTCTTTTCCATATAACTTCTCCATTGGTTAGAGAAAGGTATAAGACATTCAACTAGTTGGCCTTAACATTTCGACCATTGAATATGTTTGTAGTCAATTGTTCTTATCTAGTTTACTTGTAGTTCAAATGCAATATTTAAATGGATTGAGCCTTGCAAATATAATATCATCCTTTTTGGTCATAATTTCTCAACATTCTCAAATTTATGGTTAATCAAATCTATCAAAACCATCAGTATTAAATAAATAAATAAAAACCAAAATCTATAAAAGCAAAAAATTACATTATTGTTGTGGGCAAGAAATTACAATATTATTGATGCTGCGTGTCTACTTAAGGTCCACAGGGTAATTTAGGAGAATCCAAGATATTTCCACCACCTTAATTTGCTTATTTGCCACTAATTTGGCTTGCTACTATTCTTTTTCCCCACCAATAAAAAAGACCATATTTTTTCTTAACAGATTTTAGGCAGCACTAATCTGAAAAAGAAATGGAAGACAATGATGTGCGTGCTCAGTTTCACTGGGAATGTCTCAGTTACACAAAAATACAAAAATATGAAAGATAGAATTTTTCTAAGTAATATTGTTGAATGGTTTAATATTACTGGCTGAATTTGTGCCATGTCATGCTGCCTGATAATTGAGTGGCAACAATAAATTTGATCCCAAAATTTTGAAGCCACAGCACACTGTCCATTTGACATAAGATGTTAGCTAAGTAAGAGATTTTTGTAATGCTTTTCAGAGGAATATAGATAGATATAGTGCGAACGGGTTAAGATGGTTAATAAAAATAAGAGATTTATTTATATTTTGTTCACTTTCGAATAATGACAATATATATTTGTTATTTTTAAAAAATAATAAAATATTTTTTAATTTACGAAAAAAATTGATTTTTCGTTTCTATTATCTAAATTTGCGCTCCAAACAAGTCTTTACGTGATAGAAACCGCAAATCCGCACTATAATTATATATGCATTATTTAAGTTTTAATGCGGTTTACCAGTGATAGATGGCAATTGCACTATGAATATTCTATCTTATTCGTTTGGCAAATGGCAACCCCTGAATGAACCCCCAGCTCCACCAAGTTTTATAAATAACAAACTTACCCAATCACAGCACGAAGCAATATACCAGCCATTATTGAGAAATTAGAGTCACACCCCAACATATGTTACATTGGATAAATAATTATGCTGGTTTTCTGCATTTTCTTTTTTAAACTTACAAAGTGTTTCGGATCTTTCTCCATCCGTTTAACGGTTCGAGTCTACCTGACTAATCATTGCTGGCTCCGGGAGGCATATATGTCATTCTTCATAATTTATTATCTAAAAATCAACTGACTTATCTGTGTAGATTAAATTTTGATTTATTTAATTGTGGCATATATATACACACCTAGTTTAATCCGTTTTACCTTCACTACTGTCTCTTTCCTTCATGTGCTCTTTCTCTTTTCTTATGGCGTTTACTGTTTCCTTTTCCATTTTAAATTATTGATTTTTGTATATTACAAAACAAATAAAAAAAACAAATAATGCATTATCATATGCCACCAACAACGACCACAAGTAAACTCCATGAATCAACAAATATCATTCAGCATTTTTTTCCTTTTTTTTGTTTTGTTTTGTTTTTGTTTTTTGATATTTCTGAGCTGAGTTAAACCAGGGGATCAACATGCGCTTGCCACCTGGCCATGGAATCTCCACCATTGGCGCAGCATCCACCACCGATGCCCGATGGATTGCTTCACCCACTTTCTCTCTCATAACTCTGCCCCACTCCCCTTCCTTTCCCAGTTTCTTCATTCATTACCAGATTACCTTAATAAACCCAAATTCAAGACACAGTATGTACTAGGAGTTCCAAATTCAAATTCCTAGTCACCTGTCTCTGATTGGATTCTTCAATTTAGTGACTCTCAGAGCATTTATACACGGGAAAGATCCAAACTTTGGGTTTCTTTCTCCAGGGAAAATGGGTTCATCTGTGTTGTACACTTCAATTCATACCTCAAGTGTACTGTTTTCAAGAACCCAGTTTCCTTTTTTGGTGCACAGAGAATTTGCAGCAGTGTTTTGTCCTTCTTTGCACGGTGGGTGCTGTTTAAGAGCCCAAGAAAATGGGCATGCAAAGAGAGTGGCAAAAGTGAAGGCTACAATGGCTGCTGAGACAGCAAAAGTGGCTACTTCTGGTGTGGGTGATGGGGATTCCAAAGCATCAAAGAGGAAGCTGAAGATATTGGTGGCTGGCGGTGGGATTGGGGGTCTGGTTTTCGCGTTGGCGGCGAAGAAGAAGGGTTTTGAGGTGGTGGTTTTTGAGAAGGATTTGAGTGCAATCAGAGGGGAGGGTCAGTACAGAGGTCCAATTCAGATACAGAGCAATGCTTTGGCTGCTTTGGAGGCCATTGATATGGATGTTGCTGAGGAGGTTATGAGTGCTGGCTGCATCACTGGTGACAGAATTAATGGTTTGGTTGATGGCGTTTCTGGGAATTGGTGAGCTTCTTTACTTCATTTCTCTCATATTTCTAATTTGAGTTAGTCCATAATCAATTTCATGGAGGATCAAGTAAACATGGCAACCTCAGCTAAATTGGTTAGTTTGTAGACGAGATAGCCACAAGGTTATAAGTTTGATTCCCAGCAGAATAGGGGCCTATTGACCCCTTTTTTATTTGAGCCTGTCAGTTATGGTTAACTTAGACTAGTATGCCTCCTTGGTTATTTGCCTGGATTTATCCCGTGCACACCCTTGGGTAGTAGGTAGTGGCTAGGGGTTTTAGGTTTTCCTAGTAATCCGAAGAAAAAAAAAAAGAGTAAACATGGTGGATATGGCTTTACCAGGATGAGCTATGGATTTTGAACTTTCATTATGGTTTAGTGGATTCACTACTTGGCTGTAAATCTTTTTAATCTTCAAGTTCCAAACTGTTGAAGCAAAATCAAAACTTTTTTAAAATCTTAGGAGTTAGGGGTGCTGCTGCCTCTATTGGAAGTTTCTGCTTTAACCATCTAGGAGAATTAGCCATTGAACTTAGCAAATAAAGAAGAAAGTTTAAGTCATAAGTAATTCCTCTCTAGGCAGAACCAATGCTTAGGAAACTCAAGTCTTCCATTAAATTAATTGAAGACTTGCTGGGAAAAGAATATGAAGCTATGATTCCATTAAATTAATTGAAGACTTTGGTATGCATCTTGTTAGGTTAGAAGACGATTGTCGTATGATTGCCGTATAATGATATGGTATGTCTAAGAGAATATCGTTGATTGGGAACTATTTTCATATATCTATTGAGGTGGGAAACAAAAGCATTGGCATAAGGTTGGGAAAGAATTTATTTTAGCAGTAACTTTTACACTTATGTGTAGGAACACTCATGTTTATCGGCAATGCAATATTATTATTTGATTGTCAATGCATGAATCGTTTCAATGGTTAGGAAGCTTTCATGGAATTTTGATTAGAAAGCTAAAGGGGTAGACTATGTTAACAGCTTAAGCTTTATCAGCTTAATTACTACCTCTAGGGCTTTGTTAGTGGAACGAGATTTTCTATGTTTTCTGCAACATGAAATGATAATAGTTGTTTATCAGGTATTGCAAGTTTGATACATTCACTCCTGCAGCACAACGGGGACTTCCAGTAACAAGAGTTATTAGCCGTATGACTTTGCAACAGATCCTTGCATGTGCCGTAGGGGAGGAAATTATCATGAATGAAAGTAATGTGGTCGACTTCAAGGATGAAGGAAATAAGGTATCATGGGATTTGAACTTTAAGCCTTTGCTTCCACTTCTTCCTCTTAATTACTTGCCCACAAAAGGCGAAATTCCTCTCCATGAGGCCCCCACACCCCAGCCCGTCAGGATTTAAATTCTTATTCAAATTACTCATAGGAGTCCACAGTGATATGAATTTTTGTTATGTTCAGTTTTGGATTTTAATTTAATTTGTTGCAATTCACTGCTCTATGAATTTAGGTTACCGTTATTCTTGAGAATGGGCAGAAACACGAAGGTGATCTTCTAGTTGGTGCTGATGGAATACGGTCCAAGGTACTGTTTACAATAGTCTCCTCTTTCCTTGCTCCCCTTTACTCCATTCCCTTTCTTGGTAGAGAACATATTTGGAAAATTTTTCCGTTTATTTTTATTGGGAAGAAAGATATGCTGCTCTTAAAACACCGGGTCTGATCCCATGTGGAAGTGGGAAAACTGCAAGTTTAACTATGAAATTCTTACACTGAATTTCACAATGAATTCTTGATTGTAGCTAGTTCCTTCATTCACAAGGTTTTTATGATGGGCTTATCGTGCAAACAGGTGAGAACTAATTTATTCGGGCCCAAGGATGCCACATACTCGGGCTATACTTGTTACACGGGAATTGCAGATTTTGTTCCTGCTGATATTGAGACTGTGGGGTAAATTATCCTTACTTTAACATTCTCTTCCGCATTTCTTTTTGTTAGTTCTATAGTATTTTCAATGCCGATGCATTGTTTTGTTTTCTTAAGGTACCGAGTATTTCTGGGCCACAAACAATATTTTGTTTCCTCGGATGTGGGTGGAGGAAAAATGCAGTGGTATGCTTTTTACAATGAACCTGCTGGTGGTGAAGATGCACCAAACGGTAATCTCCAAATATTTTTTTTTTTTTTTTTTTTTCAGCTAGAATGATTCAAGTTATACGGGAACTTATTAAGTTCAAGCGTTTCCTTGCAATATGCTTTTTGTTAGAACATATATCGCTTCGTAGGGGACGGTGACATATTCAATCATTTTGATACTCCAGGTAAAAAAGAGAGATTGCTAAAAATATTCGAAGGTTGGTGTGACAATGTCATAGATTTATTGCTTGCTACGGATGAAGATGCAATTCTTCGGCGTGACATTTATGATAGAACACCATCCTTGACTTGGGGCAAGGGCCGTGTTACCTTACTCGGGGACTCAATCCATGCTATGCAGCCAAATTTGGGTCAAGGGGGATGCATGGCCATAGAGGTATAACTTTATTCTATATTTCTCTCCTTTCTCTCTTTGGGAGTTCGATAAAGTCAATCGGGGAATACAGCTTTCTCGGTATAGTGCACACAACTATTCCTATGCAAGAGAAATATGAAAGCCATCAAGTTTTGAACTTTTCTCGGTATAATTGCAGGATGGCTATCAACTAGCTCTTGAGCTTGACAAAGCTTGGAGGCAAAGTGTCGAGTCGGGAACCCCTATAGATATCCCATCTTCATTAAAAAGGTAAATCGGATTTCCTAAGTTTGTTGACTGAAAAGCTTAAAAGCTTCACAGCTCTGAAATGTATAATTGTATATGGGAAAAATAAGGAAAAAACAGAAACAATAGAACCGATGACTCAATTGTTCAACAAATGATAGCGATTTGTGAAAAGAGAGTGGCTTAACTGTTTTCTAGTTTACATCAATGGGTCGCTGACAATATATTATTTCCCGCTTTCTTTGTCTTTTCCCCAGTTATGAGAAAGAGAGAAGACTGAGAGTTGGAATCATCCATGGGCTGGCCCGAATGGCTGCACTTATGGCAGCGACTTATAAGGCATATTTAGGTGTAGGACTTGGTCCATTATCGGTATGAAATTGTGCACCTTTCTTCTTCCTTTCTATTCTTATACATTTTGAATCGGGAGTTTTCATTATGAACTATTGTTTGTCTTGCAGTTCTTAACCAAATTTAGGATACCACATCCTGGAAGAGTTGGTGGGAGATTTTTTATAGACCTCGCGATGCCTTTAATGCTTAGTTGGGTCCTAGGAGGCAATGGGTAGGATTTATCACCCCTTTCTGAGCATTGATTTCCCCATATGGGGTTAATTTCCTTCCCGTTAAATATTATACAGTTGCTATCCTTACACTTCTCGTAGCGAAAAAAAAAAAATTATTTTTTAATCGTTTGCAGAGAAAAACTTGAAGGCAGGCCGAAGCAGTGCAGACTGTCTGATAAGGTAAGTTTGATTAGCAAGCTAAAATACTCGTCATGTGTTCAAAGGCATGGATTATAGATTCTAATTCTATTCAATAAGGTTATGATGGTATTTTCACTACCCGAGACTCATGCTATGGATTTTGAATTAATGAAGGCTAATGATCAGCTGCGGAAATGGTTTGACGATGACGATGCATTGGAGCGTGCCATGAATGGAGAGTGAGTAAAAAAATTACTCTGTATAAAACACTGTTATTCTCGATATATCTATTGCTTTATGGAGTCGTATAACCCTTGCGTTTTTTAGATGGTTGTTATCTCCACTCAACAATGCAAGTACCGCCTCAGAACCCATTTTCTTACGCAGAGATGAAAAAACACCCTGCATAGTTGGGTACGACTTGATCCTTTACTTAAACTCAAATCTTACTATCGTAATTGGTTACATTGCCATTTATATCGTAGACCAGGGTCCACTGTGGACCCTGATCCAATATACATAATTTGACTTCATAAAGAGCATAATTCATGTTCATTATGCACAAAATTATATAGCTGAGGACACATAAATACTTAACATAATACACATAATTCATGTTCATAATGCACAGAATTCATGTGAAATGTGTATGTCTATCATGAACATGAATTCTGTACCTTATGAAGTCAAATTCTGTGTCCACGATTTAACAATTGACATTGCCTCCACAAGGCCAGGCCAGTGATTTCTTTCTCGTTTTGTTTAGCTCTGTGCCACATCCAAACTTCCCGGGAACATCACTAGTCGTGGCTTCAACCGAGGTAAGACCCTAGGCTATTGAGACTTCAGACATTATTAGTTGCTTTGCATAAGAATGTCTCATTGAAAACACAGTTACATGATTTTGCTTTCTCGGTGCTTTTAGGTCTCCGAACTGCATGCTCGAATAAGCTATAAGGATGGGGCTTTCTTCGTGACTGATTTGCGTAGTAAACA
Source organism: Ipomoea trifida (assembly GCA_003576665.1). Taxonomy (NCBI): domain Eukaryota; kingdom Viridiplantae; phylum Streptophyta; class Magnoliopsida; order Solanales; family Convolvulaceae; genus Ipomoea; species Ipomoea trifida. The sequence goes on along the minus strand of CP025648.1, from coordinate 20,174,179 downwards.
TGGCACTTGGATCACCGAGTAAGTTGCCACGAACTCTCTGATCTCCTCGTTCTCTCTGTTGCTACGACAGACCTAGTAACAATTGTTCCTTCTGCAGCAACGAGGGCAGGCGCTATCGGTTGTCTCCAAACTTTCCAACTCGTTTTCATCCATCAGACATCGTCGAATTCGGGTCTGATCGTAAGGTGAGATTGTGGTTATATTATCCTGTAAGTAATTTTATATGATCTGCAGCTTGAATATTTCCATTTGGGAAATCCACTTTGCATTTTGCAGGCGGCCTTTCGCGTGAAGGTGATGAGATTTCCGCCATTTTCCGGCGAGGAAGAGATGAAAGTTTTGCAGGCAGCGTAGGCATTCTCAAGAAAACCGAATTGGTCTATATATAAAGAAACACTCGGAAATTGTACAGGATTTATCCATGGCAGCTGAGCCCTGTAAAGCTGCTGCATTTTGTACCATGTACAGATTTACTGTAATTCAGAACAAGAAATCACTAGAAATGCCAAAGATATAGACAACAGATTCCCTATATTCCTTCTTAGTAACAAATGCTTACTATTACACTAAAAGTTATAACTCATAGCTGCTTACTATTACACTAAAAATTATAACTCACAGCGTAACCAAAAAGCTATAGCTCGAACACGTAACCTGGTTCACTATTTGTTCATTACGTCAAAAGTTAGCTCATAGCGAAAGTAATCTATATATCGTCATCATATTTTCAAGAGGTAGGACGCTAGACTTAGTGCTCCTTACAGTTTATGCTCAACAACTTTTTAGTCATTAAATTTAATACTTTATCTCTCAAAAATATAGTAATTGTTATAAGAACATAAAATTGTACTTTTATTATATTATGAGTTACGGAGTATAACTTTTGATATAGTGGTAAACGTTTGATCCTAATACTATATTGAGTATTTATGAGTATACATATTATAAAGAAGCCATTTTTACTAGTTAAAGTCTTTTTATTGAAAATTCATCATAAAAATGTTCGACAAGCTAACTCGGTTATTTTAATCATAATTTATCTAATCACAGTGTGAGAGTTCAAATTTCACGAAACTTGAAGATTGTTGTAAGATCTTGATCTGTATGCAGAGTATACAATTAAGGGGCGAATACTTGAACGAACTAACAGGATGATTTGTAATTTATCTCTTTCAATTACCGGAGTATTTTTAAACAAGATTTTGAGGTTTATAATTAGTTTGACATTAAAAAAATAAAATCCAATCTGTGAAATTTAGTCCAAATGAAACTGGATTTGAAAATCAAGTTTGATGTCAGAACCAAATTCGTTCTATGATGATTCAAGTGCGACAAGATGTGAAGTTGAATGGTGTTTGAGAATTGAGTGGACGTGGTGGAGTGATGTGAGGGAACGGCACGTGCGAGAGGCGTAACAGGTGGGGGAAGAGGAAGATGGTGGCGGACGGTGGGCAAATGTTAATGGCGGTGGAGACACGTGATGCGATGCCCCAACGTTGAGAGTTCAGTAGTGGAGGAGTGTTGAGAGTGACGGTTGGAGTGTTTAATAATGTTGAATAGCTAAGAGTAGGGGTGACCACATTTCGTGTTGGACCGACCTCTCTTATCTTAGAATCTAGCTTAGATCGTCTATGATGGATTCACGGTTCCATCTAGGGGTCTAATTCAGAAATCGAGTTGGGTATGTCGGTTTGAGTTTTAATTTTTGGAGTTTTGAATTTGCTTCGATTTAAGGGTAAGGTGTGTTTGAAAACTCAAAAAATGAGAATTATTTTTTGGGTTTTCAGTGCTTAACAAATGAGGTCAACGGAAAATGATGTCTTAGTCAAAGGAAAATAGGTAAGTTTTTCTGGAGAAGTTATTTTTCAACTCTGTTCGTCACGACTCTGCCTTCTCTCTACCAGATCACGCCTCTTCCTCCTCTTCTGCTTTCACCTCACCAATTGCTTCTTCTTCATTTCTTGCCACCCTCTTCAGGGTCGGAAACTTCCGGAAACAAGTCGACCATACTAGTTTTGGAAAATCAGTCAGCCAATGTTATTTTATTGTGAGTTTGCTGTATTTTTTGGAAAATGAACCAAACACACCAAAGGGTTTTTTGAAATACAACCAAACACGGGAAAAGAAAATGTTTTCTAGGAAATGACAGAAGTCATTTTTCGGGTTTTCAAACACACCTTAAATTTAATGTATTTGAACTTGAAATGACGAGAGCATAATAATAGTTGTTGGAATGATATTATTATGATTAATTCATGATGATAGAAAGTACATAATGAAGAGATATATTTATAAATATACAAAGAGTCATAGTCAGGATAAAAATGGTAAATGATAATATTTGAACTTGAGTTGATTATAGTCAACACTCTCTTGGTGTCCGTCTCCTCTTCGGTGTGATTTGTAACATTTATTTCTAGCAAACTTCAAATCAAAATTCGATAGCGAGCTTTATTTAAAACAATTAATTGAACTAAGGTCTTTGAAACCTAAAATTGCAATTAAACATAAAATAATTTAGAAATTTAGACATTTTTGTATAAATTATTAATGTATTTATAAAGAAAAATTTTATATTTGTAAAGGGCCATTCCCGATCTATAGATTACACGTATTTTAAGTAAAAGTCAAATTCTAATGAAAAAAAAAAAAGAGGAAAAAGTTTAATAATAAGCAATTCCTGTCTTTGTTTATCATCTCGATTTCCGCTTTTCCAAACTGTCGGAATTGAAATAAATTATGGTTTTCATTGTTTAATTATTGCTTTGAACCGATTCCCTTTTTAGAACAAATAAAGAAGAGTTATTTCCTTGTCAAACAGCTTTTTTATTTTCTTCTGCAGAGTGGATTAGAATGTGGAAAGCAATTCAAAAGTTTATAATTGATGAGAAGTTAAATTTTAAAAAATATAAATAATTAAAAGAAGCACGCAATTCATCATGGCCTACCCTTTGGTAAACTATAATGAAAGTTGAAAGAATACTAAAGCTGGCATTAAAATCCCTTGTTATATAAAATAAGGTAAATTACCTATCCAAAACAGTGGTTGAGTGGAAACAGTGAAGTCTTCAAAATTATACGATTTTTTCCCCAGAGAAATGCCATAACATTAAATTAAAAATACATTTAAAAAAAAACAAACAAACAAACGCAATTATTGCATGCCAAACAAGACCTATATGTTTTTTTTTTTTTTTTTTGGAAAACAAGACCTATATGTTGGAAGAGAGAATAGCCGAAGAAAATGATGGGAAAAGAGAATGCTTGGTTCCCTAGGCTTTACAATAATCCTTGCCGCCAAAAGCAAAAAAAAAAGGGCAAAGCAAAATCTTAATTATATATGATTAAGTGTTGAATAACCCAGCGTTAACTAAACAGTAAACAGTTAATCAGGTCATAAAAGTGGGCAAAAATCATAAAAGTAATCGTACTAAACAGTAAACATGATTAATGTTGCACTTGGATGCTCCAGAACAGGGCCTACGTGTCGTACCATGTCGCAAATTGTCCGTTCCTCGAAAGGTGATGGTGGAAGACACACTGGATAGACCGTTATGTTTGACAACCAATTGCTATATTTTGGACCATGCTTCATCATGTATATGATAAACTCGGTCATTATTGATAGTGTAAATATTCTTGGGCATACGTATTTGTGTATCTATTTTATTGTACAATTTGTATGCAGTAGCTTGGGTAATTAAGATCAGGAGTCGGAGGTTCCCGACCGTGTAAGTGTTCTATAGAGAGAATGAAAAAAAAATGTCTCTTCTACCAGCATTTAGCGAGGTATTTATAGGAGATTGAAGGGGACACATGTTGAGAAGTCGGCATGTAGACACATGTCTTTCATGTACTTGGCAGTCTCGAAGGCTAAAGAGAAGCTTAATGTGTAGAGGAATATCTGATTGGCCAATGGCTATCGGGCTCGGTTCAAACGTTATTGTAGATGTTCATTTTTTAGGGCTTCTCACATGGGCTCGGAGCCCAACCGAGCATTCAAGTCGAGACCGAGCACAAAGGACTAAAGAGCATAAGCTCATTAAACTAATAAGATGCCTAATATTCATGTAGGGTCGGTTGAGTACTCTCGTAAGGTCGGACTAGGTCGAGAAGAGATCCTCACTATGCATGTGGTCAGATCCGATCATGTGCTCAGTATAGGAAGGTCGATAGCCCAGGATATATTCCCTACCACATATATACAGTAAATATATTATATACATTCAATTTTTTTAATAGGTGCATTATCTATTAAGTGAAGGTACATAATATGTTAATTATAGCAATATAACTACGTTTTTTTTTTTTTTTTTGAAATTTGGAAATGAGCAACGGTTTAGGAAACAGACAGGACAATGTTTAAAGTTGGTTGTAGTAATTAAATCTCGTAACAACCGGGGCGTAATACCCCGCGGTGATATATGTCACTTTATTGCTTTTCATTAATATTTATGGAAAGTTGACCAAATCATGAAGTCTCCATTACTAAGCACCGTTGTACCGCCATCGCTATCCCCCGGGAAATTGAAAACAAGAAGAAAATGGAATGTGTATGTCTTGGCAAATGGCAATGTATATTGTATTCAATAATGGAAGCGAATATGCATATGCAAATACAAGGACAAGGTTGGATACACTCAAGTGTAAACGAACAGCGTACATGAAAGTAGAGGAAGGTTCTTAGGTTTCCGTATGAAATGCACAAAATATCACCTCGTAGTTGTGTCTGTCAAAAGTTGAACGTAGTAGGGAGTGTTTGGGTGTCAGGTTGCATATCATATCTTTCTCTCTATTACCCTATCTTATCCCCCACCTCGTCTTTATACCCATTCCAAATTCCAACGATTGACAATACATTATTCATACACCATCCCCCCTATCATCTCTCCCTTTCTCATTTGTCTCTTCTCCAAACACGCCCTTCTCAAAAGAATGGAAAATATTTTCCCTTTCTGTCTTTCAAGTTTCAATCACCCCGCCTCCCGGAATGCCGAGGATATAACGCCGTCAACGTCTGATTATTTGCATTTCAGTCCCCCAACTCCATACTAATTTCAAAAATGGTCCGCTGTTCCCCTTTAATTACACTCTCAGCACCGCTCACTTATGTATGAAGCAATAACGGTGTCCCCACTCCCACCACCCTCACCGCATGCTATTTCCCAATCCATAACCGAAACCTAATTGATCATTCCATATAGAGTTTTTTCGTGTTCGGTTCAAACAATTGTAGAAAGAATAATATTTGGCAACTTATTAATTATTTTAACTTGTTAAACATTAAAATTTAAAAGTTGCTTAAAGTATTTTTTAATTAATTTTTATAAAAAATTATTTTACATGTAATTAGTCATAGTTACTAAACATCTTTTTACAATCAGCTAATGCTATCAATTAACGGCATGCACAGCTCAACTGATTGCAAAAATGAAATTTGTTTGAGAAAAAAACTAATGCTATTAACTAATCAAACTCACTAACAGCTATTATCAAACACCCCTAAAAATCTACAAGATTAGCTGTAATTTATAAAACAGATAACTTTGAGGAGTACAGATTTCTTTGTTCTTCATACAGTATATATACTACTAATACTAATTGAGTAATTGGTGTCATTTTCACAGTACATAAACTCTTTTTTTCTACCATTCTATCTTTTCCTTTTTCTTTTTTGATCTAAAATCTAGTTTTACCCAAAAGGATGAAAGGCAAACCGGATGTTTCGAGAATCTGCTTAAAAGAACCAACAAGCAAGGAAAGAATCTCGATGTTTGCCGGTAGCCGGTTAAAATGCGCGTTGTAGGGGAAACCCGTAAGGTTATGAGGATGATGACCGGGAAACCGACTCAGCCAGTTTTCCGATTCTCTCGACCAACTCCGGCGTCAAATTTTTGGCCGGCTTTCTCTCTTTCTCTGCCCGGAAATCGAATCCTAATGCGTACGAAACATCTTCGGAGCTCCACCCGGCTTTCCGGAGCGAATCCGAGAACCGATCCGCTTTGACGAGGAGTGCATCGCGAACCGCTTGATTGTCCAGCAGGATCATCTCGCCGTCGAAGAATCCGGAAGCGGACACGTGTAGGATCTCGGAGACGTCGGACTCGCCCCACCCGCCTTTCCGCAGGGCCGACCCGATTCTGTGTATGTACTCTTCCACCCACTTGGGCGTCTCGGACCTCGGCATTTCGAAGTAGCGTTCCGGCGAAGACGAAGACGACGACCAGGAATTGGAGCTCCGTCTCCGCTTATCCACGACGGCATCGCTCCAGAACTCCACCCACCGCGGCGTCCGCCCGCCGGCGAGAGCGTCGAGGCTCCTCCTCGAGAAATTGGACGAGGAACCGGCGGATTTCTCGCTGATCGAGCGTTGTTTGGAGAGGATCTTAGAATCGGAAGCGCGGAACAGGGAGGATTCACGATCGAAGAAGTCCGATAGATCGAAACCGCAGCAGAAGAGCAAATTCTCGTCGACGTAGAAAATAGGGTTCCCGGCTAAGCAAGGATTACAAGGAATGTAGCAATGGTTAAAAATGGGAATCAGAAGCGGCGCTCTCTTCAGCGCATTTCTCGCGATCTTCAACGCCTTTTCCGGCTCGGACGGGCGCGGGCCCCACGACTTAGACCAGAGAGCATTCCTGGCAATATGGAACGAGATAGCGGCGATAGGAAGATCGATAGAACCTCGTAGCTGGAGTCGGGCCGGGCCGGCGGATCTCCAGTCCGGAAATCCCGGCCCGAGCGGCAAACCGGCGGAGAGTATAGCTTTAAGGTCCGGCGGAAAGGAGAAGCCAAACTCAGCTTCCGCCCGAGCAAATTCAGTTTCCGACAACCCAACCTCCACTCGTACGCCGGAATTCTTAAGATGCGCGACGACTTTATCAGCCAGTGAGGTGAAAGAGAGGAGACTATTACGGGGCGGAACAGGGGTAGAAGGGGTATTAGCCGCAGCCCTGGCGGAGAGGCGGCGGAGGCCGGCTATGTGAGCCGGATTAAGACCGGCCATTCTCCGGTCAACGTCGACCATTGCAGCAGAGGGAAGCAGAAACTGAAGTGCAGTGTTGTTTGATACAAAGTTACAAACTACAAAGAAAGAGAGATTGAAAGCAAAAGGTCTCTGAAGAAAACCGTGAAAGAAAGAAAGAGAGAGCGATATGTGAAAAGGCGGAAAAGGATAGAAATGACTTTGGTACGCAAACAATGCCACCCTATTTATTTGTATTTTATAGAAAGTGTTTTTTATTTTTGGTAGTGTGGGGACCATTACCAGATTTTCACATGTTTTTCTATTATTTTAATACTACATTAATTATACTTTACAAATAATACTCCGTACTATTTAAAATTACAATCAAATTCAATTCATTTTAAAATTTCTTATGATTTAGTGACACCCGATTTACACTCCAACGTGAAAGGAAGTGAGTTCGAATCTCAGTAACTATGAACAGATACTACATTGTAACAGAGTCAGATAAAAAAAAATTAGAATTTTATTAACTAGTCCATCTATACTTGTGTAATTATTGTCATAAAGTGTCATAACTATATGATAAATTAACACGCAAACTAATTGAAAGACCACTAATACTTGCCTACCAATTAAAAGCACCATGTAAATAATTTGCAAGATGTTATTATGAAAAACTATTTCGCATTCTGTTAAGTAGTACTCTTTATATTATTGCATTTTTTGACATAATTATTTGTCCTTCCTATTATAAATCTAAACTTTAAATGAAATGATTAGTCTTTCCTACTGGATCGACAGTTGGCAGATACAATGCTGTGTACGTGGATAACTACTTGCGGTTACACCTTACGTCTAAAATGCCTTTTCACGAAAAAAAAAAAACAGTAAAAAAATTCACATGAAAATTAGGTGACCGATCATCCGATCTGCTGGCCGGCACGGGTTCATCATGATCGCCGTCGCGATCACCGCCGCCGATCGCCGCCCATACACGGCAGCTCCCTGACAATCTCTGCAAAAATTACGTTCAAAATCTTACCGTTAATTGAGATTATAATAAGACGGAGAATTAGCGACAAAATTGGTCGCAATTTATAGCCGTTATTGTGTCAGTTTATGCAGTATGACACATATTTTGGGCGGAGATCTGTACTACTACTGCGGTATATAAAAGTTGGGTTTGATTAATTGACTTATAGCCCACCTCACCACGTGCTTGTGACCTTAAAATTTGTTCCCAAAAAAAAAAAAAAACTATAGAATTATACTGCCATTCTGCCATGCCATGGCCCATATTTAATTTTTGCTTATAATCTTAGTTATATGATTAGATATTTCAAACATTTTGAAAGTTTCCATGGGGGCAGTTCAAAATTTCAAACTAGGATAAAACATGATTATTATACTTATAAGTCAGGAGTTTAATTTCTGTCAACATTTTCTTCGTTGAAATCTTGTATAAATATTAAGGGTTTCGATGTATGTTAAAATTTGATCAAGTATGACCTAATGATCTGAAATTGTGTTCAATTATATATTGTAATGAGTATAATTCATTGACGGATATGATGCAATCATGTCTCTTTAACATATAACCTAGCTAGAACTAGGAAGAGAGGCTAGGGCCGGTGCATGGAATTGCAATGGGATTACAATCAATCAAGAGTTAAATGGTGGAATCTCCACAAATTTCTTAGTTAAAACATTCTATACATGCAGTTAATAATTTTTGTACATGTAAACAAATAACTTATAATTGCTCACACATAATACGATAGCTACAGGAACATAAACTGTTAGATGTAAGTACAAAATGTGTCAACTATAAATACAGAATCTGAGGATTATTTTTGGACCAGGATCAACAATGCAGGATAGACCTTGGTCCATTATATAATTTGCCTATTTTGGTAGTAGATTAAAACTAAGAGTTACAAGTAGGGACAGAGTTGATGGAAAAAGACGAATGGCTACACATACTAAGTCGCACCATGGTGCTCTCAAAAAACAAAAAAAGTCACACCATGGCCTACGAAAGTCCAAGATATGTCTCTAAGCTGTTAGGGAGATCTGCAAATGTGGGGGACAATCCATTCCCTCTACGTACAAATATCAATTAAATGCAAGTGGATGAAACCAAACCAACTTACAATGACATGGAGAAATATTAGTGGGGATGCAAATAATTAGGATTGCAACAAAGTACGCTCTATTAATTTGAATCATATTATTATAAGGAACTTTTGAGCACCATATCTAGTACAAATACAGGTATAACTAATTGTCGGCACATATTGATAAATTAAACTAGTTGGTGTTGTACTAAATGCACTTAATACGCGGGTGTTATATTTCGTACTGTCAGCATGATAACACTAGGTACTATCAGCACCGCTACAAACCGTTGGCATCATTATTGATTCATGATAGTATTCAATACAAGTAAGAAGATCAGAGACAACCCTCAGACCAAGTTGGCTATATATTATCAGTTTGTTTGGTAACCACAATATTTCAAATTTAACTCTCATAAAAACTGTCTTTTGACTTCATTCTTAGCTTGAATAGGTCAACTTAAGCTGGTTTACCTCCATGTGGCTCTTTACATGTTAGGATCATAAGGTGAGCTTTAATAAAAATGGACATTTGAAGAGTCCCTATCTACATTTTTTATCAGGTGCAACACGATAGGTCAATAGCGGTACACACTCACTTTAAAATTTTCCTTAATATTATATAGTTTTTCAAACATGCAAAAAATGGTCTCCTAGACGTTAATTTCCGTAGTGAACACATCACATCAAACTTCCTAATTAATCCCATGATTAGTCAACTCATCACTTAATTAAACCTCTCTTCTACACAAACTCCTGTTACCCTCCCACCAATTAAGACAGTGATTGTTCCCACCATCAGCTGCTTTCAGTTCCTAATAATCCACATTAAATATAACTAATTAATTATCAATTTCTCACATGTTTGGTCGGTAAACTCTTAATTACACTCGATCATCCAATTTATGTCCTACTGGCTTCCGCCCCATCACTTTCCCAAGATTGAAATCACAAAAGAGAAGCCCCGACTAACTTAGTTGGTCCAATCAATCATAAGTCTTTCTCCAGCGACAGTATGAAACAAATCGAGAAGATTAAGACCCCTTATGTACATAGTGTACAAGTAGCGTAAAGCGTAAGCTGAGATTTCTAATGTATTTAAAAAATGACAAAAGAGAAAAGAGAATTGAAGCGGATGTGAAATTGGGGAAGATTAAATTAAAGTGTGAAATGATGAATTAATAGTGACGGCATGCATGCATGTTATGGACAATATTCAAATGAAGCCACTTGACCTATATAAAATATATATAGCTCCAACGTAATTATATGAGAGAATCGCATGTGTACTAGAAAACAATTATTTTGCTAGGGTACGACTTATGATTTGCAGAGAGGGAAGGGGAGAGAGAAGACTCTAAGCTCAAAAGATGGCTTAAACTTAAATTAAACTAATCCTAGATAGATTCACCAACCCATGTGCTAATCAATTAATCTTCTTTTAATTAGAATCACATTTATTTAATTGTACGCGATTAAAGATTTAATTCTCATCTCGTACATCTATAAATATTCAATTATGTACAACCTTGATGATATTATTATAATTGGTGTTATAGGCTTACTGATACCTGATATATGTATGTGGTGGGTGGGGTGGGGGGTAATTGTATTCTTTATACTCATTATTTTATAAATGTAGGAGCAGCCCTATTAGAATATAGAATATTAGGTTATTCGAATATAGAATATTAGGTTAGTAAGACTAATAATGATGTTTAAGGCCTAGGTAAGTTCGAGAAATGCGGATTACTTTTATTGTTAATTACTAGCTTAGCTTCCATGCCGAGTTATAATTAGTAGCTATTAGGAATATTATGAAAGGGTTTAACCTGTACGAGTAGATAAATAAGAGGACTTATCACTTGATATTGTATTAATATGATCTCTTATGAAAATAATGAATTTTTCTATACCAATTGGAACTACTTCAGATATCATCAGGATCTCATTATACTAAGTAATTACTCATTTTTATTTTTTTGGTGACAAGGAAAACATACCGCTACTACTCAAGAGTATGCCCTAGAATGACTGAATAAATAAGCTAATTTAGGTTATCAACAGTTAAGCGACTCAAACCAAGAAAGCCAATAGATTTATTGGCACCGACACCTATACTGATAGCCTGAGTATTATCCAATATAACAAATATACAGGAAATAAAATCACTAAAAAAAATTCACGAATATTTCGACAAGTAACAATTAATTGGTTGGTGAAGACGTAAGAAGACCGTAATCAATATAAGAAATTTGTACCAAACCTAGTGGCTGTCAATGTCGAGGCTCAGAAGCACATCACATATCACATATGCAGATATAGGTGGAGCCCAATTTTGGAGCGTCAAGGGAACAAATAAAAAGCCATCAGACAAGGGGATGGGGAGTCATTGTAATATTGAAATCTTAATCTTAAAGTTAAATAAGTAGCATAGACTGTGGTAATTGAACTTTTGTTCTGGAAATATATCCATCCTTCTTATGTGCTCCTACACATGATGACTAATTTTGCATACTACACGTAATTTTGCATTCCAGTAGACTACACAACAAAAATACTAGAATAAAACAGAGGTTTTCATGCCATCAACACCTTCCTCGGGAAAAACCTACCTGATGCCAAGATCAAGACTATAGTTTGCACCCCGCGTATGCTCTTTTATTTGCTGCTTTGCTGCAACTACTAATATCTTGACCTTCTTCTAGCCCTGCAATATTGTCAGTCTAATAAGTCAGCTGGCACCAGAGTTGTCAAACAGAAAACAGACCTAAAGAAAACTTTACCGAGGTGAACGAGATCGAGAGACAGAACGGGAATGTGAGTGTGAACTGGAGTATGAACGTGAGGGAGACCTTGAGTGTGAGCGAGAGCGTGAGTGGTGTCTTCGGGAACTCCTGCCTCTGCTAGGGCTACGACTGCGACTGCGACTGCGTCGGTATCTTCTGCACAAGTGAAAGGAGTAAAAGCCTAAAAACAATAACTAACATTGGCACTGTGTAAACAAACTAGATAGTCAAAACCAAGACAGGTAGAAATCATGCCATAACATTAATCAGGTTTGTGCTATGCAAACCATGGTTACTGATGTCAAATGCAGGTGGGTTCTTTTATGTATGGGGAAAATAAGGTCAAAGAAATAGAACAAATAAAAGGGACACTGAACAATATTTAGGACAGCCTAAAGGTAAAATGAACCTTCATTTCTTTTTTTGGAGGTCCCAAATGCAACCTTCACCGTTAAGCTGTTAACTTATTTCATTTACTACCTTGGAGGGGACCGACTGTAACTTCTACTACGGCTTCGATAGCGATGTCGACTTAATCTATTTGTTTCTGCAAGTTTTTCAAGCCTCAGTTTTTCTTGTTCTCGCTTCTTAGCCATTTCAACAGCTGTATCTTTCTTGACTGCAAAAGGTAAAAGTTGTATTCATAACATATATAGAACCACCACACTCAATTATGTGAAAATCAACTAAGGATGAAGAGAGGGAAGATCCTTAATCTTGTAAGTGTGATCACGAATGGCAGCAAATATTAATATTTAATAGATGAAGTGCTTCTCCTCAGATGAACATTAAAATAATTATACTTTGTTTATTCAGTTGTTTGCTCATGATTCGCTTGAGCCTCTCCTGGGGAGTTTCCTTCTTTTCTCCCTGCTGTTTAGAGATACTTGAGCCAGGAGTTGCCTTGCTTAATTTTGCTACAGCTGAGGTTGTGCTGTCAATAGAAATAACAAGCAACAAAAACATGTAAACCAAGGAATACTAATCTACTCATGAAGGAAAAGCATATTAATAGCTGCAAAGATAGCAATCAAGAAAACTTTTAGGCAGATGTAAAAAAATTACCTTGCTGGTGTTTTCTGTAATTTGGCATTCTTTTCCTTGTCAACAGAAACCCCTGATGCAGGATCTACATGAAGAGCTTCAAGAATGCGACCAGACGATGGCCTGCAGAAAACATAAGCATTAGACAAATCTGATATCAATCCAGGTGGCAAGTTGGATGCAACATTATTAAGTCCAATTCATTGAAAATCAAGCTTCAGAACGGAGGTTTCCTTCTCTCTTCCCCCTGGAAGTTATGATAATCCTAATCGTGATATACTAAACCACATTAAGTTTGGATCAGGTAACATAAAGGGTGATAATCTGCAGCAGAGTAAAGACTGTCCAATCTAGCTTTGCAAGAATGAAAGGTCGAGTGCTCCGACCGGTTTAGTGAGTCAGCTTGAGATGGAGGGCTCCGAGGTGGAGAATATCCTTCAAACTTTGGCTCATTATCGTCATCTCCCCCAAACTCAGTTATGTATTCTATCTTTGGAGTCCTGCCCTGCTCAACATCATCATAATGTGTTCCACGAGCATGGCGCCTGGAGTGCGATGGAGACCATGATCGAGACTTTGACCTGGATCTATCAAAATGGGGAAATATTCAGTAAAAATCCAGCCAGAATCCCAATTAAAGGCAGATAAAAAGAGAGTAGAGATGACCACCTTCTAGAGCGTGAGTAAGCTTCATATGTTGGACTTCGTCTTGACTCGCTGCATAATACATGACACAAAAAAATTTAATATTAGAACACCTAAATAATGAATTAATCACTACATTCTTATGTTTAAGTAATTTAATCTGGTGAACCCAAAGGGGAAACCCATGACAACTACCGATATGGATCATGATGAGAAAGTCTAGTCCCAGTAAAACGAGCAGCTTCTCTTTCCCTTTCTCTTTCTAACTGTGACGCCTTTCTTCTTTCTTTTCTACTCAGTTTCCTCTGTAAAACACCGAGTGGTTATTAGTACTCCCCAAATACATAAATAATTACAGCCAATATTTTCAGCACACTTACAATGGCTGGATCCCCCTTTATAACTTCTTTTTGTCTCCTTTCCTCCTCTTTTGCCTTTTTATCCATGTAAACAAGCCAGCCATATCTCTTCACTCCAAATTCTTTTGCAACTGACTCCATTGCTTCATCATTGCTATCATCACTATTAAAATCCTCCTCTTCCTCCTCTTCATCATCACCATCTTCCTCAGCATCTGAATAATGAGTCTCATCTTTTATTTCACCATCATAAGAGAAACCCACTTGGGAATAAGATCCCTTGCTTGTTGAAGGCTGTGTTACTTGAGGTCTATCATATATTTATAATAACAAACAAGAAAAAAAGATTTCTGTTAAATAACATTTTTCATAAAATGAGACATAAAATTAAAAGGTGTCACTGCAAAACCTGTCTGCACCAAATAGAGCAGCAGTCTTAGCCTCCATCTCTTGGTTTACATGTTGCAACCCCTCTTCATCATTAACTGTAAAGTGATAATTTCAGCTTTTGCAGTGGTTCATGGAGAGAAAATTCCAAACAAAGATGCATGGTTACTGTTCTCTCTAAACTCTAAAGGAAGATGCATGTTATGGATTGTTTTTTGAATGTCATGTAGGTGATGACTCATTAAGTAAATGAAAATGGTAGTCAGAAAACCAAACAAGTACCGACATCCTCTACGCCGATGCTTAATTAAGTCCCGATAACGCTCAAAATTAACAAACTCTTCTAGTTCTTCTTCCTCTTCAGTTCTTTGTGGAGCCCGAAAATGTCGGGAACTGGTATCCCGGATGAAATCAAGAAGAGCACGCCCATCAAATCTGTCAAGAGAATAATCCATCAGTAGAATATATCCATGCACCCCCTTTCTACAGGATTGTAAATTATGGCTCAAGTAGTACCTGTCTATCAGAATATCCTGCTTGCCATTCCAAGGTATCCTAATGCAGAGGATGAAAAAGTAAGATCAAACTATGCCGTAAATTCCAGGCAAGTAAATTGTGGTTAGTTCAAGTAAAATGATTACTACACCCCCAAAAATTTAAGTAGAAGAATCAAGAATTTCCACACTGCGAGTTAAACAATTTATAAAGAATGAAATGGTGATACCATCCTTGCATAAAGCATTCTCTTAGATGCCACAATTTTCAGAAAATTTGTGGAATATTATCAAGTTCTTATCTAGCATTTCTGAATTCCTGTATTCGAGTCCAGCATTCCTTTGACATTTGGACAATTTTCAGTTTCTACTAAATTAGGCTAATATTCATCACATGATTGCAATCTATAACAACAGAAGACAATGTATCCGGTTGATATCAAATGCTCTTGACGTAGACACAAATTCCATAAGGTCATTTTTGCAACCTAGCTACAATTTCAGAACGAAAATTATATTCCTAATTATTGACTCGTGCCAATAGCCCAATACAATTTAGAAGTGAGGATTACGAAAATTTAAAAACAGGCATTTATGGAAACTAAAAGCTGCTATTAGAAAATTTAGAGAGAATTCATACAGTCCCTGCTGATCCTCCGTAGCTTGATAAACAGCATCATCGCGGTGGATGCGACAGCGGGAGCCGATGGCCTGGATGGATTGCTGAGGGTCGCCGCGCCGCTTGGCCAGGTAGATGGCTCGCCGCTGCGCTCTCTTCCGAGCGGCGTCCATCATGTCGTGGACTTTCCTCTCCGACCTCCTTGCTTCGTGCCACATCTTTCCTCAGATTTTCGAATCGTAAAAATTTTCCAGATTTCGTGAGATTTGATGCTTGTATTCGCGAAAGAGAAGCAGAGCAGGGAGATTCATCAATGGAACTCCTGGCAACACCGACCCAAACCCTCCTCTCGGGAGTGATCCTAATAGCTTCTGCTATCAACAGAACACATCCACATTGTGGACATTTTTGCACGGAATACATCCTGCGTTTCTTATTCTTGGGCCTGGACCGGCCCATCTAGAAAAATAAAATGGATTCGAACCTATGCTTATTTAGCCCACAGGCCTAGCCCGTGCAGTTTGGCAAATTATTCTGTGAACCCGGATGTGGAGTCGTGTCCAAAATACACAATTTACATAGCAAATGTTCACAATTTATATATTGAATGTTTACGGTTTGAATTATGAATTCAGTATGTAAATTGTGATGAGTTTACCGGCAAATTATGCTATGGACCTGGGTCCATGTTCACAATTTTATTACTATATGTTCACAATTTTATAACTCTATGTTCACAATTTTAGATCTCAATATACAAAATTACATTACTCAATATTCACAATTTTTGAACTCTATATTCACAATTTTTTTATATAGATTCGAAAATTGTGTTAACATAGAGTTATAAAATTGTGAACATGCAAAAATGAAATTATGAAATTGTGAACACGAACCCAGATCTACCTTATAAGGTAGACTCGAGTCCATGACATAACAACTGGAGTTCACTTTGGTGGACCAAGTCCATGGTATAACGTACTGTTTTTGGTCTTAAAAATAAGACGTTAAGGACTTAAGGTGCAGTAATATCTTTTGTTTTAAAATCTAAGATATGATATACGTAGTAACACATTATATTAGAATAAACATTGTTAAAGTTGATGTTTTTTTTTAACTAAACCCACCTCGAAACTAGTTAAATAGGGCGAAATTGACAATGAATATGGTCAATTACTAAAAATATACACATAGAATACATGCAAGAGCAAGTCCAATAGGAATTTTTTGGATGATTTTTTTTTTTAATTCGAAATTTAGGATGGGATTATTCAATGGTTATATATATATATAGACTACTGTTCAAATGAGTCCTTATTATTATATGAGTCTGTGTGCGCAGTTATGGGCCATTTAAATGGTGAGATAAGTGGTATAGATTAAAGGGATTTTTTTTTTTTTTTTTTGAATTATCCACTATTAGACCAGATATTTGGGGGTTGTATTTATGGCAGGGATATTTTAGTGATTTGGGGGATTTTTTTACAGTTGTTTTTTATTTTTATTTATTTTTTATATTTTTATTCCACATTAGGGTTGGGTTTCACAAGTGGGTTTCCCTTCGAAAATATCTCGCCGTTTAACCATCTCTCTTCAGCTGTGATTGCCATCCACCTCCTCCATATGCACGTTGAGCCAGTTGCTGCTCCATCTGTCTCCGTTGTCGTCGTCGACGCAATGTCCGACCGCCCCTTGTTGTAGTCTCGTCGCCGATGTGATGAAGCCGGCCACCTGGTTCGAGGTAAGCCTTTTTGTCCTAAATGCAATATGAAAATATATATGTAATTTCATTCAAAATTGACAAATATTTACTTTTCTGACATAACGACATAAATGTAAAATGTGTGAAAAAATTTTCCATTAAAATAATAAAATTCTAATATTCTTAATAATTATTTTTTTTCCAAAGCGATATTCTATAAATGGGGCCTTGCCAACTTCATTACAATCAAACAAGTGCGAAAACTTTTCAAAATTTTTCATTTTGTAAATGTAAAATTTTGGTGGGGCTCGTTAAATGTTTGTTTCGTGCACCTATCGTGCTCACTTAAATGTTTGTTTTTATTTTTAAATGTTAAGTTTTAGATGTAAAATGTGTGAAATTTTTTCCATTAAAATAATAAAATTATAATATTCTTAATAATTATTTTTTTTTCCAAAGCGATATTCTATAAATGGGGCCTTGCCAACTTCATTACAATCAAACAAGTACGAGAATTTTTCAAAATTTTTCCTTTTGTAAATGTAAAATTTTGGTGGGGCTCATTAAATGTTTGTTTCGTGCACCTATCGTGCTCAGATGAGCACTTAAATGTTTGTTTTTATTTTTTAAATGTTAAGTTTTAAATGTAAAATGTGTGAAAAATTTTTCCATTAAAATAATAAAATTCTAATATTCTTAATAATTAATTTTTTTCCAAAGCGATATTCTATAAATGGGGCCTTGCCAACTTCATTACAATCAAACAAGTACGATAATTTTTCAAAATTTTTCCTTTTGTAATGTAAAATTTTGGTGGGGCTCATTAAATGTTTATTTCGTGCACCTATCGTGCTCAGCTGAGCACTTAAATGTTTGTTTTTATTTTTAAATGTTAAATTAAAAAAAATTATCTTTTCTCTTCCCTCTCTTTAATTCCTAATTGTCGCTAAAAGGTAATTGGTTTATTACCTTTTACTTTAGTTTAAAAATTTTTTTTCTAAAGAGTTTTGTTAGAGGTTTTTTTTTTTTTTTTCAATTAAGGTGCAAATTTGTAATTGCGCCATTAGACTTAATTATGCGCTTATTAATGTCATTTTTGAGACACGTATATGTTGTTCAAAGATATTGCTGCTAGTCTGCTACACGTAAATAGGTTCGGTTTTACAATTTCATATTTAAAATTTCAAGCTCTTTTTAATTGAGTCAAGACATTTTAATCCCCTTGCATATAGGTCAAATGGAATAAAAGTAAACATATAAAATATATATGATGAGATTTCTATTAAAGAGTGGCTTTAAATTATAATAATGTACACATGTTACACATGTATTCTACAAATAAAATATATATGAATAAATGCGATTGTAAAAATTTAAAAAGAAAAAAAAAAAAGGTGAACTATTACATCAACAGTCAATCTTGAGGGTCTTTACAATTAACAAAGAAGAAATGGAATGAAAAGTAAATAATTAATTAAGGAATTAAAGTATAGAAGACTGCTTTGTCCATTAGAGGGAAGCGCGGGTGTAGTTGAATTGTTTGTTGAACACGATGAAAGCAATGCAAATGGGAGGATTAAAGTATGATCAGGATTTGCTGCCGCTTGGAGCATTTTATAATTGAATTAACAATAGTAATTAAAGGCCAGGCCAATGTCATACCTGTAGGCTATAGCAATTGAAGCTAGGAGCCTAGGATTGATTATTAAGCAAAACCAACAGGATAGTGGGTATAAGTGGATTACTCGAAAATATTGGGTGTTGTATGAAAAAAACAATAATAATATCATCTTATACACACACACACTAGTTTTTTTATGTGCGATGCACAAAAAATAGGTGTCAAATATTAATATTTTATATTAAAATTTTAAATTTATTTAGATTTTAGATATTTAAATTATTGTAAATAATAATAATAAGGATTTGGACCCTTTTACTATTATGTTACGGATTATATTTTTTTAGACCAATTTTCTTATATCAACTTAAGTTTATAGTGAATCCGGTCTATTAAAAATCATTATATATATGTGTGTGGACAAATCAAATTTTAGCCCACTTGACCTCAAGGTTATGCAATGGATTTTGGACTTTTTCATTTCCCACGGTTGCTTCTAAAATATAAATAAATCAATTAAAATGTAGGTTTTATTGTAGGCTAGCTTGGTTGGCCAATCTCCTTAACTTGTACGCCCATCTCATGGATTAAAAGTTGATCGAGTTGGTATATGAAGACCACAACAATATAATATACTTTGATTACTCCAAAAAAGAAAAAAAAAATGCTAAACCGGCAAGGAAGGAAATCTCTAGAATTTCACTGTACTGTACAAATAAAGTACCGGATTCCAATATGCAATTATTCCCATAGTCCCGTCAAGGTGAAGCATGGAAATTAGAAAGCGTTAGGTGAGAGATCCAAATAATAACGATAATTAAATAATAATAATAACGTAGAAAAATGCTGGTTCGTAAACTAGTTTTTCAACCAACGAGAAAAAAATTAATAGTAATGAAATCCACGCGTCGGAAGCTTCCCATAAAGAGCTGTCCGCTTCCGCACTTGTGCCCAGTAATGGAATGCGGATTGGAATTTGGAAAGCAAGACAGCAAAATAAATGGAAGAGGCGGTGACTAAACGACGAAGCCATGTTCCGCATCAACCCTGTACTTGTACTTATCCCTTTCACACCATATTATACTAGATTGAGTTTTTTTTTTTTTTCCTTTTTTTTTTTCTTTTTTTAAAACCAAACTGAAATATCATTAAATCAAAATCTGAATACTAGATTTAGTTATATTACATCGCAAATTATATCGTGGACCGCGCATTAAAATGACGTCGTTTTGATTAATGAAAACGGACAGATGAAACAACTTCCGTTCCACGCTATTCACTTTCAGTTCATATATACTGCAGTTACATTTCAACACAACTACAGTTTCATTCGATAATATAAAAACACAGATATGAAACTGTTATTCAGTATCAGTTCATATACACTGCAGTTACATTTCAACACAACTACAGTTACATTTCGATATAACTACAGTTTCATTCGATAATATAAAACACAAATGTGAAACTGTTATTTAGTATCAGTTCATATACATTGCAGTTACATTTCAACACAACTATAGTTACATTTCGATATAACTACAGTTTCATTCGATAATGTAAAAACAAAGGTAAGACAGTATCTTTTGAGATAAATTGTAGTATCAGTGACCACGGTCCATGGTATAACGACTAATATTACATGGATTATATTCTCAAATTTTACTTTCTAAATTTTTTATTAATGTGGTAAGTATTAATAATCTACTTTTTCACGTAAATTTTAATACAAGTATCTACATTAAGATTTTGTGTGTAGAGTAGAAAATGGTGGTACATATACTATTTTCCTACTAGATTAATAACTTCTCACTTTTAAACATTGCCCTCCATAAATAGAACTAGTTACCAATAACATGAAAACAAAAAATATCACAAAAATGGACAACTCTAGCTAAATTAGTCAATTTACCTCCTTATGAAACCGTCTCACAGATTGTATCCATGAAATGAACAATGTCAAGATGAAAATTTAATATTTATACAGAAAAATGTAATACTAATAACGAATAGCACGTTTGTTACTTAGCTTAAAACATAATACTTTTAAAAAATGTAATATTGATACATTAGAAATACTTTTATAATTCAAAATATTACATTTTTCTTCAAAATATTATGCTTTCCTTTATATGTAACAAACACGTTAATCTTTATTAGTATCATTATTACATTTTCATCTTCACCCAATCCATCTCACATATCATTTTACAAAAGAGTCAATCTACAAATAAAAGTCTGCTAAATTTGTTTCGTGTTTGATGGATAATGAATACCGTGTTAGGATAAAATATTACGGAGGAGTAGTTATAATTAGAGATGATAACTATATGTCAAAAAATGTTATTTATCTGCATTTATGTGACACCAAGTGTGCTTATAGAAAAAAATAATAATAATAGTAAAATGACAGTCATATTGAGATGTTAATGTCCTACGTGTTTATTACACTTTTCCAATATTCATTTCTTGTTTTTAAATTGGAAAAAAATGTATAACATATTTTATGTTTTCGTTTTCATTTATTTAAAAAATAGAGAATTTATATGCTTAGTAAACACATTATAAATTTAGTGTGAGGCCCCTTATTTATGCATGTAGTTGTAATACGTGACAAGGATTCAACTTATCATTGAAGGTATAGCTTTGAATATGGTCTCATTTAATTGATTGCCAGATATCTTATAACTCCAATAGTATTATAAACCTTTTTTTTTTTGGGTCAAAACAAATGATGTCAAATGTGTTTTTAATTTTTCAACATAGACTGATATAACAATAATATCAATTTTTTCCCTATAAAAACATTTAAGAAAATCTCAAAATAACTATTAAAAAGGTAATAAATAAAAAAGAGTTTTGAAATAAAACTCGTGAAAAAACAAATAAAATATTTAAGAAAATTCCATTTGTAAAATTCGTACAATATATTAATTGAATAATTATTGCACTTTATTATTATTATTATTATTATTATTATTATTATTTATTTATTTTTGATGTCACATGAAAATTCATTCCGATTGGATTAATATTTGATGCACGGCCGATGTATAAATGCTATACACCGACGGTGAAGGAGATGATGCCACATCATTAAAAATCAAAGTCAATATTAATCGGGTCCTTTTTGCAAACTATATGAGACTTGTATTTTATTAGAAAACTCTTTTATTTCTAATTAACAAACTATATCTATTTTCCTAAATATATTTATTACTTAATTATTATATATTTAATTTCTACACATTTTAAATTATTAGATACATTCTTAATTATTCCCAATTACATACAGTATTATTCCTCCTCCCTCACGCTGCAAGAAAAAAATAGATAAAGTATTATTATTTGTTTATTAATGATATAATTAAATATTTTACTAAATATAAATTGGATTATATATAATCAAATATGTTTAGTAAAATAGTTAATTATATTATTAATAAATCAATAATTATAATTAAAATCTATTAATAACTACTCCGTATAAACGACAAGGCTGTTTAGTGAAATATTTAATCATATTATTATATAATCAACTATGTTTGGTAAAATATTTAATTATATTATTAATAAATAGATTTAATTCCATTTTTGGTATTAGATTTATATGTAGCAATCCACTTTTAGTATTTTTTTTAAAGCATTCCCTTTTGGTCATAGTATTTTTGCGGCATAACCGTTTTTGGTCCTCCATTACCAAAATCGTTTAATTTTCGTAAAATACAAGTGCGTTTAAGTTTTCAATTATGAATTTTTTTTCAAAAAAAATAAAAAATAAAAGTATAAGGGGTCAATCCACTTTGTATAAAAAAAAAGATCAAAATGTCATTGTATTTAACGCCATTTCAATGATTTTGTTGACAGAGGACCAAAAATGGTCATGCCACAATAATACTAGGACCAAAAGATGACGTTTTGAAAAAGAAGGACTAAAAGTGGATTACTACCTATAAATTTAGGACCAAAAATATAATTAACTCTTAATAACTACATTCCCAAAAAAAAAATACATAATCACATTAAAATCAAATGATAATTAATAAATGACGACTCTGTTTAGTAAAATCTTTAATTATATTATTAATAAATCAACAATCATAATTAAAATTAATTGATATATGTTACTGACGACCTTGTTTAGTAATATATTTAATTATATTATGAATTTAATTATGATTATGTATTTATTAATAGTATAATTAAATATTTTACTAAACTTGATTATAATATAATTATATATAATTCAATTTATATTTAGTAAAATATTTAATTATACTATTAATAAACATATAATAATACTGTATCTAATTTTTTTTGGAGCGTAACTGCGTAAGGGAGGGGGAATAATACTGTATGTAATTGGGAACAATTAAGAATGTATCTAATAATTTAAAATGTGTAGAAAATTAAATATATAATAATTAAGTAATAAATATGTTTAGGAAAGTAGACATATTTCGAAGAAATAAAAGAGTTTCCTAATAAAATACAAATCATAGATATTTTGTGACAAAGGACCCGATTAATATTGACTTTGTTTTTTTAATGATGTGACATCCTATCTTTCACCGCCTGGTATATTGCATTTATAAGTACATCAAATATTAATCCAATTGGATTATTTGTTATGCAATAATCGAGCTCCACCAATGGGCTATATCTATTTTGGAATAAAATACGGAGAGACAATAGCTGGTAAAAGAGTAAATTATATTGAATCTTTCCATGTTTTGGGCAGCCATGTTTGAAAAACAAAAAAAAGCAAAAAAAAAGCAGGTGGAGTTTCTCAACATTTCTAGAAGCGCCATGACCACACTTCGTCTCTCTCATCACTGTTGCCATCTTCCCCTTTTCTTCTCCCCCCAAATTTAATGAATTTTTAGATTTCTTTGACCTTTCTATCATTGCTGCTTTGGAAAGTGGTAGTTGCAGTATATATACTATCCTCTTTTTGGCGTTCGAGAAGGGAAGAGATTAATTGCAGACGGAAGAAGAAGAATAAGAAGAAGAAGAATAGTTATGGTCGTAGCTGGAAATGGAAGAAACTAAGATCATCGTCCCCGACAAGATCAACGTTTTACGCTCTCGCGTTTTCCTCTACGGATTCTACTGCTGGGATTGGGAATTCCTCACCGCTCTCCTCCTGTTTAGTTGCTCCATCTAAACGCCCCTCCAATCTCGCTTTTTCTTGTGTTCTTAGTTTAGCGATTTTAGATTTTTTTTTTTTCGAGTTGCTCTTTTGGTGATTAGAGTTGTCGGAGGAGTAGAGGATGTCGCAGAGGACCGTTCCAGCGCCGTTTCTGATGAAGACGTACCAGCTGGTGGACGATCCGGCCACCAACGACGTGATATCGTGGAGCGACGGCGGCTCCACCTTCGTCGTTTGGAAAACCGCCGAATTCGCTAAGGATTTGCTGCCCAGCTATTTCAAGCACAATAATTTCTCCAGCTTTGTGCGCCAGCTCAACACCTATGTAAGTATCCCTGCATATTTTACTCATAATTTCATCAATTTCAGATTCTCTAGTATTTTTTTTTGTTCTGTTGAATAAAACCTAATTATTAGTACTGCTACCATAGCTAGTTCTTGAGATTCTGCAATTGTTCTAAGCAAGTTCCTCCTGTTCTTTTTTTGGTGATAAAATTGACGGTTTTGCTTCTGGTTACGCTGTGAAAATCTGGAATTAGTCATATTTGGTCAACTCCATTAATGGATTACTATATGCTTCAAGCAGGAATGGTGTCTTTTCCCACCAAATGCATTGAGTAGAAAAAGTCTAAAACCATAGCCTTTATTTTCAACTTCATAATGACAGCTTTTTTTATCTTAAGACAAAGACCTTGAGGTAGGTGAAAGTGTGAAAGTGCTTGGTAAGTTGGTTTACCCACATAGAAAACAAGAGATTTAAAGGCATTTACCCCCTCCAGCTGCTTTTGGGCAGGGTTCTGGAGGCTTAGGATTAGGATTAGTCTAACAAAAGTGGGATACCAAAAAACAAGAGATGTAGTTAAAATCATCTATTTACTGTAAACTTGTTTTTTTTACCGTTCCCAGATTTGCTGTAGAAAACTTGGAATTATGCAGTGGGTTTATAGTGTAGAGTTGAATGATTACATACATGATTGGAAACTTTGGAAAAGCTAAGTTCAGGCAAACCAATTTATGGAAGATGTTTTTCCTCCAGTGTATCTTGAGAGAAGTTGCTCTCTTATAATAGATTTTGTAATATATATAAATGTCTGAATTGATATTTTCAAAAAAAAAAAAAAGTCTGAATTGATAAGTTGAGTCTGGGTAATGGGCTAGAGCTTCCTCTAAATATGAAGGGGAAATGGATGATACTATTTTTGTGAACTGGCCAAGTAATTTCCATGTATTGTTCTTCAGGGGTTCAGAAAGATTGTTCCAGACAAATGGGAATTTGCGAATGAGAATTTCAAGAGAGGGGAGAAAGAGCTACTGAGCAGCATCCGGCGTCGGAAGACTGTGACTTCAGCTGCTGCCAGCAGAAAGCCCGAAGTAGCTGACAATTCAGCATTGCCAGAGAGCTCTGGGGAAGAACCAGGCTCAAGTTCCACCTCGTCTCCCGACTCCAAGAACCCCGGATCGGTGGACACTCCAGGGAAGTCGCAGTTCCCGGACTTGACAGATGAAAACGAGAAGCTGAAGAGAGACAACCAGATGCTGAGCTCAGAGTTGGCACAGACCAAGAAGCAGTGCGAGGAGCTGGTGACCTTCCTGACTCAGTACGTGAAAGTTGTTCCCGAACAGATCAACCGCATCATGAGCCAAGGAATCTCTGGGTCCAGCCATGACGATTCCATTAACAAGGTTGACAATTCAAGCCAGAACAAAGATGAAGATGAAGATGAAGATGAAGATGAAGATGAAGATGATGATGAAAATGGAGAGACTTTGAAGTTATTCGGTGTGTTGTTGAAAGAGAAGAAGAGAAAGAGGGATCACGGGGACAACACTGATTTCTCTGCTCCAAGCATGAAGGAGATGAAGCCATCTATTGACTGCAAGAACGCACCATGGATGAAAATCTCTCCGGCGCCTGGGAAGAGCGGCAAAGTCTGTAATTAACGGGCTGATGCTTGTTCGCCATATCTGTCAAGTTCACCTAAATTCCACAATGTCTGTGAAGGTCATAGAATAGGGTGACCAGTATCCAACATTTTTAATGTAAAACTAAATACATAGGTTATAAGGTTGGCTTGTGAAAATAAAAACTCAGAATAATGTATTTCCTTGTGTTTTTGCCATGTTTATTAAGACCAAATGGTATGTCTTAACAAATGAACATTGAATTATACTGTCTAAGAGATATGTTGTCTTGTCTTCTTTGGGAGAAGAACATTGAATTATATAGTCTAAGAGATATGTTGTCTTGTCTATCTACTTTGATTTACGAAAATCTCATAGTTGATCAGCAGTTGAAGTTTAACTAACTAGATTGAGGATGTTCTTGTTTTGTCTATCTATTGTATGATAAGGTTTAGAGATTGTATTTTTAATGTAATATTAATTTTCCTTTGTTTTTTAAAAAACATTTATTTTAAGATTTCTGGCAACAAAAAAATGCTATTTTTCTTAATGTGACAATATTCTTTTTTTGTTTGGTATTAATTGACTTAACTTTAGTACTACTTTATTTACCTACTCCAATGTTGTCTCAAGATCACTTTAGCTAGTAACTATGACCTTTTGAAGGCTTGTAGAATAGAAGGATAATGTTTGTTGGTGCTTAATATATGTATTACTAACTCAATTGATGTTAAGACTAAATAAAAATGACACAATAACATACTCCATATTTAGACTTTTTTTTAATTCCTAATCGACAATTGATGGTTAAGTCATGTGGCATGCCATTGGAAGTAGGATTGGGTAGGTTTATTTGTTGCCAAATTTTTGGGGTTGACTATTGCAAATTTGCAATAATAAATCAAGGGAAATATTTTGATTTTGCTAATAGTTTTAATATTAATATATCTTTCCATATTCTAAACTCATGAAATTTGTTAAAAGTTTGGGTCATAATTCAATTGATCAACCAATCAAAAATAAGTTTATCAACTTTGCTTTGCTAGTAGTGGTGAGGTGCAAAGTATTATGAATTTGATTTTGTTGTGAGCACTAGTGTACATATACTGTAAAAGCATTTGGGGAATTTGTATACCAGCTGAAACACATTCTACCATTTACCTCATTCATGTTAATTGCGGGGTGAGAGAACTTATGAAATTAATAAACAATGACATGTTAGTTAGACTTAAAATTAGGAGAGAAAAATATCAATTTGTCAATTTATAACAAGTCAATCAATTGAATCAAAGATTATGACAAAGTGGGATGGACTGGTCAACAACGAGTTGGGCTTAACAGCAAAGTCTCCTGGCCCAGCCCATTTTGAATCTGATTTGGATATTTTTGTTCTTCTAAACGCGTTTCCGGTCACCGGTGGAATTTACTCCGTATTTCAGGGACCCAGAACGACGTCAAAGATCAATATTTTTGCGTCTCGTTTCCTTGACAGCGACGCAGATTCTGCCGCGTAGATCATCCGTCTTTCAAAAAATGGTGCGTTTTCTGTATCAAACAGCTTCAACTATGGAATGTATATTCATTAGAAAACAATGCTGTTTAGTTTTGTTTTTTGTTTTTTTTTTTCCTGGCTTTTGTTGTTTGCATTCTGGAACATTTGGATTGAGTACTGGAGTCGAGGAATATTAGCTAATGTTGTTTGGATCTGTTATAGCATTTAGCATGATTTCATCCCTGGATTGCGTGTTTTTGTTTGTTACGCTTAAATCGGAAGAGAAAATTAGGTCTAATTGAAAAATAGGGGAATGAGGCATACCTGATCTGTTTTCCACGCCATTGTTGAGCATTTAAACTTCTTACCTGTTATCCGGTGGTGAAGAACGAAAGGTAAAAACAGAAATTGAAATAGAAAAATGAACTAGATGTCTGATAGTGCCTTAGATTCAGAGAAAGAGGTGTAAAGAGCCAGAAAATAAAAAGAAAAACCAAAAAACAGATAGAGATTTTGTTCTTGTTTGCCTAGCTCGGATGATGATGGCATTCTGGTATTGCTTATCGAATATGCATTTCCAAACTAGAGACTTATCGTGAAGGGATGTGTGCTCTCCATATGGTTGTGGGTGCTTAATCCACCGATTGCAATCTGTCTACACATTGTGAAGGGATGTGTGCTCTCCATTTCTTCTCCGGGACTCCGAAGGACTTTTCATTGCTGCGTTGCAAAGGAATATCAAAGGCTACTATCAAGCTAAGCTGGCTGAACTGATGGGAGTCCGCGAGGCACTTAAACGGCTCAAGTCTCTAGGGGTGGAAGAAGCTCATATTGAATCAGATGCCTTGTTGGTTGTTGGAGGAACTAAGAACTTAGATTGCTGTACTTCCTTCGATCTTATTATGGAAGATATTAGGGTCCTAGCTAATGACTTTGGCAATGTTAGCTTTGTCTTTGCTAAACGGTCTATGAATAAAGCAGCCCACCTACTTGCTAGGGATGCTTTATTCATTGCTGATCGTAAGGAGTGGGGGCCTTCCCCTCTGCCCTTTCTCTTAGATGCTGTCAGTTCTGATCTTGATTAATGCATTTTCATTTTCAAAAAAAAAAAAAAACTGATAGAGTAATTTATAAAAGACTTAAAGATGCCAATATAGTGGATTTCTTCACAGGATTCAATATGACCATATTCTACATTTTGAATTACATAATTATCTTGATCTGCCACAATCCTTGTGCAATGTGCAATAATCTCATGTGTTATGTCCTTGGTGTATATATCTCTTTTTAATTCCTTTTCTTTCTTCTTGCTTCTTTCAAACATTTTTGTATTTCAAATCCTTCAATAGTCCGGTATTAGCAGAGGGATGCCGAGAAAGGATAAGCCTAGAGGGCGTCATCATGGGTTAACACAGCAGAAAAGGCAAGAGATCAAAGAAGCATTCGAGCTCTTTGATACCGATGGCTCTGGTATTGCCTAATATTTACTATAAATGACTGCACATGTGCTTTCCCTGTATTGGAGTCAAGTTTTAACATAAAGTGTTGCACAGGTACAATTGATGCCAAAGAGCTGAATGTTGCAATGAGGTTTGATTATTTTATATGAGCATACTAATCTATAACCCTATTGGATGATGACAAATGAACTTGTTTTGTTGTAGGGCCCTTGGATTCGAGATGACAGAAGAGGTAAAACTAATATAGAAATTAGGCTTTTTTTCAAGTTTTAACTTTGATATAGGATTCAGTTGGAAATGGCATAAAATTTAAGTTCCTGCTCATTTTCCCTAATTTCTTAAAAAAAAACTAATACAGAGAGGGGAAAAAAATCATAAAATACAATTTAAATTTATCCACATTTCATTTATCTGTCTTGAAATGAAAATGTGGTATTCTTTGAAGTACAATAGTCATGTGTTTACTAAAGCATATTATCCTCTTACCTGGAAAATGCAAGCAGTACATTTTGAGTAGAGTGTGTGGTTATTCTTCCCGCAAATTGTTGTGTTAAAAGAAAATTTTCCAATCTGAGATTCACACGTGTTGAGTTATAACCAACTTGATCTCACAATCTAATTTCATCTTATATTTGAAGGAGTAGCAGTTTGGCTTACTCCAAACCATGGTATTTTACTTATCCACATGGCTAACACTACATATGAATTTTATATTGCAGCAAATAGAGCAAATGATTGCTGATGTGGACAAGGATGGCAGTGGGGCAATTGATTTTGATGAATTTGTGTACATGATGACTGCAAAGATTGGCGAAAGGGATACTAAGGAGGAACTCATGAAAGCCTTTGATATTATTGACCAAGATAACAATGTATGGTTCTAGTTTTTTGTCACATGGCTAAATTTTAGTTGATGACTGAATATGTCAACATTACATTTTAACAGGGAAAAATATCCGCTGCTGACATTCAGCACATTGCCAAGCAGTTGGGTGAAAATTTCACAGCAAGAGAGATACAAGAGATGGTTGAGGAAGCTGATCGTGATCGTAAGTCTTATTTGCCCTCCCCCCGCCCCCACTCCCCTCTGTTCCTTTCATCTGACATGACATAATCTTTTGACATAACGAGTTAGGTGCCACATATGACCATTTTTTAAACAAAACCGTTATTACTAATAACATTGATCCGAGAGTGTGTTGTTTCAATCTAACACAAATGATACAACTTGATTATAGTGTGCCTCCTTGAATAAAGTCTTTCAATCTAACACAAATGATACAACTTGATTATAGTGTGCCTCCTTGAATAAAGTCGCCCTTTTAAATGAACTGCCCTTGTATTTGAAATGTTTCTTTTCTAAACGTTTTGGACGTTGATGGATTCTCTTTTCTTGATTACAGGTGATGGTGAAGTAAATTTCGAGGAGTTTATGAGGATGATGAGGAGAACTAGCTATAGAAACTAGGATTAAAATTAAAACTACGAACAGAGTTCCATAGTTCTGAGATTTTTATAATTTTATTACTTCACAGTTTAAAATATCTTTCCTTCAATCATGGCATGTTTTATTCAAATAAATTTGTTTCTCTTCGAGTACTGGAAGCTATAATTCCAATATGGATCAAAAGTGACATTTTTTCCTAACATTTTAAAATAAATGAAAAATAAATTTTTTGTTAAAAACGAAAAAAAGAAGTGGCAGTACGTATGAAGAGCGATATTCAAAATGATATAATATGTCGAGGAGTATAATTTGAAGAGAATACACTAACATTACTGCATAAAACATTATGGATAAAGACAATTCTGTATTCCGTATTACGGTGTACAGAAATATTGCTCGTACTTGTTTTGCGAGCTTTCAAAGAGATTTCTCCTTTTCCTATAAATAGATGATGACTAAATATAGGCTACCAAGTAAGAGATAAGAATACGATGAAATTCAGCCTAATCTTGAGGAGTAATTGAGTAGCCAAACAATAGCCTTCCAAAACTGAATCCTGACAAAAATTGCTCTGCTACGAGGAAAAAAAGCTAAGGTCACCATCCACCTATCCAGATCTATAAACCAACTCAAAGAAATGATCAAAAACAAAGCATCAAGTTTTGAAAAGACAAAAACTTCAACCGGATATCCAAAAGCAATGTGATCCCTGGTTCAGAACTTGTAAACCGAGAACCCCCCCGGAATACTCATCCCTCAGTTTTAGTCCCACTGGTGCTTTGCTTGGCAACATATATCTGTTTCACTTTTGTGGATGAAAAGCCCTTGTCTGCGCCAAAAGATTGGTTTCTGCCATGGAAACCTGTTCTTCGATGGGACCATTCATTCCCGGCTGTGTTCCTTTGAGACATTCCACTTCCCCTTTGGTAAGTGTAACCGGTAGGATGGCTCTGATGGGCAGCAGATACATTCTTCTGTCTGGGTAACTGAGCTTTGAAACCACTAGTGGCTTGGTCTCTAATATTATTGCTAATGTCATTCTGTAGAGTATCATTCTTGCCGGCATCTGTGGCAGTTCCAGGGAAGCCCTGACTGACACCACTGTCAGAAGATGGTCCAGTTGCAGATCTGGACGAATCAACAAGACCAAGTTCATCAGGAAATTGAGCTGGAGTATTAGTTGACATGGTAAACTTGGGGCAACCGTCAGATGCAGTTGATGAAAGAGCCTCTGTGAACCTACTGACGTTCAAAGATTGATCAACTGGTTGACCATGACCAAATGCGGCAGGCGGAATAGTTTCTGCTTGTTGCAGTGGTTGAGAGAGAGGAGCAGAGTGAAGTGATGAAGGTAAACTAGACCAACGAGCTTGGACTGACATGTCAGGTGAAGGCTGAGACAAATGTTAAAAACTATATATGAGATCAAGATTATAAATGGCATGTAAACAAGCAAGTAGTAGAACATTTATCTGAAAGATAACTCTGCAGAAAGAACTATAGGCTTTCAGAAAAGGGGCAGAAAACTCTTCCTATGACACTAGTGTTCTGAAAGGGGGAAACTTTTTGGGAAGAATTTCAGAAAGAAAATTAACATAGAGCAGATAATGAACAATTTCATAGAAAGGTGAGGAGCCAACTGTACAAGATCCCTTACCTGGAATGGAGATACATCAAACATAGCCACAGGAGAAGCCATGGGGATAAGTGGAGAGCCAGGAGCAAGATGCTGAACAGGAGCTGGCACATTTGATGTATTGCGCTGTGTGGAAGCAATGTTCATGTTATTCATATCTCCTTCATTAATACCCATGGCAGAGGTCGTTGGATTGTGCTTTCCAGAAGTAATATAGGTAGTGCTGCCCATAAAACTCAATCCAACCTGCCCAAACTGTCTGACAGGTGCAAAATGATTATAGACCACCATATGTGGAGGGCCCTGAACCCCAGGAATTTGTCCAGGTGGGCTGATGAAAGGGCCAGTAAACCCTGTTGGGGGCCCATAGAATGAATCCATGGAGGAATGGCATTGTTGCCAGGTACCAAGTGGCCCGGAACCCGAACTAGTACTCTTTTGGGACTGAGATTGCGAGGCAACTGGTTCTTCATGTGGCCCAAAGGAAAAAATAGGACCACCCAAGACAGGATTCATTTCATAGAAGGGGAAGTGAGAAGGTGGTCCTCCAGGAAAATGAGAAAGCATCTGGCCTGAAGAATTCTGGGGATCAGGTAAACGTGGCCATAAAGGTATTGGAGGATTTTCAACAGAAAGATCTGCAGGAAGAGATACATTAAGTGGTTCTTCCACTCTTGATTGACTTCCCAATTGCCGATCACCTGGATAGCAATAAAGAGAGGAATTAGATGCCTAATACAATAAAACTGGGACTGACTGGTTACTAAGAAAAAGGGGAAGAAGAGATGTTTCAATCATATCTGAACCTTCATAGATCTTAGTTTCTGAAGCTGTTGCAGAACCCAGTCCATTCTCCACAAGCTCATCATTAGTAATGGCTGCAACAGCAACAGCAGAGGCAGCAGCTTCAGCTTCAGCCTCAGAATCTTGTAAGTTAGCAGATGAATCGTTTGGAAGTTTATCAAAGAGAAGTGAACAATCATTCTTAGTAGCAGAAAGATTGTGGGAGATTTGTGCATCAGATCGATTGGAGCCAGGAGCTCCGATCCCATGTGAAACAACACGGCTACTAGCAGGGAGGATTGTCGGGGATGTAACAGCACCTGGTTAGTCACAATTCAAAACAAATCAGAAGACAATTTTAACTGGGTGAAAGCTATAGTTGCTAAAAATATAGTTTACCAAATTGAATTTTCTCTCCAGCGAGCAGAGAGTTTATTGGACTTGCAGTTGATGCAAAAGATTTGTCATTTGCCAATATCTTTGATGATGGTAAGGAAGGCCCACTGACTGAACTACTATGACTTCCAACGGAAGAAACATGCGCGTCAAATCTCACAGGCTTCATAGCCTCCTCAAGTTGGCTCTGTGTCAATGTCAAAACCTATTCAAGAGTGAGTCAGAGACTCTTTTAACATTTAAACAACACAGTGCATTTCACCACAACAGAGTAATAAGCAACAGCAGCATAATGAAAACAATCCAATAAGTAGGGTACTAAGCTAAAAGATGAAATGCAAGACACGTCTGGGAAAACTACGAATTTGGCATTGGCATCTATGTGGTAGATGCAACCTTTAGAACAGCAGTAGGAAATCTTGAACAAATTCTATATAGCCATATTAAAACATTGGTTTTTGCAAACCTGTTGATTAACCCGTGGAGCACCCCAGGAACTTGAAGATGCCATGACTGCATCTCCATTTTTGTTGCCCTCAAACATCATGTTTACTCCATCACTTCCATCACCAGATACAACTGTAGCAGTGGGAGTATGGAGGGATCTGGGAGAAGAAAAGAAAAGAAGAGAAAAAATGTAAATGAGCATTACACTTAAAAGATAGTAATTAATGTTTCATAACAAATTAGAAATTGAAAATGCATACTTGTTTGATCTGATATCTGCTTGAGCTCCAGTATTTATGGCAGGAGTACCAATTGGAGCAAGTGGCTGTAAACCACTGGTAGTGTATCCCATGGATTCATCCTTGTTAGCTGATCCATGCCCCTCAGTGGCAACAAAATCTGATTGTGTTTTCTCTGGAATTTCTCCACCCACAGGTGCAGATACCTTATTTAAGCTCGTTGAAACTGCAATGTTTTGTCTGGAAGTGCGAGGTTTACGTGGTGGCTGCATGAGATAAATAAAATAATTATATGTAACTAAAAAAAATGAATAAACAGTAAGCTCCAAAATGAATTAGATGAATATTCTATGCACCAGAACCTTTAAAACCCGGGATTTCGCCTTGATTTCTTTCTCTCTCTGTTCCCGCCGGTCATTCAGCATTTGCCTTTTGGACCTTACTTCAATGAAGTCATCTTCATCACTAGGGGCTTCTATACCAGGTTGTTTAAAAACTCGTACAACACCACTCTGCAAGGGAGCATCAACATCCTCCTCAGATATGTTCCTCTTCAAATTCCCCTCATTATAGCTAGATAGACCCTGGTTCTTCATAACAGGATCCTTTCCACTGTCCTTCCTTGCCTTGTTTTCAGAATCCATGTTCTGAGAACCATTATTAGCTGACTTGGAATTCTCAGCTTCTACAGTGTGTTTGATGGATTTGTTAGACATGGAACCTCTCTTAGATCCACTTCTTTGAAAACCCCCTCCAGCTCTTCCATTATAATTTAACTTATCATCAAGACCAGAATCATTAGCAGATAAAGAGCCAGATAATTGTCTCCTATCAGTATTCTCCCGAATTCGGAATTCAGTTCGCTGGACTATCCGCCGTGGTCTCCTCTGAAACCCACTTGACTCTGAGAAAGAAGTCTCAGAAGCAGTAAAAGATGACCTCGCAGTGTTATTTTTAACAGCATATGTGAACCTCCTACCCCTGTTGCCAGAGAATGAGCCTTGAGCCTTAAATCCACCAGAACTCCTCTCACCAGAAAATATCCGCAATGGTGGCTGCACATTCTGCTCCTTAGATGATTGCAGATCTGCATTACCCTGCTCCTTATCCTCACATTGAAAACCAACTTCCTCAGGAAGTTTACTATCAGTTGCCCCAGAAGCCTCAGAGTTTATCTTATGGGTCTGAGCATTGTTTTCTGTAGCTCTTACTAAAGTTGAACCTAATTCTGGCACATTTCTATGAGATTGTACAGGAGAACCCGTTACAAAACCAGTCGGTTTATTTATTGAAAGAGATGATCCATCTGCCATCTTCGCAGAACAAACATCTTCAGCATGTGGAGTAAGCAGAGAACCTACAGTGCCTTGATTAACATTATAATTACTGTGCAGGCTTGGCTGAATAAAAGGCATGGGTAAAGCTGTCCCTGGCAATATTCCTTGGGAGATAGGAGGTGAATACCTGAACTGACCAAATTGAAAGATAGAAGGTTGTGATGGATGTATATGGGCAAGGGATGTACCAACTGGTGGATGCAGGTGAAGAGGCATCTGTATAGAACCAATCTGTATTGCTGGCACTGGAGATGGTATCAAGGATGGACCAGAAAATAGCCCAAACTGAAGTTTAACGGGTAAATCAGCTTGACTTGGGGTAGAAGATGCAGTTGGCAGGACAGTCTGACTGGCAGACAATGGTTTATGAACTGGTGACAGAGATTGCTGAGCAGAGACACTGGAGGTACTAGGAGCATCAACGTCCAAAAGATTAGATGTAGCTGAGGTATGAGGAACATTAGCAGGTTTCATCACAGCTTCCTGCATACTTTTTTCAGTTTCTGCAATCCTTCCAGAGGAACTACGTGAACTTGACTGAGATGAACCTTCTGCAGGCTGATAGCAGCTTTCATCAACTTGAACACCACTTATAGGTCCCTGTTCCTCAGGGATACGGACATAAGTATCAGGTCTGTCAAATATGCTCTCTTCATTTCTTAAATTCCTCTCAAAATCATCGCTAGGCATGGCCACTTCAACTCCTTCATTGAAGCCTAAAACCAAGTTGTGTGAATTAGGAGATGGTACTCTCTCTCCCAGCTGCATATCTTCAAATTCTTGGGTCAGGTCAATGGTATCATCTCCTTCACGAAGTTCATCCTCTTCCCTATAACCATCTTCCTCCTCATCATACTCCTCTTGCAGCGGCAAATCATCATTATTTTCAGTTGTCCATTCTTCATCCTCAACAGCGGATATAGAACTGGAAGCTGTCCTCGTGGCATCTTTAACAGAATCATCATTCAAGACATGGCATTTATTTCCAGAGAGTGATATCTTTTGCCCCCCTGCTGGAGTAGATACAACAGGAGAATCCCCAGATTCATCCAACTCATCATTAGAGAGATGAGGGGGAGAGTTTGGAGGACTTGTAACTGATAGAGAGGATTGTGAATCACATCTTGGACCCATATCTTTTCTCAATTTCTTCTCTTCTCTAGCAGTGTTTTCTTGCTGGAGATCAACAGCCAGTGATGCACCACTGCTTTCTTGATGGCCACCATAATAAACTGTCTGTTGTGTACTTCCACTTCCAGTAGATTGTGTGTTTTCACTGCCCACATAATCTGAGGTGCCCGCATGCTCATTTGCACCCCTGAGAGAATTCCTCTGCATGGTTGAAAGTGTAGGAGGGGGAAGCACACGAGGCTGTCTCATAGAATATCTTGACTTAGAATAGGAGAAATGTTCATCTGTTTCAGAATTCTGATATGATCGACCTGGATAAGGGAAGCGAGTATTGCCACGAGAATGGCCCTGCCTCCATCCAATATCATTATACTTCTCTGCAAAATTATCTTGAAATTCTGAATCAATCTCCCTGCCTCTGTTGTATGAGTCAGCATCCACAGAAAGGTTCCACCTATCTTCTTTTGGATGTCCAAACTCATCCATGCATGTTTCTTGCATCCCTTCTTTCATAAAACTCCTAGAGGACATGTAGCCACTCCCTCCATTAAACTCTTTCCGAGGAGCTCCTCTGACCCCAGCAGTTGCATCTCTACGGGGACTGTAGTGACCAAAATCATGCTCCTGTGGTTGCACACGTGAGCCACTCCCATTCCCAAATACATCCCTTCTCCATGAATTAATAGATTTTCCTGTGTCACCGAAATTTGGAAAACTCTCTCTTGGAGGATAAGACCTTGAACCTATCTCAGAAGGTCTGCTAAGAACAGGCGCCTCAGAATATGTTGAAGTTGTTAACCGTTCCACCATTCTCTCACTCTCATCCCAGTTATCCAGATCTGCTGTCTCATTTTCCTTCACATTAGCAGGTAGTTTTTCCTCCAAAACAACGGAAACTTCAGTCTTTTCTGTAGTAGCCTGCCTTTTTGCAATCTTAGCTTCCAACTCTAAAAGCTTCTGCTTAGCAGCCTGTTTTCTCCTTTCTTCCTCTAGGAACATCCTTCTCCTCTCCTCTTCCCTGGCATTCCTCTGCTCATCAGCTCTTCTAATAGCCTCCAATCGCTCCTGTTCTGCCCTCCATGCAGCTTCTCGGGCTTCTTCTTCCAACCTTCGACGCCGTTCTTCTTCTTCCCGAATAAGTCTCTGTCTTTCTTCCTCCTCCCTCTGAGCTTGTTCCAAAGCTCTTTCTTGTTCTTCTATGACTCGCTGCCGCTCAAGCTCTTGCATCTTCTGAACTCTTTCAAGTTCAGCCTCAAAAGATTCCCTAACAGGATCATGGAAATCAGTCTGCTTAACCACATCCTTTTTCCTCTTTATCACCCCAACAAAACCCCCAGAGAAGAGGTCCCTTTCATCAAATCCTGCAGATACAAAGTCTTTTGTGAACAAATCCTCAACATATGGTTTTTCATTTCTCAAAAAGGCACGTTTCTCACGACCAAGATTTGGTACAGGATCAGTTATAGTAAGTGATTTCCCAGATGAAGCAAATGAAGGTTTGGGCCCAGAACTATTTTGGACGCCAAATCTATTAGACTGTTCACTGCCATAGCGGTCTCTAGTCATACGCTCAGAACCTCTGCTGTTAAACGATTCCCTTGCATTATTCATGTACTGCTGTCCTTCTGATGCATGCACTGTCTCCTTTCTTCCAAATGTGGACTCACGATTTCCAGTCACTCCGACGTCCCGAGCAGTTTCTCCAAACTGTGGTGGAACATACCTACTATCTTTCCCAATATCTTTGTTCAGTACAGATGTTCTAGAGTTAACAGTATTTCGATTGTTTACAGCTTCCACAGCATTACCATCTCTTGGGAGAGGTGAGGACTTCCACATGTTTCCTTCCCTACTAGCTGTTCTCATGTCCCTGCGATAAGCATCCCCTCTAACTTCACTGGAAACAACAGGTCCTGTTTCAGTGTCTCTTTGAGCCCACCTTTCATACTGATTATTAACTGGTTTATGTGGTAAAACACTAGTTCTTGGCATGTCAAAATCACTATCCCAATAATTTTCACCTTTTGCCATCCTTGGGTCTCTACCCCTGTCTACAAATCCATGTCCAGTATCACGCTCATCATCAGCCCAATCAGACCTTGGATTTAACCGGACTATTGGCAGTGGACCTGCAAAGTACTCTTCCTGCTTCCAAGGTTGATCAGCCAAGCTTGAACGTCCCAGATCATGGCCTTCACTGCCACTCTCCACCGGTCCATTCTCAATAGATTGACGGGAAGAGTGTCCATGAGGGCGCATATCAAGTGAACCAAAATTGTCCCTTGCCTGATTGGAATATTCTTCACCCAGCTTTTGCTTTTGACTCATGCTGTCCTTTTGTTTCTGAGCAGGCGCAGAAGAGACGGGCAAAGCAGCCTGCAATGAAGGGAAATCCTCACCCCTCAAAACACTGGCTTTCTCTGCCAATGTGGGAAAAGCTTTAGTAGAACTAGGAACTAAAGCTCCAATCCCACTAGAACGGGCTGAAGGTGGCATATAAGCACCATTCTCCTGATTCAAGCCCTCAACCCCATGTCCCGTCTGGTCCATTTCTTCAACCACCTGAGCATCACCGCTGCCATCCTTCCCTTGTAACCCAATACCAGGAGCAGGTTTAGTCCAACCCATACCAGACGAAGACGGTCTTGTCCCACTACCCGGCCTACCACCACTGGCTGTCCCACTGCCTGATCCAGATACATCAAACCTCTGGTGCTCTTTCCTCAATGATGGCAAATTCATGGGGGGCGGAACAGATAATTTCGGTCCAGTCTTCTGTGAGCTCCTAGGCCGCGACAAAACCACCATCCCTCCTCCACCTCCACTACCCGGCCGACCCCGACCAGCTCCAGCTTGCCCATAAGAACCACTAGAAGATTGATGACTATGATGATGAGGCTGTCCATAAGACTTATTCAGATTCACGGAAACAAACTTGGTTCCGATACCGCCAGGATTGGCCATCTCAGAACCCGACACAAATAACTAATCGACCTCGCTGATCCAAAGCTACGGCAACGCATCAAATGACACTTAACTCAAGTTTTCCCTATACACCGCCCCCTGAAATCACTCGCCAATAGATCTTACAGCAAACGCCAAAAAATTAAAAACACAGAAGCCAAAAACCTAGAAACTCACTCACTCCGACCCAATCAGCAATCAAATGATAGTATGCTCGATCAAAAATGGCCTATTACAATCAATGAATCGAAAAGCAATAGATTAAATAGCCAAGCCTCCTGCGTTGATTAGGGCTTCGATAGTTTTTTTTTTGGTTAAGAGATCAAAAGAGAGCTGTGAAGTTCGGCGTAGGATAACGACCTTACCTCTGACGGCGCGAGATAGATCAGCGGTGATTAATGTGCACCGTGAACAGAAAGATTAAGAACTGTGACGTCGGAGGAGGAAGAGAAGCCCTACTACACACTAGTCGGAGGAGAGAGAGAGAGAGATGGCACTTCTGTTCTTTAAACACAGAGAGATGGAGAGAGATTAGGACTTGTATCTTTGTCTTTTTCTGTTTTGATCCCCACATTTATATCAATTTCACGTATTTCTCTCGTTTTATTTTTTTTATTAACTATTACTCCGTATCATGCATGTTGGCCTAATAAAATATAGGAGAATATCCTGCCGTTTCATTTGCCACGATTAAAATATTCGAATTTAAAAATCATCTTATTCACATTATAATACTTTTTGTTGTCATTCATATCAAACATAAAGACATATACTCTTGCACCGAAAATGCTATAACATAATTTTTGTATATGAAGGTTACAATTTTGATTATTGTCAATATCTTATCCAACGTGTCTCGGGCATATAATCTTTCTTTCATTTTTTTTCTTTTTTTTTTTGTACGCCAGAGGGACTAAAAGGTCCCAAAATTAATAGATTATTTTTGTGGGTACACCTCTAGCATATTTCTCCAACAAGGTACAAGGTCTTGATGCCCTTGGAGGGGGTATCCAAAATTGACGTCCCCCAGTAGCTGATTTGCCCCAAGTTAGCCAAGTAATCAGGACATTGGTTGTCTTCCCGAATAACATGGGTGATATTAATGTCCTACATCTGACTCATGATTGCTCTGCAATCATTAATCAAGGTATCGGCTTCTGGTGCGAGAATCGGACCCCCCCTTGATAACATGAACAATCGCTTTCGAGTCTACCTCACCCACAATCCTCTCCAGCCCACGGTTTTTGACAAGGATGAGCCCCTCTCTCATACGCCAAAGCTCAACAATGAAGTTGCTTGTGACTCGAAACCCACGACCTAAGCGTCATTGTGGTCTCGAATCACACCTCCCGCACTAGCAAAGCCTGAGCTAGTTTTTTTTAGCCCCATCCATATTGAGTTTGAGGAACCTATGAGTTGGTAAAGACCACCAACCCCATATTTGCTATCTATGCGTTAAGCTGTAGGGTTTAAGTAAGATTTGCTAAGCTTCCACTACATCTTTCATCGTGCAACTCACCACTTCCTTAGGTGATAGGAACATGCTATTGAACACCATTTCATTTCGAGCCTTCCAAATATTCCATAGCACGTAGCGGAACAATAACTTCTAGTTGCCATTGTTTCACCTAGAATTATCCACATTACAATTGACCTCCACTTAGTCTAATGGAGGTGTATGGGTTGTGGCATTGGAGTTTGTTAGTGCTGTGCATTGATTCCAGCAGTTCAAGCCCATCTCGCAACGCCTGAATAAATGATCCATCGACTCTTTTCCCTCTCCGTTGAAAGGAACATCCTGACTCTTTCAATGCAACGCACTTGCCAAACCTAACATCGGTCGTCTCCCTCCTCTTCATGACATGTAATGAAATTATAAGTATATTTAACTGTAAAGTGACCCGTACATGAATGAGGTCAACTCAATGCGTCTTTTTGTGTGTATTCTACCGAAATGGGGATGGACCTAATGCAATTGACCAAATTGCCCGGTAGGAAACTCTCTATAACACCCACATCCCAAGTCTTATTTTCCAAGATGAAATGGTTGACATTCACTATGATATAAATGCATGGAGTATCTTCCAAGAGTGCATCTCCAACCCACCAATCCGACCAAAAGTTAAGGGAGGTCTCAGTCCCCACTTTCCATTATTTAATCCCTTTTGTCAAGATTTTTCTTCCCATAAGAATGCCTTTCCATCCCCATGATGCATCTCCCTTGTTATTGACGAAAAGGGATTATTATGATTTAACATACGTCTCTCTTAAGGCCTTAATCGACAGCTTCTTCGAGCAAGTAACGACTTGTTTGACAGTGTGAATTTTCCTAAAGTCCTCGTCATGCTTCTTGTAATAATCTGGAGTGTTAACACTTGCATAGTATATGTAGGAACCGTGGCAAGGGAGGCTTGAACAAGCACCATTCTACCAGTCATGTTGAGAGATTTCGCTTTTAAAGTAGCTAGTAGCTTTTTCCTCATCTTCCCAATCATCGAGACAAACTTGAACAAGCACCCTCTTGCTAGCCATGTTGAGAGATTTCGCTTTTCAAGCATTTTCCTCATCTTCCCAATCATCGATACAAACATGTCATTCACATATGGTCTTTCTAGTATGGGCTATTACATAACCTTTTCAGTTGAGTCCGTCACATAATATTTTACTGATTTTCCTAATCATCGAGACAAACATGTCATTCACATATGATCTTTCTAGTATGGGTTACTACATAACCTTTTCAATTGAGTTTGTCACACACAATATTTTTCTAGAATCGACAAAAGATTGTTCTCGTGCAAATTTATTTGTTCCCTTTCTTTTCCATCTCTCATTTAAGTCACTTTCTCTCTCAACCACCAATACAAAAGAAATTCCAAAAAAAAATTATGTTGGGGTTGCTTTTATATCTCTTATATAGATCTTATATGTTTACTATAAATTATAATTTGTGACAAGTGATGATTAAATATCAAATATAACTTGCAACTTATATAGTGCATTAAAAAAATCAAACGGAAGATCCAGGGTATATTTGTTAATGTCCAAACTAAAGTGGGTCTAATTGGAAATTGTCCAAATTTAAAGTATCAGAAAATAAATATCTTGCAATCGGCGTGCAGTACGAGGAAACAGTCGAGCTACAGCAGAACTGCTGAAGTTTTGCAAAATGGTGTGGATTGACTGAGAGAGAAAGCGAAAGAACGAAGCTTTTTCTTCCCCCCCCAAAGGAAATGGATGCAGCCGAAGCCCCTCTATCGACTTCTCCATCCCAATCTAGTTTCAGGTACTGCGAAACCCAAAGCTGTTTTCTCATAGTTCTTGATTTCCCCTATTGCCAAATCCAGTTATTTAGCTCGATAAAGTTCCAATTTTTCTGTTGTTTTACGGAGTTTCTTTATTGTTATGCAGCCAACAACGCCATTTCTATCATGCTGTCGACAGACTAAAGTTCAAGATGGTTACTTTTCTTTTCTGTAGTTTTCAATCTTGGGAAATTTCAGTGGTTTTTATGATTTCAAGATTTTTTTTCCCATGAAATGTTGATAATTGTTTAGCAACTTTGGTTCAATAGGAGACATTAGTCGATCTATTGGGCATGGCGGGCCGTCTTCCTTGCTTGCCAATGGTGGTTTGTTGCAGCACCCGGGACGAGCTTGATGCTGTTTACTCCGCCCTATCTACCCTCTCCTACATCTCTATCTCGGCCGTGGTATATTTTAACATTCCCTTCTTACTTTTCCTTACCTTGTTTTAGATACCATAACCTATTTAGTTTGGGTGACGAGGAAAACTCGCAGCCACTACAGAAGTTGTGCATGGGTAAATCCTACATTGTGACCCTAGCTAACAAAGAACCACTGGGTTGCCTATAACTGACTAGTTGAAATCAAGAAGGACAATAGGCTGCTCTCATTGGGAATCGAACTTGTAACATGGTGGTTAGCTAGTCAACAGTCTGATCGATTTGACTGTGATTGCCCTCTAACCCATTTAGTTGATTCTATGAAGAAAGATGTATGCGATTGGAGTTTGATTGGAGAGTGGAAGGTTGACTAGAAGGGTATGTGTGAGTTAGTGTGTCTTAGTAGATAAAGGTGTAATTTTTATCAGTGGATTTGTGTTTATGTTGAAAACCGTCGTGTTAAATTGTGGCAAAGGGATTGTTTTAAAATTCCTTGAGCCCTAGTGATGTAGATTTGATTTATGCAGTATAGTGACCTCTGTGAGGCAGAAAGAGCGCAGGTTTTTGCCACGTTTCGCCAGGCTGTGATGAGGTGGAATCGTCAACCCATGGCTCAACCACAAGATGCAGGGAATGGAGAAAAGGAAGAGAAGTCTCACATGATTGTTGTGACAGATGCTTGCCTTCCTCTGGTTAACTCTGGGGAGTTACCTTTTAATGCTCGTGTGTTGATTAATTATGAGTTACCAACTAAAAAGGTAAGGAGACAGTTTCTTTGTAGATTTGGCAACCTCTCCAGTTTTGGTGTTAAACCAACTTCCTTTTTCTAACTGTTATTGTCTTTTTCATGTTTGTGAATTGTGACTAATGATTTATCCGGGCATCAGACTTGTGAACTTTCCATGTCTGGAATCATTGACCATCCATCCGAAATTCTGCTATACACTTATAGTAGAGTAATGCTTAATAATAGTTTGCTGCCTTGTTTTACAAAGTCTTCTTGCCATTGACTTCTGAAAAGAGCGTACTTAAAAAATAGTGTGGTAGTTCTGAGAAGTGCGTTTTTACTTGTTAAAACATATGAACCACTTGTTGAGAATTAGGGAGAAAGTGGTTTTCCACTTGCTGATGCTTTTTAGAGGATTTATTGTACTCTACCGTATGATATTTCCTCCCCCTCTTATCATATGTTTCTTTCGGTTGAACATAACAATTTGTAGGGGAAAAAAGGGAAATGTGTTACCGCTATATGTGCTCCAAGATACGGTATGCCTTAATGGACACATTTCCTCACTGTGATGCACATTCTTTTGCAGGAAACGTATATGAGGCGCATGGCTACTAGTTTGGCAGCAGGTTCTATAAAATTTCCCCTTCCCTAATCTTCGCTTCTCTCCTATTACATATATGTAACTACACTAGGGTATATGCTTCTTTCATTATTTTATTTTATTTTATGAATTTGTGCAGATGGAATTGTGATCAACATGGTTGTTGGAGGTGAGGTTGTAGCGCTCAAGAACATTGACGAAAACAGTGGCTTTCTAATAGCAGAAATGCCCATAAATGTGAGTTTTTCAGTATGGACTCTGCTAAGTCATATCTTTCCCGTAAAGACCATAGTAACATTCAATTCCTTAAGCTATACTTTGAAATGATTGCAAATTCTAGTCCCTATCTCTTGCAATTGCTTAGACCCGTTATCACTGCTGACCCGTTGGAGATGATACTGATATTAACTATGGCTGTAAACAGATTTTAGAGATGCTGTGAAGATTTCAGGCTGTTGGAATGACATAAAATACATGCATAACAGACTAGACAGTTACAGGCCAGTGATAGAATATAGAATTACCTTAAAAAGAACTTCAGTCTGTTTTGAATTTGCGATTCTCATTGTAAGTACCCAGGGAAAGCAGCTTAAATTTGACTATTTTGAAACATGATATGTGCAGTCTGCTCCACAGTGTTCCTGACATGTTAAAAAGACGGATTTTGGTGGGGACTCGATGCATGCTAGGAAATAGGATACTTTTCACAAAAAAGAAAAAAAGAAAAAGACAAAAGATTGCATGTCTTTGGAGCAGGATTCTCGTTTCCTGTTT
Organism: Ipomoea trifida; assembly: GCA_003576665.1. NCBI lineage: Eukaryota > Viridiplantae > Streptophyta > Magnoliopsida > Solanales > Convolvulaceae > Ipomoea > Ipomoea trifida. Next base: position 20,129,256 of record CP025648.1, on the reverse strand, counting down.
ATGGACAAAGACATTTACTTGATTCTGGTTTCATGTTATGGGGCAGGCTTTGGTGTTGCCTGTTTACGGACAAAGACATATACTTGAATCTGGTTTCATGTTACGGATCAGGCTTTGTGTTGCCTGTTTACTGACAATGACGTTTATTAGAACTTGGAAATTTGTGACATCTCGAGATATATATTATTGACTTGAATTGCTGCAATAACATTGCCTTGTTGGGTAGTAACTCTCTTTTCTTCCAAATGACGGTTGAAGAAAGTTTGTAGAAAAGTTGAGCGAGCTGAAGCAATTCCTTCTGGTGAGCTCATTTTGGTTTTATACTACCATAGTTTAAGCTCACATGAAATTCTTTTATTGAAAGGGAAAGATCTTGTCTTGCAGGAGGGAAGAAGGGGGGAGAGGTTAAGGATATAGTGCTAGCAAATGGTCCCTAAGGTTTATGAAGAAAGGTAGATTGTGGATTGGATTCCACCCCTAATTGGCAACACAACACACAAACACACACTCCAAAAAGGAAAACCAATTATTTGGTCTTTGGATGTATTGTGGTATATATGTTATACCTCACTTTAAATAGGGAGGGAGACTGCTCTTCTCAGCAAGTGGAATGCAATGGAATGTAAAAGTAAAATGATAGATGTACCTGCTTACATACTCAGATTCTATTGCAAGAAAAAAAGGAAATGACGCCTCTAGGTATTAGTCTAGTGGATGAGAAGTTTCACTTCGTTCTATGAACATTTGGGTTATGGGTTTGGGTTTTGCTCCTTGTGTGTCTTCTTTTACTTGCATTTGACATTTACAGTCTGTTTGGTTCGTTGGAAAATATTTGAAGGGAAATGGAATTGAAATCCAAGAAAATGGATTATGTTTGGTTGGTGGAAAAGACTGGAAATATGAATTTTATTGTTTGGTTGAGTTTGCGATGGTAAGGAATAATGAGTATAATGACAAATATAACCCTACACAACAATAATAATAAGAGTAATTAATAAAGTATGGTGAGGGTAAAATTATTATACTAGTTTTTCAGGAAAACAAAATATCTAGGATGAGTTAGCAAAAAGTTTTTCAATAAAAATTGTTTTCCATCCAACCAAACAACATAAAACACAATTTTTCTCCATTTTTAGGAAAACATTTTCCATCTGACCAAATATCCTCTTAGAGAAATCTTGCCAACACTCGTTAGATTGCCCGGGCACACCGGTCGGTCGATATACTTGCACCAAACAAAGACAAGAAAGAAAAACGCTAAGTGTTACTTGGGTTATGAAAAAAAGAAGAAGGAATGAATAATAACTATGTTTTACTTCTTTGTTCGAATCAATCAAAGCATGTTACAATAGCAATGAGTCCATATAGTATTACTCAATATAAAAAAAATGCATTAGTTGAGAAATTTTGAAATGTGTAGCGTTTTTATTTTCAGCAATGAGTGACTAGTGTGACAATGATGGTTACGTAGTAGTATTACCTCGGTGTATGCAACTACACACGCTCTATTCATAATGTTCAAACTATAAATAACACACTCCGTTAATAATGTTCAGACTATAATATTAACATTTAACTGAAAATATATTATATTAATGTTCATATGTTAATATATTTATATATTACACCAAATAGAAATTGCATGAAAAAAAAAAAAAAAAAAACTTAAAAACTCAGACTATACTATATACTGAAGCAGTTTGAAGTTGAAAATGATGTTTTGTATAGAATAAGTAAGTAATAGTTTGACAAGATAATTATTAAGCATTACTTGGAGAATAATTCATATATGCCAAATTATGCTATCATCACCCTTCCTTTCTTAATTACAGAAAATGGAAGCAGCCATACGTAAGCAGAAGCACTCCTCGTATGCTATCATACCCTTCTCTCTTTCTCTATTCTGGATGTGTCAGACATCATGGAAGGTTGGGTGAAGGCCCTTTATGTAGTTTTTGCCTTCTGCACTGCTCTCACTTTTGGTGCTCTCAAAAGTTGGTTGCTTTATTATGATGTTTCAAAGATTATTTATGGTTTCTTTGATTCCATTTCTCATTTCTAGGTTGAATAATGTTGTGTTTCATGTTGCAGGTTTGCTGGTCGGTTCGATTGCCGGGCTAATAGTGATTGTAGGGAATGTTGGGATTGTGCTAGGTCTCTTCCCAGCTCATGTTTTCTGGACTGCTTACACCCTTCTCAAGTGAGTAATTGAAGGATGTGTTCGGTTTCAATTAAAAAGCTAATATGATAATGTGCATATATATATTTGGGTGATAAAGAAATTATCTAAAGATTTGTACTAAGTAAACCCCGCCTTGTGACTTTAGCCTACAAAAGTAAATCAGCTTATAGCTGACGACTCAAATCAAGAAGGTTAATAGGCTTCTCCTATTGGGTAATGAGGAAAATCCGCAATCACTACCCAATGGTGTGCATTCAGTAAACTCTTGCTTGTTACTCTAGTCGACAAAAGACACAAGGAGGTAAATCAGTCTAGGTTGTCCATAGCTAAACGGTTTAAACCAAGAAGGTTAATAGGTTGTTCCCAGTAAACGTAGAATTTGGAAGCTTGTGGTTACTGAGTTAACAGCCTGACCAACTTGGTCGGGGTTAAGCTGATAGTGTATATTTGATTTATGCTCAACACTTTGCAATTCATTTTGATGATCCAAATATGTTAAAATTTATCAATCACAGGTATGTTTAGACCCATAATCTGCTTTGATGTCATGTGTGAGCAGGACTAGTAGGCTTGATGCACCCATGAAAGTTGCATTCTTGTTAGCTTTGCCTGCTTTGTTTGCAATATGGTTGGGTTTGAGCATAGCCGGTAGTGTTATTGTGGGCGTTGGATACGGGTTCTTCGCGCCTTGGGTTTCAGCTTTCGAGGCCTTTAGGCATGATAATGAATCCAAGAAGTTCTTTCATTGCATTGTGGTAATGTTCAAATCTGAGCTGCTCTCTTTTCATTTCATGTTTCTGCAAGTATGGAGTGATACTTATTGTGTTCTTTTCGCATTTCTAACCTTAAATCCTCTTGATTATGCCAACATTTAGGATGGTACCTGGGGAACAATCCAAGGTAGCTGCACTGTTGTTCAAGATTTTGCTGATATATGCTACCATTCTTATCCACTCTACTTGCAGGAGCTGCGAGAATCCCCCGCTTCACTTGAGCTTCAACCTTTCCGGTAGGTAAAAACAGCAAAACTTTGACATATCTTTCAAATCTATACAATACTTGTGTACATATAATTCCCCAAATGGACATCTTGGAGGTCAAATTCCCCAAAATATAATGAAAACTGTCAAAAAATCTTGAAAAAGTTAGATAAATTAGAGAAATGAAGGCATGTGTCCTCTGATGCATTATTGAGCTTTATCGAGACTGTGGTGCAGGTTCATCCATGTCCTGGGATGTATCATTGTTGGGTTGATGGGGCTCGTTGTCGAAATTCCTCTTTACACAGTTATAGCCGTGTTGAAGAGTCCATACATGCTGTTCAAGGGATGGTACAGGCTGATCCATGATCTTATCACCCGGGAAGGCCCGTTCTTAGAAACAGCCTGCATACCTGTTGCCGGTCTGACAATCCTAATGTGGCCGCTTGTGGTTATTGGTAGCATCGTAATGGCTATTTTTTCGAGTTTTTTCATTGGACTATATGGAGCTGTTGTTCTATATCAGGTCATTCTCTCTGCCATTTTCATCCTCACAGAGTCACAGCTAAACTTTTTATTGTGTGAGCTTTGAAAATTTTGATCTGTATACTCCTTTGGAGTTCAGGAACGATCTTTCAGGCGCGGTCTTGCTTATATTATTGCAATGGTGGCAGAATTCGATGAGTACACAAACGACTGGCTTTATCTCCGGGAAGGCTCGTTCTTCCCCAAGTAATTACTTTAAAACTTTATCTTCATTTCCATCTTTGCAAAATTAAAAGTCTGCTAGATCTTGCTCCTATAGCTTAACTTTACATTTTGTTGAACTAATCGCCTTTGTCATAGCCAGGCCTCGGTACAGAAAAAACAAGGTATCCAACACGACAGACTTCTCTATTAGAAGAAATAGTTCCATTCACGGTAAACTAAGGTCAGCGCCCGCAATGCTTATGCCAAGTGCATCATCAAGATCAGTTCGAGAAGTGATACAGGAAGTGAAAATGGTTCAGGTATGCTTTCTAGTTTCTACGTACAACGAGACAATAGAAGGTCACTTGTATCTTGAAACATAGAAAAAAAAACATTCTTAAATGCTTTATCTGTCTAATTACTCAGCAGACATTCAAAAAGACTAAAGAAACACTTGCAGATTAGCCAGGTCTTATCTGAAAAGTGAAATTGCAAACCAAACCAAAATGCGTCATCATATTATATATGCATATTTGTAACAGGTGTGGCAGAACATGATAAATATGTGTGAGGTTAGGGGAAAGGAGTTGTTGGATTCCAATGTGATTACCCAATCTGACCTTGAGGATTGGTCCAAGGCGAAGAACGGGAATGGGGCTTCGATTGTCAATGTCGGGCTGCCTTGTTACACGTTCTTGCAGACAATACTACACTCTGTCGAAGCGGGATCAGATGGTCTGTTGCTTCTTGATAATCTCGAGGTCACATACCTTAACAGGCCGCGAGACAGATTGCTGGACTGGTTCTTCCAGCCCGTTATGGACCTGAAAGAGCAGATTAAAGTGATGGGGTTGGAGGAGGGCGAGATACGATACCTCGAGAAAACTGTTCTCTTTGGGAGGAACACTGAGCGGTTTAAGGCCTGGGAGAATGGTAGTTTGGCGCCTCATGACGCCATTAGAGCTGCTCAGATCGAAGGCATCAGTCGAAGGTGAGATTATATTACTATGTCGTCGTGCTTTTTTGTTCTCGAATGTTTATCTTGCAATACATTAGATTGAGGATGCCTGTACGTTGATGTGGTGTTGGCAGAACGGTTGGAATGATAACAACGGTATCAAAGCTTCCGACTTATCGGAGATTGTTCGGACAGATTGTGAAGGCATTGATTGCTTATTCCATTCCTACTGAAGGTTGTTCCACAAGAGCCATTCCACATTGTGTGCATAAAGCCACAGGCTCAATCAGATCAGTGTCTTCAAGACCAACTGGTTCTATTGAAGTTGTTGTATAGACAAGGACAATAGCTTCAAGGATTTACAAACTTCATGTTTTAGTTTAGTTCAATAATTAGCTGCCTGTTGAACAATTATGGGACAAGCTAAGAAAAGGATTTTTATTAGATGAAATTTACACTCAGCCAATTTAATTTGATTTACACTACGTGTACTTATACATCACTTTGCACAACCACACATGAACATTTACTGAGATGGTGTTAGAAAGAATCAAACTCGTGACCTTTGCAGGTGATGATTCCTTTTAACACTATCATTTGTCGTGTAACTCAATTTCTTACTCATGACTATTTTTACTCATTCTTTTCAATTTGGATCCAAGAATCGGAGAGCTATACTTGTACAGCCTTCTTTTTGTCTACACACTAGAAATAGTAAAAGCAAACTTTATTACGTGTTAGTAGGATCAATTTAGGGAGAGGGGAAAAAAAGTAATATACTTTCATCACAACTCACATGTATCTCGAATGGAAAGAATATTATATGTGATTTTTGAATAAAAGTGATGATGTGGTTTGGCACGGAAAAGTGTAAGTTAGCATTCGATCCACGTTGTTGGCACCACTTCCTTCACCAAATCATCATTTTCATTTAATTTAAAGATGAAGCCCCACCCACCCACCCACCCACCACCCAACGCCGCTGCGGCAACAGACAAGATCAGAACAAGACAGCAACCTTCCGTTTCTAACCACCAGGCCAAATAAGGAAGAGGAATGGTTTTTGTTCACCTCACCAGATCCAAAAAGAATGCTTGCGTCTTGGCCTGGCGTATTAATTGACAGGCTACTACACTGAGTAATTAAAGATGGCAGAATTTGTCCAACTAAAAGCCTAAAAATGCACCCTCGTCGGAATAGATCATGAGGCGTCATTGTTAATATGCATGGAAAATCTTGTCTCAAAATTCAACTACTCTAGAACTAATAAGACTGAAAATGATTTTACATTATCTGTTTTTTTTTTGTTTTTTTTTTTTTACAGATAATGAAAAATCAGAGTCTAGAAAAGTGGGGGTTTCAACAGATGGAATCAGGAAACAGGATATACCGAATCTGTAAACCATGTGCGGCGGTGCGCTGTGCCTTCCACCACCTTTTCACCTCTCTTTCTGTTGAAAATAGGAATCATTATCAACACACTGTGTAATATGGACAACGCCAAGGGCAAACCTTCCCTTTCGGTATTACTCCCTCAAAGGCCTTTAATCACAAAGCCATATTTTTCACCATTGTAAATCAATTCAAATTTATTTAATAAAAAAAGGACGGCCGATAAAGTATAAACTCCACACCTAGCAACAAAGAGGGCTAATTTTAATAATGGTGTAGGGCCGGGCCTCACCCCCGGTGGTCCCAGCTCTCAAATTCATGCACCAAACGAATATTATAGGACAAGCACTCCCCTTGTCCTTTTCCATTTTTCGCCCTCAAGTAAAAAACAATCACCCTCTTACTTCTCATTCCCAGTGTACTTCGTGCTACCAGTAATATCTATTCGCCTGAAAAACTAGATTTTAACCACATTATAACTGACACGCCAGAGAAACAAACCAAAATATTTCCACATCATAAGATGGACCGTCCCCGGCCCCATCAGTATATATAATTGCTTGCATTAAATTCAGGAAATTAGAATTAATCTGAGATAGATATGATCTATAAAAATTACTGTAATCCCGGAAATCTCATAACGGACATTGCGTTCTTCACCACGTGTCCGTAACTTAAACGGCAAGGTCTGTTTGAGTATTCTCGTGTCACGCATAGCTGTACCTCCGATCTTCCCTTTCCTTGCCCTCTCCGCCGCTCTCGATCTGTAGGCGTCCATCATATTTCTTTGTTCACAAATCACAACCATAAAAAGATTGTACATACGGAGTATATATTCATCTCGTGGTAATTAAATCGGAAAAGGATGAATTTATCTGCCAAAAGGATGGAATTGCGAAGCTTTTGCTTGCACATATATGAGAAAGTGGAACGAAGGATTTATGATTATGATTTATGAAAGATACAATTATCTGGCTAAGCTAGCTATACATCACCCAGCAGAAAAGAAACAAGTAAAATCTTCTAGATCAGAGGAGAGTTTAACTTCCTCGATAGGAATATTATTATTTAGATTAGTTTCAGTAACGGCACCAAGAGTAAATTTAGAAATTACGTGCAAGCCGCCGTTGCGTCATTGTTCTTGTTGTACGGCCAATCTCCGTTGTTGGTCTACTTTGATATACCAAGCTTCATGGCTGTAATTGAACCCACTCGTAACGACCTTCCAATGGCTTGTCTTCAACAATGTCGAAGTTATACCTGCAAAAACATGCAACAGTTCATGAGCTAGGCTCGATTCTTAAAAAAATTCGTTATAATAATAATATTATTATTATTTTAATTTTGAGATTTGAAAAAGTATGCCTACTTTTCTGCAAATTGTTTCTGGATTTTTTTCTCGGCTGCAGCAAAAAAATCTTCAATTTCAGCTTCTGAAGGCATCTTCTCAGGTGTGGATTTCTTAATCTTAAGAGAATAAGCCTCTACCCGCGGACTTGCTGTTGACTCCAGCTCGCCCAGTTCAGCTTGGTACTCCCTCAACGGCGATGTGTCACCGCTGCAAAACGACGACAATGCTTTGAAGAGACGGTGAAGAAATGGAGAAGCCATTAAAACAAAAACATATCAAATAAATATGCATGTGGCCGTTCAGAAACATTCATACTCTCACATAATAAATATGAAATTAAATAGCATTCAAGGAAAATTTACCTCTCTCCTGTCTCAGAATTACACTTCGACGTCGCAATGTCTTCCCTCTCTTCCTGCATAAAAAATAACTTAAAATTCAAAAATAGCAGGAGCATTAAGACACTTGACAGGAAAGTTTCGTCCACCGCTAAATGCTACAAATATATTTACACAATATGACGCGCATATACATGAATGATACTGTAAATACCAGGCGAGAAATAGTATATATAGATAGATGTCTGTATGAATGCATATTCTGGTAGTGAGAGTGTGGTGCGTATGTGGAAAGTTAAATTTGAAGAGATTTACGGCTGACGAACATCTAGATCTGAGAATTTCAGGTTTTCCTCAGTGAGCTCGCAACCATCATGGCCGGAGATACAAGACACTTCAACGTGATCGGACTTGGGGCTCGCAGCTGGACCGTCGAAGCTAGCTGGAGAAGGTGAATTTTCAGGTACAACTGATGTGCTTTTTTGGTGGCTTTTCAGCTGAATTAAGGCCGTAGAAAGCTTCGATTCTCCTTCATCTATCTTCCTCCTTTTCTCCCCTCGCGTACCGGCCACATCCACAACCTCTTGATCTCTCTTCATTCTCACATACACCACCGCAGCTCCGCCACTGCACCTTAATCAAATCAATCTCTCCAAATCCTTGCGCTTCGTAACCTACCTTCCAATGTATGCTTTCCTCTAACTCCGATGTACGGTCCTTTTCTGCAATTCCTTCGCGAAAATTGCGAGATCAAATTCTCTCTCAACAACACATGTAAATCTGTAGCTAGCTGAGTCTGAGAATTCGAAATTCTTCTCTCTAAGCGTACGCGAATTTCGCTGCAGACTCAGAGAATATCTTCCCTTCCGTTGCACTTTTTTCTGTAGAGAGAGAGAGAGAGAGGGAGAGGGGGAGGTGGTGATGATTATGATGACGATGCTGATGGCAGGTGCAAGCGATTCCATCGAACGATACGGATTGGGTTCTTATTATTGGCTGGCACGTCCTGTGGTCCTCGTCTTAACGCCGTTAAGAATTAACGTGGGATTCGTGCTTGATGTAAACGGGATTGATGGATGACGTGACGTTACGCAGATCTAGACCATTTAATTATTTACAAGCATAAATGATTAATAATATACTTTTTATTTTTATTTTTATTTTTCTTCTTTGACAATGCTGGGGGATAACGGTTGCTCTTATGGGGTTTGGTTGTGTGTAATTAAAATGCAATTACAATATAATTTTTTGAGCCCAAATTATAATAATTTTTTTTAAACAAAGCAACGCATTCATTAATTAAGGTATGCAACAATTACATTAATTAAGATCCGAAACAATTAAGATCCCAAATTATAATATTTTGTTGGAGGAAATTGCAATTCCGTCTTGTAATTTCACGGAATTGCAATTTCCTCCATTTGTTAATAGAAATTCATGCCTCCCATTATGATTTCCAATTCAACATAGTTTGGAAAGGAAAAAATATATGAAAATGACTTTTTTGCCCTTAGTTATTATTACAAAAGGACATTTTAGTCTTTACATTATTTTTTCCATTCACATTCCTAATAATTCAATTACTCCCTACAAAACAATGTAATTCGAATTTCTACTTTATTCTCATTTTTTTCTCACACCGAATTACAATTTTTTTTCTCCCTTAGTTCACTCCTCCCAACCAAACGTTATTTCAATTATCTAATTTTTCATTATTTATGCCTATTTTTAAATTAAAATGTATAAGTAAACAAATTTCAATTTATCATTTTATTTGGGAACTAACAACTTTGGAGTTTCTATAGATTGAAATTTACATTTACTATATTCTCTAAGCAATTGAAATATATATTTTTACTAAGAGACTTACCTTGATTATACAATTTACAATTTCTTTTTAGCACAATTGTCTTTGTTATATTTGCTTTAGATATAGCTCATATCGAAGAAGCCAAGAAGGATGTTAGATACTAATATTAATAACATTAGGAAGATCAAATATCTTTTTTATTAATATATGCCTAATCCCATAAGTTTAAACCCTAAACTTAAAGGTCTCACCCAGTCTCATATATTGCTCCAACCCCCTAAAAATTGATGGAGGAGGCAAATTGCGAGATGTGCCTTGTACTTTCTTTTTTAATTTTTTTTTTGTCCCTTGCATTCTGCGACGGTTAGCAAATTAAAGCACAACTTAAGAATCTATTTTGAATTGTTGAACACCATGTTTACGGGGAAAAACAATGCATTTAAATTTCATGCCAATTATATTCCATGCTTACACCGCTGATGTTTGAGTTTGAGCTTAGAATGTTTGTTAACCCACAATGACCATAAATACAAGACACCACGCCACCATTCCCAACATTAGCAAATTAAAACGTTAATACCATATAGTATCCTTCGAGTACAGTGATTTTATCATGTTTAGTCCTAAAATTTTAAATTGACCATCAGTAGTTCTTCGACTTTCAAATTGTTTCCATCTCAAGTTAACCACACATAGTCTTTCAACTATCAAATTTTAACCAGCATTGATATTTTCAAGAGGACTATGATTGTTTAAATTTTGAAAGTTGAAGTACCAAGCGTGATTAACTTAGACTACAGATAGTAACAATTTGAAAGTCGAAGAACTATGAATGGTCAGTTTGAAAAACGTGGCAAAATCACTTTACTCAGATGATTCCATAACGTCATTAACTCCAAACTAAACGACACAACACTTTTCCATCAACCAACAGTTGTTATTCCATTAAAACATAGACACAGTCCGTGATTAGAAAAAGGCATGCACGCATGTAGAAAGAACAGTGAAAAAAGAAAAAAAAACTACAATAAAGAGTGCGGTTGGGTGTTGTGATCACGGGTAGAGTCTTCAGTTCCTGGTTGTCTGGTTTCTTAATTTGGCACAGAGTTTGGATTAACTAAAATAACTGTTTTTACATATAGCATTTAAAGGCTTATAGCCTTAATTATATATGATCTAATTTGTAGCCATATTTTAGAAGTTGGATTCTATGCTATTCTTGGTTGTCTAAATGAAAAGCTTTTTAACCGTGTTGAATATGCTCCTATTTTGGGGATCGGTGAAGGACATATAACTAGTTAAACGGCCTCAAATGCTTGTAAAATTTATGAACTGATATTAGATTGGTTGACCAACGGAGCAGTGCCTGAGACAAATAGGAGTAAATATATATGTTTTAATAAAACATGATACAAAAATTGGACTTTTTTTTTAATTCGTAATTTTTAACAATAAACACTTAACACTATGAAAATTATGACGATTTTATTTCTCTAGTTTTTCCATGGTTAGTCAAGTGCTGCCTATATTGCCAAATTGCAACTATTTTTAAACAATTATTTAGTTGATTTTTTAGTATAATTTACCTTTCATGTCTGGTTTTTCATTATTACACAAGATTAGGTTTATCAATACACACCTTTAATTAGTGGCTATAAATTTTTATCGTGACAAAAAATTCCCTATAGCTCAAATTTTGAGTTAGGATAAGAGTTTTTTTTGGTGTCGGTTATTGATAGCATTTTGCTCAAATGAACTACAAGTGAGATGCCCTTTTTTCTTTGAATGGAGAAACAAGGAAAACATATATGACATATTGTCCCTCCCTAAAAGAAAATAGAACAATCAACACTCTCTTGGTTGAATTCGTCACGAAATAAAATTTATCTAATCTCAGTGTTACAAAAATCCCGCCTAGGCACTGACCGACCTCCTAGCGTATCACCTTAATCGGTGATTTAGGCAACCGCCTAGGCCTCTTAGGCACAAACTAGGCCGTTTAGGAGTCCGATTAGCTATTGTTCTTTTAAAAAAAGGGTTATTTTACTCAAAACAACATAGTTTTGAACGAAATAATCCTAAATTATTCAAACTATATATATATATATATATATATATATATATATATATATATATATATATATATATATGTTAATATTTAATATTTTAATATTAACTATTAAAGTATTATATAGTTTATAATTATTAGTCTTTAAAAAATTAAAAATACTTAAATAATTTTTAAAAAAATTAAAAATTAAAAAAATACACGGGCGCCTAGGCGCTCCCCAAGCGTCTGAGAAGCACCTAGCGATTTTTTCAACCATGCCTAATCTACACTCTCATAATAATTAGAATTTTTTTTGATCATTCAAAAAGAAAATAGAATAATATAAGTAGCTAAGCAGTACCATATACTCATATAGGCATATACTTCATTAATTTATTCATTTACTCATTCATTCTTTCGATTTTTTCAATGAAGAAGGATCGGGTCGTACCTTTAGTTTCCCTTTGAGTGCACTGTTTCCCAAGGACAATTCAATGTGAATCATATTTTTTGTACCAAAGTTTGAATTATGTGATAATATATTTTATGTGATTAATTTATAATAGAATTAAAAATCTAAATATAACTAATGAAGTTATATATCACTTATGGGAGCTATCTATATTGACTTTCTTCATTTGAGTCGATCCGTTATAAGTAACTTTGGTTAGTTTACATCGTTCTGATCTATTACCAACTTAGGTCACAAGTGAATCGGACTTCACTTGAGCACTCCTACAGATAGGGAAAGTAATATATAACATTTCATTTTATACCAAAAAAAAATGAATTATTGTCTGATTATATTTTTTTTTTCAACCAGTCAACTAGTAGAATCACATCGAGACTATTGTTTAAGTTGGAAGATATTTCTTTTATCTCATGGGTGTGTATATATATATGTGTCTGTGTATGTATATATACGTATGTGTGCGTGTATACCATGATGTGAGCTATTACTAACTCTACCTATTAGCACTAAATCAAACTCTATTACTGTGATACATAAATAATCACACATTTATGTTATTGAATTATAAATTTCTTGATAAACTCTGCTGCTTTTTATTTCTACAATTGTCACTATTTTTGTGAAAAATAAAAGTAAAAATTGACAATCACTATGTATACATAAAGTAAACATAGCTGATATGTAATAGCATTTCTGACATTTCTTTCCATGGTTATTTCTACTATGGAAACATTGAGACATGGCACGAGTTCATTTAATTTATTTACACAACTTGTAATGATATTGCCAATTGGAGTTAGGCAGCACACGTGGCAATAAATTCGTTTTAGTGGATGGGCCCTCCGAGTTTGCTCCCTGTCTAAAAGAAGTACACATGAAGTTTATAATAAGAGTTTTTTAAAAAAAAAATATTTTATAAATATCTATAAGAATTTTTAATTTTTATTTTTTAGTAATATTTTATATATTTTAATTTTTATTTTACTCTCCCTAAATTGTAGTGATATAGTTTTTTTTTTCCTCCTTCAATTATATGTGCATCTATTTTTCTCCCCCAATTTTAAGGTGAAAAAAATAAACTATATCATTATAACTTAGCAAGGAAAAAGGTGTCATTTTTTCATCAAAATACATTACTCCATCAAATAACAATTATTTTATTTAAAAATATCTCAAGCATTTTTAAAATTTTATATTGTTATTAGAACCGTAATATCCATTTTGATACGATGAAGCTTCTTCCGAAACCTAAAATTAAAAGAAGAAAAAAAAAAACTTAACACAAAGATAATTATATATAACATTTTTACTCTCAAATCTTTATCAAGTTTCAATTGAACTTCATTCAAGACATATCTCTAAACAAGAGGCATCAAGACAACAAACTTTTTCAATAATCATTTTTCCTAATTATTAGAAAAGATGAAACTTAGAATTGAAGTTAAAGTGGATGAAAGAGAAAGCTTTGACTCTATTTATGGGAGTAACCAAACAAATTAAAGTTTGCATCAACTAACTTTTTTCATTCATTTTCCTTTTGCTTATATATACAGTGTCGGATTTTAGGGCGTGCAAGATGTGCAACCGCATAGGGCCCCAAAATTTTGGGGGCCCCTAATCCAGTCATGGTCTAATAGTTAGTATATGTATTTGTGATTATATTGGCCTAAAATTAGATTTTTTACATTTTTCTCTTTGCAATTTTTTTTTTCAATTCACAGTTTATTTATACTTTGATAGGGCCTCACTTATTTACTAGCACAGGGCCACGCAAATCAAAAAATCGGCCCTGCTTATATATGAGAGACAATTAGGAACATATACATGCACGTAAACCATTTCTCATTTATGTGTAAGACGAGTGATCGTATGAATTGAAGTTTATAACTAAGGATCGAAATGTTTAAATTAATGTGACAAATATTAATTAAGATAAAAAAAATGTATCATATATACACGATCCAATATAATTCTTTTTTTTTTTTTTCAAAATTGGCTTTGTTACAATTTTGAATGTGACAAATGCCATGTGAATAGTATGAAATCATTATGTATCATTGTAAGTAGGTTATTTTGTCTATCTCTTGAGGTCTAAAGTATATTATTGCACCAATATGATAGTGGTCGATATCATATTTCACATGATTACAATTTTTTTAATATATAAATAAAAACACTTTATTAGTTCCTAACTCTATAATGGGTGTCATACCAAACCACGCCCAGCTCTCCCTCTATAAAAATTCTTATAAGCAAAATTAAAAGACTCAAATCATTGCAAGTTTTTCTCATACACGATGGTCGTTTTATTAGCTAATTTATTAGTTATTTTATTCTGCTCCCTATAAATGTGATGAACTGTTACTTCTTATCATCTTTTATATTTATTATACCTACAAATTAACCAGTCTTATATATTATAAATAAATTAATAAGAAGCTATATATAATTACATGATTAGAATCTTTTATCCATATAACTCCAAATAGTTTAAATAAAAAGTTTGACAATGATATGTGATCCTATATATTAAATGTGAATTTGTTAATCAAATTGATACCAATCAATCAAATAACTATATATAAAAATTACTGCTAAATTGGCTGCTTGCAGTACTACTATAGAATGATTCTAAAAGTTTTGGATACGATACTTCTATTTTTTAATTTAGTGAGTGAGTCACTTCTTGGGCGCATTGGTTGAGTTCAGCCTCTGCTCGATTCGTGACGTGGCGTTATGACTTACCGTGCATGGAGGAATGTAGTTAAAGGATTAATAATCACCTGCTTATCAGTTATCGTTTTAAGTAGGATATGACAACTAGATAGTCAAAGAACTCTGTGGTTAAACGTGGTTTGTTGAGATCTAACATCACTATATGAGAGTGTGTATATAGATGAGTACACTTTATTTTTATACTTAATTAAAATAGTGTTGATAATAATCAAATTCGTAATCTTTAAATATAAGAATTACGATATAAACTACTTTTTGAGATACAACATATTTATATCCATTTCCCCATCGTGCGAGGCAAGATAAGACCACCCAGCTAAGATGCTAATCACTTTAATCATTGTCCAACTAATAAAATAATAATTAATTAACCACAATTCTCAATGCAAATAAAATGGGAGGGAATGTATGTTTTTCATTCAAATTAAAGTAATTTAAATTCAATTTAAAAAAAAAAACATAAATGGGAATTGAAAAAGGACAAGAGCACATGCACATCAACATTTGGGACGGCGTAGAAAACTAGAACAATTTTTTTTTTTTTTAAATAATATGTTACTACGGAAGTTGAGGCAGCAATCATTGATGAATAGATAAATAATTAGGAGAAATTAGAAAAAGTCATTATGTGTGTGTTTGTGTATGAATGAGAGGTTTTCGAAATGTACTGTTAAGTTGGAATGTGATTTGCAGGTAGTCATTAAGGAAATTAAATGAAGTAAGATGGGTGAAGATTGGACGTTCAGTTTTATCTTATTAGGGCTATTAATAATGAGTTGATATTAATGAATTAGAGTTGCATTCGCTATTAAAAATCTACATCTCGTGATATAAATTCATGTACAAATTGAATGACAATTTATCATAAATAGTGATATTTATGCTTATTTCTTATTGAATCCACATCGACTGAACTATAATAATGTAAATTATCGTATATGTAAATTGTATTAATGAACAACAGATAGATTATAAATAAAAGGATTATACTTGTGTGGAATTTCCTAGAGCATTTATAAAGATTTTAAGCTAGGTTGGGGACCTAACCAATGTACTTGGAGGGTGCCGAGCTCAAAAAGTCTCTTCTGATGAAGTATGTATTGATCTTTATAAGCAAAGTGTCACAAAAGATTTGTCATTAAATGTGTTCATTATTGTAGTATCATGCAGGTGGCTCCGCTCCTATTTATAGGACATCTAAGGGGATAAAATTTTGTGACGATTATCATAAGGAAAGTTTGCTTTGCTTCGCTTCCTTTTCACAGGATGCCATTTTTTCACTTTAATAATACTACATATTAGTGACTTTTTTTTTTGCTACTTTAATTATATCTTACCTTGATCTGACTGCTTGTTGACTTGTTGTAGTACAATAATGGATGTCTGTTAAGGAAATCGTGTATGCTCCGTTAAAATTTAAAAACAACTAACGAGACGTTAAGCTACTACCAATTATATGACTTATTCCGTAGTAGTAATAGCTAATACTTTTACGTAAGAACACGAGATTAAGGAGAAAATTAATGACTAGGGAAGAAATAAAAGTGTAATACTGATAGAGAAAGATATATATTTGACTTTTTTTTGGTGAGATTAAATCCAATATAAAATTATGAATGGAGATTAATTTGTCAACTATATATACAAAATTTTATAGAACGAATGGTGTTTTTAAACGAATTAAAAACTAAAAATTATATATATATATAATTATTCTAGTCAAATAAATGTTCATAGACGTGATTGAGATTGACGTTTGTCTCGCACTTAGACTCGAGCTGTTAGTTGGCTGACCTAGAGAATGAGCTAATGAAGTAGTAGTAATAGAATAGGCCACGGGGTGAGTTGAGGATGACGATGTTCGATCCTAGAGGAGTGATTTATTTGTACGGGTCAAGGAAAAATATGGCAATTAGGAACGATAAAAGAAATTTGATTAAAAATCTATATGTTTAGTTTGAGTATAAAATAACTACCTGCTAAATTTTGGAAAACATGTTGTAATTAAACATTAAACATTTAAACTAACATTTATATGAGCTTGTAGACATAAGTTTTGTTTCCACCTATCCCAAGATGTTGGGTTATCAATTATATCGCTATTTTGTTTTGTTTTTTTTTTTTTTTTTGTTTTTTTTTTCTTGTTTTTTTCACTTATTATTCCGTACTTTCTAGTCCTTAATATTGAAATTAATTCTTCATCCTCAAAAGGCGAAATCTCTTGCCCCTAACATGATAGCTGAGAGGTAAATCACAGTGATTCATTGACCTCTTATGTGGAAGGACTAGTGCATGGTGCCACAAGGAGCCCACTACATTGGGTGAAACTCCAACACTGCAGCGGTCCAGACTTGATCTTGAGCCATCACTCTCAATCTATCACCTGAGTACCAACTGAGCTATTCGTTCGATCATTGAAACTAATTCAATTCGTTGATTGTATATGTTCTCCTGAACCATAGTGAGGACAACCTCAACCGTTGGTCAAACAATTGACTTGGTAACTACAAAGTTCCAACTTCCAAGTTCAACTTCCTATAAGAGTTGCATATTCGCATTTTCAATTTGAGCGAGTTAACTATAGTCAACATAGTTTACTTCAATTCCTTGCGATCATTTGTCAGCTATGGTCACTAGGCGAGATTTAATTTTATCCATCCAGAACACACTTCCAAATATTGACGACAGATTTTTCAATAAATCAATGGAATCATAGTTTCGTCACACAACAGTAGAACATAATCATAGTCTAATGACTAAATGTAAACTTTTGTTCTAAGGTTGCAGTCTTTGGCGATTAAATTTACATGACATAGATGCAGAGCAGGGTCTAAAGATGGAAGGAATTGAAGTAGATGAGGTGGTGCAATCTTTTTCAACACACTCAAATACAGTATAAAGATGTAATCTTGCTAGGATGGATGGGTTGCTTAAAAAGGGGGGAAAAAGAGACCGGAAAACAAAGGAAAAAATAACAATAAAAAAGCAGAAAAGAAAAAGCTGTTGAGGAATCTGCATGTGGAGAATGAAAAATTGAGACATCATTAAAAATTTATTTAATAAAAAAAAAACAATTACTTTTACGACACATCTTTTTCGCGTCCAAGAGTCAACACCATGTTTTTCAATCGTTAGTGCGCAAAATGGGCCCCACTGTTTTTTTTTTCTTTCTTTTTATTGATTTCTTGATTTTTGAAGTCCGCCATGACCTTCCCTTTATCTTTAATTTGCAGCTGCGACTTTGGTCTGTCTGCCCATCCCTCTAATAATACGCCATATCGCCCCCAAAAGAGATGTTTTTTTTTTAAATACTTAAAAGTCACTAAGTTTATTTTTATCAAGATTTTTTTTTGAGTTTTTTTTAGTTTAATTTATTCTTTTAGGTGGTTTTAAACTATTATGGAATATATTGGAACATGATTTACTTAATATACACTCAAATAATAGTTGTGGCTTGTGAGGCTGTGAGTTTATCTCGTCATCTGGAAGTATGATTTAGTCAATATATACACTGAAATAATAGTTATGAATTTTCCTCGTCATCCAATAATAATAATAATAATAATAATAATAATAATAATAATAATAATAATAATAATAATACACCACTGCAAAGATTTAGATTTAAAAATTGAATACTACTTCTGGTCAAGACCTTTTGGTATTCATCATCAGCTCCGATTCTACAAATATCCGTAACTTTTGCAACACCGAAACTTCATTTTTTTGGGTCCTTTGGAATCTACTTTTTGACAACTAAGTTAATTGTATAATTGAAGAGAGAAAGGCATATCCCTAGATATCACTTTACATTTTAATTAGGAAAAATCATATGGGTGATCTCTCATCAATTGTTACATGGTATGTACTTTAGTCCCATGTTGTTAATTTTTAGAAATACAACATCTCATTTACAACCAAATGATGTCAATTTGGTACTTATATTAATTATTATTAATTTGTTGTTAAACTTTCTTTCATTTTAGAGTTTTGCATATAAGTTTTTTTTTTTTTTTTTTTTAAAAATCACTCACACTTCACATATTCTCTCCATAACTCAACCCATATACATCATCATCGTTAGTATTAATTTTCTTACTGATCTCATATGATTTTCATCACCCCATTTCAAATCCTAACTTGAAGACAAACACAAT
The DNA here is from genome assembly GCA_003576665.1 of Ipomoea trifida. Classification (NCBI taxonomy): domain Eukaryota; kingdom Viridiplantae; phylum Streptophyta; class Magnoliopsida; order Solanales; family Convolvulaceae; genus Ipomoea; species Ipomoea trifida. The sequence continues at coordinate 20,110,140 of CP025648.1, read as the reverse complement.
CTGGACTAGTAAATATCACGCAATGAACACCACAAAAAAATGCGTAAATAGCAAAAAAAAATTCAATTGCTAAAAAGGAAAAAATCCATTGCTAAAGTGAATAGCGACGGACTCGGTCTGTCGCTATTCATTTGCGACGAAATCTAATTCCGTCGCTAAACTAAAAAAATCAGTCGCTACTTTTCTCTTGCGACGATTTGAACTACAAATTTTACAAGTTGATACTAATGAGGTATATGAATTGTGGTACAAATCACAAGAAAATCTTAAAAATAAATTAAAATTCACAATAAGTTAATCAAGTGACCAATTTGACAATATTTACAACAATCGAACGATTGAATTTCTAAACATTAAGGATAAGAGGCTAAACTATACAATGGGTCACTTGAGAAACTAAAAGTACAAATTACAAAAAATATCACTAATTTTTCTAACCTCTCTTATATATATTTTTTTTAAACCTCGAAATTCTCACTAGTAAACAATCTTGGCGGACATGATTAGGCAAAATTCAATGTGACAGGCCAGGTATGGAAGAGTATCACAAGAACGAAAGAAAAAGAAAACAAAGCAAGATTATGTAGGGCGGAGGGGCAATGGGGGCATGCATGGCGAAGCAGCACATGGAAAGAATTGAAGCCGAAAAAGAATTGACAACCAAATTAAAGAAGGTTATGCATGTGGTCCACTACACTGGACTAAGGAAAGATCGATGAATTCCAACTCTGGTTAAGTAAGTAGATAATAATTCAAGTACGTACAAGTTATTAGTTTGATTATTGTCAATATCATCTCTATCGAATCTATGACATAGAGTTTCTTAGTACATAGTATACTCCATACAAGAGTATAGTTTATTCAGTGTACATCTTGAGTAGTGATTAGTGTTACAAAAATTCTGCATATGCGTCGGTTAATCAGCGTCGAGCGGTCACCTAGCGTATCACCAATTCACCATAATCGGTGGTCTAGGCGATTAGCCGGTTATGCAGTCAACTAGGCCGCCTAGTCGGGTGGTTAACTATTATTCTTTTTTTTTTTAAAAAAAAAATGGGTTATTTCACTTAAAATGACATCGTTTTGAATGAAATTAGCCTAAGTTATTCAAATTCTAGATGTTTTTAGGTTAGTATATAATATTTTAGTATTAACTAATAAACAATTAAATAGTTTATAATCATCAAACCTTAAAAAATTAAAAAAAATTAAATAATTTTATTTTAAAAAAATATACAGACGCTTAGGCGCTTTTCAAATGCGCTATGAGCGCTTATCGATTTTTTCAACTATGGTAGTTATGCGAATTATTCTCATGTTCCAAAAAAAAAAAAAAAAAAAGAAGATAAATTCGCACCTACTTGTGCCATTTTGATGCAAGAAGTGAGGAAAGAGGTAGACACGGACACGACATTAAATTTCATTCTAAGATATCGAACCGACCAGGAAAGAAATGCTCAGGACCATACTGTACCGGTCTGGCCTCTGTTACAGAGGTGGTGGTACAATTTAATTTTCACGATGGGTTTCATGTTCAATCGTGGCATACCAAAATAAATTACTTTTGCACTTTGTCATCATGCATCCTTAAGTACTGCAATTCTGCAGACTAGCTTTGATGAATGTTGTTTTTGTCGTCTTCGCTGTAGTACTCCCCCTACTCTTAAATCTATATATCTCACTTTTACTATGAACTTGATTTACCATGTTTGGTAGGTATAAGGTTCGTAGTTAGAATAAATGCAGGTGTATGTAACAATATAAGTATAAGATTAAAAGTTTGAACTCGTATATGTAAATGTTTTTGGGAGAGTTTCTCCCGAATGAATCTGACTGGATCTTGATTGAATTAGTCTTATAAGTTGAGATACAGATATCAATGTAGTATGTTAAAAGTACTGGATTTGAATTGGGTTTCCATGTTTGGTAGTAGCCCTAGATCTCTATTCTTTAAGTGCCCTCGTTAGGTATAAGATTAGGAGTTCGAACTCATATGTACGTAACAATGTTATTGTTAAGTATTAGATCAAAAGTTTGAATTTGTGTATGTAAATTAAATGTCTTTTGGAGGCATGCTTTCGAATGAATCTGATTAGAACTCGACTAAATTAATTTTATAACTTGAGATGCGAATATCAATTTAGTAGGTAAAAACTAACAATTTTTCAAAAATCCTCATGTTTCATATGTTTTTCCTAATCAAATGTGACAAATTATATCATGTACGACATGTTCATTTCAAGTATGGTCATTATATTTTTTGTGCATGTTCATTTTTAATGTATTGTAAATCAAAATGAACGTTTAATACACTAAAAATAAACTTACAGGATAATAAATATGATCTTGTATAAAAGTTTCATTTTATGTAGACCCTAATTCATAGTATAAGCATGGGGTTAAATAAATAACAGACAACAAAATTGTGAATTGGGCCACATATGATAGCCTAAAGATTTAGGATTGTAAAGTTAGAAATGGGTCACCACTCATTCTTGGGCCAGCCAAGAAAACATATTTTAAAGACCTCTCTCTATTATTTGGGAGACTTACGGCCTGCTTTATCAAGCATTATTGCATGAACCGTAATCCACAACTATGATCCGCAAATTTTATTGTGGACCGCGATCCACAATACATGGTAGTCCATGCATTAAAACGGTGTCGCTTTGATTAATGAAAAGAAACGGAATTCGTTCTGCAAAAGTAATTCTATGTTTATAACATATTCAACTTCTTTTTATATACACTGTAATTTCCTTTAAACACAACTACAATTTCATTCGACATTATACACTCAAATATGTGAAACTGTTAGTTAATTTCATTTTATATATACTATAGTTTCATTACAATACAACTACAATATCATTTCAATATAACTACAATTTCATTGGACAATATACACTGAAATATGTGAAACTGTTAGTCAGTTTCATTTTATATACATTGTAGTTTCCTTTCAACACAACTACAATTTTTTTTCGATATAAATACAGTTTCATTGAAAATATACACTCAAATATGTGAAACTGTTATTTAGTTTCATTTTATATACACTGCAATTTCATTTCAATACAACTACAGTTTCATTTTGATATAACTACAATTTCATTTGATAATATAAAAACAAATGTGAGACAATATCATTTGAGATGAACTGTAGCTTCATTTGCGGAGCTCCGTTAAGATATGACAGCACTGTTCTGTCGTTTCTAGACAATGGTCCATGATATAACAACTGGCTATGACCACGGTTCAAAAATACACAAAGAAGATTATTCTAACATATAAAGTACATTGTTCTAGCTCATAATGTGCATTGTTTTACTTCAAAAATTTCATTATAACACAAAGTACATTATTCCAATTCATAAAATACATTGGGGGTGTTTGGCAAACGGCTGATAGCTAGTTGGTTTAGCTAGTAGTTGATGGCTGATTGCGTTAACTGGTTTGACCAGCTGGTTGTATTAGCTGGTTATAAAAAACTGTTTGGTAAATTAGCTGTTTACTAGTAGCTGATTAAATGTAAAATGACATTTAAGGATATTATTATTATTATTATAAAATAACAAACACACCACCCATTTAAAAATAAATCTCATTTATTTTAAAGGATAAAATAGTCAATATACCCATTGTTTCCAACCAGTTGATACAAAAAATTACATTCATTAGCTTTTCAATTTTCAGCTTATTGGCCCAATAAGTCAAAGTCAATAAGCCATTTACCAAACACTTCAAAATAGCTTATTGGTTGGTCAAAAAGCTAAACTTGGTCAAATAAGCTAAAATTTGGCTTATAAGCCAATAACCAAACACCCCCATTATCTTATAACTAAAAGTTCATTATTCTAACTATAAGCATACAAAGCACATAATTTTTTAACATCAGAACGACATCATTTTGAACCATGGTCGACACAATAATTTGTCCTACTTTATATAGCGTAATTATTTTTTAGTACTTTATAGCGTAATTTATTCATCAAACCCAGTTCAAAATTTAGTATTGTCATTCTTTTAAGTAGTTTTATTATATGAGTTTTTTTTTTTAATACTATTGACTTTATTATAATGTAGTATCTGTTTATACATATTTTTTCAATCTTAACCTACTGTTCATACAACGTATTTTTTATATGAGCTCTTAAATTATACTTTCCTCACTTTAATCGTTTCATATTCATATGATAAGAAATTATAAATTATCTTGACTTGAGTTCTAAAAGAAATTATAATATCAAAATTTTAGGTGAGAGAATAAAAATAAAGAGTAAAATTTAAAAGTGCAAGTATATTTTCCTTCTTTTATACTGGGAAAATACTGAGTGATTTAAAAAAAAAATGAAAATAAGGTGATCCTGCAAATCTGCAATTAGACAAACAGATAAGGGAGGGAGGGAGACAGAGAAGAAGTACAAGAATGGCGGCGGCGGCGTCGTTTCAACCCCGCCTTCTCTCTACCTTTGTCGGGGACACTAGCTTCTTCTACTCGGCGAACTCACTACATCGCCTCTTCAGCTGCAATCCAGGTCTGATAATATTCCGCTTTTTCCTTCTCTCTGCAATGTTTGTACTACGCGCATCAAGTGTTTGATGTAATTACACTAACCTTACATCCTTCGTTACTACACATGCCCACCTAGATGAAGATGAGTAGGCACTAGGCAGAGACTTTACATTTGAATTGGCACCATTTTTTCTTGTTAAGTGTTGAGAATTGCTTTGGTGTTTTACTTCAATCTAACTTTGATTTTTCGCACAAACTAACTTTGATTTTTCGCACAGGAAGTAAACATGCGTCGATGCAAATGTCCAGATCATTTTCGGGATTGACAAATCTTTTATTTAATAGAAGGTATACTGTTTAGCCATTATGTGCATACAATCATTTCAGCTACATGAACACTGATGCAGCATCTTTAGGGATGTTTTCACTCATACCCATTTGTTTATCTAAATATCTTGGAGAGTGTTTGAATTGAAATAGACCTAGATAGTAGAGGACTGTGTTACCATTTTTGTTATAGGTAACAGTCTTACTATGGTTGCAAACTTTTTTTTTTTGTCCTCTTTAAAGCGATTTTGCTTATATAGGGTCTGGTCTTATGTAGCATCTCTTATTGTAGTTGCACACTCTGTTACTATGCTGAATTCACTATTTATTTATTTGGATTAATTTCAGTACCTCTGCATTCTTGTGTCTAAGATTGTTTCCTCATGTTACTGTTCTTCACTTCTACTAAATGTCCAGAAACATTGATGCTAATCCCAATGGCAAACGTGCACGTTTGAAGCCAGGCAAAGTCTCTCCTTGTAGACCAGTTCCTGATCACATACAGAGGCCTCCATATGTGAATTCTAGAAAACCACCTGGGATTTCTAGTGGACCAGAAGTGCATGATAAAAAGGGGATAGAAAGGATGAGAGCTTCAGGAAGGCTTGCAGCACAGGTCCTTCAGTATGCTGGGACTTTAGTCAAGGTGATCCCTGTTAAAAATAATTTTTCTTTTCTTCCTTCTTTTAAAATAATTTTTTTGGTATGCCTGACTGGAGGAGAATGGAAATCCAAGATTGGCAACTTTTTATCAGTTTACAAGTTATCTTTTGTACTTCAGTTATGTTGCACCAAGATGAACGTGTGACCATTTTGCAATAACATCATATTAAAAATAGTTTTTGGATGAAAACTTACTGCTCTAAGTTGACTATGGGCTCATCTTTTATTCTTATTTTGTCCATGTTTTTGCTTTGATTTGTTTATAATGATGGATGCTTATGACATTCAGAAGTGCTGCCTTGTGTTTTTCATTGTTGATCTTTTGGAATATAATTTGTATTATTCCTATACATTGGTCGGGTACTTCATGAAATGCTTATATAGACTTATTTTAGCATAAAATTAGTCGATGTACACAGTACACAATGAATGAACAGTAAATCAAGATCACTTGATTCACTTCCAATAAGTTAGATTGATGCTACCACATTTATTTAAATCTCGGTATTTACTACTTTTGGCAGCCAGGCATCACAACAGATGAAATTGACCAAGCTGTTCACCAAATGATCATTGACAATGGAGCATACCCATCCCCTCTTGGTTATGGTGGATTTCCAAAGAGTGTATGCACTTCTGTGAATGAGTGCATTTGCCATGGAATCCCTGATTCACGACCACTTGAGGTTTGCTATAATTTTAATTTTTTCTCAAGCTTTAAGTTTTTCGCCACTGAAGACCTAAAGCTGATATTTCTCTTGGCAACCACTGATATTTGATGTTTCAGGATGGTGATATAATCAATATTGATGTTACTGTGTATCTAAATGTAAGTTTCTATGGAGGAATCTGTATACTCAATATTTACTTTTAGCTAGTAGCACCCACCAATCCATTGAAACTAAATATTATGCTGTATAAAATGGTGGCTGTTACAACTATCTCATTGTAGTCTATTAAGGAATAAAGTGAAACCTCACTCTGTTTCATTCACTGATTTGATTTTTATATACAGGGTTACCATGGTGATACATCAGCCACATTCTTTGTTGGAGATGTTAACGAGGAGGCCAGAAACTTAGTGCAGGTGTGGTTTCCTGGTTGGCAGATACACTTTCTGATCTGCATGTCTTTTTCCCCTTTTACAATAAAAGAGCAGGTTTTTTGTTTATAAAGATAGAGTTATTTGATCCAGCACAAGCTAACTATCATTTCTTTCCTGTTTTCTATCAAATTTAAGGGCACATTTCAAAATGAACGATACTGTTTTTGAATCACATTGAAATTTGCACATCATTTCTGTGGATTTAGGCTTGCTGACGTCAACTCGTCAAGTCATCAAGGCCTCAGGATAACAATTTGGGACCTTGTTCAATTTGATTGGTTTCAATAAGTTAAATTTATTGGGAAGCCACTCCAAATTAAAAATCTGATTATAAGGCATAAAAGATCACAATTTTTAAAAGCAGCAGTAAATTTTGTTACTAGACTATTTCTTGTGCCAGGTGCATCATGCAATGAAATATTACTCATGCACTGTGCATATTTATACTTATTATTATATTATTATTCTAAATTAATCTATGATGCTCTTTAGTTTCAGCTCTTTGCAATTGTCTAGTCATGTAGGTATAGTTCTAGATACGCTTCTCATAAGTGCAATTCATTGCCTCATTTATTAGGTAACTAAGGAGTCCTTGGATAAGGCAATATCAATTTGTGCCCCTGGAGTGGAATTTAAAAAAATTGGCAAGACAATACAGTAAGTTGTCTCCATAAGTCTGATTTCTGGAACATTATGATAATTTTCATAGTAATAGTGAATATAGGATTTGTGATGAGATTTTTGCTTGAAATTAATGTTTCCGTGTGTAGTGACCTTGCAGATAAACATAATTATGGCGTTGTACAACAATTTGTTGGCCATGGTGTGGGACGTGTCTTTCATAGTGATCCAGTCATTCTACATTACAGTAAATTCTCCAAACCATTTTACTCAACCAGTGTTTCATAAAGTTTACAGTTGCATTCTAGATATATTCTTTGTTCTTGGTCTGCTGATGGTGCATGGAACAATAAACTTCATTAATACTTTTGGTGACAGAAGTGCATTCATTATAGTTGATTGGGCTGATTCATGTTCATTTCATGTGATGCTTTTTCCCTGTCGTAGGAAACAATGGTCGAGGGCGCATGGTTCTCAACCAGACATTCACTATTGGTAATATTTTTGTTTCCATATTTCTCCTCATTGACGTGGCTTTCCCCCGACGATGATGCTGATTTTTGCCTTACTCTGACCCTCACCCTTCTTAACATGTTGTACACGTACAGAACCGATGCTGACAATTGGCAGCATACAGCCTATAATGTGGGACGACGACTGGACTGTTGTTACAGAAGATGGTAGCCTGTCTGCACAATTTGAACACACCATTCTAATAACTGAAGAGGGTGCTGAGATTCTTACACAGTGTTAAAAAGGTAGCAGAAGATAAGTTGAAGGTGGTATTCTTTCAAGTATACACCTTTTCATTATACAATTGGATTGACAGGTTGCAACTAGTAAAAGATTATTTGGTGTTAAGATTATTCTATTCTATGAGAAAACAGTATTCATTATTTTAAATTAGATGCATCTGTTATCTAAACTACATTTTGTTTGAATTTCAGATAGAATAAAGCATGATATCAGAATGCTGTGTCGCTTTCGTATTTTCAAATGCATAGCTTACGGCCTTACGCCAATTCCAAAAAATTGTTTTTTTTGAACTAGTAAATATAGTATTACGGATAAGAAATCCCGAGTGACGTATGTAATTCCTAATTCCTCAGATTTATATTATCAATCATTGATTATATCTTATGACCTACACCGTGTGGATTATGCACTTATTATTTATGTAATCAGGCTACCTGCGGAGGAATTCTTAGAGACAGCCATGGTGATATATTTACTTGTTGAAGTGGGCATGTATAAAATCAAGTGGTTGACTATCTTGTGGATATAGTGCTTCGTCAGAGCAACGAGCGGATGGAGTTGATTGTGCCACCTCTTGGGATTAATCAACAAGTGATCGACTGAGTCCAGCCATCTAGAGAAGTCAGTAAAGTTGATTTTTGAGTCCCCTTCCCTTTGATCTTAAAAAAAAAAAAAAAAAAAAAAACAAAACAAAACAAAACAAAAAAAAACAAAAAACAAAAAACAAAAAAACAAAACAAGTTTCGAAAGTAGTGGTCGAATAGGTAAAACATGATTCTTATACATAAAAATTACAAGCTCAATTGCTGCCAACATTCTCTTAGTCGAACCTCTCACATAAGATTTTCTAGTGTGGTTTTCACGTCTTATGTGATTTGTAGACTATTACATAGGAGTGGAGTTTAATTAGTGTATATCCTAAAGGTTGCGAGTTTGTTTGGTGACTCAAAAAAAAAATGTTATTGGCAATTGATTATATTGTAAGGTAACCTAAATTTATAAAAGATAAGTTTTAGAAGAAGCGGCAATACCAAATACATACAAAGACAAGTTTTACAATAAGTGCCAATACTAAATACATACATTTTTTCTCTTCAAAAAGAATACATACATTTTTAATATGATCACATTATGTAATCTTACTAATCCTTAAAATTGTTTTTGTTTGATTAATTTTTTGTATAACAATTTGTATATGAATAATCAATTTTTTTTTTAATAACTAAAACAAATTGCCAAGGATCTTGTGGTCCAGTGACACCAAGTTGCTCCTTTATATGGGAGACTGAGAAAGAAGTTATAAATATATACTGCATTGTAATAGATCGAGTCAGTAGTATTCAGAAAAAGAAAAAAACAAAACCAAACTCTTTCCACTTAAACTACATCTATCACACTTCTAGTTTTGATTGTACAAGTTAATTATAGTACTCCGTACTAATGTATGCAAATTATTATGTGGACTTTCAAATTCTACTCTCACTTTTATATTTGATGTAAACATTTTTCTTAGAACTCACATGATGAAAATAGTTTATCATGGTTTATAAAGGTAAAATACAGTTTGAATGAGATCAAGTGCGACTTCCAATAATGGCGGAGCTTAGACGCCATAAGCTTCGGTAAACTACCTAATTAACGTAACGTGTAATTTTCTTAATTTGAAAAATTAAACTAGCTGTAATTATGTGATGATATACATTCCAAAGTCAAAGTCATCCTTGCATAGCTTGCTTAATTTAGTTCGTGATTAATTCAATCTTACTACTATTAATCACGCCATGACTCACATGGGAATTTTTAATTAGCACTTAATCAATAGCATCGCTGATTCTTCATTCTATATATGAAGTCAATAACCATTACAACATCATAGATATATGAGTGGCGATGGAGGGAAGCACTGTCGCCTCAAAAAACCGGCCACCGCCCAGCTCCGGCAACCTGATCACAGTTCTCAGCATTGACGGCGGAGGAATAAGAGGAATTATTCCCGGTGTCATCCTTGCCTATCTAGAGAAACAACTTCAAGTATGTAACTACAAGAGATTACTGTAAATTTCATTTTTGTACGTAGGTGTCTTGTGATCTTAGCCGATTAAGGGTTACTTTGAAGATGTAGTTACTCCGATATCAATTTTTGAGATCAAACGTTTATCATTACGTATCTCAAAAATTATAATTAGTAGTAAATACGCAACTACCTTTTCTTACTCTATTGTGTAACAATCAGCGTATAACTAACTCGGATTAAGAAAGTTAATAGGTTATTCATGCTAAGAATCAAAATTGTAACTCGATTATCAAGTCTAACAACTTTATCAATTTGGCTCGCACCAGTTTCCTAACACATTTTGTTTAACTGGCACAGGAGCTGGACGGTGAGGATGCAAGGATCGCTGACTACTTCGACGTGGTTGCGGGAACCAGCACCGGCGGGCTTGTGACGGCGATGTTGACAGCGCCTGACAAAGATAAACGCCCTTTGTATGCTGCCAAGGATATAGTTCCTTTCTATCTCAAGCACTGCCCCGGCATCTTTCCTCAGACTAGGTTGTAATTAAGGAAACCAATTAACTAATCTCTCTATACTTTGCTATCTCATTTTGTGTGGTTAACAAATTTGATTACCTTTAAAAAAAAAAAAGATTTGACTGAAGTTATTTTTTATTTTTTATAATTTAAAATTTATTATTAATACTCCGTATATAAAATTTATAAATTTAGAAAGTATATTAAAAATATGATTAAATAAACACGAAAATTCAAATTTAAAGATATTAAATAAAATAAACAAGCCAAAAACATGGTCTAGTGACACCCGTTTATATTCAGTGGAGTTAACTGTTGACTCTTACTTTCAGTAGGTTGAGAAAGTAGATATGAACAGAGTCAGTAGACTTCTAACTAGCTGACAAGCTTAAATCAATAAGGTTAATAGGTGGCTTGTTTTGAAACTTGAAAGTTGAACTTGAACCTATTAAATTAACACTAACCAATTAATTTGGATGGGTTGCTCCATTCGTTGATGATTTCTTGATCTGAGGTTTTGTTTGTGTTTTAATTTGATTTTCAGCGGGCCGTTTTCTTGCATTATTGATCTGTTCAAAGCTTTCACTGGGCCTCGCTATAATGGGGAATACCTTCACAAACTTGTAAGGGACATCCTGGGAGGTACAAGGGTGCACGAAACATTGACCAATGTGGTTATCCCTACCTTTGATATCAAGAATCTCCAGCCTACCATCTTCAACTCTTACGAGGTAATCCTCACACAGTTCACATTCGAATCTGTTCGTATAAGTAACAAAACTAAACTTTTTAGGACAATCCCAGTCAAAAAGGAAATAAATTAAGCTTTGTTGTTGAGAAATATAGGCACCAGAAGATTCCATTTGGGATGTGCAACTCTCAGATGTATGCATTGGCACCTCTGCAGCACCAACTTATCTACCAGCCCACTATTTCAAGAACTACGATGCTCAAGGAAAGGAACGAGAATTCAACCTCGTTGATGGCGGGGTGGCCGCTAATAACCCGGTACAACAACATTCGTACCCTTCTGGAATTATACATTTATGTTTATATATTATTTTGTACCCTTCTGAAACTATACATTTATGTTTATATTTTACTCTCTCCGTTCCGAATTGGATTTTTCATTTGTTTTTTTTTTTGCACTCTTTTAAGAAATTAAAGTATAGGTGTGATGTGCTTTTCAATTATGTCCCCAACTTTTTCACTTTTAGAAATAAAAGCAAAAGTCATAAGGATAAATTGGTAAAAGTAGAATGATGGTGATCAGTCATTATATCGTAGACCATGGATCATGATTGATACTGCAGTTGTGTTGAACGGATACTGCAATGGATGAACTGTCTCTGTTCCGCGCAACTACAATTTCCTTTCAACACAACTGCATTATCTTTTCAACACAACTACACTATCCGTTCAACACAATTGCAGTATTAGCCATGATCAGGTTCAGAATGCATCGCGGAACTAAAAAGGAAAGTAATACATGTAAAATGGGACAGAGTGAGTATATATATATATATATATATATATATATATATATATATATATATATATATATATATGCTGGTTACGTTAAAGAGGTGAATGAGTACGTAATTAGATTCATATTGATGCATGATATATAGACTCTGGTGGCGATCGGCGAAGTGACTAAGCAAGTGATGAATGAGCACTCAGATTTCTTCCCCATAAAGCCATTCCAGTACGACCGGTTACTGGTATTATCGGTGGGGACAGGCACCGCGAAGAACGAGCACAAGTACGACGCTCAAACGGCGGCTAAATGGGGGCTGTTTGGGTGGCTCTTCAACGCCAAATCTTCTCCGTTAACCGACACCTTTTCTGATGCAGCTACCGACATGGTTGATTTCCACAACTGTGTTGTCTTCCAATCTCTTCAATCACAGGATAACTACCTCAGAATCCAAGTATATATTTCAATAATCTTCCATGTCTTAATTATTCCCGAGTTTTACTACATGGACTCTCATTCTGTACTCTCTCATTTTTACCCTATGATGTAGCAAGATATGATATGATATATTTATCTGTGATCCCAATGAAAGTGACAACATCAAAATTTTATGTGACAGGTGTAGAATTTGGGAGTCCAAGCAATAATTTCTTAAAATTCTGTTTGGTACCCTGCTAGAATCTGATTAGTTTAATACTGATCTGATCGTCGCAGGATGACACGTTGACCGGGGATCTGTCATCCGTGGATGTTGCGACAACGGAGAACCTTGAAAATCTTGTGAAAGTTGGGGAGGGGCTGCTGGAAAAACCGGTGTCCATGGTGGATTTGTCCACCGGAGAATATAAACCTGTTGAAAATGGACGCACAAATATGGAAGCACTTCAAAAGTAAGTAGGATAGTAGTATGCAGCTTGTAGCAAGGCACAACTTTATTTTTTTTTTTATAGACAATTAAGACAAATATCATATTTTCGAGAGCAAGGTATCGTGCATGCCTTTGTCTTTTTATCGGCTTTCGCTTAACAATTCTCTTGGCACCATTAGCCCACTCCTAACAAAGGCACAATTTTATTTTCGGGTCATCACCTTTTTAAGAAGTAGGGTGCTGGAAGTTACCATTTTCCAGTCCCAACATGTATAGTAATTACTTAGTAATTAATTAAGGTTACAAGCTAAATTTGACTCCAAACTGTAGCAGTCTATGGACTTTCTTGATTTGAACAAAACTGAAAAATAATACTCGTAATAATAATTTATGAAAAGTCATTAATTGTTTGTGTTACTAAGTTTCTGATTCATTTGGTGCATATATGTATGTAGGTTTGCTAAACTGCTTTCTGATGAAAGGAAGACGAGGGGCTCCACAAATGGCGCAGCTGTTCAATCCTCAGACTGATGAGCTACGATGATGTCTCCTCGGAGACTGCCTTGCCATCCATGTATCCGGGGTTGTTTATTATAACCATTATGTATGTATCACGAAAAAATAATAATAAAATACTGAATAAAAAATAACCATTACCTACACTCCACTCTATATTCTCGATTCAATTGCTCCAACGTGTAAAAAATAACCCATCTTTGTATCATCAATAAATTCAGCAAAAAAAGGTGGCCAAGCAAGTTAAGTAATTTATTTCACCGTGTATAGTCCTTATTATGGGCCATGCATGCGACTAGGCCCAAAATGAAGGACTTCATGTTTCGACTCCATCTTTATTATAGCTTAAAGTGGGCTACCACACAATATATGTTATACCATTGTTAAAAAAAAAAATAAAATCCAATAATTACTTTCACTTGTTCAATCTTGTCCTTGTCCATGTCCTTATCGTAAAATATTAGTCAATGATGTAAATTGCGATATAAGCTTTAATGTCTATAAGTTTTTAATTACTTTAAGGAGTGTTTTGCCACTTCCAAAGTTCAATCCGATATGAATATAATTAAGGTGTATTTGATTGACATGTTTAGCTATCAGGAATAAGTATCAAAGTCATTGTTATTGTTTTGTTGACAAGTTTTTAGAACACTATTATTAGTTTTTATTACCCCTTAGCTTAATTACAAAACTCATTCCATAATAAAATAAAAGTTTCATTTCCTTCCTCTTCCCCTTCCCCAACTATTAATATTTAATAATCATTCTCATTACACCCTACTACCAAACATGCAAAATACTTCACCAAAATATATTACCATTACAAAGTATTTGATACTCATTCCAATTTCCATGTGCGAACCAAACACACCCTTAGTCTTAATGTGTGGAGTGTATCATGAGTGATGCATGATTGCACATTTGCACAATTGCACATGAGTGAAGCCAATTGAGTTTACTTGAAAAACAAGGTTAAACCACTATTCAATGGTCATATAGCAAAAATTTAATACGTCCTTTACAGAAATCACTCTATAATATTTATTACATAACATGCATGTATATTGATATATTACGCGAATTCTTTATTAATTCATCAATAAATTGGTAATTCACAATCAATTTGAAAATGAAAAAAATTTCTTTCTTTTATGACTATTAAAGCAAATATTATTTATCTTTCCAAAAAAAAAAAAAGCAAATATTATTTAGGAATTTAATCCGGCAACTTAAGCCAGTTGGTAAGCATAGTTTTTAACGTAACTTTGATAAGGGTGTGATATGTATTAAAAAGAAAAAAAAAACATTTTTAAAGGATAAAATTGTGAGAACCCTAATGGGTGGGGATATAAACAATCAGAAGAGATTGGCGTGAAGGGCACGTTTGTAATAGAAATTAAAGAACCCTTGTTTCACGCCCTCGTTATCTCCTAGACTCCTTGCCGAGTTGCCGTTTACAATATAAATTACACCTTGTTAAAGAACATAAACAAATCAGTCATTCCAATGTGATACCGATGTCGGTGACATGCATTGTTCAAATGTTTTCGCAAAAATGTTTCCCACCAAATTTCACCCTCCTTCCTTCCTATTTTTTCGCAAAAATGTTTTTCACCAAACACTATGTTTAGAACTTTTCAGTGTTTAGATGAGAAAATATGGTCAATATAAATTGTGGTATTATAAAAGGAAAATATGTTATTTTTTAAAGAAAATTAACTTTTCTTGATTTTTTTGGAAGTCATTTTTCAAGTCTTCCTCAAACATTTGACCTTTCGTTTCTTCCACAGTTCTTTTTTTGCTCTCACCTCACCATCTGAAAGTGTTTCCCGGCCAAAAATTTCTGGAAACCAGTTTAGCCGATTGGTTTTTTTTTTTTTTTTTTTTTGTTTGTTGTGTTTCCTAGACATTGTTATTTTGTTGCGATTTTTCTGTTCATTTTATGAACACACAAAGACAATTTTCTGATGTACAACCAAACAGGAAAAGAAAATGTTGTCTGAAATGACTCACATTTTCCATCACAAAGTTATGAACACCCCCTCTGGGGATCAAACATGTGACCTCCCACTTGGGAGAGCCACAGCTATGCCGCTTGATCACCGGGTCTTTGGCTATCTCATAGCCATTTATTTATTTTGACTTGCGATTTAAATTTAAAGCTGATTTTTAGGGACTTTAGGCAGTGGATAAGTACTTAGTATGTAGTGGTTTAGGAAATTAAGGTTATTTTAGTCATTGAATTCCCTCAACCTTCTTCATTCTCTCATTTTTTCACTCCGGATTATTCGCTTTTCCCTAACCTTCTTTACTAGTACAAAACGGAACAAATAAATATGACTTTAGGCTAGTTGAAGCACTCACTTGCCAGAACTCTATGACATGGTTGTTGTGAAGAGGCGATCGTGAGGTTATTTTTGAGACCGATTGCTCAAATATATTTTATAGCCTCAAGCACCAACGTGAGGGCTAATCTTACGTGGGTATTATAGTGCGCATATATTTGTCTTTGATGTCCTCCGTTATATTCGTAGGTCTTTAAATGTTGTGACACACTATCGCCAAGTTTATTGGTCACATCTCTAACACAGTCTGTTGGGATGACGTTATGTCCGATTTATTCGTTCTATGATTTAATAATATTTTTTAAAATTTTATTTTGCCTCAACTAAATATAAATATATGTACCATTCAACTATCAATTTAAACTTTTAATTGAAATATAACTCTTATTGCTACCAAATTATAAATAAATAAATAAATAAAAAGAACATAAATAATTAAATGATACACTAATGTGAAATAAGAACTAAATTATACACTGCACAAAGTATGAATTAATATATTCTTAATTAAGCCCAAACAATTATGTATAGATGAATTATTAGACTATATATATTAGATTATAAAGTGGGAACAGCATTCATGGGTGTAGAGGGTCTACACCAAGGATTAATAGCCCATAAAAGAAAGGGAATGATGGCTAATAATTAAAGCTACATATATACACACACTTTATTTTCATCCAAATCCAATTTCTACTTATTATTATATTCTTTCATTCATTGCAAACAGTCCACTCAATCAAAGGGTATCTTGAATTATAAGCAAAGCTTAATAATAATCCAAATGCAACACCCTGTTCAACATATTCAAATATCTGCAACGGACAACTCACGCCTGCAACAAAATATATTATATATATTCAATAATGTTTTTCTGATGCTAAAAACAACATTTTAGACCATTTTTTAAAGTCAATTTTAATCCAACAAATTGTTACAGTTGATAAACAAATTAAGCAGTTAATTTAATTGTAAGGCTAAAAGATCCGTTTGTATGTCTTGATTGAATGATTAGTTCCGTCTCACCCTGTGATACGCCCTTAATTATAATTATGTAGCTTAATTAGGAAGAATTAATTATGTTTTGGGAATTAGTAGGATAACTAGGATGGTAATTAGTGGCAGAGAATTATGCATATATGATATATGATTACCTTGTATAGTTAATATAGTTTTAGTAGGTTAATTATTATAGATTTTAGTAAATTAGTATAAATAGGTCTATTGCATATGTAGATTGAAAAGCAGAAATATATTGTTATTATATTATTTTAGCTATTTTTCTTGGAGCTCTCACATGTTCGAAGTGTAGATTTAGAGTTTATCGTGACTCGAATACGGTTATGAGTCAGAAACTTGCTCGAAAGGTTTCCATCCGTTATGGTACTATCTAGGATGGTAATTAACATCCTATATTATATTGTCGAAGGTAATATTTGAAAGTGTTTGTCTATAACTGATCGACTTAAACCAAGAAAGTAAAAAATTGCTTTCACCTTATACCTAAAGGTGTGAAACCCGTTTACAACCAAAACCAGCAAATGACCATAATGGAATAAATCAGTCTAAATTGTTCATAACTTACCGGCTCAATCCAAGAAGACACCCTAGACCACTTACACTAAATGTTGAACCTGTAATCTTATGGTTACAAGCCAACACTCAAACTAACTCGACTGGAGTTGTTTCATTTTGTTTTAATCTTTAAGTGATGAGAAAAACTTACAGTTACTATATCATGTGTGCGCTCCGAATTTTATAATCAAACGTTAAAATTTTATGGTTGTTAATACAACAGCTGACCAATTTGGTTGGGTTGTCCGATTTGGTTTTATTAATTTATTGTATACATGCATTGCTAGTTGCTACCCTAAATGGCGATTTAGGTACGACCACATGCGTTGGTGTCAACAATTTTATAGTCACAAGAAATGGTGATATGCTGATATGCCCCAACTCACCAAACCAAAGTAAATCTTGACTGAAAGAGACTATGAAAAATCTGGAAAATCCTGACAGAGAAGAAAGAAAATTAATCGTGACTTGGAGCAGAGAGCCTTCGTCTTCCCCAGCTGTGACGCCATTAATGCCCTCGGCTCTCGTGCGCAACAGTTGACCCACCACCCAACCCGTCAACGAGGGCTGCGGGCTCCCGTCTCAGCTCATTATCAGCCGAGTATAAATAGTGAAGTATAACAATATACGCGCTGCGTAGTATAGGATATACATAGGGATACCGAGTTTCACCTCTGTAATGGCTGAAGAAGTATGTTTCTTCTCAAAGGTCAGTTTTTTATGCTTTATTCTTTCACTATAGCTTTAATCTCTTGTGGGTTTTTAAGCTGGAGATTACTGTTAGTAATTTCTTATGACATTGTAAGGCATTGAAGGTTAGAGTTTTAGAATTTGTTTAGTTTCTGGGTGTAATTCTGGTTGTGCAGAAAAGAAACCAAGATTTACTGTGAATATTAGTGACTGATAAAGGGTTAGCTAATAAATTCCGTAATCTGCCTTTTGCAAATCTTGATATGAAATTGAAATTTAGCATTTAGTTTAAGATAGAAATTAAACAGCCACATTGAGCAGAAACCCTGGGGATTGTTGTTTTATTTGTATATTTTTTTTCTTTGATTGTATTCATTAGTTTACACTTTACAGTGTTGATTTTGCATTCACATTTCTGAATTATTGTTTATTAATGCTTAGTAATAATTGATATTCTTGTGCTCTTTCCTATGGATAAGGTTTTGTGTTTAACAACCTTGTTTGGTTGTCCTTCTGTATGGTTGACAGGACACTCTTATAATAAGACCTCCAAAGAAATCTCCAGCTCTGTTAAGGATGATAGTTGTGGTAGTTGCTATGGTCTGTGGTGTTTATATCTGCACAGAATGTCTAAAACAGTCTAACACTGACAAAGAAAACAAAATCTTGAACCTTGAAGTGATTGAGAGGCCTTGTGATGAGCTCGATACAGATCGATCCCAGATTCCTTATTTACATTATCCAAAGCCAAAAACGTTTAGCAGGTAGGTCATAGGCGTCTTGTTGGTGAAAACGTTTCTGCAGCCTATCAATGCAAAGCTTATATATTTTGTTGTTATTGTTAGGGCTGAATGCGCGTGCAGCCCTGTTCGGCTCTTTGCAATTCTGTCGATGCAAAGGTCCGGGAGTGGATGGTTTGAGACACTGTTGAATAGTCATGTGAGCGTAAGCTCCAATGGCGAAATATTCTCGGTTAAGGAGAGGCGAGATAATATTTCTTCTATCATGGAGACACTAGATAGAGTTTACAATCTGGATTTGTTTACTAGTGCCTCGAAGAATCACTGTTCAGCTGCGGTTGGCTTCAAATGGATGCTTAACCAGGTAACAGCTTAGTAGTATCAGATTTTTATTCCAAAAAAAGAGAGACTGATTTAAAGGATCCTTTATATAGTGTGTTGTATTATCTCTTGGACTAGCTGTCGTATTCTTTGAACATCATTTTGATCTTTTTTTTTTTGCTGTCCTTTAAATACACTCAAGTTGCATTAGATAGAAAATACGGAGTAGCATATTATCCAGTAATTTTTTCATTGGCACGGGAATAGCAATATTCATTGTTGTACATAGCTGGCTTTAATGGGATGAAGTCATCGCCTTTGTATGCTACTCCTCACTTCTTGAAGATGCTATTTGATGGTGAAAATTCACCCACGATTCTGTAGTGAATTATTCACGTATGGATAATGTTGGGTGGAGGCCGGTAAGGGCCAAGTCCAGCATCATGTGGCTAGGGAGATTGTTGGGCGGAGGCCAGTAAAGGGCTAAGTGTGGCTCTCGAAAACGTGTGGTGGTATATGGAAATAAAGTTGCCCATTTGCTATGATATGAACTATAGCTTTTGGCTTAGTGATAAGTGCTTGACCCTAACGAGTGTTATTAGTGCTAGTAACTGTGTTCTCTTGCTTGATGCAGGGGCTGATGGAGCATCACAGAGAAATCGCTGAATACTTCAATGAGAAAGGCGTTTCGGTGATATTTCTCTTCCGAAGAAACCTACTCCGCCGAATGGTTTCAGTTCTAGCGAATTCATATGACCGATATGCTAAACTCTTGAACGGGACACACAAGTCTCATGTACACTCAGCTGAAGAGGTCTGCCTGCCCGTTCTGTGTTTTGTGCAAAACTCGTATCCATAATCTTATACTGTCTAAGCTTGATCACTTTATTCGCGTTTTCTAGGCTGGCACTCTTGCTAAATACAAGCCCGCGATCAATACAACATTGCTGGTGATGGATTTAAAGCGAATGGACCTTGCAGCCGGGGAAGCACTGCAGCACTTCAACAACACACGCCATCTCGCCCTTTACTACGAAGATTTAGTTAGAAACCAAACTGTAAGTACTCCCACAACACGCCATATATTGTTCTAAAGACTTCAAATTCTTCTCCGTTTGCTCAGTTTCCCACCTTCTCATGCAGAAAATGGTAGATGTCCTAAAGTTTCTGAGACTGCCTCCGAGGCAGCTGAGTAGTCGCCAAATTAAGATCCACCGGGGAGCGTTGTGGCAGCATGTCAAGAACTGGGACGACGTTAACAAGACGCTGAAAGGAACAGCGTACGAAAGGTTCTTACAGGCTGACTATTAATTTGGTGTGGTCTTCATTGATGATCCAAGATGTGAATACAGCAAGCTTCAACTTTTTTTTTTTTTTTTCCTTTCTAAACCTGTCAGTTATAGATCCTTTGCCCTTTTATTTACCACAGAAATCATGTATAGCGAAGTGAACTAACTTAATTTAGGCAGCATTAAGGATAGTTCTTACATTTCTCCAAGCATCCTTTTTCTTTGTCCTTTGGTTTGGTGCTATGCTCTTGTTTGTATTGGTTTGTTCAGCTGAGAAACTTTTAAGTTTTAACCATTTTGTAATGAGAAAATGTCACCTTTTCTTTCCCTCTGAAATAGAGAAATAACAAGTTGTCTGCCAATTGTTTGAAAAGTAATTCTTTCTTTAACGCAACTCTAATAAACTAATAGTAGGTGCTCAGGGGCGAAAATTTGGCTTTGTTAAGAATTGAGAGTTTAAAAGTAACAATGTATATAGTTGAAGAATTAAAAAAAAATGTTATTTCTCTTTAATTCAAAGACAAAATGTGTTATTTTTCATTTCGTAATTAAATTGACAAATTTTATCATGCAATTGGGGTTCACCTTATAAGGTGAATTTTAATTCAAGTTCATTTTTATTATAATGTAGGTTCATTTTAGTGTATTACAAGTTAGTTTTAAGTAGATTCATTATTATATTTTGACATTAAGTTTATTTTTTTAATCGAAGAGAGGGAAACCTCCCATAGAACGCCTCAATGGCACCCTTCAATTGTTCATGATGCTAATACGGTCTTCTTCTAAAATTCTAACCATATTGCTCAGTGGAGTTGCAAAGAAACATATGAGAAATAGTAACTTTTTAATTTTTACCCATCGTTCTCTTACATTGACAGATAACTGTTCTCAACGGCTTGACTCACAATATTTTACCTTTCGCAAATCACTCCTTATTATGTAAACCCTAATCCCAATACAAGTACCGAATTAAATTTTTGGGCCTGACCACCTTACACGTACAGTTACACAATGATATCACGGGGGGCATTTAACTTGGCAATTTATGCCGTGGACCCGGGTGCACCTTGCAAGGTGCACCCGGGTGGGTGTAACGGTGCTGTTAGTGGATTCACACTTATACAACTATAGATTCACAGTTACATAGTGATAGATTCAC
>CP025648.1:20040122-20080612 GCA_003576665.1 Ipomoea trifida | reverse complement strand
ATGTTGACTTTTTTTTTTAAAGTTATTATTATATATGGATAATTGGTATTTTGGTTTAAGGGTATTTACATGTGTATTTCAGGGTTGGGATTTGGGTCGGGTTAGGGTAGGGGTACAAATCCTCATTCCCGTCCCCGCCCCGTTAAAAAAGAAATTAAGTTTTTTCATTAGGATCGAATTAAATTAACATCTCTAATATAATAATGAGTGTATAATTATGAGAGTCATAATACAATATCCATCAACCATTCAAGAAAAAAGGGATACAGCTCGTGGTCTAATCATATTTTTTTTTATTAATTATGCTAATAATACATAAATAAATACCATGCCATTCATGCCCGGTTAAAAGATAATGCCATACACATGCATGAAGGTTTTGCATTCAAAGGTATTGACCACAAATGATTCATAATTTCAAAACTAAATTTTTAAAGGCTGCCCCCACCTGTCAGCAGTCACTCAATTTGATAAAGAATTGGATATGTGTTTTTTAATCTTCTTCTTCTTTCTTTATTCTTTTTTGGAATAAGGGCCAAATTGGCCACTGAACGTAACGCGAAAATGCAATCAGGCCACCCAACCCAAAAAACGTGCAATTAAGTCACTGAACAGCGCAAATAGCTTCGGATTCACCTGGTAGCCGGTTTCCAAGTCTTCTTTCCGGTTGTCCGCTGACATGGCTGATTACTTGGCATTAATTGCTGACATGGCTGATGACCTGGTTAGGGAGTTGAGCAAACCAACAAAAAATAGGTTGTACATTGTATTTCTTTCTTCCCAATTTTCTTATGGTATGCTGTGGATGGGCCAATTTGTTTCCACAGCCGCCAGAGCTCAAAATCAAAGCCACCGGAAAAATTTGGCTCTACTGGTTACGCCGATGCAGGCCACTGAAAAATCCGACGACATTATAGGCAACGGCTTATCCGATTATTCATTTACATTCTCGATGAGTGTTTGGCTGTCATTTTCCAGTCTCTTAACTCCGGCGACCGTAAGCGGTGCTCCCTCGTGTGCCGTCGGTGGCTCTAGATCGAAGGACAGAGCCGGCACCGTCTCTCGCTGCGCGCTCAGACGGAGCTTGCCACCGCGATTCCTTCGATTTTTTCGCGATTCGATTCGGTCACGAAGCTCGCGTTGAAATGCAGCCGCAGATCTGTAAATATCGGAGGCGCTGCACCTCAGATCTGTACAAATCCAACTCTCAGCCCCAAAGCTCGTTTCAATTAGTGTTAATGTGATTTGTTAATTAATTTGATTTGTTGTTAAATACTGAAGATGATTGGCAGTGTACAATGGAGGTCAAGCTTTGGGGCTCACGTTCTGGACACCAATATGCAGAGACCACAGATGGGGGAGAGGTTTGTTTTCTTGTTCAACCAAAGCACCTTTTATCTCCACCTTTTTCCTTCCATCGGCTTCCTTGGGTCACGACGTTGATTGATGAAGCTCAGCAGTGGCGCCGCCGGTTCTCATCCTCTGAAGTCGACGACATCCCTCCAAGCGCAGCAGTTGCGTGCGACGGTCACCGATGGCGGCAGCTATGAGCTTGAACAGTAGAGATCGTGCGAAGCTTCAGCAAACTCCGGTCCGTTCCTCCGGCGAGCTGCGAACAGCGGCTTTCTCTCTCCTCTCTATTCAGCGACGACGGCATGCGAACGAACTAGCGGAGGCGTTCCCCTGTTTCCGGCGCCAATGGCAGAGTTAAGCGGTGGAGGTTTCTCCCCCCTCCTTCTCATCGACGGCAACCGGGGTGCGGTGGCGGTGATGCAATGGAGGTCTGTACTCATTCGTGAATTTGGATTTGTGTTCTTACACGCTGTAAGCAACAAAAACTAAGGAAAATAAACAAAAAACAATTACTAATGCCAACTAATAAGCCAGGTCAGCAATCAACCGGAAAGGATCGATGGAAACCGGCTACCAAGTGAATCCGAAGCTATTTGCGCTGTTCAGTGACTTAATTGCACGTTTTTTGGGTTGGGTGGCCTGATTGCATTTTCGCGTTACGTTCAGTGGCCAATTTGGCCCTTATTCCTATTATTTTTGTAATTTATATCAACTAAAATTTTATATTAATAAGTAGTGACGACAAATATGTGTTGTTTTATATTTATTCTCAACACATACAAATCGACTTGGAAGGTGATGCATTTCAGATTGTGTGTGTCTGGAGGCACCATGGCAAATTATGCTATGGACCCAGGTCTATGTTCATAATTTTAAAACTCTATATTCACAATTTTGTTATATAGATTCAAAAATTGTGTTATACTCTATTGTCTTGTAGTGGAAGTGTACATTTACATATTGGGATTGCTAAGAACCCATACATAGAGACTCCGTTATTGTGGAAATAAGCTTAAGGCTACAAGAGCAAAGTATATATATTGTGTCGCGTAAAAGTCATTTTTTTAGAATTATAAAATTTATGTTTTTTTTAGTACATAAAATTTATGTTATTTATAGAGATTTTAAGATACAAGTCATTAGTATAAATAAGGTTATTCCACATGGCACGCTATGTGCTCTAACGTAATATTAGGACAACAAAACTACTGATTGTAACAAAGTCATTCAAATTATTGTAACAAACTCGGACGGAAAAGTTAAAAAAAAAAAAAGGGAAATGGTCAAATACACCTTCAAACTTTTGCTAAGGAGTCAATTAGGCCCTTGAACATTTGAAGGTTGCAATTAAATCCATAAACATTCTATTTTGGAGCAATTAGACCCACTGACCTGTTGGTGACTTGTGATTGCAGGTCAATTAGGTTTCCGGTGACCCTACGGCGAACATCCAGCTAAACTCCGGCAAACCTTAGCACTTAGATCAAAATTAGACGGTCGCTGTCGAAGAAGTCCGGTCGACGGAGATTGGCAATCTCCCATCGACAGAGAAGCCATCTCCGTTGACTAGAATGGTGACCAAACTGGTCGCCATCTCCGTCGACTGGAGGTGGTGACCAGTTGGTCGCCATCTCCAGTCGACGGAGAAGGTATCAAGTCGACTGGAGATGGCGACCAACTGGTTGCCATCTCCAGTTGAGATGGCGACCAACGCCATCTCCATCGACTGGAGATGGGTCGCCATCTCCACTCGACGGAGATGGTGACTGGATACACCATCTCCGTCGACTGGAGATGGCGACCCATCTCTAGTCGATGGAGTTGGTCGCCATCTCCAGTTGATGGAGATGGCGACCAATTTGGTCGCCTTCTCCGGTGACCACCGTTCGCCGGTGATTAATTTTGTCATAAACACCTAAGGTTCGCCGGAGTTTGGCCGAATGTTCGCCGTAGGATTGCCGGAAACCTAATTGACCTGTAATCACAAGTCACCAACAGGTCAGTGGATTTATTTGCTCCAAAATACAATGTTTGTGGATTTAATTGCAACCTTCAAATGTTCAAGGGCCTAATATTAACTCCTTAGCAAAAGTTTGAGGGTGTATTTGACCATTTTCTCAGAAAAAATGGTAACATTCTCTTGGGTTTTAGCATGTATATGAATACTCATCTTCTCAAACAGTATGGCTAAGCCATTGATCCGCTTTCAATAATCGAACTTCGAAGAAGAATTATTTATCCCAACAAGAATTAAACCTGATACAATTATTCCATTACAAACCAAACATACTATTGGATAACGTACTACTGATCTGAGATCCAACTCTAGAGCATCCCCAATAGGAAGATTTTCAAAGGTTTTTGCAACGTTTTTTGGCATGTGGAAGAGAGAGGAGAGTGGAGAGAGAAGATTTGGGTTGCCCAGCCGCAAGAACTTGATTTTTGGTGGATCTGCCAGGAGAGAGATAGTTAGAAGAGAGGCTCAGTGTTGCGCGTTTAGTGCACTTACAGCGCCCGGCTGACGCGTTGACTGCTTTGCGTTTTTTTTTTTTTTTTTTTTTTTTTGCATTAGGTATTTGGAGCCATAATCATGATTCATGAGCTGCGATATGATGTCCTTTCACAAGAATCTTCAAATTTTCTAATTGCAGTTTAGTCTAAAGGAAGGGATGTGAGCGAGAGACAGTAAAGCATGCACGATGAAGGATGACCATATATATCCACCATTATATATATATCATTCCCCTAATTAATCTCACTTATTGGCACTAAGAATAGAATCAACAGATCAGACTAATAACTTATATGCGACAGCGAAGAGTGCGACGGACCCTCGCCCAACTCCATGCGTGCAGTTTATGTTGACCGGACCGCCCTACCCTTCGCCGCCGCCCTCGTGTAGTTTGTCGCTACCCAAACACCTGTCCAACAACATTGTATTTAATTTAACAAAATCTCTTTAAAGGGGTTGATACTTGATATGTGTCATAGTCACTTCATTTTTTTTTAACGTTTTGTGGAGTTCTGTTTGTTGCTCATTCTTTTTTTTTTTTTTTAATAAAGAAAATTTACATGTACTATCAATTGTGTGTACTGTGTATTAGCATTAGCACTTGGCATTAGCAAAATTAAATGGCATATTCTTAGGGAGCTGAGAATCCATTCGACCTCAAGACGGCTGGCTAGGCGTGCAAGATTCCAAGATTCTCCGAGGTTCTCCCAGATTCCTATTGTACTTTGCGGCCGATAGTGACCGTCCGTTGGCGGTCAACCCCACTATGCCAGACTTGTGTATTGCAAGTGCCAGCTGCTATAATTCTTCGACAAAACCTAGTGTACTCATACTTATTATGACAGTGATGATTTATGGTGGACTCTGCTGGCGCCCCAACTACATATATACCTATATTCTCATTGATTTTTTTTAATAGATATTTGGCATTATTTGTCCATAAATAACGAAATTCTCTCATATCCAGAGTTCTTACACCCCAATTTGACAAGAATATTTATCATTATTTAAATATTAAGCTAAGTTAGAGTATATTTCGTTTAAAATGGTAATATTGATGCCATCAAACTACAAGTTACTTAATTGACATATGTTAAACTTATAATTTCAACATTATGAGATGCGCATGTTTCAATTTCAACGTTAGTTAATTTCAACAATGGTTAGTTGTGCCAATTATAATTTTTTTATTGGGGCCCGCCCAACATTATTATAGATATTTTGTTGGAAATACTTTATTTTTAACATTGATTCGTATAATAAAGCTTGTAATTAAGGTACTCACGGTGATTATGAGTGATGTATAAAAGTGAAATTACTGGGTGAAATTTCTTTCATCTCATTCTGTTAAAATATAAGGGTTAAAAGATGTATGCTAGAAAAGGTTATGAGTTCTTAAATGAGGTTTCTCATTCCTAAAATAATTTCTATTCCTAAAAGGAGGTTTCTCGTTCCTATTGAGAGAGAGTTTAATTAATCACATCTTATAAATACCCAAGAAAACTCTAGGGATTTCAAAAGGGTTTCAAGTCTCTAAGTTTTCTAGTCTCCAAGATTATTAGAGGTGTGATTAAGATATACAGATTAGAGAGGTGAAACATTCTTGATTATTTAATATAGAGATTACGTCACCTATGAAATCAAGTAAGTTTTATCTTTATTTATGGTTTAATTAAAAATTTATGTTCATGAACATTGTTTAGTTGATTGATTTGATTTACACGTGGTTCAGTGTTCTTTGTGCTTCCACATTCAAGTTATAACGCATAAAGGTTGTGATTAACATTTGATATCATAGCATGAAACCTTTATTACATGAATCAATGCTAGGAATACATTATTCTAACATATTTGACTACTTATTTAGTTATTTAGACCTCAACTAATAATCTCTGAGTTTGGGAATCCTACATACCCCAGTCTTCACAGATGTTAATTTCAATGTACTCCATAGGTATTCGCCTGAATCAACTTGCATGAATCGAGTTTTTTTAGGTGATAGTGGATGGTGGGTTGCAATGGATGTGTCTTAAAAAAATAATTTGCAACGGGTTAGGTCTGATGTAGGTTTTAATTATACACCGAACTCGCATAGAATTCAATTCGACCCACCTAGTTATGTTTAATTTGTTGATACTATAAGCGCGTAAAAATCATATTTGTAACTTTTTAATTCTGACTTCTAGCTTCTTTTTGTATTAAAAAGAAAAGAAAAGAAAGTGATATGGTATATTTATGCTTTTTTATAAGTTGTGTAAGTGATTAAATACACATCACTTTCTATTTTGAAACATGATAACACTTAATTATATATGCCTATGTGTACTACTGTACTATATGTATATTTGATACATTGAGCTGCCCCGGACTCCCAATAATGTATAATAAAGTCCATTTCATAATCAGAGGTTAGAGTTAGATGTTGACCCATTGGGACTTTGTTGCTCCACTTGGTATTGTCAGGTGTATCTATATATCATATCATTAATTGACTTGAGTACGGAGCCTTAGATTATTATAAATGGAAAATACTTTTTCATATTTTTTTAAGATGACGGGGAAACTCGCCTCAGTTTCAAAGTGTGTACTGGATAAATTCCGTTCATGTATAATAGTTCACAAATAAAATAGGAGAATTAAACCACACAAGAAACTCTATGTAACAGACTCGATCAAGAGGTTGTTGGCAATACTTAAACTTGCGACCTTTTAAGTAAAAGAATCATATTCTACCTACTCGATCCCCCATTTCGACAGACTTTTTCATATTGATTATAATTTATAACAAGTGGCACTACTCCTCCAAAAGTAGGAAGTAGTGATTTTATTTTCTATTTTTGAGTGAATTATATAATAAAAGGTTGAAGGCAAGTGCAATTAAAGTAATACACTCAAAATCTACTTGTCGGATGAAGATCAGCGACAGTGGCAAATATGGCATCTGGGGTGGGTCAAGTATGCAATAATCATTTTTGACCGATCTTTGATACTATATTTAATTTTATTTCTTAGTTTATTTTGTTTGTGGTACTAGTGAGTATTGTGGCTTCAGATTTTTTGTGAAGAGGAAACCTCAATCATTATCAGAGGTCAGAGGGTATGCACATGATAAACTCTACTTTTCTGTAATAGTTAATTAGCAAATCATATACACTAGAAAAACGTACAATTTAGTATTTTAAGGATACTATTGCATGTATTTAATTTTTTTAAAAAGCTTTATGTATTAATTATTGATTTTTTTTTTTGTGACCACACGTTTTCTTGGTCAATATAATTAGAACTTTGCACGTAGCAAGACTAATCATATTTATGTTGGGTAAGACTTAAGGACAACAAAACACTACTCCCTCATAACTTTAAGCAAAAAAAGACACACATTCTTTTTAAAGTAGTATACTTAAGTTAATACATGTTTAGAGTTTTGTTAAAAATATTAAGGACTAAATTAGCTATATGCTATGAAGACTAAATTTGCATCACAAATAATTAATAGATTTACATTACAGTCCACAACTCAGACTTAAAGTATTAATTTTTTCAAGTTATTATATTTTTATTTTTAATTAGCCAATTAATAAACAAGTATAAATGTACAAAAAAACAAAAACAAATATAAATGAAGTGTTAGCCATGCATTATTAGTGCGACTATAGATCGAGTGCTCGCGAGCGACCCTAGATTTCAAAATAAATATCTCTTAACATATAGTAATTGATAAAATATTCCAAAAAAAGCTCTCAAACTATGTAAGAATTTGTAAGTAGACCCGAAATCAAAATTCTAACGCCTCTAAATTAAGCTGTATAAGATCAAGTTCTTGAACCATTTATGGTTTTGGGAGTTATTTGTCATAATATTTATGTCCACTTTGTACCTATAAACTGATGAAGGTTATGGTAATATGGTGGCACTGTATCTTAATTAATTTCTAGTCATTGCTCCATCTTTGTTTGAAGGTTAATTTGATGAGTTTAATTTCCTTAAGAAACTTGTATTTGTGATTGCAGATTTGCATGGAAACTGCACATGCATGCACGCCATGCAGAAAGCTAAGAGGCATTTTACTTATAACATGATAATCATAGGTTGGATTTAATTTACAATGGAGAAAGGTAGCAAACCGGGCAACGTAGTACAGGAATGAAAGATATTAAGGAGTTTATGTACAGATAAGACCTATGTGTTATAACTAGTTACGTTCACTTGTTTGTTTGGGCTGAAATGAATGGCCAATGCCGGGACTGTGATCTTCTCTCTTGCCGAAACGGCAAATGGCCTATGCTCGGGCTGTGATCAGTGGGTTGGTCGTCTACGGGATGGCCTATGATCAGTGTTGGTTGTCTACAGGATGGCCAATGCTGGGGCTATGGTCCATCACCTCATCTTCCACGTGGAATGAATGACCAATGCCGGGGCTGTGATCTGTCACCTTATTTTCGTATACAGTGGGTGCCCTATGCTAAGGTTGTGATCATTCAGTTCGTCATCCTGAGAGGATGACAATGCCTGGACTGTGATCTGTCACCTTGTCTTTGGCCTGCAACGAATGGCCAATGCTGGGACTGTGACCTGTAGCCTCGTCTTTGGTCTGCAACGAATGACCAATGCTAGGACTGTGATCTTTCACTTCATCTTGGTGTGTGCCATGAATGGCCAATGCTAGGCTATGACTGTGGCCTCGTCTTTGGTGAGCAACGAATGGCTAATGCTAGGACTGTGACCCGTGGCCTCGTCTTTGTCCGCGTTGTAGCTTGGAAATCGAAATATGGTGCAGCTGAGGCCCCGGAGTTAGAGTAATTTGGTGGGGAAATCTCTTTCAGTTGTCTTATTCCTTGACATGGTTACATACACTTACAATGAGAAACAAAATGCAGAAATGGGCATGGTGGATGAAGGCCATGCCAATTCTAGTATGTGACTGAAGTGTAGCTAGTAAAGAGATGGGAATTGAATTGAAGAATAAGAGAGATCAGATGAGATATGTGTTTTGAAGGTTTGTTTTAATATATTTGATGAGAGAATTGCATTCAATTGGGTTAGGTATTTATAGGCGGGGGAGATCAGATGTAATATTTTAATTTGATTTTTTAAAATTATTTGTTCAGTATTAATTTCAAACCGCTATTAATTGGATGGTTAGCATTTGTCTTCACACCTGGCCTGTACTATAGTACTATACTACTTAATTAATCAAAGTGCTAACTGACTTAGTTTAGGCAGGTTGTTTTGTGTATGGTTTT
The DNA here is from genome assembly GCA_003576665.1 of Ipomoea trifida. Lineage (NCBI taxonomy): Eukaryota > Viridiplantae > Streptophyta > Magnoliopsida > Solanales > Convolvulaceae > Ipomoea > Ipomoea trifida. Next base: position 20,071,504 of record CP025648.1, on the reverse strand, counting down.
GGTAAGTTTTTGCTTTTAATTGATGGCAGTTGTTTGGACTATTATACTATTTAAATAATTTTATAATGTGGAAAATGAGGTATACATCAGCAAGCATATAATGCGTCTCAAAGAGTCGAAGGCTTATATTAGTCTAAATTGTTCATGAGCTGACAAAGTGGAAATGCAGGTACACTGGAGTTGATCTACATACAACTTGAAGTTTGCAACTTGAAGCTACCCAGTTGGCAGTTGATTCATATACATATGATTTATTATAGTTTAGGTAAGAGCTTTTAACAATACAATATTCAAGGATTCTTGTGCTATAAGGTTATCTTTATCCCAGCAAGTGAACCCCTTTCAAGATAATGTGAAAGGTAATGTGGATTTTTTTAAAAAAAAAAATTTTGTTAGCTTATGTGGCTTGCAAGCTTGTTTATAATAGCAAGTTTGCAATTGACTTTTATTTCCTTTTTTTTGTTATTTTATTATTATATTTATAATATAAAAGACATGTGAGACTACTTTTGAAGGTGAGAAAGTATCGCACGGAGGTAGAGAAAGTACTAGAGAATTTACAAATTTGATGATGTAAAAGTGAGATCCATTTTTAAAAGTGAGAGAGTATTGCAGGGATAAGGATTGCCTAAGGTTATCATTATCCCAGCAAGTGAACTCCTTTCAAGTGAACTCCCAAATCTAGATCAATATCTCAAATTAATGAAATTAAAAAAAAAAAATAACGCGTGAGCCAAAGGCTTTGTGGTCAAGCGGCCGCATAACTGTGGCCTTCTTAAGTAAAAAGCATGTATGAACATGGAAGAAGCAGGGGCTGCACCTTAAGTAGGAACACACATCAAGTTACCTTTACCTAAAGGTTTGAAACGACGCACCTTAAGACAAAAAGCCTTTAAGTAGGAAACGCACATAAACACACATCAAGTTTCAACAAAAGCTATGAAAGGCAGACCTAAAGGTTTGAAACGACGCCCTTAAGACAAAAAGCCTTAAGTAGGAAACACACATCAACTTAACCTAAAGGTTTGAAACGACGCACCTTAAGACGAAAAGCTATGGAAAGACAGACCTAAAGGTTTGAAACGACGCACCTTAAGCACAAAACTTACGCACATTAAGTTGAATGAGTGACGCAACTTAAGCATAGAAATCATGCACCTTAAACACAAAACTTAGATCCATATAAAAAATGACCAATTTGCCACCGCGTTTGTTTATAATCATTGTTACTCCTAGACGTTAATTTATGCAAGATCAATGACTGTTATCTTACCGCAGCTTCGCATATGGCCATCTTCCGCATTTAAATCATATACATATAGTTGGGGGACTCTTTTGGCTTCCCACTATTGAAATATAACATTAAAGGACAATTGTTTAAAAAAAAAAAAAAAAAAAACATTAAAGGACACTATTTTTGGGTACATTCCACTATGTTGTGTTTGTTATTTTTTCATTATTTGACTGAAGCACGTGAACTCGTACATTCCAACTGTTTTTCTCTATTTATTTTGGTTAAGAAAAATGAAAAAATAAAACTCTAATAAATATTAAAACATGCATAAACTTATATATTCTACTTTTAGCAATTTGGAATATTTCTAATTAATTTACTTCATATATATTTGAGTCATTACTTGAGAGAAAAATTGGCTAATTGCATATGAGAGATAAAGCATATCAACCACTCTCATTAAGAGTAATAATTTGTAACCTTGTAGTTACCAAGTCAACCGTTTGACTAACTTGGCTAGGATTTCATATTCACTCTTTAGTTTTTTAATTTTTATAGTTGCTATTAGTAGGAGTGTTCTATTGACCAACTTGTTTCTTGCTGATTAGCTATATAGGTAATTTAGGATGGTTAATCTCTTCGTGATCTTTTGATGACTACGATCGCAAGGTGGCATTCACATAGTACACACCCCCGAGTAGTAATGGTTGCAAATTTCTCTAGTCACCCAAAAAAATGTCACGATTTTGATCGATTCCGCCAACAATTTTTTCAATCAAATTCATCGTACATAATCTTTCTAGTACAATTTATTTCTTCTGTATAGTTTGTATGTTATTACAGAAGACCATATTTATCTCAGTACACAGTACACACAATTGATAGTACATGTAAATTTTCTTTATTAAAAAAAAAAAAAAGNAAAAAAAAAAAAAAAAAAAGAAGGGAAATTGATATATCACTATTAGGCCCTGTTTGGTAAATGGCTGATAGCTGATTTTATTAGCTGATTGGGTTAGAAGGTATAATTAATTGATAATATTAGCTGATTTGTAGAAAAGTGTTTGATAAATTAGTTGTTAGCTGATAGCTGTTTGGTATTAATTTCTGTTCTCAAAAAGCTAATTGAAAAGGCTGCTTTGAGTAGGCCTTTGAAATTTTGTATTTTGGAGTTACAAAAAGCTTATAAACCAAACATTTATATTGATTTTTTAACCAAGTCAAACAATTAATTTTTTTTTTTTTTTTTTTTTTTAATTTTCTCAATCCAATTGATATAACTAATTAAAATGCTTATTTTTCTGTTTTTAGAAAGAGGTAGAAGGTATTATAGTAAAATGATATTTTGAAAATTTAACTTAAATTAATAAAATCTACCATAATAAGAAACAAAAATGATGTACGTAAAAGATACAACAGGCCGGGCAGGATATATAGAATTGCATGCATTTACATTAACAATAATTTCCCTAGGTTATCCTTATCCTTGCAATACTAGTTGTTATATCGTGGACTATGGTCCGCAAAACTTTATGGATCATGGTCTAAAAACGGTACCGTTTCTTTAAGTAAATAAACAGGTTAGTTGCCGTTACATTTTAATGGAGTTTCGTAAATGAAACTACAATTCAACTCAAATGATATTGCTTCACATTTGTTTTCATATTATCAAATGAAACTGTAGTTATATCAAAATGAAACTGTAGTTGTATTGAAAGGAAACTGGAGTGTATATAAAATGAAACTGAATAACAGTTTCATATATTTGAGTGTATATTGTCCAATGAAACTGTAGTTATATCGAAATGATATTGCAGTTGTGTTGAAAGGAAATTGTAGTGTATTATAAAAGAAACTGTAGTTGTGTTGAAATGAAACTGAATAACAATTTCACATATTTGAGTGTATAATGTCAAATTAAACTGTAGTTATATCGAAAAGAAACTGTAGTTGTGTTGAATGGAAACTGCAGTGTATATGAAATGAAACTGAATATGTTATAAACACAGAGTTAACGGCACAGAGCGGATGCCATTTCTTTTCATTAATCAAAACGACGTCGTTTTGATGCACCGACTACCATGCATTGTGGACCGCGGTCCACATTAAAATTTGCGTTGCAATACTCTCTCCCTTTCATAAGTGGATCTCACTTCCACATCATCAAATTTGTAAATTACCTATTATTTTTTCTACATTTCTGCAATATTCTCTTACTTTCAAAAGTAGTCACACTTGCTTTTTATATTATGAATATAATAATAAAATAAAAAATAAAAATAAAAAATAAAATATAAGTCAATTGCAAATAGTTTGCAAGCCACATAAGCTAACAGAATAAAACAAAAAAACAACCAAAAAAAATCCACATTTCCTTCCCCATCATGGGTTCACTTGGTGGGATAATGATAACCTTAGGCTATCTTTATTCCTGCAATACTCTCTCACTTTTAAAAGTATATCTCACTTTCACATCATCAAATTTGTAAATTCTCTAGTACTTTCTCTACATCCCTGCAATACTTTCTCACTTTTAAAAGTAATCTCACTTGTCTTTTATATTATAAATATAATAATAATATAACAAATAAAAAATAAAAAAGGAAATAAAAGTCAATTGCAAACTAGCTATTATAGCAAGCTTATGCAAGCCACATAAGCTAACAAAATAAAAAATAAAAAATTCACATACATTACCTTTCACATCATCTTTAAAGGCGTTCACTTGCTGGGATAAAGATAGAATTATACTACAAGAATCCTGGAATATTGTATTGTTAAAAAGCTCTTACCTAAACTATAATAAATCATATGTATATGAATCAACTGCCAACTGGGTAGCTTCAAGTTGCAAACTTCAAGTTGTATGTAGATCAACTCCAGTGTACCTGCATTTCCACTTTGTCAGCTCATGAACAATTTAGACTAATATAAGCCTTCGACTCTTTGAGACGCATTATATGCTTGCTGATGTATACCTCATTTTCCACATTATAAAATTATTTAAATAGTATAATAGTCCAAACAACTGGCCATCAATTAAAAGCAAAAACTTACCAAAACCATACACAAAACAACCTGCCTAAACTAAGTCAGTTAGCACTTTGATTAATTAAGTAGTATAGTACTATAGTACAGGCCAGGTGTGAAGACCAAATGCTAACCATCCAATTAATAGCGGTTTGAAATTAATACTGAACAAATAATTTTAAAAAATCAAATTAAAATATTACATCTGATCTCCCCCGCCTATAAATACCTAACCCAATTGAATGCAATTCTCTCATCAAATATATTAAACAAACCTTCAAAACACATATCTCATCTGATCTCTCTTATTCTTCAATTCAATTCCCATCTCTTTACTAGCTACACTTCAGTCACATACTAGAATTGGCATGGCCTTCATCCACCATGCCCATTTCTGCATTTTGTTTCTCATTGTAAGTGTATGTAACCATGTCCAAGGAATAAGACAACTGAAAGAGATTTCCCCACCAAATTACTCTAACTCCGGGGCCTCAGCTGCACCATATTTCGATTTCCAAGCTACAACGCGGACCAAAGACGAGGCCACGGGTCACAGTCCTAGCATTAGCCATTCGTTGCTCACCAAAGACGAGGCCACAGGTCATAGCCCTAGCATTGGCCATTCATGGCACACCCAAGATGAAGTGAAAGATCACAGTCCTAGCATTGGTCATTCGTTGCAGACCAAAGACGAGGCTACAGGTCACAGTCCCAGCATTGGCCATTCGTTGCAGGCCAAAGACAAGGTGACAGATCACAGTCCAGGCATTGGTCATGCCTCTCAGGATGACGAACTGAATGATCACAACCTTAGCATAGGGCACCCACTGTATACCGAAAATAAGGTGACAGATCACAGCCCCGGCATTGGTCATTCATTCCACGTGGAAGATGAGGTGATGGACCATAGCCCCAGCATTGGCCATCCTGTAGACAACCAACCCACTGATCACAGCCCGAGCATAGGCCATCCCGTAGACGACCAACCCACTGATCACAGCCCGAGCATAGGCCATTGGTTTCCGCAAGAGGAAGATCACAGTCCCGGCATTGGCCATTCATTTCAGCCCAAACAAACAAGTGAACGTAACTAGTTATAACACATAGGTCTTATCTGTACATAAACTCCTTAATATCTTTCATTCCTGTACTACGTTGCCCGGTTTGCTACCTTTCTCCATTGTAAATTAAATCCAACCTATGATTATCATGTTATAAGTAAAATGCCTCTTAGCTTTCTGCATGGCGTGCATGCATGTGCAGTTTCCATGCAAATCTGCAATCACAAATACAAGTTTCTTAAGGAAATTAAACTCATCAAATTAACCTTCAAACAAAGATGGAGCAATGAACTAGAATTAATTAAGATACAGTGCACCATATTACCATAACCTTCATCAGTTTATAGGTACAAAGTGGACATAATATTTATGACAAATAACTCCCAAAACCATAAAATGGTTCAAGAACTTGATCTTATACAGCTTAATTTAGAGGCGTTAGAAATTTTGATTTCGGGTCTACTTACAAATTCTTACATAGTTTGAGAGCTTTTTTGGAATATTTTTATCAATTACTATATGTTAAGAGATATTTATTTTGAAATCTAGGGTCGCTCGCGAGCACTCGATCTATAGTCGCACTAATAATGCATGGCTAACACTTCATTTATATTTGTTTTTGTTTTTTTGTACATTTATACTTGTTTATTAATTGGCTAATTAAAAATAAAAATATAATAACTTGAAAAAATTAATACTTTAAGTCTGAGTTGTGGACTGTAATGTAGATTTAATCTATTAATTATTTGTGATGCAAATTTAGTCTTCATAGCATATAGCTAATTTAGTCCTTAATATTTTTAACAAAACTCTAAACATGTATTAACTTAAGTATACTACTTTAAAAAGAATGGTGTGTCTTTTTTTGCTTAAAGTTATGAGGGAGTAGTGTTTTGTTGTCCTTAAGTCTTACCCAACATAAATATGATTAGTCTTGCTACGTGCAAAGTTCTAATTATATTGACCAAGAAAACGTGTGGTCACAAAAAAAAAAATCAATAATTAATACATAAAGCTTTTTAAAAAAATTAAATACATGCAATAGTATCCTTAAAATACTAAATTGTACGTTTTTCTAGTGTATATGATTTGCTAATTAACTATTACAGAAAAGTAGAGTTTATCATGTGCATACCCTCTGACCTCTGATAATGATTGAGGTTTCCTCTTCACAAAAAATCTGAAGCCACAATACTCCACTAGTACCACAAACAAAATAAACTAAGAAATAAAATTAAAATATAGTATCAAAGATCGGTCAAAAATGATTATTGCATACTTGACCCACCCCAGATGCCATATTTGCCACTGTCGCTGATCTTCATCCGACAAGTAGATTTTGAGTGTATTACTTTAATTGCACTTGCCTTCAACCTTTTATTATATAATTCACTCAAAAATAGAAAATAAAATCACTACTTCCTACTTTTGGAAAGGAGTAGTGCCACTTGTTATAAATTATAATCAATATGAAAAAAGTCTGTCGAAATGGGGGATCGAGTAGGTAGAATATGATTCTTTTACTTAAAAGGTCGCAAGTTTAAGTATTGCCAACAACCTCTTGATCGAGTCTGTTACATAGAGTCTTTCTTGTGTGGTTTAATTCTCCTATTTTATTTGTGAACTATTATACATGAACGGAATTTATCCAGTACACACTTTTGAAACTGAGGCGAGTTTCCCCGTCATCTTAAAAAAATATGAAAAAGTATTTTCCATTTATAATAATCTAAGGCTCCGTACTCAAGTCAATTAATGATATGATATATAGATACACCTGACAATACCAAGTGGAGCAACAAAGTCCCAATGGGTCAACATCTAACTCTAACCTCTGATTATGAAATGGACTTTATTATACATTATTGGGAGTCCGGGGCAGCTCAATGTATCAAATATACATATAGTACAGTAGTACACATAGGCATATATTAATTAAGTGTTATCATGTTTCAAAATAGAAAGTGATGTGTATTTAATCACTTACACAACTTATAAAAAAGCATAAATATACCATATCACTTTCTTTTCTTTTCTTTTTTAATACAAAAAGAAGCTAGAAGTCAGAATTAAAAAGTTAGACAAATATGATTTTTACCGCGCTTATAGTATCAACAAATTAAACATAACTAGGTGGGTCGAATTGAATTCTATGCGAGTTCGGTGTATAATTAAAACCTACATCAGACCTAACCCGTTGCAAATTATTTTTTTAAGACACATCCATTGCAACCCACCATCCACTATCACCTAAAAAAACTCGATTCATGCAAGTTGATTCAGGCGAATACCTATGGAGTACATTGAAATTAACATCTGTGAAGACTGGGGTATGTAGGATTCCCAAACTCAGAGATTATTAGTTGAGGTCTAAATAACTAAATAAGTAGTCAAATATGTTAGAAATAATGTATTCCTAGCATTGATTCATGTAATAAAGGTTTCATGCTATGATATCAAATGTTAATCACAACCTTTATGCGTTATAACTTGAATGTGGAAGCACAAAGAACACTGAACCACGTGTAAATCAAATCAATCAACTAAACAATGTTCATGAACATAAATTTTTAATTAAACCATAAATAAAGATAAAACTTACTTGATTTCATAGGTGACGTAATCTCTATATTAAATAAATCAAGAATGTTTCACCTCTCTAATCTGTATATCTTAATCACACCTCTAATAATCTTGGAGACTAGAAAACTTAGAGACTTGAAACCCTTTTGAAATCCCTAGAGTTTTCTTGGGTATTTATAAGATGTGATTAATTAAACTCTCTCTCAATAGGAACGAGAAACCTCCTTTTAGGAATAGAAATTATTTTAGGAATGAGAAACCTCATTTAAGAACTCATAACCTTTTCTAGCATACATCTTTTAACCCTTATATTTTAACAGAATGAGATGAAAGAAATTTCACCCAGTAATTTCACTTTTATACATCACTCATAATCACCGTGAGTACCTTAATTACAAGCTTTATTATACGAATCAATGTTAAAAATAAAGTATTTCCAACAAAATATCTATAATAATGTTGGGGCGGGCCCCAATAAAAAAATTATAATTGGCACAACTAACCATGTTGTTGAAATTAACTAACGTTGAAATTGAAACATGCGCATCTCATAATGTTGAAATTATAAGTTTAACATATGTCAATTAAGTAACTTGTAGTTTGATGGCATCAATATTACCATTTTAAACGAAATATACTCTAACTTAGCTTAATATTTAAATAATGATAAATATTCTTGTCAAATTGGGGTGTAAGAACTCTGGATATGAGAGAATTTCGTTATTTATGGACAAATAATGCCAAATATCTATTAAAAAAAATCAATGAGAATATAGGTATATATGTAGTTGGGGGCGCCAGCAGAGTCCACCATAAATCATCACTGTCATAATAAGTATGAGTACACTAGGTTTTGTCGAAGAATTATAGCAGCTGGCACTTGCAATACACAAGTCTGGCATAGTGGGGTTGACCGCCAACGGACGGTCACTATCGGCCGCAAAGTACAATAGGAATCTGGGGAGAACCTCGGAGAATCTTGGAATCTTGCACGCCTAGCCAGCCGTCTTTGAGGTCGAATGGATTCTCAGCTCCCTAAGAATATGCCATTTAATTTCCAAGTGCTAATGCTAATTAATAAAAAAGAATGGTTACCAGTTAGCCCCATGTTACTCTCCCACTCCACACTTGCAGACAATTTAATGGCGGCTGGTTAAAAAATCTACCACGTGTAAAAGAATACTAATATTTTGTTTTCCAGTTTTATAATAAAAGATTCTAAAGTGTTCTTTAACATTACTACTTTAATTTATATACTGATGAGTACAATTATATGCACTATACATTATTATATTAGAAAAATTATATCATGTATATTAGAACTTTTTTTTTTGAGAAAAAAAAAAAAAGAAGTTCTAATATACATGATATAATTTTTCTAATATAATAATGTATAGTGCATATAATTGAACTTATTACTAAGAATACTTGGTACAACTCAAAAAATATATTACAAAATACAAATGGTACTCACTGTTTAAGTGGTAATTACTATTACAATGTAGTATTTGTTCGTAACTACTTTTTCAACCTACTGAAGCACAAAGAGTCAGCATCACCTTCACTGAGGCTCAAACCCACCCTTCCATATGGAAGTGCAACTGGGTGCCACTAGACCACAAGGTCATTGGTATGACAATTATATATTACTTTAGTGCAAGGTCATCGATTAAGACAGTGTATGTCTTCAACACTACCAATTCCGGGCTAGACTGAGGCCCATGGGCCATTCCAAGTCCAGTATTGGAGTGAGCCCATTCCACTTAGTGGGCCTGATGCTATTGTAATACTAACATGGGCAAAACGCACTTGCCTATTGTACTACCAAGAAAATGCTGGAAGGTGCCGACACCCGACAGCATGCATATTAAGTTGATTTTGGCTTTAGGATTGTTACCATGTGGTTTAGTGATATCCGATTACACTTTCAGATGAAAGGATATGAGTTCGAGTCTCAGTTTATAGGTGATATTGACTCTTTGTATTTCAGTAGGAATTTGCAAGTTGGAGCACTCTCTAATTTACAGCACATGAAAATTTTAAAATTAATGTTACTTTTGTTTGAAATTACTCTAAGTTTTGTTAATAGGTATTTCATTGTTTTCGTTTTCATTGCTTGTCCGTTTCTTCTTTTTTTTTTTGTTTGTAATGTCTCTTGTGCAGTTGAGTTACTGATGTTAGTACACACTAATATTTATAAAATTGATCATGTTATTTTGTAAATATTGATCCTTTTAGATGGATGGATTGAATTAGTCCACACTTATCACGAGAAACCTAGTAGAGGTCACACACACACACACACGCACGCGCGCGCACACACACACATATATATATATGCTTTGTTCCCCAAAATGACATAATAGATGGTAAAGTAGAAAAAAAATATTAAAATCAAAATAATATAAACCATTCATTTCAACCAACAATTGGACCAACATTTTTTAATTACCTTTATAGGCCTAATTTTATGGATTCTTATTAGATTATATTATTATATAAATATAAATATAAATATAATAATTATTAGTAGTAGTATTGTTGTTGTTGTTGTTATGTTGGGATGCATATAAAACGATGAAACTTGAACTCAAATCTAGTATTTGAGAATTGAGATTGTCACCAAAATACAATATAGATTTTGATGAGATCATATCTCATCGAAATGCAAGTCTGCAACCTCATGCAAGCTAGGAGAACCGATTTCAAAACTTCTTATATAGAAAAATGTGACACATATATATATATATATATATATATATATATATATATATATATATACTACTACACTAGACTACAAGATTATGTATCGTATAGTATGTATCTCATAGCTTCCATTGCCATGTAGTTTACATATGAAAGAAATGGTTGTTGGGTTATCTTAAAGGAGCATGAAAGAGCCCTAAAGAAGGGTAAACAAGAGCCCAACACTTTATGTTGGGCTCTTGGCTACACCTTTGATTTGTCCGGCTAATCTCTATCACAATTTCATAATAATTAACCACACGATCGAGATGTAGAAACCTTGGAGATGAAAGAATGTTGCATTGTTGACCAAGATTGATATATACAAGACAATGAGACATTACCCATTAAGAAGCTCCAATAATACTAATTTGTCAACTCATATTTGGACGACATTAATTTGTCATCCGATAGAATCTTTATGAATCTTTGAACAGTAGAGTTCCATTGGATTTTTTTAGTTAATTATTACACGAAATATCAAGGATTCCGTAATGAATTGAAATTGAACCATGCAATTATTGGGTGATGCCCACTTTAAACAATTTCATTTTCATTTGATTATATTTATGAGAAGTATATCACGTGGCATTAGTTATAGTTGAAAAAATTGTTAGGCGTTCGGGGGTGTCTAGGCGATGATTAATTGACTCCTAGGCAGCCATGTATTTTTTAAAATTTTTTTTAAAGACTAATAATTATAAAATATTTAAAATTTTAATAGTTAATACTAAAATATTAAATACTAACTTAAAAATATCTAGAGTTTAAAAAATTTTAGGATTATTTGACTTAAAAATATGTTGTTTTGACTGAAATAACCCATTATAAATAAAAATAAAAATAAAAAATAATAGCTAATTCGCCGACTATGCGGCCTAATCCGTGCCTAGGAGCCTAGGCATTCAGCGCCTAAGCAACCTAGGTGGCGCTTAGGCGGCCTAGTCGGCCGCATAGACCATCAATTGTGGTGGTACGCTAGACGGCAATTAATATGCGCTTAAGTGAGATTTTCGCAACACTAATCTGTAAAAAATCATAAGAAAGTAAATCAATTTAAGTTATAGTTGATCGGTAAAAACTTATACGGAGAAGAGTTGAACTTATATGATTATTAAGATAAGTGAGAAGCAATTTAATTAAAGAAATGCATTTGAAAACTTCAACCTTTTTTGTTTTGATCTGTCAACTTCTTCATGTAACATCTGCCTTATCCTTTTATTTAATTTCTTTTTCATTCCATAAAAGGACTTGTGAAAAGTCATAGAAAGCCACCATTTTATCACATAAATTATAAATATTGTAAAATGTCATTTGTTGCCACTTAATCGGGTATATTGATTGCCTAATATGTATAGGGTGTAGATGAAGATGCCAGAAATGTAAACAAACAATAAGTTCCATCTTGTCCATTAAGTGAGTCAATCAAGTAAATTTAATCACTACGTGGCTTCTATTCTATAAGGTGGCAGTCACAAATTGTGAAGAGAGATTATTCACGAATAAAATATTGGATAAGATGTATCACCTAATATAAAATCTTTGGTGAATGTTATTATCTTAGTTTCACAAAACAACTCAATATTAGAAAGCAATTAAATTGACGGACGGTAATTAAGTTTAGAAACGATTGATTACATGAATTATGAGAACGTGACATATATATATATAATTGTAGAGATTGATGTCACAACTCACAATTGTATAATAAGTTGATTAGTATTATGTAAAATATGGAAGAGTCACTACATGTCATTTGAGTAGAAGGTGATTGGCAGATTTGTGTATCTTTAAAACATGATTAAAATTAGAATTTGCACATGTTTAAAGTTGTACAAACTCGATAAAGATTGATACAAGAATAGAATTAAAATAGTATGTAACATTATATTGCAACATATATACATGCATGGAATCTTGAATAATTGTGTAGGGTTTGCAAATTGGCTTGGCGGCATATGATTCCTAGATGCGTGGGGCGGTGGGGGCAAGGAATGAGAGACGTGAAAAACGACGGTAAGAAGACGGCAGATTTTGGTGTTAAATCAGATACGGACGGAACGGAAGGGGTACAAATTAGACGGTGCCGTTAAATGAGTGGTCCCCACCACTTTCGTTGTCGCTATCTTTTGTTTTTCTCCGCCAAACCCCTCACGTACGTACCCGAACACGTACTTCTCACGCATACGTTGTCACTTTCCGATTTTCCAACGCAACTTGGGTGACCCCACGCTTTTGTATTGTTTTCTGGTTTGGGAGAATCTCACACTCCACCCCACGCGCCGGGAAAGCGACGGAGGTTTGCGGCTTTGGCGGCGCTCAGGAGTGGCTGGAATCTGAGTGCGCCGTCATGTTTTGACGTTGCCGACGTGTAGGTGACCCACTTGAAAGATTCTCCCGCAGCATGCGTCATGCGTGGCTCTGCCTGTCTCGTTCGTCCACGCGCCTCAATCACGTAGCTACATAAAAAATTACACCATTAATTTATTTTCTTAAAGTTATAACTTATGTATTCAAAAAGTTTGGCTTTAAATATTTTCAAAAAAAAAAAAAGTTTGGCTTTAAATATTGGTTTTCAAAAAAAAAGTTTTCTTACCTATAAATGTTCTTTCATTGCACTGATTTGCAATCTATTATATGGATAAGATGATTGAGCCTTGAAAATGTAATTATTTTACCTTATTAAATTCATCACAAAGGTAAAAGACCCCTGGTCTAGTGGCACCCGTTGCACTAATATATGAAAGGAAGTGAGTTTGAGCCTTTAGTGGATGTGAAAATTATCTTTAAAAAATAAATATTTTTAATTTTATTTTGATAATTCTAAATAAAATAAAATTCACCCCTCCCTCATCTCCGACTGGGAGCTATGATGGTTTTTTTTCTTAAATATTATTTTATTTAAATTATTAAAATAAATTAAAATAATATTTTTTTAAATATGATAACCGCCACGTCAGCGATGTCCTGAGGAACATGTTAAATTCTGTTAAATTGCATAATTAGACAGTTAAAAAGATATAATTATACTTATTTTGAATTGAATGTTTCTATTGAACTTTTACATATAGTTCACTAATTTGAGAAAAAAATTCCTACCAATAATGGTATTATAATTTATTAAGGCATAGTAACAAGTTGCCCAAATTGAATATATCAACTTTAAATATGTGGGTGGGCTCATAGGCCCACAGTAGCCGAGCCCAGCAATAAATTACCTATTATGCCCTCAAAATTATTGAAAAGGACGTGACTTGCGTAAATCGAATATCTCAACGTAAAATGAGCCCTACATTTAAGTGACGCAGTAAATTGCCTATTATGCCCACAAAATTATTGAAAAAAAGACAGGATTTGCCCGTCCAATACGATTAACCTCGAGCCTCGAGTAGGAGAAGGGCTCAAGCCTCGACGCGCCATCTTGTCACCCCTTTTCAACTACCCAACACAACTGTCACCTACCACTTGTTTAACTTACGTATGTTAAGGGTAAAACAGACTATTCGCCCCTAATCCCAATTTAATAATGTAAAAAATATATTGTGTTAATTTTAATTTTTTTTTTTGAAAAGAATGTATTGTGTTTATTTATAAACAAAAAGTAATGTTTTTATAAACATTTTTTTTGTGTAACAAAAAAAATTCATAATCATTACGGAGTGTTTAATGATAAATCATGCTCAATTTATCTAATTTTATTTGGCATACTTACTATTCATTCGTCAAACTAACTCTGTTTGTATTTTCTTATAATTTTAAATTTAATTTTGTTGTGTGTTTAATAGTAATTTTAATGTAGTTTCTAAATATATAAATTGTATATACTATTCTAAATTTAATATTATGAAAATTTAAATTGTGAATAACTTCAGTCAAATAACTGAACCCGAAACATAAAATGGGACGAAGAGAATATTACTATTCAAAGTAATATTATATATCATTTCTTTATTTTTCCAACACTATTTCCCTCATGATGTGGCATATGATTGGTTTGGTTATTAATTAATTTTTTTTTTAAATAGTTATAGTGTCGGCCAATTCATGGGCATCCAATGAATATAAAGACATATTATGAAAGAAAATTTAAGAGAGGTAATAAAAAAAATTCCTTCTATGTAATAGTATACAAATGACACAATAAGAGGTAAAGCACTATGAAGACTATGTGTGTTGGATTCAACTTATAGTGGATTGACAAAAATCAAACGTGTGACTACTCAGGTACAAAAATCATGTTTCAGTTACTCGAGCATCCCTTGGCTCTAAATTCACTTGGAGTAGGGGGTAACACTCTGAGTGCTGCTAGACTTGACCGGGTTCTTTGCAATCTGGCTTGGAGAGAAATGTTTGAGAGTGCCTCTGTGTCTCACCTCCCTAAGCATCAGTATGATCATTGTCCTTTATTGGTCAGATTGGAGAACAGAAATACAATTTTCCGTCCTCAGTTCATATTTAAGGGGCAATAATTATTATTTTATATTTATTTATTCTAATAAGTATGTTAATTTCTAATATTATCTTCCTTTTTTTTTTTTTTATAGTACTTCTATAAATAAAATGAAAATCGAGATGTTAGCTTAATTATTGTGTCGAAATTAGGAAATTAATTAAATAGATAACTATTTAACTTATTTGCTTCCAAACTATTTTACTTATTTGTTATTTCTTCATAGTCAAGTTGTTAATTATAACAAAAGATATTTAAGTCATTTCATCTACATATATGAGTGTATTCACGAGTTACTTAATTGTATAACACTCTATATAATATATTGTGTATCCATCACTTAAAAAATGATGACGACGATAACAACATCAATCGGTATGCGAATAATGTTGATTGGAGAAGATGTAACGCCATAAATCCATAATGTTTATGTGTGTGCTTGAGAGAGAAATGTTATTATTGAACACGAAAATATAGTATGTACTATAACATAAAATTAAATAATTCAGAGTGGACAACTACCATTTAATGTGATGGCATCTCGATTATCATTCTAAATGGTGGTTGTAAGTTCGAATTCCATGGTGGGACTTAGCTTCTTTGTGCTACAAATGTTTGAAAAAAATACATAAGAGATACAATCTTATATAGAGTAGTGTTTAGAAAAATAAAAAATAAAAAATAATTTGGAGTATCACTGAGTATGACCAAAAAAAAAAAAAAAAAAAAAAAAAAACTTAGGTTATCACATCAGTCCATAAATCATACACAATATTTTTCGATTTATTGCTAAATTAATGACTTTTTTTGTACATGTTTGAGACTGTCTTAATCTCACCAATCTTAACTTTTAGTTAATGGATTATTAAGCAAAAAAGACTCCAAAGTCTTTGAAATTAGCTTCCATGACCTGACCATTTACTCCCTACCTAATTTCCCATTATATCAATGCCATATTAAATTAAATATTATAATGAGTAATTACAAATTTTATTATGAACTAAAAAGTATAAAAAGTGATTATAATTTTAGTGAAAATAAAAAAGTTTAAAAAGCTGTTTAAAAAAAAAATAAAAAATGAAGAATCATGGGGAGTGTTTAGAATATGATTAATTAGTCATTTTAATTGGTTTGATCAACTTTAGAGGATTGACTTAGAGTATGTTTATTCATTTATTAATTTTTTTTTGGTGAGGTGCAAGTCAAGGGGTGTGGGGGTGGGGTGGGGTGGGGTGGGGGTTGCTAATTTAGATTTGTTGTTGTAACGAAAAAAAAGAAGAAGTAATGTGTGGGTGTGACAGAGCGCAACCACTTGGTGTTTCAACGTGACCGTAAGTTGATTTATGTTTTTTTTTTCTCTCCCATTCAAGTTTAACCAAGATATCAATTTTGAATTATGCCTCTAGTATTGCTCTTAATCAATAATAAGTAAAAATGAGTGTTTAGTAAATAGTTATTTGTATTAGCTAATTGAATTGGCACCATCCACTGAAATTTGAAATGTTGTTCCAAGTAGCGTTTTGGTATCAGTTATCAACTGATTCCCAAACACCACACTAACTGGAGTTGGCAAAACCAATTCATTTAAACATGAAATTGAGAATTGCTCCATATAAATTTGAACTAAACTTGTCTAAATTAGTTTCCTTCCATAAAATAACAACAAAAATAATAGTAATAAAGAAAATAAATTAAATTAGATGTAGTAATGTGTACAAAGTGGGATCTAGCCTCGAAGAAAAAGCATACACATTGTCAACACCGAACAACTTATGTCCACCATGACAGAGGATCTATGGTGCAAACATTTCTTACGATATGAGTTTCATGTGTTTTTTTTTTTTATCAACTTGTTCATGTGAATTGTATTTACATGTGATATTTTAAAATTAATATTCTTTATACATTAAAAAAATATCAATCATTTTCTATTATATATGATAAACTTCAAGTGAAATATAATTTGTTGGATCAAATTTTAAAATTTATTAGAATTGCACCCACGTTTTAAATTTTAGTATTGTTATGGTTATAGTACTCATACCCATTGAATGTAGTCAAAAGGAAAGTCTATGTGTTAGGTATAAGAGAACGAAATAGATTAATTGTTCGATAGAGTGAAATTGCCCTTAAGAAATGACAATCGAGTTTATCGGGCAATTAATTTGGTAATTACAATGTTTCAAAGTTGGTTATTTGTGGAAACTATCTATTAACCATCTCAGTTCATAGCTAACGTACGTTAATTTACCTTCAAGTACATAGCTAACGTACGTTAATTTACCTTCAAGTAATAATTACCAAATTTTCCATAAATTAAAAATAGTTAAAATTAATGATTTAACTTTATAAGTGTATGGAAAGACAATTCAATTTTATAATTTTAATTTAGCAAGATGGAAATCTAAAATGTGGTGAGAATTTCCTTTGGCCACTTGCCCAAATCACTTTCTGTTCCACTTTTGTTTTTGAATTGTGTTGGACAGATGAATTCCCGTGTGTTAGGGTTTTTNACGAAAAAAAAAAAAAAGAAGTAATGTATGGGTGTGACAGAGCGCATCTACTTGGTGTTTCAGGGTGATCAATTTTGAATTCTGCCTCTAATATTGCTCTTAACTAAGATATCAATTTTGAATTCTGCCTCTAATATTGCTCTTAACCAATAAGTAAAAACGAATGTTTAGTAAATAGTTATTTGTCTTATCTAATTGGCATCGTCCGCTGAAATTTGAAATGTTGCTTCAAGTAGTGTTTTGGTATCAGTTATCAACTGATTCCTAGGCACCCTCACTAACTGGAGTGGGCAAAACCAGTTCATTTAAACATGAAATTGAGAATTGCTCCATATAAGTTTGAGCTAAACTTGTCTAAATTAGTTTCCTTTCATAAAATAGCAACAACAATAATAGTAATAAAGAAAATAAATTAAATTAGATGTAGTAATGTGTACAAAGTGGGATCTAGCCTTGAAGAAAAAACATACACATTGTCAACACCGAACAACTCATGTCCACCATGACAGAGGAACCTACCGTGTCTATGGTGCAAACATTTCTTACCATATGACTTTCATGTGTTCTTTTTTATCAACTTGTTCATGTGAATTGCATTTACACGTGATATTTTAAAATTACTATTCTTTATACATTAAAAAAATATCAAGCATTTTCTATTATATATGATAAACTTCAAGTGACATATAATTTTTTGGATCAAATTTTAAAATTTATTAGAATTGCACCAATGTTTTATATTTTAGTATTGTTATGGTTATAGTACTCATACCCATTGAATTTAGTCAAAAGGAAAGTCTATGTGTTAGGTATAAGAGAACGAAATAGATGAATTATTCGATAAATTGAGTAAAATCGCACTAAAAAAAGACAATCGAGTGTATCAGACAATTAATTTGATAATTACAATGTTTCAAAGTTAATTATTTGTGGGAACTGTTTATTAACATTCTCAGTTCATAGCTAACATACGTTAATTTACCTTAAAGTAATAATTACCAATTTTCCATAAATTAAAAATAGTTAAAATTAATGATTTAACTTTATAAGTGTATGGAAGGACAATTCAATTTTATAATTATAATTTAGCAAGATGGAAATCTAAAATGTGGTGAGAATTTCCTTTGGCCACTTGCCCAAATCACTTTCTGTTCCACTTTTGTTTTTGAATTGTGTTGGACAGATGAATTCCCGTGTGTTAGGGTTTTTTTCTTACTAAATTATTTAAAATATTTTTTTATTTTACATTTTTTTTAATATAATTTATACATTGTCTTTCTTTACACAATATTGGAGGGGCAAAAGTATATATTTACACACACATATAACTGATATAAGTAATTGACAACATTTCAATTACTTATAAGTAATCGGGGATGCCCCGATCTCCTTTGTTCGACACTTTTGTTGCGATCGTACTTTTGTCTATATTGTGAGTTCTATTTCACTTGGTATAAATAATAAACTTAGGCATAATGAAAGTTTTTGTATCCTCCATTTTCATTAACTAATTAGAAATTCATATCATTTCCGAAGAGAGAGAGTGTATTGACTTTAATTACATTTATATGTTGGATCATATAGCACATCTTTACAACAAATCCTCATTATGCACTTGGCCAGTGCCGACTTTTCCACACTCTCTAGGCCTTCATTATTGTGTTAGAAGTTTAATACGGAGTATATATTTTTTGTACTTGCACAAATCAATTTTTTTAAACTCGTTTCTCACTTGACAATCAAATAGTATTAATTGTTATTTTGTTATATATATATATATATATATATATATATATATATATATATATATATATATATATATATATATATATATATATATATATATATATGAAGGGATAATCTTTTTCTCACTCTCGCGCACAACATATGTTATATTAAGTGATGAAATTTCAAAGGGAAAGCAAAAATGGCCCTTAGTCTCTTTTTTCACCACTATCATTAAACTTGTACTTATAATTTTAATCTATATTATGAGTTGCATTGCATTTACCGTAAATAAGAAACCTAGAAGTGATAAAAGAAGAAGTGATGGAGATGATCATATCATCCATTTCATTAAATGGTTGTACACCTCAGTCAACACATAATACTTAATACTAATAACATTATTTATAGTGAGAGAATAAAGTAATTATACTCTTACATACGTTACATTAATGTGTTTAGTCATAACATAATCTGAAGTCATCATTTAAAAATCCTCGTTACTTATGTATTCTTCACATTGGTAACACACCCCTACTAAAATCTAAAAAGAGATTACA
Source organism: Ipomoea trifida (assembly GCA_003576665.1). Taxonomy (NCBI): domain Eukaryota; kingdom Viridiplantae; phylum Streptophyta; class Magnoliopsida; order Solanales; family Convolvulaceae; genus Ipomoea; species Ipomoea trifida. The sequence goes on along the minus strand of CP025648.1, from coordinate 20,051,603 downwards.
ATAAAGCACGTTAAAACAACGACACTTATCTTAATATATAAGTATAACTCAAAAAAAATCTTAATATATAAGTACAAATCCGTACTACGTTACCATTTTAAAAATTTTAAACTAAAATTATTACAAAATAAAATAGTTCAATAATAACAGTCAATTGAATTTTGATAATCTAGTAAAGATTTTGGAAACTGATTTTTAAAATTTAACTTTCCAGAAAAAAAAAAAAACTAATTGGCCACGTCAGCCCACAATGAAAAATAAAAGGGCACACAAAAAGTCGTCCGCTTGGAGGGTAGTACAGTAATTTTGAGCAGTGAAGGGGCATTTTGTCTCCTTCTTTCTAGTTTTATTTTTATATTTTTTGTTTTGAGAGGCCATTCATTCATTCATTCATTCATTCGCTGTTATCAGGTGTGCTTTTGCTCCTCCAAGTATTTTCCTGGACGAAATCGATTCCAACAAAAAATCCCTAAAACTGAAACACAACTAGGAAAGGAAAGGAAAGGAATCTCCTAGATTTGCAGATGGTTTCTTCGCTTTCTCAGACATGGACTTCCTCTTCTTCTTCTTCTTCCTGAAAATGATCAAACCTCAGCCGCAGCGTTCTTCTTGGTAACTTCACCACTCTCTCTTCTGCTCTTTCCTCGTCAACTCTTCTTGTTTTTCTTTACTTCCCGTGTTCCGGGCACCGCCCGGATTTTCGTTTTGTTCTCCGATCATCGGGTTTCGCACTGCTTTTTGTTTGAACCGAAAAAAGTTTTGCTTTTTAGCAGTTTTGCTCCTTTGCTGGTGATTTTTTTTTTTTTGGGGAGCGTTTTGAAAATTGATGATCACTTAGAATGATACTTTACTTGATTAAAATTTTACATAGCATTTAAAGTTTCCAGTATTTATGAAGTCATTAACTGTTCCATCTGATTTTTTTTACGCAGTTTCATTTGGATAGTTTTTGAGCTTTAAATGTTTTATTTATGGAAGTGATTTCGAGGGTTTTTACTGTGAACAAGAACTATTGTGTATCATGGTGTTATCGAGCGCTTCCATATATATGGGAATTTCCGACCTTTATTTCCTTTTTTTTACTGTTTATTTTTTGAACAGTTTTACTGTATTTCTACCTAATTCAGTTCTGGGGTGCTGGGATTCATCTCCTTTTTTTTTTTTGAAGGGGGGTGGGGGTAAGGGGGTTAATTAACCATTTTTCAACTGTTTTTTTTTTTTTTTTAAAGTTTTAATTCAGCTATTTATTTGTGTTGTAATGTTTTCAGGGCTGTGTTTCGCCTTGTCATTCTGTTATCTGCCCTTGTTACTGTGGCTAAATGTGAACCCTGTCAAGAAACTGGAAGTGAGGTTAACTGTGATGCTTATAGATCCTACAGAGGGGTGGGTACAAATTTTCCTGGTGTTTTGGGTGGAGATTTAGGCTCAGAATTGACACAAGTTTCTGCACCTCAGTTAAGTCTTGGCACTGCATGCCCAAATGCAAACTTGTTTTGCTTTCCTTCAACATTGCCTGGGTTTTTACCTAAAAAAGAAGGTTCTGAATTGACTGTGGATGGATTGTCTTTGGTTAAATCAGACAAAGCACCTATGCAGTCAGATGGAGGTAGTGCTAATATTACCAGAATGTCGGATTTTGGTATTTTTAGGTTACTAGGTGGGAGAAGTATTTCGTGCTCACTGAACTACCATGAAGGTCGTAATCCCTTGCTATGTTACCGACCTGGAAGTAGTGGGAAAACGAGTCTTTCTTCTTGTAGCAGACCTTTAGATGATAGTTCGAAGAATTTGAAAGCAAAACAAGTGGATGACAGTATCAGATTGAAGTTCTCGGGTAGTTCTTTACCTAACATAGAAGTTAGCCCTCCTCTGCTTGAGTGGGAAGAGAGTTTTTTGTATTTTCCTTCATTAGCCTTTGTGATGGTGATGAATACACACAAACACAGCAGTTTGCATGTGTACGAGCCTTATAGTACGAACTCTCAGTTCTACCCTTGCAATTCTAGTGAGATATTGTTAGCTCCCGGTGAGGCTGCTTCAGTTTGTTTTGTGTTTTTGCCTACATCCTTAGGCTTCTCCTCAGCTCAGCTAGTTTTGCAGACAAATTTCGGTGGTTTCTTGGTTCGGGCTAAAGGGTTTGCTGTTGAATCACCATATGGAATCCAGCCTGTTACTCTTGATGTTTCGTCTAGTGGTAGGTGGAGAAAGAATATATCGCTTTTTAATCCCTTCAATGAAGCCCTCCATGTGGAGGAGGTAATTTCTTGGACGTCTGTTTCGATGGGAAATGCTTCCAACTTGATGAAAACAGTTTGTAGTATTAACAACGCAGAAGATTCTAGTGACGTTAGTTTGCTCGATGCTAAGCAGTGGCTGGAAATTACAAATGGCGGGGTTGGTTTTCCGCTAGTTGCTATGAGGCCTCACGGAAATTGGGTTGTTGGTCCGCAGAAAAGTGAGACGATCATGGAGCTTGATTTTTCGTGGGACTCGGAAGCGAAAATTTTTGGCGCTTTGTGTGTGCAGTTGCTGAGGTCTTCGCAGAACAATATTGATACGGTTATTATACCTCTAGAAGCAGAGCTGACCAAGAAGCCGAGCCATGATGACCACCAAAACATTATTTCATTGTCTCTTGATACTGTCATGCCTTGTAGTTATAGTGGAACCGTCGTCCTTGCCCTCATTGTGCACAACGATTCTCCTCATGTGATGAGTATTGTCAAAATCGGTAGAGAAGGAGATAACTCCAAACAGTTTCAGATTAAATACATGAAGGGGTTAATAATTTTTCCCCATAGTGCGACACAAGTAGCCTTGGTTAGCTACTTAGGGTTTGATTCTCCATCTCAATCTCCCGAGATAGACATGAGCTGCAAGATCATTGTATCCACAAATGGCTCTAGAAATTCTCAGGTCGAAATTCCTTGCAAGAATTTAGTCAGTGTTTGTACAAGAGAGAAATTGGTATATTCTTCTCGACATGGACAAATCTCCGAAGAGGGAGAATCTGTGAATATTAGAGCAAGTTCTTTGGACAACAACGATTCACAGGTAGGCATGCTCTGATCCTCGTTCTTTAATTTATACCCCAACCCCTTTTATTTACCCTGCAAGTTTCGAACATGTCCTGCATGTATTATGACTCGAAATTTCAATTAAAATCTAATAAGTTGTCAAAAAACTGTCTTGTGTGAGTTTTGTCTACAAACATAGTAACTTGCATATGTCATATGATACGAATATTATTCATGATGATTGAGTTCTTTGTATTATGTATAATCTGAAGGCATCGGTTGCAGCAGAAGCTGATGAAGCAATACTGATGAACTGGAAATCTCAAGCGAGTGCGAGCGACATGTCTGTGCTTGATGAACGTGAGGTTGTCTTCCCGGTGATTGAAGTTGGGCATTTCTGTTCGGAGTGGATCACTGTTAAAAACCCAAGCCCGCGACCAGTTCTAATGCAGCTAATCTTGAATTCTGCAGAAATTATTGACGAATGCAGGACACCGGAAAGGCACATGCGGGCTTCTTCATCCAATACTTTTTTGCATAATATTTCTCTCGCCCCAACAAGTTATGGTTTCTCGATAGCAGAAAATGCTGTGACTGAGGTTCTGGTCCACCCGTTTGACAGAGCATCATTAGGTCCTGTTTGGTTTCATCCCGGGTCTCAGTGTAGATGGCAAAGCTCAGCCCTAATACGAAACAACCTTTCTGGTGTGGAGTGGGTTTCTCTCGGGGGATTTGGGGGGTCACTGCTTATGGTTTTGGTCGAAAAGTCTGAGCCTATTCAAAGCCTAGATTTTAAGATGAACTTGCCACCTGCTCTTAATTCCTCTTTTCCCGGGTCAAATGAGATGGATGGCAAACCTCTTGGCTGCTCTCAACTGTTGTCAAAAGAGGTTTATGCAAAGAACGTCGGTGATCTGCCCCTGAAGGTCAAAAGAATTGAAATTTCGGGCACCCAATGCCAGTTGGATGGATTCGTTGTAAATTCTTGCGAGGGCTTTTCTCTTGCACCCGGGGAGTCGAAAAAGATCGTGGTATCTTATCAGACCGATTTTTCTGTAGCTACAATACAGAGAGATCTTGAACTGGCTTTGACTACTGGCATTCTCGTGATACCCATGAAAGCTACTCTTCCCATGTACATGCTTAGCATCTGCAAGAAATCATTTCTGGCCCGACTAAGAAAGTCTTTCCTCACGATGGTTCTAGTTGCTTTTGTGTTGTTTATCGTCTCAACCCAACTGAGGAAGTCTCTCGTTAGCTTTGCTGTCGATGACTCCCAAGATTATATTCCTAAGAGCGGGAAAAGCTGCACTGGCAATGTTTACCATACGAGAAAACCGTTATTGCTTCATAATCAGATTCAAAGTGGAAAGTCTGTCATGCTCTCTAGAATTGTTGGTTTAGTCAGACCATACAAGGAAGAAGGGGCATTGCTTTTGGAACATTCGTATGGTGACAGTAAAGCTGCAACGACTCCTGTAGTACACGAGAAGGACACTACTTTGCCCGATACCCAAACGAAGTCGGTGGTGCCATCGAATTCTCTTGCAATTGGGAGCTCTGATACACAAGAAACACCGCGAATTGGGGGGGATCTCAGGGTCAAGGTTGGAAACGAGAAAGGGAGGAGAAGGAGAAAGAACAAAAAGTCTAGTGGAGTGAGTGGACTTTTTGATGTTTCAAGTAGTCACAGTGGCAATTCTACACCATCGTCACCCCTTTCACCCGTCTCCACCTCGACACCCAAACGACTGTGGCCTCAGTCTCCAGATTCGGACCAGTCTGTTCGGGTCACTAGTCCATTCGTTCACGTTTCCAAATGTGAAAACAGTCTACAATCCGAACCAATACCCCACCAAAAACTCCTCGAGGCAACAGAGGCCTCGTTGAAATTCAGCACTGACAAGCCCTCCCTTGCTACTACTCTAGAGAAGCCCGCTGCAAATAAGAAATTGGCTAATGCACCTATTATGCTGCCTTCTGCAACCCGCTCTTCTACTGGCGCACCGGCCTCGTATGTAACATTCCCATCCGTCTCTGCTTCATCTTCTCCGCCTTGTGCAAATGCACGTGCTCCAGGGTCAAAACTTCACGCGAGCAAAGCCATGAAAAGCGAGGAAACAAGGTCTGATGAAAGGTTTACGTACGATATATGGGGAGACCACCTGTTTGGGCTTCCTCTGACTGGTAGCTCAAAGAATGTGTTGCCAATGCCAAGCCAGGCAGGTATACAAAACAACTCTGATAGCTTTTTTGTAAGGGGGCCTCAGATCCTCATGAACAACTCCCCACAGAAAGTTGTAAGTTGTCCTGATCATGAAGGTTAATGATAAGAAAAGAAAAAAAGAATAAATTTTAACTTCATGTGCACCATTGAACCCATTGATTTTAAACCTCCTTGTGACTTGCACCACAAATACATGAGAATTTACAGTTTAGAAACTGGGCCAGTTTTAACAAAAAATTTACAGTTCTGAATCAACCAACTTTAGTGCATGGTTCAATTTCTACCCGAAAAGGTATGGAATTGGCCTTATCGTGAGTACCAGTGAACAAGGGTTTTGAGAAATCCGGAGATCGTTAAAGTACATGTCGTGATTTACTTCATCCACCAAGAGGTCCAAGACTATATGTCTTGATTTACTTTGTCCACCAAAACTTTAAGAAATGAGTAGGTGAGGACTCTCAATTGTACAATTATTTTGTGATGTTTTGGAGAATGTTACAGCTCTCTTTTGTCTGGACCCAAATTGGAGCTGGGCTCAACCATGGCAAGAAAAGAATATAAATTGGACTAGAAGTTGATCATAAGTCAATCTACCATATCTATAGCATATTTGCCTAACATGATTATACCAATATCTTTGATTGAGACAAGATTCAAACATGTGATCTTTTATTTGAAAAGGTAACAGCAATATTATCAAATCACAAGGTAATCAGACCATATTTAGTAACATAGTTAGCTTATCAAATAATTTTGACCACTATTAACTTTTTGACTCGGTTAAACAATCAAGGAAAAAAAGTCAAATATGCTCTTAAACTTTAGTGGAAAGTATAATTAGGTCCTTGAGCTTTAAAAAAGTACGATTAAACGCTTGTCATTTTAGTGCATCTAAACCCAATAATCGATAATTTACCTGAAATAACCCGTCATCAAGGTTTTGGTGATAATTTCGATGAAAATTCTGACAAAAAATTCGGTGACTCTTTAAATAAAAAATAAAAAATTCAGCGACTAGTTGTTTTCTCCCGTGAAGAAGGTGGCCTTCTGGTCGTCTTCTTCACTGAGAACGTCGGATAACTAATTCTATCAACTAGTTAAACATACTAATCAAATCAACTAACAACTAAATATTTTTTTTACAATCAGCTAATTCTATCAAATAATTAAAAGCCTATTAATCCAATCAGTTAATAGCGTTATTTATTAAATACTCCAAAAGAAAATTAGAAAAAGGTGGGTGGATAGTTTGCAAGTTGCAACTGCATAAAACCAAAAATCATAAACGACAGGATGAGGCTGAGGCATCGGTCCCCTCTTTTGCTGCCATTTTTACTTGCTTCAAAGTTGAACTGAATCTGCTGGATTTTTCGAAAAAAGTGTGTTAAAGATGAGTTTTTTCCTCCAACTTGATTGTACAGCCGCCTTGATACAGAGTCGCCATTAAATACGTTAAAACCGTACAATATTCCTTCTTATCTCACTATATATATACATACAAATAAACTTCCTTCCTGGAGTGGGATACATTTTGTTCTTCCTTCCCGTGTAATACCTTGACAAATTACACATGTAATTCGCACTATAGACCGAAAAAGAGTTCTGCAAGAATTACAATTTTAACTTTTGAAAATTATGTTTCACTTACTAACGTAATAAAATCTCTTCAGCTCAAACCCTACGCCATATTTTAACAACCGAGAGTGCTAGCGTGGCCATGCTATAATTTTTTTATACATTAAATTTCTCAATTTACGTTAAACTAATCATAAGTCTCCTAAATAATACTTGCTTTGCATTAAAAAAAAAAAAAAATCTTCCAAAAACACGAGAGTCGTAAGATGAGATAAATTGCAAGTGCTCAAACAATCTTTCAATCAGTCCAAGTTTTCAAGAGATTTAACTCCGGAACTCTTTCAACATAGAGAGATCAATTTTCAATCTAAAGAGTAAGGACCCACCCTCTAACATGTTGTCATGCCAAAATTCTTGTAATCTTACCTCTTTCTCGATGTATCGAAGAATTTAAATAAAATAAACTAATAAAATAGACATAAGTCTATCACTCCAACTAAGTTTGTCCCTCACCCCACCTGTTTGCACTACAGCGCAGCAGATGTTTCGCGTAACTTAGAAGTTGGTGGGGATGGAAGCCAATCATTATTGCATGGACCAGGGTCCACAGTAAATAAAAGTACATTTTTTAATATACTAAAAGTACATTATACATAAGGTATATTATTTGAGAGTACATTATTTAAGTACTGAAAGTACATTATTTTATATATATAATGAAATAACGTACCTTCGGTACAAAAATAATGTAATTTTAGTATAATAAAAATGTGTATTATATTCATGGTTCACACAGCTATGTGGACCATGATCCGCACAATAATTTGCTGGAAGAATATTAGTCGGCTAAGTTGCGATAACAAATTATATTGACAATTTATATTATGGACCATGGTTCACATAGTATTGTAGATTTTGGATTGAAATAAGGTTATTTTAGTCTTTAGGATTTAACAGATTTTACAATTTTTTGTTTTTGATGTCTTTACACAATTACTAACCTATTTCAAGTACATAATAAATTTTGAAGACAAGTGAGAGTAAAGTTGATAATAAATTTTTCAGAGTACATGAATTACTTTTTCAAATACGGAGTAATAATAACGTAGACTATCCCCAACAATGACACAAGAGAAATTTTATCTGGCTTTTCGGGTGAAGTGAAGGCTAGAGGGAGAGAGTATTATTTGCGATTTTTGTTCATCCCAAGGAGAAAAGAAAGCTATTAATTAAGTTGATGTGCATTTCACACATTAATAAGGGCTCTCATTAGGTGCCTTAGCCCTTAGGGGACGTTTGGTTCACGGAATCTTGGATTACCTCAGGTAATAGGATTACCTCCAGGAAGGTAATGTGAGATTTCGGGAATGTAAGATTACCTGATGTGTTTGGTTTGGATTGTAGAATATAATATTACTTTGTTTGGTTAAGGGTTATATTTTAGGTTATATGGGACAATTTACTATAATGTCCTTTTAATATATATATGATGAGAATATCGATTCCAATACAATGCGATTACAGCAAGACATGAAACCTATATGAGACCTAGCATTAGAGTCTCCTAAACTATAGGTAACAATTATTGACTAAGTAACAAACTAATAACAACAATTATAAAATATATAAATGTAACATATAATATGTCTAACACGCCCCCTCAAGCGCAAGGTTGTGAGGATACGACATTGAGCTTGGAGCGGAGAGCACGAAACCGAGTAGCGGGCAGCGGTTTGGTGAAGATATCAGCAATTTGGTCTTGAGTGGATACAAAAGAGACGGTGAAATCACCTGAAGCAACCTTGTCACGAACGAAATGATAGTCCACCTCGACATGTTTAGTTCGTGCATGAAAGACTGGATTGGCGGCCATATAAGTTGCACCCAAATTGTCACACCATAAAGTAGAAGGCTGGCCATGATGCAGCCGCAGCTCGCGTAGAAGAGAAACCACCCATGTGACCTCTGCAGCTAAATCAGCAAGACCCTTGTATTCAGCTTCCGTCGAGGACCGAGCAACTGTACGCTGTTTTCTGGAAACCCAAGAAATCAAGTTCGACCCAAAGAAGACGGCATAACCACTCGTAGACTTTCGATCAAGAGGACAGCCAGCCCAGTCAGAATCCGAATACCCATGCAAAGTAGAGTGAGTAGATTTCATGACTTGAAGACCCATATCAAGAGTGCCTTTAACATAGCGTAACACACGCTTCAGCAAACCCCAATGTTCAGACGCCGGTGAGTGCATAAATTGACACAGACGGTTAACAGAGTAGGCTAAATCAGGACGAGTAATAGTGAGATACTGGAGGGCACCTACAATTCGACGATACTGAGTCGGATTGTCAAACGGCTCATTAGCGGGCGTAGCAGATTGTGTGACAGCTGCTGGTGTAGCTAGAGGTTTACAGTCAGTCATACCAGCGCGAGCGAGAATGTCCTGCATGTACCGTTTCTGAGACAATAAGAAACCACTGGCAGTATTGAGTGTCTCAATTCCAAGAAAGAATCCCGGAGTCCCGAGATCACGAATCTTGAAAACAGACGCAAGCTGACGTAGAAGAGATTCCACCAAAACAGCATCATTTCCCATCATAATGATATCATCTACATAGACAAGTAGATAGACTCGAGAATCCCCCGCTGTATAGTAAAAGAGAGATAGGGAAAGCAAGAAAGTTGGAGGAACAGTCGCATTTCGAATAATTGGTGTCGGGTTGGACCAGCGCTAAAATTCTATTTTTGAGTCAAACTCAGTCGGATACATATGTTTTAGGAAAGTAACATCTCATTTCACCCAAAATTAGATTTTCTTTTTTCACGGCATGGGGCGTCCGGTCTGATGATGCGACAGGCAGCATTCTGAGCATCACCAATATGTAAACCAAAAATTTAACACCGGCAATTCAATTAATTTTTGAATGAGAAATTATAGATAAGAATTTTTTTTTAAATAAAAAATAAAAGAGGATGGTCGTTAACCATCGGTAACCCTAAGGGGCCGTTTGGTTTGGGTAATCTGAGTCTGGTAATGTTATATTACCTTGTTTGTTTCAAGTTATGAGATTACCTGGTAATGTTATATTACCTCAAAGCTGACGTGGCGGTAATGTTTCAAGGTAATGTGATTACCCCCGTTTTTTTAGGTAATCTAAGATTACCTTGGTTATTCCAATTTTGCCCTTGTTAACTAATCCTTATATAATAATAATAATAATAATAATAATAATAATAATATAATAATAATAATAATAATAATAATACTAACACAATAACATATATAAAATAAATATATGTTTATATAATCAAATATACATGTGTGTATATTTATATATTTATTATTTTAATATTAAGCATCAATACATTCATACATATAAATAAATAAAAATACACACAATAAAGGCACACAAATAAATAAATAAATAAATAACTAAATAAATAATAATATATATATATATATATATATATATATATATATATATATATATATATATATATATATTAAAAGGACATTATAGTAAATTGTCCCATATAACCTAAAATATAACTCTTAACCAAACAAAGTAATATTATATTCCACAATCCAAACCAAACACATCAGGTAATCTTACATTCCGAAATCTCACATTACCTTCCTGGAGGTAATCCTATTACCTGAGGTAATCCAAGATTCGTGAACCAAACGCCCCCTAAGGGCTAAGGCACCTAATGAGAGCCCTTATTAATGTGTGAAATGCACATCAACTTAATTAATAGCTTTCTTTTCTCCTTGGGATGAACAAAAATCGCAAATAATACTCTCTCCCTCTAGCCTTCACTTCACCCGAAAAGCCAGATAAAATTTCTCTTGTGTCATTGTTGGGGATAGTCTACGTTATTATTACTCCGTATTGAAAAAGTAATTCATGTACTCTGAAAAATTATTATCAACTTTACTCTCACTTGTCTTCAAAATTTATTATGTACTTGAAATAGGTTAGTAATTGTGTAAAGACATCAAAAACAAAAAATTGTAAAATCTGTTAAATCCTAAAGACTAAAATAACCTTATTTCAATCCAAAATCTACAATACTATGTGAACCATGGTCCATAATATAAATTGTCAATATAATTTGTTATCGCAACTTAGCCGACTAATATTCTTCCAGCAAATTATTGTGCGGATCATGGTCCACATAGCTGTGTGAACCATGAATATAATACACATTTTTATTATACTAAAATTACATTATTTTTGTACCGAAGGTACGTTATTTCATTATATATATAAAATAATGTACTTTCAGTACTTAAATAATGTACTCTCAAATAATATACCTTATGTATAATGTACTTTTAGTATATTAAAAAATGTACTTTTATTTACTGTGGACCCTGGTCCATGCAATAATGATTGGCTTCCATCCCCACCAACTTCTAAGTTACGCGAAACATCTGCTGCGCTGTAGTGCAAACAGGTGGGTGAGGGACAAACTTAGTTGGAGTGATAGACTTATGTCTATTTTATTAGTTTATTTTATTTAAATTCTTCGATACATCGAGAAAGAGGTAAGATTACAAGAATTTTGGCATGACAACATGTTAGAGGGTGGGTCCTTACTCTTTAGATTGAAAATTGATCTCTCTATGTTGAAAGATGATCTCTGAAAGAGTTCGCGGAG